>OX030952.1:51348236-52548236 GCA_943735915.1 Pherbina coryleti | reverse complement strand
TTATATCTATCATTAAAAAGAATTCATCATTTTCAAATAATCTGAGTGAGGTAAAAAATAGAACGAGCTCACATATCGGCTCATGCTCTTCAAAAGCGCATGCTCTAAACAGCAACGAAAGAAAAATTAAAATAAACAACTCGCTCTCTCATTCGGCGATTAACTAATGATCGCTCGTTTGTTTTTCATTTCCAATGAGAGAAACAAAACGAAATGCTCTGAGTTGAGTTGTAGTGAGGTGAGTGAGGGATATTTTACTCCTCAATTCTATGGAGGAGTGTGAAATTGGAGTGAACAATTTCATTTTCGTGATAGTCACCACCGGTCTAATTATGCTCAAAATGAACCAATTGCTCGTTGCATCAAAGAAACGAATTCAGTTTTGCCATTTATCGATATCCTTAACTTTATTTCACGTTACTCCTTTAAACAAAATGTTATTACAGTTCTAAGTCAACTTAATGGTGCCTGAAACTTCATGTTGTAAAATTTAGCATAATTCTATTTATATGTATTTATGTAGTAGTAAGTTGTATTCTAAGTAGTCTGACAGAGTATTTACTCTATTGATGAATTGGAATAAATAAATAAATAAATAATTAATATCCGACTGCTCTATTGTGAATGAGCTCTGAAATAATCCTTGGGAAATTTCATGCAAACGTCAAACTCATTGTTTTTTTATGTACATATAAACAAAACGAAACAAAATTGAGCGTCGCTTCCACCACTTCGTTCACTGCTTCCATCTCTACATTGCGAAGATATTCGCGCTGCTCACCCATGTATTCAGATGCAATCTGTAAACGCAAAATATTATTTATAGATTTTATTATCATATTTTTAAGTTAATAAATGTATTTACCAAAGAATCCTCTAAATTACTCATTTTGTTTTGCTTTTTGTTTATTTCAACAAACTAATCATAAGTTTTTTGACAGTTGTTGCCAGTGTTGTTAAGCAACTAAAAGCAAATTTTAACCGAGTTGCAGCGTTCTTTTGTCACCCGCTTACAAAAGAACGCGGCTATTATCATTTACAAAAATTTTTATGACACGTCTTAGATTTGTTATACCCAATTATGTTGTAAATTTGTTTGTATGCTTCCGGTCCCGGTCTAATATTTCTAATTTGGTAATTAAATAACCAAAAAAAAAAACTAATTTTTCTATTGAAAAAATTTTTCTATCCTGTGAAAAATGTGTTTCAATTGTTTTTGCCATAAATATTTGTTTTAAGAAAGACGTTTAATAATATCTTCTGGGTTCATATCTAATTTATATCTTCAGGGTTTTTTTTTAAATTCAAGTGTATTTTAATGAGACTGTAATTGTGTTTATGGTGTTGGAAAAAGTTTTTATAAATTGGTCTATTTCTTCATTAAAAAGATTTCTGTTGCAGCTTGGCAGTGAATTGGTAATAGCATCATTAATATCAGATTCAAAATCCTTCCACACTGTTTTGCTGAAGGAGGCAAAATAACGAAGAGGACAGATACAGAAGGAAAAATCATTTAATTTAAATTTAAGTTTTAAGGGAAAGTGGTCAGAGAATGAGGCTAAACTTGATACGGAATAATTTGTATTAATATGATTAATTGAATTTGAACTTATCAGAAATGATCCAAAAAGGAGGATCCATTTGGGTAAGAGGGATTACAATCGCAAAGACTGCTGAAGTCACCAGGAAATGTTTGTAACCATTTATATAAAATTTTGCCATTTGGATTATCAGTGACATCGCCCCAGGCTCTATTTTTAGAATTAAGGTCACCACCAATAAAAGAACCTTCAAAGTTATTCGATTAAACATTGATTTTGATTAAGCTTTCTAACAGTTTTTCAGAAGTGAAGTTGCATGTAATATAAATACTTCCAAATAAAAATTTTTTAATGTATCCATTAACTGATAATTTTAGTTCAATGAAACATTGTGGGAAACTTACACCTGAAATAAATAATGACGAATATTGCAATTTTTGAAGTGATACCTTCTTTAGGCACGTTTGGCAATTACTGATCAGTGATTTTCTCGATTCAATCGTCAGCATACAGTTAGATTCTGCCGCTGCTTTTGTATGTTCGAACATGTGCGCACTTGCATCGTAGTCGTTGCTAACATACAATCCAGTGTCGCCAGATGAAATTACCATCAAAATTATCTTTTTCTCACACTTAATTCCCACAAATTACCACACTCGCTAAAATACCTTAAAATACCATACAATACCTCAAATTACCATAAAATACCACAATACCTCAAATTACCACAAAATACCACAAAATCCCTCAAATTTTCTTGTGAGGTATTTTGAGGTATTGTGGTATTTTGTGGTAATTTGAGGTATTGTATGGTATTTTGAGGTATTTTGTGGTAATTTGAGGTATTTCTTTTCCCACGCGTGGTAAATATCTCACATGTGGTATTTTTTTCCCACGCGAGAGATTTTTACCACAAAATACCATGGGAATTACCACATCCCACAATCGTTGAAAAATACCATAAGTACTATTTATCGTGCTTTTCTGGCAACATAGATAGAATCTTACGTTTGCATTTTGTTGTTATTTGTTTCAACATTTATATCATGCGTGTGTAGGTTTGTGCTTTTTACAGTGTTTACGTACATATAGGGTGAGCCAAATAAAAGTTTTTTATGAGTTTTTTTTATAAAATGAACAAAATTAAATTTTTTCCATGCTATAATAAATGGAAAAAATTTAATTTTGTTAGGGCTTGAATCGTTTCCGGATTCTTGGCATAAAATCGGTCCTTCGCGGTTCCTCACAAAAAAAAAAAACTCCAAAGGTGTAAAATCGCAGCTCCGAGGCGGCATATTAACATTGCCAAGATGGCTGAAAACACGATTTGGGAATTTGGTGAGCAAAAGATCGATTGGCCCATGCATCTTAAAGAACTGTATCTTATTTTTTTTTTCGTGACCTATACGAACCTACCTGTGCACCTATAATCGTGCTAAGAACTTTTCTCGAATAAATCAAGAAACAAAAAACCAAACATATTAAAATTTTAAGCGTCAGTTGCAGCTATTGAGGTAACTTTTTTACATAAGTTGCACTTATAATTGTCTCGTACTGTTGCAAAAATCGAGTAATTGCGTGTATCAAGGGTTGAGGTTATCGAGTCTGTACTGAAATATTTTATTTAACATAAGAAATTACTTATATACTTGATATATCTTTTAAAATTGGAAAATGAGAAGCACTTCTATCGTGTGGTCATAGGCACACACCTTTTTTTTTATTGCAATACCAACACCTTATGAAATAAGAATCCTCTAATGTGATATTATAATCATGCAAATGGGTCTCTTGAATAAATGCAATATCAATGTCATACACATACAAAATTTTCAGAAGATGTATTTGTCGGGTCAATCAGAGATCCAACGTCAAATGTTAATAAATTTAATAATTTATGGTCCATATTCTATTAAAACATCTGTTACCAGAGTCGAGTACTCGGCTTTTGCTTGAGCTTTCGGAAGGGTTTTAAAATTTTCAAGAAAATTCTTAATTTTGTCTTCTAGCGTTAAAATGTTGGATCTCCAAAAGATTTAGCAACACTTAAAAATTCATCAATAAATGAAGGCCTTTGTTTTTGTTTCTGAGCAATCTCAATTGGTGTCGTTTGAGAGTAAAAATTACTTGCGAAGGACTTGCCTGGTGTAATAAAATTATTTCTAAAAACAACTGAGTTTACAGCATCTACTGCTTTAATTTATTTTTCTTTTGCAGAATCTAGAAGTAGTTTCTTTTTTGCATGTATGCTTTTAGCGCTAGATAACCTCTGTAGACATCCTCCCATCTAATTGCAGTTAACACAAAAAGGAGTTGCCGATCCATTATTCCTTAAGGAGCACTCTCCTGGCCCATTATCCTCATTGCATTTAACACATTTATATTTTCGGTTGCAGTTTTTGACACTATGACCCCAAAACTGATATCTTTTACATTGTATTTCTTTTAAGTCGACTTTGGAGCTTCCCATTTAATAGCTTGGTGAAGAAGATACCTTAGTTTTTGTATATCTTACCATGTATAAAACTGATTAGGAAAAGTCCAGAATCATAATTATATTTTATTGAATTATGAATTTTAAATTTCGAAACCTTATCTACAACACCTGGGAGCTCATGCTCCAAAGCCTCATTTATTTCTGAAGTATTGGACTGATGATATAGACCTCTGAAGACTACATTAACTAGTCGTACTTCCGAAAGGGTATAGGAATACGATTCAACTCCCTTTGAACGAAGCAGAGCCATCATTTCGGAATGAATGGTAGCATCTTCAAAGTAAAGCTTACTTTTGGAACTACTTTTGTTAATAATTTTAAAATTAATTTTAAGAATTTTAGATTTTAGTTGGTCAACTAGACACTTAATGTTTGTGTTATACAAAAAGATAGGAGGACGATATTTTTTCTTTGTATCTGACGGAGATGCAATATTACCTGATTTTTTAATATTAATTGTTTTATTATATTGAATGATATCTATGTCACTTAATATGGCAAATTTATTTTGGGAGTTAACATATTTGGAATTAATATATACCTTAATATTTAAAATGGAAGTATCAATTATTATGTCACCAGTAATTTCTCTCTTATAACGCTTTTGATTTACCAGCTGGTAGCCTTCGTCCAAATCTTGAAATTCTTTACCCCTGTCACATGAAATGTTCGGATCTGTAGCATTGTTTTGATTATTTTGAAATTCTATGCTCATGTTGTCGTCATTAGAATTTCCTCCTGGCAGAGGCTGCGTTAAAATCTCTTCCAGGCTGATAGAATCGCTTTTATCAAGCAGTTTTTTTATTGGTGTCGTCACAAATTCTAAAGAATTTTGGGAATCCGCCATGTTTTTAATAGAAAACCTTTTTTGTTTTCCAATAAAGTTTATAGAATTTTATAAATAAATTGAACATTTTTTTTTTGGAGCTTTTAAATTTTTTATTTTTTTATATTTTTTCTTTTTTGAAATTTTAAGCACTTCCGACTCAGTCAAGCCTTTTCTTCGCTTCATGAATTTTTAAAAACATATTTCATCAATTTCATCATCCGAGTAATAAGTTTCCGAATACCACACATCCTAAAATTATAATTAAAGAAAATCTGTTAATAATTTTGATTGAGTAATGCAACTTCACAGATTGTGGCGTGATAATCGTTGTAAACTGAGCATTAAAACGAAAAAACACAAAAAATAAAACTATTTCAAAATATATTTAAACAAAAAGAAACTTGAAAAAATATTCAATGTTTTTATTTTTTTTTCAATTGATGGCGTTGTGGCTATGAGTGTTAACTAAAACTTAATACGAGGGGCCGAGAAAATAGATTTATAGCTATAACTTGTAATCGTAGAAGAAGAAAAACGCTAACAATTTAATTTACTTACCATTTAGTAGAACCAATTATATGTTAACTGCTCCTTTAAACCGTATGAGTAAATTAGTTAACAATTGCAGCTTTTTTGATGTTAACTTGTCTAAAGGTCAACTCAATAGTAGATTAAAAACTATTGTGTAATTGCATGGTTATGTTTTTGCATGGTTAGACGTGATGTCTAGTGTTGTCCTTGAGCCCAACCATATTTTGGTGGGTAAATTTTTCTCACATTAACTTATTTTGAGCCACTAATATCATTATCTTTGATAATCTCAAAGATTTTTGGGTTGTGGCTTTAAATGGATTAATGCTGAGAATGTGCGAAAAAGCTGTAGTATCTAAACTCTATTTGTTATTGCATGTAATAACTTTTGATCGGAAAGAGATATTGGTATAATTTTCACACATACATTATTCTTAGGCTTAACTATTCTATTAAAAGAATAAAAACAACTTTTGAAAAAAAGAAATTTCTTAAAAAATCACTGGGGGTCTTGTTATTTGATGACAGAAACAGTTACTAAAATTTTTCGTAAAACTTAAACCACTTGTGTTAAACGCTATGTCATGTTAAAGATAGTCAAAAATGCAATTTTGAGTTTTATTATTTTAACAACAAAAACTGCTTTTATGTCATTTTATGAGTTAAAAGTCAATATTATTGAGCTTTTTTAAAAAAAAAAATTAAAATTATATATGCTAAACTAACAGGCCCTTTCAAATGGTTTTTTATTAAATGCTTGAATTTATCAACGAAAAATTTAATGAAATATATTAAAAACAACGGAGTTATTTGCATCGAAAATAAAACATACAAATTTCTGGTTGTTTTTTGTTATTCTAAGGAAACGATTTTATTAGAAAAATACGTTGTATTAAAATTTTGTGCAATTTAAAACATATGTAAATGTTTTTGGTGTCAAAATAACAGAATTTTTTAAAACGAATTAGACGAACATTATCGCTAAAAAAAGTATGCTCGTAGGTAGATTTGTGATTCTTGTAAAAGGGCGGAAGAGGCGTGGTCAAAACTAAGTAGTCCATAACCTAAGTGAGGATTCAAGTAATATGTGTGGTGAATTTGAGTTAAATCCGTCCAGCCGTTAAGATATAGTTGTATTCGTATGAAGGTGCATCAATAGAGTGGCTGGTTAAGAGCGTGGACCATAGGCGAATCAAATTCCATTTTACACAATGTTTGGACAAACTCCATCTGTCACCCCTCTACATACAGTTCAAACCTCAGAGTAAAAACTCATGTAAAACTTCTTAACTTCGTGAAGTTAAATTTGTAAATTCGAAGATAACTTAGCAAAGACACAAACCAATATTTCTTCTCTGTACTACTTCATGGTACTACTTTTCAATGACATAATTCTCATGGAACTACTTTTCAAAAATTCCCAATGGCCAAAATCCTAACTGTGTCACAATGAGTATATATCGTTGGTAAGGTGCATCAGTTACCTGTCCATTGGTATGCATATTATGGGAATTCTGCTTTTCAGATTTGAGAATTCTGTCATTTTCAAAAATTTCCAATTGTCAAAATCCTTACGTGAAATAACTTATATGCATTTGTTTAAATTTAAAAATATTTTTTAGAATTTTTCATAAATTTTTTTAACTTTTTTATGTTTCCAAGTCGATGTCAAAGTAATTTCATTGCAAATACAGTTAAATTCGTACCTAAAGTTAAATTCGTACTTTGCATAGAAGTACGATTTAACTTTGTTGTGTCGTTAGTTAAATTCGTATCATTTCAGCAGAGTTACAGCAGCTGGTTTCGGGTAGGGTGAATTTAGACTTACACAAATACATAAAAAAATTACATGGTGACAGACAATTTTAAAAAAAAATTATAAAAAAGTTATTTAAACTTCACATGAGGTGGGTTTATTTACAATGTAAGGTTGGTAAAATTAAAAAAAAAGTGCAAACTGATGTAGGAGCAATATTTAGAAATGATGGCGGAGAGCTATCATTTAAATGAAATATTTTTTTTTTAAATTATCGAATACACTGCGTATCATTTCTGTTTTGGATTCGGCTTTGGATCCATTGGCTTATCTATTATTATTTCAAAACGGTGATGCAGGGTGGCACATAAATCCATCTCACAACATAGCTTCTATTTCTACTGCTAATGCTTCTCGAACAAAAGTTACAATGCTACAATATATTTGCTATCGTCTGGCCATTCGTGACGAATTTAGTATGTTGCATAGTTCGCAAAAATTACTTCTTCAATGGTTGGTCTATGTATATTGAGGCGCCTTAAAAAAAAAAAGTTGTTCGGGTCACCCCCTCAAAATAAACTTTGGTTTATGTTATGATGATTCCCCAAATATTTAGGCTCTAACGATAGCCGTCAGCTAGCTAGAATGGTTCGAAAAAACCTCTAAAAATCGCGTAATGTATGGATAATTTTTTTGCCATGATATTTTCAGTACAAAAAATTGTCACAAATAGTGTAAATCAAAGAATTACAGAGTTCTGCATCAAAAATTATGGGAAATTTGCCCTAACATAATAGATATTTATTTTTTTGCAGTGATTTTTTATATATTTTTTTTTTTGCAATTTTTATTAAAATATGTATAAGTCCTCCATCTTTTGCCTTTCGGATATCAGAACTTAACTTTATTTAAAATCCCTCGCTTATATAATGAATTTTAACAAAGATTCTCATATCTTAGACACACCTCTTTCCAGTCCCTTTTCTAAAATATTTAATTGAACCAATCATTTAAGATTGTTGTGAACTAATATGCAGACTTGCATTTTGTGTCTTCCGCAGAAAAATGCAATACCAAATATTATTTGGTATTATATTCTTATTTGTTTGTTTATTTATTTTTGGGTTGTACATACAACAATGTTTATCAAATCCTGTCAGCAGTATAGCTAAATTTTTTTGATTGCTGGTCATACTTTGCATAATGTTTTCAAGTTGCCGATTCCAATATTAGAGAATTCTGTGTCAAATATTAGAGCTATCAGTCGACACGGTCAATTCATTAATAGAGCATCATTGATGAAGTTTCAATGTGCCCACTTCATGCATTTAATGTTATTTGTAAATTGTTGAGAGATTTGAGTATGAATGAAAATAATTATAAAATTTGGAATAAATTATTTGGTGGCAAGCCAATTTTATTGTGCGGTGATTTTTGACAAATTTTGCCAGTTTTACCTCATGAAACACGTGTAACTCTAATTAAAATTTGTATTACATCGTGATTTGAATTTTCTAAGATTTAAAATGTAACATTAACACAGAACATGAGAGCTCTGCCACATGAAGTGGAGTTTGTTCAATTTCTAAAAATATAAAAGTAGGGTGGCAACACGAAAACAACGAATACGGCAAAATTGAACGAATGGCGAAGTGGCGACGAGTTTGGGAGTTAGAGCCCGAACGGAACCAAAGCGGCTGTCGGTTGGCGGACCTCTCTCGGAGAACACGTCAAGAATAGGAGCGGTTGTCGGATCAGCGTTGCTTTTCGGTGTTTGAAATGGTACAAATGAAACACACACACACAAAACGAAACGACAGCTCATGGAATCCAAAACACACACACAAAACAAAAAGTCAGCTCATGGTAAAAACTAAGAAAATAGCATTGAACACAGCCAACTCTTAGCTAAAATATGGCAACACTTTCGCCACTCAAAGAGAGATCCGCCAGCCGTCAGAGAAAAAATAGAATTGATTCTATTCTGGCGTTTTTCCGTCGCGGATTTCTACGGCCGTTTAATTTTTGGTGGCTGCATAGATTTTCATGTATTTTGTTGCACAGCGCACACGACAACCGACAGCCGCTTTGGTTCTGTTCGGGCGCTTAGTTCGTGATTTCGAGTCGTAGCGTGCGGTCATGGAAAAGATGTTTAATTGAATCGTTGAATTGTACTTTGAAGTAACTTTTATGTAGACTATGTCTATTATTTAATATAACTTTTATTTCCTTGAATAATTAATAAAGAACTCGATGAAGTTTTTTGAGTTTAGAATTTTATATCGGCTCGTTTGATTTCGACTCTTAACTCAGAAGTGGGATAATCCGTGAAATAAATGCGTTGCAATTCAACAATAGAAAGTTCAAGAAAAAGTGTTAAAATGATAAAAAAATAAAATATGGTAAAATAGAAGATCTTAGTTATATACGCATGTGCAATTGTATAATGTGTGCTGGCTGTACTTTGGAAAAATCCGATGGTTATTCAAACCAATTGAAGCGTCATGAAGAATTATGATCAAAAAGAAAACGTAAAGAAGCTTCGAGAACACCGAAAACTCGAACGCGAAAAAAGGATGCCAACTATGTAACGAAGAAAGAAATAAAACGAAAAAGAACTTTTGTGCTAACGAATAACGAGAAATAAAACGAAAAAGAAATTTTGTGCTAACCAAATAAACCAATAACCAATAAACCAAATAAAATTAAAACGAAGATTTGTGCTAACTAATAGTGAGAAATAAAACGAAAACGATGTTTTTGTGTTAACAAGTACAAGTAATAAAACATAAACGAAATAAAACGAAAACGATTGTTTTGTGTTGATGAGTAATAGTAACATAAACAAAATAAAACGAACACAACTTTAACAACGATTAATCAAAAGCCAAACATAATACGAAAACAAAATATGTTTAAAAAAAAAGCAAGTGCAGTTCTTCTGCAATAATAACGGGTGATTTTTTTGAGGTTATGATTTTCATGCATTAGTATTTGACAGATCACGTGGGATTTCAGACATGGTGTCAAAGAGAAAGATGCTCAGTATGCTTTGACATTTCATCATGAATAGACTTACTAACGAGCAACGCTTGCAAATCATTGAATTTTATTACCAAAATCAGTGTTCGGTTCGAAATGTGTTTCGCGCTTTATTTCTGGCTCATTTCTGGTTGAATGGCTACGTAAATAAGCAAAATTGCCGCATTTGGAGTGAAGAGCAACCAGAAGCCGTTCAAGAACTGGCCATGCATCCCGAAAAATGCACTGTTTGGTGTGGTTTGTACGCTGGTGGAATCATTGGACCGTATTTTTTCAAAGATGCTGTTGGACGCAACGTTACGGTGAATGGTGATCGCTATCGTTCGATGCTAACAAACTTTTTGTTGCCAAAAATGGAAGAACTGAACTTGGTTGACATGTGGTTTCAACAAGATGGCGCTACATGCCACACATCTCGCGATTCTATGGCCATTTTGAGGGAAAACTTCGGAGAACAATTAATCTCAAGAAATGGACCGGTAAGTTGGCCACCAAGATCATGCGATTTGACGCCTTTAGACTATTTTTTGTGGGGCTACGTCAAGTCTAAAGTCTACAGAAATAAGCCAGCAACTATTCCAGCTTTGGAAGACAACATTTCCGAAGAAATTCGGGCTATTCCGGCCGAAATGCTCGAAAAAGTTGCCCAAAATTGGACTTTCCGAATGGACCACCTAAGACGCAGCCGCGGTCAACATTTAAATGAAATTATCTTCAAAAAGTAAATGTCATGGACCAATCTAACGTTTCAAATAAAGAACCGATGAGATTTTGCAAATTTTATGCGTTTTTTTTAAAAAAAAAGTTATCAGGCACTTAAAAAATCACTCTTTATAAAGAAAACAAATTAACATAGAAAAAAGCACAGTGGCGTTAATGTAAACAGTGAAGGTTTAAAGAAACAGAAAAAAAAAAAAACGAAAATGGTGAAACTCAATTCACTGACCATTCAACAATTGAAGAATTTACTCTGCGAAAGTGAATTGCTAACGTCGGGTACTAAAAGTGATTTAATAAAGCGGCTAACAGACAGTCTCGGGTGTGATGAAGCGGACGTGGCTCCTTCAGTGCAGGACCAAATAAATGAATTAAAAAACATGTTAGCTGATGTTATGAACGCAATCTCGGTAGTAAGTGTTTCAGAAGCTTTCAGCAGCTCGTGTAACTAGTCCTGCTGTGGTTTCGCAGAATGAACTTTCAAGTGTGTCGACCGTGCGTAATAAGTATAGTGTGCGTGAAATTGCTGAGACTATTCCATAGTTCGATCATACCAACGAGCTCTCGTTGTCCGCGGAACAATTTTTACAAAAGGTAAACAGTGCAATGACTGCATATGAATGGGAAGAAAAGTGCACGCTTTTGGCGGTGTATAGTCGCATGAAAGGTGTGGCTAGGTTATGGATAGACGCGTCGCAAAGTTTGCTTTCAAATTGGGGCGATTTTTCGTCAGCGCTTATATCGGAATTCGGAGTCAAGCTTGACGAAGCTGACATAAATTTTAAAATGAGCAATTCTACACGCAAACAGGGTGAAAAGTAGTTGATTACTGCTTTAAAATGAGTGCATTAGGTAATCGTTACAATATGAGTGACCAAGCTATTATTAAATATACGAGAGAAGGACTTAAATACCGCGAATTACAGGCCGCGATTGCATTGTTAAAATTTGATAGCATGAAAAGGATGCGCGAAACTATTGACGATTATTTAAAAATTTACCAACCGTGTCGCGAGGTTTTAATAGAAATAACGCAAATAATTTCAAAACAAATGAACAAAAGACTTCGTTTAACCCTATTAAGTCCGACAAAGTAATAACTTGCTATAATTGTGCTGAGATGCGTCATATTTCGACTAATTGCTCGAAACCCCAACGTCGACGTCGCTGCAAAGATTGCCAAAAAGTGCATGCGCGTGGTGAACCTGAGAATTGTTGGAAAACAGTTTCAGTAAAGAAAATTAATATTGAAAAAAAGAAAGAAATTTTTAAAAAAACGGTTATAATTAATGGTGAAAAGTTTGACGCGTATATAGACACGGGAAGCGATTGTCACATGATACGTAAATCATTATTAAAACCAATAAACTGCAAAATTGAAACATGTGTAAAGCAAATAAAAGGCATATGTGGTGGTACGCGATTGACAAACAAAAAAATTTACGCGAATCTACAAATTGACGAGGTTGAATTTATGATAAATTTAATCGTAGTAGAAGACGAAATGCTACCATCCGATATACTTCTTGGCCACGAGTTGTTTGCCAAAAATGACGTATCGGCAACAATCAAAAATGGTAAGGTAATTTTTAATTATATTTAAAAAAAAATTCCTGTTTATTAAGAATAAAAATAGATGACGTCAATTGTGGAATTGATGATGTAGAGGCGCGTTCCAGTTTGATACAATTAATTGATGACAATCAAGATTTATTTGCAAACGGGATTGAAAATATTGGAAAAACTAATCTGATCGAAATGAAAATAGAACTAAACACTGACCAACCAATCACTCAACGACCGTACCGGGTACCTGAACCAAAAAAATTGATGGTCCAAGATATGATCGACGAACTTTTGAAAAATCATCACGAATCCAGAATCCAAATATTCCAGCGCAATTCTGCTGGTAAAGAATTAGAACGGTAATGATCGTTTATGTGTAGACTACAGGCGGTTAAATCAGCACTTAAAAAAGGAAATTTATCCAATGCCAAACATTGAAGAACGATTGCAAGAGGCAGCTCAATTTACGTACTTTACAACACTTAACATAAGCAGTAGTTAGTATCAAATACCAATTAAACCAAACATCAACAAATATACGGCTTTTGTGACAACATACGGACTTTATGAATTCAATAGAATGCCTTTCGGGCTTAAAAACGCACCAGCTGTTTTCCAGCGTCTGATGGCGAAAATTAAAGAAGGAACACAAATTGGCGATATGCTACACTATATGGATGATATATTAATAGGAAGTCACACGATCCCTGAAATATTCGACAAACTTACGCGAATATTGAATGTCTTACGCGAGGCAAAATTAACACTAAATTTAGGAAAAAGTGACTTCCCAAAATGATAGTACAATTTTTGTGGCACGAACTATCAGCACGCGGTATAAATCCTGGGTCGCTCAAAACGATGGCTGTGGAAAATTTTAAAACGCCAACCTGTTAACAGAAGTACGACAGTGTTTGGGCCTAACCGGTTATTTCCGAAAATTTGTGCCAGGTTACGCTGTGGTGTCTGAACCTCTACGAAAACTCTTGCGAAAAGACCAACCGTTCAGTTGGAAGTCAGATCAGGATGCAGCTATGAACCAGTTAAAAAGTTAAAAAACCAGCGCGCTTACAACGAAACCAGTTATGACGTCCTACCGTGTTGAAGCTGAACATGAAATACACACTGACGCGAGTTCAGTGGGCTTAGCCGGGGTTCTTATGCAAAAAGACGACGCAAATTAGAAACCGGTTGCTTACTTCAGTAGATCCACTAGTAACAATGAAAAAAATTACCATAGTTATGAGCTCGAAACGTTGGCGGTCGTAGAAACGTTGGAGAGATGCAGGTACTATATAGCCGGGAATCAAATTAAAATGATCACGGATTGTAGCGCAATAAAGACGACGATGCAGAAAAAGGAACTAATTCCGAGGATCGCTAGGTGGTGGTTGCGTGTACAAGATTTTAATGTTGTCATAGAACATCGTTCATGACAGAAAATGCCACACGTCGATGCCATAAGTCGAAATGGAAACAGCGTCACTGCATATCGACAAGGTAGAGTTAGAAAAGGCTGTCTGGATTTTCAGTATGCAAATCGAGGACGAGAAGATCAAGCAGATTATTAACAAATTAGGTTCAAAGGATAAGCAGATAATGAGTAAATATGCTGAGGAACAGGGACGCCTTTACTACATAAAAAACCGCGTTAAACAATGGGTTGTACCTAAATATTTGCGGTGGAGAATAGTTCATGATTGTCACGATAAAGCATATCACATAAGTGTTGATAGAACTTTGGAGAAAGTAAAAAAAATGTTTCTGGTTTCCACGTATGAGAAATTATATTAAATCATTCATTAAGTCGTGCTCAAAAATGTGCTTATAATAAGGTTCTACACTAAGGGAAAAAAATATGAAATTTATCCAAAAACTTTTTTAATTTATCCAAAAAGCGAGTCATTTTTGCACCAATAACGCATTTATTTAAATCGACCACGTAAATATTTAAAATTTATTTAAATACTTTTTTAATTAAATAAAATATTAAAATATTTATTTTAATTGCATCAATCCAGCAACAACTCGTCGATAAATTTACGGAGTACGACCAAAAAATTCTCTTACTGGAAAATAAGGTTAATGCTCTTGCAACACTCTGCGACGAACTCTCGAAAAAAATAGACGAAAATAATATCAACACCAACGTCATTAACAACAACAACAGCATCAACAACAGCATCAACAACAGCACAGACTATTCTTCGGATGCTGTCTTATTTGGCTTGGATTACACTAGCGGGGAAAATTTGAAAGGTATCTTTAATCTTATTTGTCGATGCTTAGATTTCCAATCGCCTCCAATAAAGGATATTTTCCGCATCAAGCCAAAAGCTGGTAATCTCAGCTCTTTGGTTATCATAAAATTTTATTCACCCTTCGTGTTCTAAAGGCTTTCGGCGATTATAGAAGGCGCTTTAAGAAGGCTGTTAACCTTAGAGATGCTGATATTGACTCAAACAATAATGTATATATCCACGAAAGCCTCACAGTCGAGTCCAGAAAACTCTTACAAGCAGCTATCATATGTAAGCGTAAAAACCAAGTTTTTAATGCGTTCACTATCCGTGGGGCAGTCTTCATCAGATTGCGAAAAGGCAATGATATTGTTAAAATTAACAGCGCAGAAGAGCTTGAGAATATCGTCCGTGATGCTGTTAATGGTGCTGGAAACGATTAGTGCAGTTTGGCTGTTTTGGTTTTTTATATCTTCTGCTTGTATCTTATTATGTTTTTTATTGTCTACTATAATTCTTATTCTAAACGACTATGATTCTTTTCCTTACCTTCATAAGCGCTTATTATTATACTCTCTCTTTTCTCCAATATTTATCTTCTCTCTATGCTCTTCCTATCTTCTCTATCTTCTCTTAAATGCTTTAAGTACAAATTTTAAATTTCTTTCATGTCGGTTGTGAATAGTTCTCATAGTTATGCCAACGAAAATCAAAAAACTATGCTTGATATTTTATGTAGCCAACGCTCCGGACTTAAGATTGTGCATTTTAATGCAAGAAGTCTTAATAACATCAAGATGGATTGCGTTAAGCATGCGTTTTCCGAATCAAGCGTAGATATTATCTGTGTTTCAGAAACCTGGTTTCATGCGGATGTCAATGACCCATTATTGAATATCAAAAATTTTAAGCTTTTTCGAAACGATAGATTGGACTGTAGAGGCGGCGGGGTTGCAATATACTGTAAGGAAAACTTAAATGCTAGCATTCTGAGTAAATCGCGTGGCTCAGACGTGGAGTATCTTAATGTTGTAATATCTGATAGTAGCACAAAGGTTTTTCTGGCATGTGTATACAATCCCAATCGAAACTGTAGCTTAGAGCCACTGTTCACTGAACTTTCAAACTATGCCATTGACTTCCAGCATTTTATTCTTTGCGGTGATTTTAATATAAATCTTTTAACTCATGATCATCTTGCTCGTCAGTTTCATGATGATCTATCTTCAGTTGGACTGAACGTAGTTAATACTGCGATGCCAACACGGTTTGCAAAAAATGCCTGTCCAAGTTTGTTGGACGTTTTTGTTGTATCCGATCTGTCGTCTGTTGTGCTGTTTGACCAAATCTCGTTTATTTCTGATCACGACCTTATCTTTTGCACCTTAAACATAAATCTCACAAAACTAGGCACTGAAACTTCATTTCTATATCGTGACTTTAGGTCGATTGATTACACCTCTTTGTATCACAGCTTGTCTCGAATAAATTGGTCAGACTGTTGGTTTTTTGGCTCAGTCGACGAAAAGCTCAATTTTTTTAATGAAAACATTACGAATCTTTTTGATGCCCATGTTCCCCTGCGTGCTCGCCACGTAACAAATAACTCTTGCCCTTGGTTTACGCATTCCGTACAATCGCATATAAAAAAACGGAACAGAGTCTACACTAAGTGGAAACGAAATCCTACTGCGCAAAACTGGCAGGAATATAAGAAATCTAGGAATGAAGCTACGAACGCCATCAGACTTTCCAAAAAGATTTTTTTTTCATCAAAATTAAATCCCAATCTAACCTCAAAAAAGCTCTGGAGTAATCTAAAGGAATTAGGAGTGTGCAACAAGGAATCTGAGACGTGCCGTATTGATCCTAATCTATTAAACGACTTTTTTGTCAGTAACTCTACATCTACAGTATCGCCTCTGTCTGATTATGATGTTAATATTAATATTTCCCGTAACCTTCCAATAGAATTTCACTTTAATACAGTCAGTGAGTTGGATATAGCGCGCTGCATAAAAAGTATTAAATCTAATGCTACTGGTGAAGATGGTATCTCCATAAAATTTCTAAAATGTATTTTGCCTTATATACTAAGTCCACTAGTACATATAATAAACCACTGCTTCACTACTTCAAGGTACCCCGAGATATGGAAAGTGGCGACAGTCATCCCTATTGCAAAAAAATCAAATGCTTCCGAACCATCCGATTTTCGACCTATAAGCCTATTGTCGTCGGTTTCCAAAGTATGCGAATCCCTTATGGCTGATCAAATTTTTCGTCATATAACTACTTTTAACCTTATGTCTAACTTGCAGTCAGGTTTTCGGCCTGGACATAGTTGTTCCTCTGCTTTAGTTAAAGTTCTAGATGATGTTAGATTGGCATATGATAGGGGTCATCTGAGTGTCCTATGTCTCTTAGATTTTTCTAAAGCGTTTGATACTGTAGACCACACTTTACTCTGTAAGAAACTTGAACTTTACTTCGGATTCTCCAATGCCTCAGTTCAGTTTTTGCATAGCTACCTGTATGGCAGGTCTCAAAGAGTCAGGGTAAGAAACAATTTCTCGTTTAACAAAAGAACCACGAGTGGAGTCCCACAAGGCTCTATTCTTGGCCCACTTCTTTTTACAATGTTCATAAATGACATCTTTAGTAGATGCAATCATGTAACTATGCATGCGTATGCTGACGACTTGCAATTGTATTTTTCCAGGCCCCCTAGTCTCGTTGAAGATTTAATTAGTAAAGTCAATGAAGATTTAAACATAGTGGCTGTATGGGCCAGTCTTAACAAGCTGATGCTAAACCCTCATAAATCTTATGTCCTACCGATCTCAAAGACTGCCTTTCAAAATCTTGTTATTCCTCCTATTCATCTTAACAACATTGAGTTAAAACTTGTATGTAAAGCCACAAATCTTGGGTATCAAATAAATTCTTCTCTGTCTTGCGAAGATCATGTTAACTCTTGCATCAGAAAAATCTACTATGTCTTACGGAATCTTCGATTGACTGCAGCCTTCGTACCTGTTGACACCAGAAAAAAACTAGTATTGCAGCTACTAATGCCCATTATTACATACGCGGAAGTCGTCTATAGTAAACTCGACTCAAGATCCTTGCAAAAACTGCAAGTAGCCTTTAACGACACTACACGTTACGTTTATGAACTTAAAAGGTCTGATCACATTTCACCCTTCGCCAATAAGCTATTAGGACGTGGCTTAACCAGCTATCTTGAGGCAAGAAACTGCATTTTCCTGCATAAGATTATCTACTCGCGTTGCCCCAATTATCTTTTCGAAAAGCTTAAATTTTGCAGGTCAAGTCGAAGCATGAATCTAATCATTCCAAGGTATAATTTTCTAAACTCAAGTGGATTGTTTTTCGTTAATGCAATACGACTATGGAACTCACTACCAAACAACATCAGAAATTTTCCCAACAGTAGATACTTTAAGCATTTAATTTTCGAACACTTCTCTTAATTTTTTATTTACTTTTGTGTTATTTTTCTTTTAATTTTTCTTCCAGCTCTTAAACTTTATCTTTATTTCTTCCGTAATTCTTTTTTTGTTTTCTTCTTCCCCTCATTAAATTATCAACTTTTTTAAATTTATTTTAAACTATTTTTATAAAATTTCATATTTTTGTAATCAGATTAAGCAATTAATGTATTGTATGTAATGTTAATGTATTTTCATAATGCTTTATTCTGATCATTCTATGTTCAAATAATTTTTTAAACTAAATATTTTTAACTTTAAAATCAAATCAATTAATTATTAAGCTTCTTGATTGTATAAGTTGTTATTTATGCTGTAAATGTGGCATGCAGAAGACTAAGTCTTAAATGTCAATATATTTCAACTAAATAAATACAAAAAATAAATACATTTAAAATAAAATTAATAAAAAATATATTAAAATTAAGAATTTCAGTCTAAAGTACGGAATATTTTGTGAAAGTGATGATGAAATTGACACAACTGGTTCTTCACAGGACACCTCTTCTGCTACTTGCATGACAATTCAAGTGCTGAAATGATTTGGCAAAAGTATGGCTTGTTGAAGGAACCATTTATTTCATTCAATACTCCTTTAATGCCCTTAGCGCCAGTTGATAGACTATTTTTTTTTTTGCCGGCATAGTAAACACTCCAAGACGGCAATCATTGCCTGATTTTTCTTTTGAAAATTAGTTCTTATGAATGCAAATAGTAATTTAGAGTAAAAAGGTTTTATTTTTGTTTCGTTTATGTTGTACTATAATACATTATTGTTCTCGTTCTGGTTTTTTGTCAATTTTTTTTTATAATGAAATACATAACTTTGTTTTTTTTTTAATAAAATTTAACAAAATTTTTTGTACCTAAGACTGAAATTCTTAAAATAATCAAAAAAGAATCAAAAATAATCTCGAAAAGTAATCGGATTATTTTTTTGATTGCTTTTAATTCATTTTGATTATTTTGCGTAATCTCAAGTAATCGTTATTATTTTTTGATTATAATGGGTGTATTTTTTTAGGGGTTTGTTTTTCGAATAGAGATAAAACTGGCATTTTGTGGTCAAATCTGGCAACTCTTATGTCATTTATGTTCAGTTTGGTTTGCCATTTCATCATGAACAGGTTGACAAAAGAACAACGCTTGCAAATCGTGCAAATTTATTTCGAAAATAATGGTTCAGTTCGCGAAGTTTACCGCAAGCTCCGTCCATTTTATGGTCGACATAATCGTCCATCAGAGCAATTAATTCGGTTAACCATGGGTCGTTTTCGCACTACGTTTACTCTATGTGATAATACGCATCCGCAGAGACGTCGAACAGTGCGCACCGAAGAAACAATTGCCGCTGTAGAGCAAAATGTTGAAGAGGACCCGAATGAATGGATTCGCCACCGTGCACAGCAATTGGAGCTTTGTCCATCAACTTTATGGAAAATTTTGCGCAAAGATCTTGGCTTGCGACCTTACAAGATCCAGCTTGTGCAAGAATTAAAGCCGCGAGACCATGCAATGCGTCGTGATTTTGGTGTATGGGCCGAAAATGAGATTGATCTCGATGCTGATTTTCATGAGCTGATGAGGCTCATTTTTGGTTGAATGGCTACGTCAACAAGCAAAATTGCCGCATTTGGAGTGAAGAGAATCCACATGAGATCCTTGAGACGCCATTACATCCACAAAAACTGACTGTTTGGTGTGCTCTATGGGCTGGTGGAGTCATTGGGCCATACTTCTTCCGAAATAATGCTGGAGAGTCAGTTACCGTTAATGGAGACCGGTATAGAGCCATGATAACCGACTTTTTTGTTCCCGAATTGGGTGGCATGAATGTGGATGAGTTGTGGTTCCAACAAGACGGCGCTACATGCTACACAGCGCACGTCACAATCGATTTATTGAAGGAAACATTCGATGAGCGCATAATTTCGCGGAATGGACCTGTCAATTGGCCACCAAGATCGTGTGATTTGACACCATTGGACTATTTTCTTTGGGGATATGTGAAGTCGCTCGTCTACGCCAACAAACCAGAAACGTTAGGGGACTTGGAGGCCAACATTCGTGGCGTTATTGCCGACATACGGCCCCATATGCTCGAAAAAGTGGTTGAAATTGGACCTGTAGAATTGGCTTTATTCGAGCCAGCCGCGGCGGCCACATGGCCGAAATCATATTTAAACATTAATGGCATAAAATTATCCTTCCAATAAAGCCAAATTGATGGACATTAAAACGATTTTCTTGTGTTTTATTTCAATTCGAAGTTCTATCATGAAGACGTGGTTGAAGGGCTTAATATATCAAATTTTATCATATGCCCCGTTTGTATTTTCGATATTAGAATTTTTTATTCAAAGTTAGTACCATTTGCCTACAATTTACTACTCTTTCAAAAATTTCCTTTGGCTAAAATCTTAAGTGTGCACACATGAATGATATATCGATGGAAAGTTGCATCAATTACCTGCCCAGTGGTATGCATCACATGTCCCATTTGTATTTCCGATATTAGAATTTTTTCATTCAAAGTTAGTACCATTTGCCTACAATTTACTACTCTTTCAAAAATTTACTTTGGCTCAGATCTTGAGTGTGCACAATTCGATGGCTTAATTCCAGATTATGCTAAGTCTAGAAAGTGAATTTTGCAAAGAGACGCGTTCAAAGTTTATTTGGAATTTCTCAAAAGCCGTATAAGATATAAACTAAATTTTTTCGGTGTTAAAATCATACTTATTGCAGAATTTTTTTGCGACTTTAAAATTTCTTTTGCATCAATCCGAATTCAAAAAAACAATCTCCTTGAAAACATGCTAAGTTGACTTAGCATACTCTGGAATTAAGCCATCGATATGAAGAATCGTTGGAAAGGTGCATAAATGATATGTACACCTGTCCAGTGGTGTACATATCATTCTAGGTTTGTATTTCCGATGTTAGGATCTTTTCATTGAAGGTTAATATCATTTGCCTACATTTAACTTATTATTCAAAAATTACCTTTTTCCAAAATCTTGAGTGTACACATATGAATGATATATCGTTGGAAAAGTACATCAATTACTTGTATGGTGGTATGCGTATCATACTGGGTTTGTATTTCGGATATTAGAATTTTTTCATTCTAAGTTGCTACAATGTTCCTACAACACTTCACTACATTTTAAAAATTTCTGATGATGAATTTCCGAAATTTGCTCCTTAATTAATATCTATGCATTTTTTTATGTTTAATAATATTTTTTAAAATGTTTCACAAACTTTTCAACTTTTCTGTGTTTCCAAGTCGATGTCAAAGTGATTGCCTTACAAATAAAGTTAAATTTGTAGTGTCGTTAGTTAAATTCGTACCCAAAATTTAATTCGTACTTTGTAAAAGTCAGAAATCCTCTACGAGATCGAAAATGCATCAATTATGCTACATCGTTGCATTGAATTATTACTCGGCGAGTGTATGCGACGCGATGTTGCTAAAAGTATTTATACTTGGACTTCGGACAAAAATAAAATAATAAATTATGACGTTTTCAGGTCGCGGAGATAGCAGTTTATAAAACAAAAATGCTAAGTAGAACTGCTACGAAAAATTATATCTTACGACATCAAAAAAAAAAAAAAAAAAAAAAATAGGTAACCGCTAACACAAAAATGCAACAAGAATGAAGATAGGTTTTCACATGATAACAATAAAAAAATTAATTGCGTCATGAGGCCTCTTAGTGAACTCCTTTAAGAAAACTCAATGCACCGCATTAGCGAAAGCAAAAATTAATATAAAAATAAATATAAATTAAATTAAAAAATAAGGACAATCATTTGTAAAAGCATTTGGATACGAATTAGGACAAGAATTAGAAAAAGGATGAGGGCAAGTTTTTCGAAAAAGATTAGAACCAGGTATAAGATAAAGAGTATGACAAATATTAGAGAATGGAATTGACAAGAATAAAGACAAGAATTCAGACAAGGATTAAGACAAGTACAGGGACAAAGGCTATGACAAAGTTTTATATTATATATATACTTGCTATTATATAAAAGGCTTAAGACGAATCTTCGAATGATGTAAACTTAAGAACTACTGAACCGTGTAAGGAAACATAAATTTAAGAAATTTATGCCTTACAGTCCCCAATAATCCACCGCTGCATAAAGGGCCCCAAAAACCACGAACCCGCCTTGCAACCCTAAACCGCACCTGGACAAGAACCCGCGAACCGCCCCTGTCCATAAAACACGCAGCTGGGCGACCCGCAAACAAACAATAACAACACATACAGCAAGCCAGTGGCCTGATCAATTGGCACAACAACAACAAACTAAGAAATGTTTGTGACCCGCAAACCAACAATAACAACACATACAGCAAGCCAGTGGCCTGATCAATTGGCACAACAACAAAACAATATAACGAAGTCACAAGCAAAAACACACAAACAACATGCATTCTATGCACCCACACGTGGCAATAACAAAACACATAGGGGTCATTAAACAGCGACTATGACAACAATAACATGCAAGGCAAAAGGTTGCCGCTATCTCTAGGCGAGAAAAATTCAAGGTCGAGATCAAATGGAAATTGGCGACACAAACAAGGTCCCGTTACCCTTTTTGGGGATAAAAGGAGTCAGCGAACCAACAGTGGGGGTCTTTTAAAGTCAACACGCGAACAACGCACATCGGTGAGTCAAGTGAACAAGCAACAGAGTGAACAAGTGACCCAGTGAACAAGTGTACAAGTGACTAAGCACGAGTGACTAAAGGCAGTGGTGAACAGTGTTTCTTGTCGGCCCGAGTGGTTCCATATCGGACGGCCGGTCATAAAACATACCAGTAGGCATCACGAAAGTTGTTTTTTTTCTGTCGACCCGAGTGGTTTCATACCGGACGGTCTGCTCTAAAAGCATCCAAGTCGATCGCCCACTAGGTTCAGACCATATCTTGTACAAGGACAACGACCAAGCTTACACCTGGCCCGAGTGGTTCTATACCGGACGGCCCCTCGCGAATACTCAGAGGACAGACAAACGAACGGAATTCACGGATCCTATTTCAAAGGACTTCGAGGGAGATCAGGAGCAACGGCGATTATTTAGCAAACGAATAAAAAAATGTGTGAAATGATTTTTTTTCTTCTGTGAAAAAACAAACATTTGAAATAAAGACTTTAATAGTGAAGTAAATGAACCCTTGCGTTTATAATTTAAAAGAGACTACGGAAATAAATTTTTTGTATGAACCCCGGCTATCCGGCGAGCTAACCCCGGCTAGAAAGTTCGTTACAACCGATTTAAATAAATCTTTCACTAATTCAAAGCGTCATTCTTAACTTAGGCTATTGCATACTTTATTTTTTAAAACCTACCCTTATTAAAAGTTATTAAAATTTAAGATTATATACCATCTAAAAAATTTATCAAAAAATATTCATGCACACTGTATTAAGGAGTACAAAGATTTTCCTTTCTTTTTCATTGCTTTGCTGTAAAAATCTCTTTTTGATTACGCTTTGCTTTAGGTATGATCGGAAATAATGAAGCAACCACAATGTAAATTTTAAATAGATTGAATCTATTTCCTTTTTTGATGAAATTCCCTACAGTAAAATGTTTAAAATAAATAAATAGGTAAACATGAGAATATTTAAATTAATATAAATCTGTGTCGATCACGGAGTGCCCTTGCGAGGTAAGCGAGACTTGTTTTTATATGAAAACACGAAAGAGTAAATTACCATATCTTATCAAGCAGCTGATTTTATTAGCAGTGTTACTAAGCTCACCATACAAAGGTAATGTGTTACAGTTTTGATAAATCGTTGCACTTATCAATATCCATTTTTGTGCTTCTTTATTTATGGTGTTTATACCACAGTTATGACAAAATAATGGCTAAGCTAATTTGATGAAAGTAATTAATCCAAATTAGCTATACAGCAATAGCAGAAAAAGTTTCACCTTTCCAATGATACCTTGGAATTGAAAATCAGGCAAAAGATAAAGGAGTTATAAATATTTTAATGAAAATTGCAAATAAAAAATATATTAAAAAAATCTCTGCAAAAAAGTAAATATCTCTTGTGTTAGGGAAAATTCCCCAAACTTTTTAACCAGCAAACTCTGTAATTCAACACTATTTGTGACAATTTTTTGTACTAAAAATATCATGGAAAAAAAATTATCCAAGAATAACGCGATTTTTAGCTAGCTGACGTTAGAGCCAAAATATTTGGGGAATCATCATAACATAGACCAATGTTTATTTGGAGGGGGGACCCGGATAACTGTTTTTGTAATAAATTTTCTAACTGTATTTTAATTGTTCTATTTTATTTTTTGTTGACGTTATCTCGATGACTGCTTATTGTTAGATGGCTAAAAAGCCGCTCTTTTGCCGAGAATTAAAAAGGATCTTTAGGCTATAGAGCAGGTCTGGGCATTCTAACACAGTCACATTTTATTTTGTCTTATTAGTATTAGTGTGCTCTCGAATAACGCACACTGAGCGAAATAGTTGTCACAACTATCTAGATTTGTAAGTTTTTATTTTGTTTTTATTTTTAATCATCGGTATTGTTCATTATTTCTTCTATGAAATTAATTAATACAGTTACTATGAATGAATAATACAAAGAATCTTAATAGGTAATATTAATGAATTATATGAAATCTGAATATATGTGAATAATTATATAAATATAATAAAATCTAAATATAAGTAATAATTAAAATTAATAATAAAAAACAAGTTAATTATAAGTAAGTGAATCAAATAAGTAAGCAAGTAATAAAGAAATTAATAATTAAAAAATTAATACAATGAACAATACGAAGAATCATAAAAGGTAATATGTATGTATGAATTATATTAAACCTTAATATATGTGAATAATATAAAATTATATAAAATAAAGAAATATATGCATAAATATTATAAATCTACAAATCAATAGTTTGGTTTTTTAAAGAGTGTATATTAAATATGCAGCGCAAAGCGACATAGACCTCACTGCATCACCGCCTGCGAACGACTGAATTATATTCTCTCCTGTTGTGAGCTTTGTGTACATGTGAAAAGTTACGCTCACTGAGAGCCCAGTGAACTATGGAGTTCCCTGCGCTGCTATAGAGCCAATTTCAAGTTCTGATTAAGTCTGATTTTATTTCATTAATTCTTGGCAGTTAGGATCGCCTTTAATGTGGTACTGACGAAAACATCCATGGTTGGTGACTACTTGTGTTATATAGTAGTCCAGTGAGCCATGTTTACGCAACAGCCAATCGTGGATACACGGTATAAATTGGTACGTCCATCTCCCATTATTAGCTCTCTCCGAACGCGATTGTCATCCCTCAATAGCGCGAGCGTGCTCCCGCCGCCTATCTTCACTCGTGGGTTTGATCCCTTGCTAGGGATAGAGCCGTCTCATTTCCGACGCACGGATATCAATCATCTTACCAGCAATGACCCCAATGGCTAAGTCTGAGACTGTCATGCAGGCACATGCTACTCTCAACGCACTTAATCTGTTGACCCTTCTCAGTGGTTCAATTGCTGTGTTTTTTGCATCTGCCCATATTGGTGACGCATATAGCAGCACGGAATCTACCACAGTTGACAGTAAGAGTCTTCTTTCTCCTTGGGCACCACCAATATTTGGTAATATGCGCGTAAGTGCACCGTTTATGGCTCTCGCCTTATCTGCCGCTGCCAGCAAATGCGCATTGAAGTTCAGGCGCTGGTCTATAAGGACCCCGAGATATTTGATGTGAGGCTTTGATGACGAACTGCTCACGCTGCTTTTTTGGGGTAACAAGTACCAGTTCCGTTTTCTGGGCTGCTAGTTCTAGGCCAGCATTTAGAAGCCAGCGTCTCCAGTTTTTGCGAGTGGCTCTCGTCTCCGTGAGTGCGTAACGTACAATATGGATCACGGATGCTGATAGCATCGACAGTTGAGCGTGCTCGTCTGAAACCGTAATGGTTGTGGTGGTCTGTGTAGCTACGTATGTATGTATGCAAGTACACTACCAATTAAAGAGCTGCACGGGTGTGTTTGCAAGACATTCGTTTGTTGTTTGCATGCTCACTCTCTCTCTAAACTCTCATCTTTAACAGCATTTAAACCAGCGCAGGGCATGGTATAATAATACAAGGTAGCATTGACAGTTGCTTGGGAAAACATCGTCTGTCAAAAAGTATACTCAAAAAAAGAGCGCTCACAATCCGCCATTGAAAACACACGCAATGTTGAAAACGTTGAAGTGAAAAAAACAACAACCACAGCAGCTGCAGATGCATATACACAAAAAGCTGTTTTTGACAGGATATGTTTTCTTGTAGAAGAGAAAATAAGCGGTTGTCAATGCTACCTTGTATTATTATACCATGGCGCAGGGCGCTCCATAGCTCACTGAGCTCTCTGTGAGCGGAACTTTTCACATGTACATAAAGCTCACAACAGAAGCAAATTATATGTACACTCGTAAAAAATCAACTTATTGTAGATTTATAATACTTATGCATATATTTTTTTAGTTTGTAGAATTTTATATTCGTATATAATAAGGTTTCATATAATTAATACATATTAGCTATTAAAACTTTTTGCATTGTTCATTCACATTCCTTATTAATTTTTTAATACTCAATTTTTTGATTACTTGTTTACTTATTTTATTTAATTCCTTATTATTTACTTATATATTTTTCGTTATTAATTTTAATTATTCATATATATTAAGATTTTATATTAAAATAATTATTCGTATATATTAAGGTTTCATATAACTCGTTCATATTATCTATTAAGATTCTTTACATTATTCATTCATATTACTTGTATTAACTAATTAATTAATAGAAGAAATAATGAACAACTACAAATAAAAACATAAAATAAAAAAGAAAAACTTACAAATCTAGATAATTGAGACAACTATTTCGCTCAGTTTGCGTAATTCGAGAGAGCATCAATACTAACAAGACATAATAATATGTGACTGTGTTAGAATGCCCAGCCCTGATTTAAACACTAACAATATAGAGACAAAGAACAAATGAGCAGTGTTTAAAAAACTTGAAAACGTTCAATTGCTTTTGCTTTTACTTTGCTGTGCTTATTGAAAATCAAACAGCAACAGCCAAAGCAGAAAGCACTATCTCAAACAAAATTCTGCTCATTTTGCTTTGCTTTCTTAATCTTCGAAAGGCTAAGCAAAAGCAGCAGCACTAAACAGAATTTGTTTTGCTGCGTAGTGCTACGAAAGCATAAGAAATTATTTTAGTGCTTTGATTTTCATTTTGCTTTTCTAATTTGTCGCAGCACTACGAAAGCAACAATTATGCGCTCTGCTTCGATTTGCTTTCGGAAGCATTTTATTTTCATTCGTTTGGCTTTCGGGATTTACTTACATATCATCGTTTTTATGCTATATTTCAGAGACGTATGTCTTTTTGTACGTTGTTGTTTGTATAATATGCGTACTTGTACGCAGTCGCGAATGCTTGGTGTTGTTTTTGTTGTGTGTAACGGTTTTTTTATTGCATGAGTTTTAAAGAGATTGCAGAAATAAATTTGGATGCGCATATAAAATAGTTCTACAACTTCTAAAGATAGATATATAATAAAACCGTTACACACAACAAAAACAACACCAAGCATTCGCGACTGCGTACAAGTACGCATATTATACAAACAACAACGTACAAAAAGACATACGTCTCTGAAATATAGCATAAAAACGATGATATATAAGTAAATCCCGAAAGCCAAACGAATGAAAATAAAATGCTTCCGAAAGCAAATCGAAGCAGAGCGCATAATTGTTGCTTTCGTAGTGCTGCGACAAATTAGAAAAGCAAAATGAAAATCAAAGCACTAAAATAATTTCTTATGCTTTCGTAGCACTACGCAGCAAAACAAATTATTTTTAGTGCTGCTGCTTTTGCTTAGCCTTTCGAAGATTCAGAAAGCAAAGCAAAATGAGCAGCATATGCTTGTCTTTAAAAACTTTAGGTAGCACTATGCAGCAAAATTATCGTTGCTTTAGCTGTTTTGCTGAAAGCAATTTAAACCCTGCAAATGAGCATAAAGCATATCGAAAACAAGACAAACGAGAACTTTTTCAAAGCAAGCATATAAAGTAAAATTGAAATGTGTTGATATGCTCGGTGCTAGACACTGAGTACTGGTAAAAGTTAAATAAACGAAAAAAACAACAACTTGCACACAAATAATGTGTGTTGTTATTGTTTTGTGTTTAAAAGGTTTTTCTGCTTCATATCATGGTATAATAATACAAGGTAGCATTGACAACTGCTTATTTTCTCTTCTACAAAAAAACATAAACTGTCAAACACAGCTTGTTGTGCAAATACATCAGCAGCTGATGTGGTTGTTGTTTTTTTTCACTTCAACGTTTTCAACATTGCTTGTGTTTTCAATGGCGGATTGTAAGCGCTCTTTTTTTGAGTAAATTTTTTGACAGGAGATATTTTCCCAAGCAACTGTCAATGCTACCTTGTATTATTATACCATGCTTCATATCAGAGCAAAGAAAAGAACATCGAATGTTGTTATTTCTCTATAACATATTTGTCTTACTCGGTGTGTTCGTTGTTTTTTGCATTTTGTCTCTATTTAATCGTATCGAATATATAAAGCATTTAAAAATAATGACAAAGTACATATCTTAGTGAGAGGCTAATAAATGCTGTAGAGTGAGCACTTTTTTGTAAGATAATGCTGTATTATGTTTGCTTATACTTGAAAGAATAAAGTAAATAGAGAACAAGACAATCAAATGCTCGATGCACTTTATTGTATCAAATACATTCATGCAGCTCTTTACTACAAATATCATGCTTTTAGGGTTTATTGGACCAAGCGGGAGTCACTGCATAAGAACGAAGCGAAGAGGTAGAAAAGAAAGAAATAGAAACCAGAAATGGTACAGCAAAAATTAAAAAAACACTTACAGAAACACAAAACAGAGCATTAACGTTTTGATAATTTCAGTATGTACAGAAGGTAGCACCGCGAAACTCAAGAACTATTGCACCGATCAAGATAAAAATTTATATACATACATATTATATGGATCATAAGCAGTATTCATATATAGTTTATATAATAAAAATTTGAAAAAAAAATAATCTAAAAGAGACTGAAAAATTTTTAATTTCTGTTTTGTTGTTCATAAGAATAATTGAATTTTACGTCATTATAGGCAACAAAAAAAACTGTCGAAATTTTTAAGGTTTGTTACTTTTCAGTTAACTCAGTAAACATACAAAAAGCTACACCGCTATCTATTGGAAAAAATAGATACATTGAATATTCTGTTTTGGCAAAACAACGTTTACTTGCTGACCAGTAAAATATAATATAATATAATCTATATAATATATATATTAGCGTGGCCGTTAGTTGTATGGAGAATATTTTTTTTTTGATTCCTTATACTCTCTCCCCCCAAATCGGTTCAGTTTTATGTAAAAAAAAATACATAAAAGTTTCAAAGCGATAAGTTGTGTTTAAGGGGTGTCGCCCGCCCCTCAAAGTTGGCCTTCAAGCCCATTTATTCAAATGTAATTTGTTTGTATATGAGTATCTTTTTAAAAAAACATTTTACAAGAATATGATGTATGGCAATATTTTAGCTCTTTTAATCAACAACATTAGCCTTAAAGAACGTTTTTTGATAAAATCAATATTTTAGAAAATAATGAAGAAAATAACCAACAAAATACCAAAAATTATATGTACCAAAATTATATTTATATGGAAATTATTTGTTCTAAGCATGTGCGTTAAAAGCTTATGTGTATTAAATTATTTCATACATAGCTATACTACGCATAGTCAAAATAAAACCAAACAAAAACAAAATTATTGAGTTATATTAAAATATTTATAACTCTTAACTTACAGTAGATTTCTTAGAGTTCGAAAATTTCTTGTTTGAGAAGAAAAAAACTGCTCAAGCCCACCACTAATGAATTTTGAAACTGTTTGTTTTCCCATTGTGGCGCGGTTAAAGTTAATTTGTTTTTCTTTTTCAATATTCAAAGCAGCGACCATATTTTCTTTTATGAAGTTTGAGGAAGCGACCACATTTATGAAGTTGTACTGAGAAGTGTGTTTGAGGAAAAATTTCAAAATCATTCAAGCCCTAACGTAACAATATTTGAAAAATTTAAAAATGCATGGCCAAAATTAAACGTTAACAACTGGCAGCAAGGAATGCAAGATGAAGTGGTAAATAATTATTTGAAAAACAAAAAATCTCGGGTTGTAAGTTTTGTTAACACAATCTTACAAGAAGTACAACCTAGAGAGGATAATAAGGAGTTACTAGAACTTACCTTGCTATTCCTGGGTGAGAACCTAAAAAAACCTCCAAACAGTGTAATAATTTGTTCACCGGGTGCTTATCATCATGCGCGTTGGATGGGAAAAGCTATTTACAGCTTGAAAATATATTTGTTCCGTGAAGAGTTTAACTTGACAGAATCTGAAAGCATTGGACTACGTCAAATTTGTATTTTTATTGTCGCCGTATATGTTGAAGCCTGGTTTTCTGCTCCCTTAGCAATACAAGCACCATACACCGACTTAAATGTTTTGTCAAAATTAAAAGATTTTGAAAATATTGATTTAGGAATCTCGCAGGTTGCCGTCAAAAAATTCAAAAACCAGTTATGGTATTTAAATGGGGAGGCTATTGCATTTGCGTTTTTTGACAACAATGTCGTAGATGCAACAAAAGAAAATTGCAACAAAACAAATTAACTTTAACCGCGCCACAATAGGAAAACAAACAGTTTCAAAATTCATTAGTGGTGGGCTTAAGCAGTTTGTTTCTTCTCAAACAAGACATTTTTTCGAGAGATTTCAAATTGATACGTCTTTCATGACATTAACTCCGTCCGAATGGACTGCGCAGGATTGCTATATGACAGCGGTAAAAACATTAAAAAAATTAAGAGTCTTCAATGATACCGCCGAAAGAGGAGTGAAGTTGATGGAGGAGTATAACAAGCTCTTTACAAGAAATGAAGAGCAAAAACAATTTGTACTGCAGGTTGTTAGCGACTATCGTCGCCGGTTTTCGAACTCTAAGAAATCTACTGTAAGTCAAGAGTTATAAATTTTTTAATATAACTCAATAATTTTGTTTTTGTTTAGTTTTCTTTTGACTATACGTAGTATAGCTATGTATAAAATAATTTAATAGACATAAGCTTTTACCGCACATGCTTAGAACAAATAATTTCCATATAAATATAATTTTGGTACATATAATTTTTGGTATTTTGTTGGTTATTTTCTAAAATATTAATTTTTGCAAAAAACTTTCTTTGAGGCTAATGTTGTTGACTAAAAGAGCTAAAATATTGCCATACATCATATTCTTGTAAAATATTTTTTTAAAAAGATACTCATATACAAACAAACTACATTTGAATAAATGGGCTTGAAGGCCAACTTTGAGGGGCGGGCGACACCCCTTAAACACAACTTATCGCTTTGAAACTGTTTTGTATTTTTTTTTACATAAAACTGAACCGATTTGGGGGGAGAGAGTACAAGAAATAAAAAAAAAAAAAATAACGGCCCCGCTAATATATATATGTCGGATAAACATCATTATGTTTATCGTTTTGTGCATTATCTTTGCCATTCATGATATCAAATCAAACAATTTCTGATAGAAAATTTGAAAATTCTTTATTTAAAAATGAACAAACATATAACGGAACGTGGCAATCCCAGTCAGATGGTTGCAGCCATCGTGGCTGAAGCCATCGGTGGCTGCACTCTTTAAAATTTCAATTCAGTGTGCATTCTTTACGTTTTGCAATTCATGACTTCAAAACAATTTTAATCGGCCTAAAGACTTAAGCCTAAAGAGTTCACACTTTGAATTAGGCTTGGGTAGTTCATGAACGAACTAAATAGTTCAATTGAACGATTCCCACTCATGAACTATGTGAACTAGTTCAGTGTTTCTCGTTCTTTTAGTTCTTTTAGTTCATTTTAGTTCAATTGATATTGCAGCGAGTAGGAACAAAACGAACGAGGGCAAGAATAACTAAATTTTCCATGCTATGGTTTGAGTCCTTGGTTTGAGACACTTTTTGTTTATGCACTAATACAAATGGTGAATTTGATGGATATCACATATTCATACCAAGTTTGTTTCATTTTGTATACCTGGACATGAACGAGTAAACGAATGAACTAAAAGACCTAACGAACTAAAAGAACGAACGAACTAAAAGAACTAACGAACTAAGAGAACAAACGAAGTAAAACATGCAACGAACAAAAAGAACGAACGAACTAAAAGAACTAAATGAACGAACTAGTTCATTACATACGATTGAACTAAAAAGAGCGATCTTTGTGGTGAACTAAAATGCCCAAGCCTACTTTGAATGCTACAAAAAAAGAGTTCAGCTTTTAAATTTTTAAACAAGAGAATGAAAAATGAAAATGAATGCACACTTTTACAGCTCTGTTCCATGCCTACTACTATTGAGATGATATTTCTCTAGGCTTGCTGATTGGTTTCACCCAAGTTGTTTTACTTGACGTTCCGTTGAGTATATTTAGGTTTCACTTATGATCAGAAATACCACGCTGCGACACGGCCATCCTGTCGATACACACGTCCTAAAAGATAGTGTCCTAAATTCATAAGGAAAATACAAATTTGTACTTAAATTAACAACCAAAATTTTTATTCGTTTACAATTCAAAGCTGTTAAGTTACAAAGCAATTCTTTAACAAATACACAGAAAAGCACCCGAGTATCAAGTCCCTTTGTACAACTATCTTCCATTATAGTTAGAGAAACAAAAATCAAAATGATGCTAAGAAAAGTAATCTTCATCCAATTACTAAGCATTAAAACTTCCACTTCTATCCAGTGAAATTTTATCATCTTGTCACTATATTTTTATTGTCACCTCTCTCCAGTAATAGTTTTTAATAATTTTTATCGCTTCAATCTAGCAATAATACTACCATTTCTTTCCAATGGTCACATTTATTAAACTAAATAAATGTTTGAAAACAATCCGTTTCACTTTACTGAATTAAATTTTGAACATTATCATCGTCTTCAATGGGAACATGACCTTCGAACATTTTTCTAAGACGATCATGAGTCTTAGATATAATTATTTATTTATATATTTGCATGTATTTGCATAGAAAATATCATTTTTGAAGCGAAGCTTTTTTAATGCCGTTTGCATTAAGGTTTGAATATCGGTAGTAACTGAAAAAATCTAGGAATTGCTAATATCGAACAGCTTCAAAATAGTTTCCACTTCCGTATTTTCAGCACTTGATTGGATCACACAAAAAAGTTACAAATTTAAAATACCAAAAACAAACTCTCGGCTATTGTCAGTGGTACGTGAATCGTGGCAAACTTTCCATTAGAAACTACGGCCAGAGTGACATTTCAAGTTTAGGAGAGATACCATACTGTTAGCAGTCAGCGCCATCTATCTGTGAGTTTAAGCAAACGATACGATTTATGATAAAAAAAATAAAACTATTCTTCGATGTTTGGAATTGTTTGATTTTTTTCATTAAAGCCTTGTATGGTTTAGGAACGAAAATTTTTAAGCATATAATTCTACAAGAGAAATTTTGGTGTGGAGTCAAAATTTTTGTGTGAAAAAAAAGCACCGGCTGTTCTAGCTGACAGATTCATATTTTTATTGCTGTAATTTTATATTTTATAAAACGCATAAAATACACATTAAAAAACTAAATAAATCTAATAATTAATTTGTTTCAATTATCTTTAACAGATTTAACACTAACAGATACTTACTGCTTATTTTTTTAGTGTTGAACGTCAATTAACAGACCTATTCTTGCAAATTGACAATAGTAAACCAGTATTTTTCATATTTCTATTCGAAGCTCAAAAATAATAAATTTTGATAAAAATGGTCTGCTGCTTTTCATATATTGACAATTTCACTGGCAAACTTTGTTTTTAGAGCTTCAAATTTTGTACTTATATTTACGATTACAAATAAGAGCCTTTAAAATATATCGATCGCCATCTAATATTTCTAATACTTTAAAATGACCCTTATACTTAACAAGGGCGTAGCCAGGGAGGGGAAGGGGGGCAGCTGCCCCTACTCCCCCTAAATCTGAGATTTTTTATTTAATTGATGGCTTTGAAAGTAGTTTCTATATGTAATTCCTTTTTAATATGTGGTTTTTCCTTTTTTTTGAAACTAGAGCTGGAAAAAGAAAAACCAAATTAGTATTTTTCAAGCGATATTGTATAATTTTGATGATAATTATTTATTTATATATTTGCATGTATTTGCATAGAAAATATCATTTTTGAAGCGAAGCTTTTTTAATGCCGTTTGCATTAAGGTTTGAATATCGGTAGTAACTGAAAAAATCTAGGAATTGCTAATATCGAACAGCTTCAAAATAGTTTCCACTTCCGTATTTTCAGCACTTGATTGGATCACACAAAAAAGTTACAAATTTAAAATACCAAAAACAAACTCTCGGCTATTGTCAGTGGTACGTGAATCGTGGCAAACTTTCCATTAGAAACTACGGCCAGAGTGACATTTCAAGTTTAGGAGAGATACCATACTGTTAGCAGTCAGCGCCATCTATCTGTGAGTTTAAGCAAACGATACGATTTATGATAAAAAAAATAAAACTATTCTTCGATGTTTGGAATTGTTTGATTTTTTTCATTAAAGCCTTGTATGGTTTAGGAACGAAAATTTTTAAGCATATAATTCTACAAGAGAAATTTTGGTGTGGAGTCAAAATTTTTGTGTGAAAAAAAAGCACCGGCTGTTCTAGCTGACAGATTCATATTTTTATTGCTGTAATTTTATATTTTATAAAACGCATAAAATACACATTAAAAAACTAAATAAATCTAATAATTAATTTGTTTCAATTATCTTTAACAGATTTAACACTAACAGATACTTACTGCTTATTTTTTTAGTGTTGAACGTCAATTAACAGACCTATTCTTGCAAATTGACAATAGTAAACCAGTATTTTTCATATTTCTATTCGAAGCTCAAAAATAATAAATTTTGATAAAAATGGTCTGCTGCTTTTCATATATTGACAATTTCACTGGCAAACTTTGTTTTTAGAGCTTCAAATTTTGTTTTGAAATGAAAATCTTACAACAAACATAAGAAATATAAAAGAATAGGTTTGTAAATGTACGGGCAGTGAAATTTTGTCATTTCAGCTCTCCACTCATGAATGTTAACTTGGCAACTTTGCACAAACTTGCACAAATTTGTCGCTTCAACAGCGTACTTGCTAGCGAAAAAAATTTAGCAGTCTGTTCGTTGTCAAAAACTGAAAAAATACTGAGTCCCTATTTTTAATTCCTGATAAATTGTAGTAAATGTTTCTCAACACTGTGGTCGATGACAATCATTTTAAATCGATGTCTTCCGATTGATCGATTACTGCTGTCAGCTGATTCAAGTCATCGGTGTCATTGTTCGCGCAGATTTCAAAAAGTGCAAAAGTGAAATAATAACTAAAAGTGAAAATGGCAAAACGCATTACAGATTTCTTCGGTTCAGTTGAGTTTGAGTTTTTGTAAATTTTTGTTGATTTTTTTAAAGTGAATTTTTAATCGATACTATATCTTAAAATGAATTTGACCTGAATTCAATAAATGTAACTTTATTTGATCTTATGGCTTGCGTTTGTTTGATATACATAAGTTGAAAATCTTTTTCACATTTAGCTCGATTATATATAAAAACATCAGGTGAATAAGACACCATACATTAATTTTGAACTATTTTCATTGACTCGTAAAATGCATGAATGAAAGATATGGTAAAAAGAAACTTATAAGGTCTTGCCCCCCCTAATTTTCATCCTGTCTACGTCCTTGATACTTAGGATCTAGGTTTGTTTGGTTTCGTTCATCATTTTTTAAAAGAACAAATTCCCCTAAATTAAATTTGTCAAGTCTTGATTTTGTTCTGTCAAATATTATTTTGTCATAATCAGCATTCTTATTTATGTTATGCAAAGCTTTGGTGCAACCTCATCAAGGTTAATCGATTGCTCAGCTTGATCTGACAACATAATATCTATAGGTCTTGCTACCTTACCTATTAATAGTTCAAGTGGACTGGATTTAGTAACTCGATTTTGGGTGCAATTTAATGCCAATTAAATATCAGGGAGAGCATCTTGCCACGAATGATTGCTTGTTTCTACAGCAGTAAGCATGTTCTTTAGCGTACTCATGACGCGCTCGACTTGACCATTGGCACGAGAACTACCAGATGCAATTAGGTGTAAGCTAATGCTATGTGTTTTGCAGTATTCTTTAAACTCCAGACTAGTAAAACAACGACTCTGATCAGCAATGACTCGGGTGGGAGCTCAGAATAGAGAAATACATTGCTTTAAAGCTTCAATGCTGCTAGTAGTATCAATATTTAGGGAATGATACAAAAGGACATATTTTGTAAATGCATCTATTAATACAAATATATACTCCTTTTTGTCGCTCTTTCCGCTAAGTTTGCCAGAAGCTTCAATATGCAAAATGTGCCAAGGGACAGCTTCTTTTTATATAAGGTGTAATTGAGCTTGCACTTTTCGAGATTGCAAACTTTTTAACAAACTTCGACATATTCTCGAACCAATAGAATTCACATACCTTCTCTAGGGTCTTTTCCCAACCAAGATGCATCAAAGCTTCGTGAGTGTTATTGATGATCGACTACCTAAGAGACCTGGGCACTATCGGCAAACACCGAGTTCTTCCATTGCGTTGAATTTTACGGTGAAGAACACCTGACCGATTTTCGTAAGTTTTTGCTATATCTTCACTTAGATTATTCTCGTTGAGATCAAGCATAAGCTTTGATATTTCACTAGCTCGCTGTTCTGCAAGTATCCAATTTTCAGACAATTCGGACACATTCACTTCTTTGGGGTTTACCTTTTCGAATAATTTTATTGAAGGGGAAGGTAATGGATTCCTAGAAAAGAAGTCAACATGACACATTTGATTGCCGTTTCTATAAACAATATCAAAATCGAGGGCTTGCAAGAAAGCCCACCACCTGTGAACACTTGGAGTTAAATCAAGCTTTTTACGTGACGACTGTAGCGAATTGCTATAAGTTATAACCACAAACTTTTGCCCATGCAAATAGTGCCTAAAATGCTTTATTGAATTAACAACTGCAAGTGTTTCTAGTGAGTGATATTAAGAATATATAATAGGTAATAATAGGCAATTACACAAGGCTTGGAATCTATTTTTTGCATTAAGATGGCACCATAGCCAATAGAGCTAGCATCAGTATAAAGTTCTATGGGACAGTCGGGGTTAAAAATGGTTAACACTGGTTCACTTGTCAAAATAGATACTACTTTCTGTCTTACAGCTTCATGATTTGGCTTCCAATCAATTTTACCATTACCGGAAGTCAAAGAATATAATAGAGCCATAAATTGCGAAAACTTCGGTACAAATCTTCTAAAATAAGATGCCAGCCCAATAAATTGCCACAACTGTGTCACAGTTTCTGGAGGAGGTAGAGCAGTCAGAGCTTATATTTTTTTTTATTAGGCCTTATCTTACCACCATTAACTTCAAAACCCAAATACTCTACTTTCTGTTTAAGAAACGCAAAGTTTTTAAAATTCAAAGAAAAATCTTTATCTGTAAGCACTGTCAGCACTATTCGCAATCTATCTAAAGCCTCTTTTGCATTAGAAGCTACAATAAGAACGTCATCCATGTAAACAACAAGAAAAGAATATGCCAGACTACCTAAAGCTTGGATAACAGCTCCCTGAAAAACTTACGGGGCATTTCTAAGACCGAATGGCATAGCAAGATACTCATATTGACCATCAGGTGTTATGAAAGATGTGTATTCAATAGAGTTGGGGTAAACAGGAATTTGGTGAAATCCAGAAGCCGTATTCAAGATAGTAAAGAAATTATAGCCGTACAACCTATCGATTTGATCTGAGATAAGTGGCAAAGGGAACCTTTCATTTAAGCCGCAGTAGTCCACGCATATTCGGTCCGAACCATCTTTCTTCTTTACCATAAGTATAGGACTTGCGAACGGCGATGAACTTGGACGAATGAAATAAGCAGTTAAAAGTTCATTAACTCTATCACGGACTACACTACGTTCTTCGGGACTCAACCGGTAAGGTCGTCGACAAACAGTCTTGGTAGGGTCTTTCAGTCGGATCTGCATAGGTTCAGCATCAGCACGTGTACGAGGAATACCTTTCACAAAATGGTTTTTGAAACAATTTAAAATCTCAATTAAGTTTTGCTTCAGATATAAAGGAACGTCAGTGTCGATTGCTTCAAAATTTATACCAGTAGGTACATCAACATCGCATACGTTAACTACGTTGACCTTACTGAAACTCAATTTCATCTCAGAAGTCATCAAAATAGCTAGCCCTTGATTCAATATCTCACGTCCAACATAATTTGATGATTTAAGTAGCTATTATTTAAAAAATGTAACAGAATCTCAAAAGTAATACCATCTACTTCAATTAACGTAAGTATTTGCATTGTACTAATAACAGATGTTTGTCCAATACCAGTCAAAGTCACACTATTATGGTAACGTTTTCCACTAAACTTACATGCTATTGACTCCTTAACAAGAGAGTATTCTGCTCTAGAATCATAATTAAATAAAAACTTCTCACCAGAGTGATATAATGTACCAGTAGGTGCGCTCACAACACATAAATCGACTCGCCTTTCGCTTGATAAAGATTGACCATCGTTGTATTTTTTGTCACCCGCCTTCGGACATCTGGATGTATAATGGCCTACCTCTTTACAGTTAAAACAAGTTACAGATGACTTAACAGGATGCTTGAAGAGTCCATTATTGTTGTTGATTAGTTTTGCACAGTTATTTATATTGTCCCTTTTAAATCTGCATTCAAGTGCTTTGTATCCTTGTTTGCCACAAATAAAGCATTTATGACTCGTTGCAGATGTAGGTTGCTATATCTCTTCGCATCAGGACCATTATTTTCTGGCAGCATAACTAAGTTTCTCTTAAAAAATGACATAGCTTGCAATTCTTGCTGTAGACGATTTCTCGTACAAATGTCAGAAGTGAACGACAAGCGTTGAACTCTTGGCTCGAATTGGGAACTGTTGATACTGCTATCTGCTCAACCGAAACAGTCCTCCATCGAGACATCAACGACGTCATCATGGTTGCAACATACTCAGCAAGACACTCACCGTCTTTAGGTCTGTCGTTGTTCATGTTAAGGGGACATATAGGTTACAAATACAAAAAAAAAAATTTTTTTTCGGGAATTTTTTTTCATAGAAGGAAAAAAGACATCGTTTTCAAATTTTGCACATATATTTATTAACATTTAATAACGACCGATTTTGTAACCTCGAAAATCGATTTTTTTTCAAATGACCGTCATTTTGTTTTTCTTCGGCGGATAAAAATTATCCTAGTTCAGGCGGTAGCCACTTAAACAAGGATTAATTTTTTTTTTATTTTTTCCTCAGATGTTCCAGACTGGTGATATCCTGCACACCGTCAATTTTTTGACATTTTTAAAAAAAAAATCAAACAACGTCAAAAACCGCTTCAGAAATTTTGAAAAATTTTTTGTATTCTTTAAATGTTAATAAATATATGTGCAAAATTTGAAAACAATATCTTTTTTCCTTCTATGAAAAAAAAATTCCCGAAAAAAAAAATTTTTTTTAAATCTGTAACCTATATGTCCCCTTAATTAAAAAGGCAGCTGCAGTTTCAGGACAGTTGTACCGTGCAATGAAAATGTCCTTAAATTCAAACCACGTCATTCCTGGATACGAGACCTGAGCTAACTATGAAGAAGCTTGGCCTTTAAGCGCCCGACTCAGCATAATCGTTAAAGATGCACTCTTCGGCGGTTGATCATTAATGCAGAAGTCAGCCATCGATATGCAAGCACCAGCATCTGCATTCTTATCATTAGGATAAAATTCCGGTAGTTGAACATCAGTTTTTTCAGGTGTTTGCATAGCCTGAATAAGCGCCAAAAAGTTTTGGTTTTGCTGTTCAAGCATTAGGCGTCATTTTGCATATCCCGTGACTGGTTCTTTTTGTTGAGGACGTTGGCTGTATCCCACTTCTGATGTCGGATAAACATCATTATGTTTATCGTTTTCTGCATTATCTTTGCCATTTATGATATCAAATCAAACAATTTCTGATAGAAAATTTAAAAATTCTTTATTTAAAAATGAACAAACATATAACGGAACATGGCAATCCCAGTCAGATCTTTTTCTATTGTGAATTTTAATATTCCATGCCTTCTACTACTATTGAGATGATATTTCTCTAGTCTTGCTGATTGGTTTCACCCAAGTAGTTTTACTTCACGTTCCGTTAAGTATATTTAGGTTTCACTTATGATCAGAAATACCACGCTGCGACATATATATATTAGAGCGGGTCAAATTGTATGGAGCAAAAAAAGTCGATGTTGGCTCCACCCTAGCGGTGTTCTATGGGTCATTTTAAGAAACTTTGGCGAAGAGAGTATATATCTATCTTGAAATCGGAGCCTGATATCAAGATTTGGCTTAGAAATTGCATTAAAAAGACAAAAAACTATTTTTTTTAAGTGTACCTATATATAGGGTTTTTGGGATCAAGGAATCCTTTTTTGACGTTCATTTTTATTTATGAAAGCCACCAGAGGGCGTTTTGCTACTATTTTTGCATTTTATCGCTTCTTTTTGATAAAATAGTAATAAAAACTATTGTTTAAATTAAAAACCATCAAGTGCTGCCTATACCAAATACATAAAATACAATTTTTATACGTTTTAAAATAAAGGGGAAATTCTCTTATAGTGGAACTTCTCCTAAAGAGGACTCTCTGAATAACTTTTGTTTTAAAAGTAACTACACCATTGTGATTCGAAGTACTTGTACAAAATGGCAAATACAATTTCTAATGGTGCGGTTCCGTTGGATTTGTCTCACATTAAACCAGGGCCAATGCACATTCTCGCTGGCTCACCAAATTTACGCGAAGTTGTTAATAACACAGTGTGACGAAATCGACCAAAAAAAAAAGCACAACCAAACTTTATAGAAATTCTTAAAGAGGGACATGTTGTGAGTCCATCGTACTTGGCCTGACCTCTCAATGGCGTCACAATTTTTTTTAATTCGTTTTTAAAGTTGAAGGGTTCGATTTTTGTTGCGCCGACGTTCATTGAATTTTTACAGTTATTTGCCTTGTTGGAAATGAAAAACAAATTCCACTTCTTTTCAGTAGAATTTCACGTAGAATAAGGCTGTGTAAAAATAAATACTATAAATACAAAATGAAGCGTGTAGCGAAGCAAATTCCTTAATTTTTCTTTAATTTCATAAAAAAAATTAATGTTTCTTTAAATTTAATTGATATACTGCTGCCTTAATGACATATTTTTTTCATAAAAATTCATTGCACGTAAAATACCTTTTCATTGAATCCAAAACCATCAATATCGGTTTAGAATTGGCAAAATGGCGGCAGTTTTAACGGTTTTTTTTTGTCAGAAAACACTGACTCCCATGTATATGTTGCTATCGTACAAAGTGCTGTCATTTTGTCAAATCTTAACCGATTTTGGACATCTTTAGCTCATTAGAAAGAAAATATGATGAGTAACATATATCTAGAGCATTGCAATATAGATCTTTAAAAAATGTAAAAGTGACTATGGAACGAATAAACATATTTTTATTTTCAATAGAATTTTTATATTAATGAATGTGTACGAGTGTATAAAAAAAGTACGCTGCACAACATATCGCTCGTTTTCTTCAATAACGTTACAATCCAAAAAACATAAAAATTGACTTAATTACACAGCAACATTCGTGTTACCATGATCTATGCTGTGTACAATTTTGGTAACGATATCTTCTTTAATTTTTGCAGGAGAGTAGAATTTGTGATGCATTCACCTCAATATATTTTCGATTAGATCGTATTATATATCAATAATCTCCAGTTTTTTTTGTCACTTCGTATGGATCATGTACATTACAGTAGTACTTGTATATTTGATGTTTTGTCCATATTTTGAAAATGGTGATTTAATTTCCTTTGTCTGTTCAAAACTTAAAATGCTTTTCCTTAAAAATATAGTTTTTTTAGTTGTAACGTTATTGCAGAAAACGAGCGATATAATCTGAAACATTTTTGTGAGAAAATTTTGAAAAAAAATTGTCGAGCATTTAAGTTTATCTTCGGCATTTTCAATCCTATCATATGGCGTTTACTTTTCTCAAAAAAATTCTGCATTTTTTCTGCCCTCTTTGAACTCTGCCCTTTATGTGCTTTTTCTCAAAAAAATTCTGATCTGTAAATTAAATCGAGTTCTTTTCTCGAAAACGTTGACCTTGAAAGTAGAAAAAATGCAGAATTTTTCACTCAAGATCGACGATTTTAAATTCTGCCCTCAAATGCTACCAACTGAATGAACAAAAAAAGTGGCATGTTAGGAAAATATTAAATGTTATTATTGACATTTCATTCAAATTTGAGCTTTTTCACGGATGACAAAATAAATATTATAAAAATTGTTCTCAAAAGTAATATTACGTTCACACCTAAGCCAAATGAGTAAATTTAAATATCTCATTAAAACGTGTTCACATTTATAAATCTCATTTTGTTTGACGGTTGTTTTTGTTGTATTTTCATATTTTGTTTTGATAAAATTTTTCTGTGTACAAATTTTTCTTACATTTTGCTTTGAAAGGTATGTTCACCTAACAGTTTAATATGCTTAGAGCTGTGTTTAACGTGAAATTATCTCATTTGCTACTCATTTTGTCGAAATGAGTTGGATATTCAAATTAATATTTCTATGGGAAATGAGCTCATTACGCATCTCATTTGTGTTTTTTGGCCGAAATGAGTAAATTAGCTTAGGTGTGAACGTACTGTAAGCAACAGTACAGCCAACACAACATCATTGAAAAAATGTTGCATTTTTCTGATCTTTTCTCAATATTTTTTGAGTGCAGGTCAAAATGTGAAATATTCTGCACTCTCAGAGGGCATTTTTAATTCATGTTGTAAAAGTTGAAATCTGGTAAGTACTAAAAAGGGGTCCTCGACCCCAATGTCTTTTAGAGCAAAAAATTTGGACGCCTCGAAATAGAAACATTGATATATCATTCTTAGACAAGATAGGTCTGCAATGCCGAAGATATGAAGAAAGACTTAAACGTTCGTGAGAAAACAATTGTTTTTTCGAAATTTTCTTAAAAAAATGCTTCAGATTAGACGGTGTGCAGCTTACTTTTTTACTTTTTTCCGTTACGGTCTAATGCACTCATACACATTCATTCATATAACAATTCTGTTGAAAGTAAAAATATGTTTATTCGTTCCATAGTAACTTTTATATTTGTTACAGATCTATATTACAATGTTATAGATGTATGTTACTCATCATATTTTCTTTCCAATGAGCTAAAGATGTCCAAAATCAGTTAAGATTTGACAAAATGACAGCACTTTGTACGATAGCAACATATACATGGGAGTCAGTGTTTTCTGACAAAAAAAAAAAAGTTAAAACTGCCGCCATTTTGCCAATTCTCAACCGATGTTGATGGTTTTGGATTCAATGAAAAGGTATTTTTACGTGCAATGAATTTTTATGAAAAAAAGATGTCATTAAGGCAGCAGTATATCATTTAAATTTAAAGAAACATTAATTTTTTTTATGAAATTAAAGAAAAATTAAGGAATTTGCTTCGCTACACGCTTCATTTTGTATTTTATCGTATTTATTTTTACACAGCCTTATTCTACGTGAAATCTACTGAAAAGAAGTGGAATTTGTTTTTCATTTCCAACTAGGCAAATAACTGTAAAAATTCAATGAACGTCGGCGCAACAAAAATCGAACCCTTCAACTTTACAAACGAATTAAAAAAAATTGTGACGACATTGAGAGGTCAGACCAAGTGCGATGGACTCACAACCACTGTTGCCAGATTGAGGTAAATTTCCCTAATTGAGGTAATTTTTGACTCCTTTTTTGAGCAGAGGTAAAAAAGGTAATTTTTGACCAAAATTGGTAAATTTTGGGAAAATAATAATTCTTTTAGACTTGTTACTGTTACCTCTCTGAACATACTCACAATCAGTTTAATATTCTTGTGAATCATCCTGTGTAGCAAATAAAAGAAAAAATTTTAACTATCCATCTCTAGTTGCATTGGACTTTTTGCTTTTTGCCGCTTTTACATTGGTCAAGACTTGACAGCAATTTTTCGAGTTTGTTGGCTAATTAAAAAATAGCAAAACAAAATAGCCGGTAAGTCCCGGTTTATATACGTCAAGAGTTGACGGTCAACTTGTTGATGAGAGATAAATATATGTATACTAACAAAAAATTATAACGGTTGTTAATCATATGAAAAATTTTTAATTTTTTTATTTTGGGGAAAAGGTAAATTTTCTCTGAAAGTGGTAAATTCTTTCCCAAATAGTGGTAAATTTCAGTTTGTCTCTCTGGCAACACTGCTCACAACATATCCCTCTTTAAGAATTTCTATAAAGTTTGGTTGTGCTTTTTTAGTTGTCACACTGTGTAACAGGTCTGTTTCCGTAAAGTTCAAGTTAAGTTCAAGCTGTGAGAGTAATTTTATTATTAAACGCAAGCAGTGCCAAGTTTATTTACACTAATTTGACATTTTCTTCTTCTTCTTCTTGATGCTTGTTCTTATCGTGCTCGAAGAAATTGTTCAAGCGAAGTTCAAGCGATTTTCGAGGCTCGAGAGAGTGTCATTTTGTTTGTTCATCTTCTCTCTCGAGCTCGAAAAATGTGTAAAGAAACGCCTTCAAGCAACTTTCAGTAACTTGAAGTGCGTACGGAAACAGATCTAATGTAATTCAAGACAATGCATGTTCACACTCGGAAAATATCTTGTTAGCAATGTTGTTTGATGATAAAAAAGAGATACGTGACATTGCTATAAAAAGAATTTCACACTATCAAAACAACTTGGACGACCCAATGCAAGTTAGAGTTTACCAAAGGCCTATTGTAAACTTCAATTGCATAGATTATATGAATATGATTGACTTTAATGACGACCACCGTTTTCGCAAAGCATTCCGTATTATCATTTGCAACAATATTTGGAATACAACAATCCACCGCTGCCTGATCTAAAAATTCCGTTGCGCATGCAAGGAACGGAAAGACACGTTCAATTGCTGGATACCGTTTCTAAACGAGTTTTAGAAGAGAATCGAGATGGTGTTATGAAGGCGACATTAGAGAGCCGTAAGAAATTACCCAGAATTGAAAGCAAGAAAGACTTTCGTTCTAAACAATATCACTCTTTTTGTTGACACTGTGCAATTCTTCTTACTGTTTATTTCTTTATAGTTTTATATATCATTACCACCTTATTATTTTGAATTGTTTTGAATTTACGTATCGCACAATAAATATAATAGGGCACAAACTCAAAAAATAACAATATTCAGAAGAGGCAAAAATCTGTTCAAGCAGCTCCATATAAAAAACTGAAACAAAACAATGTTTACCGCGAAAAGCGATAGAGTTCTGCACTAAAAATTTAAAGTTGTGACCCTTTTATATTTAGTGTGCGAAATGTTTTTCTCTACTGAAAAATTAAATTGAAATTTTAAGGAAAAAAATAAAAGAACAAAAAAAAAAAACAAAGAAAAATCTCATTTTTTGTCTAAGATTTAATAAAATCGAAATAGGTCGTGTATGAGTACCTAACCTTATTTTCAACACTGAACATTTTGGATTATTTAAAAATTGGAATTGCAAATTGGAAAGGCAAGTATTTGTCCATTTTCCCAACAAATTCGGTAATTTTCCCAAAAAAAAAACACGATAAAATGCAAAAATAGTAGCAAAACGCCCTCTGGTGGTTTTCATAAATAAAAATAAACGCCAAAAATGGATTTCTTGACCCCAAAAACCCCCTATATACACTTAAAAAAAAAGTTTTTTGTCTTTTTTTAAAAAATACATATTTTGAAAAACTAGCAGGCTCCGATTTCAAGATAGATCTATACTCTTTTCGCCAAAGTTTCTTAAAATGACCCATAGAACACCGCTAGGGTGGGGCCAACATCGCAAAAAAATGTGACCCGCCCTAATATATATATATCTATATATATAAAAATAAGTTGCATTGTGTATGAAATTTATGTTCTCTGTAATGCGTGAACCGATTTTGTTTCTGGAAATTTCCCATGAAAGGTGACGTTAATACGAAGGCTTTTATGTATAAACGGTCTTTGTGCCACACCCCCTTTTACCGCCCACAAATTAATAAAAATTCTAGATATCAGAAGGTTGGCACACCCCTTTTACAGCCCACAAATTAATAAAAATTCTATGTCTCGGAAAGATGTGGTATTAGACTGTGATAACTGTCGGCAACTGTTCTAAAAGTGTATAATGTCCATCTACTAGAAAACTGGGATGGGCTTTTATAGGGGGGTGTGGATCCGCCCATACAATTAAAATTTGTAATATCGTGGAAGTTAAAGTAACAGTACTTAAACACAAACTCAAAATAAAGTTTCTATTTGGTGATGTCCTGCTACTGGGAAATTGTAACGGGCAGTGAAAAATTACAGTGGTGTCAAACTATGGGTCTAAGAAAAGCTTTGAATGTTCCCATATAGTTGCAGGGTGCAGTAACGCGCACAGGGAAAAAGCTAGTAATCTTTATAATATTTTTGTTTGCTTGTTTGTATGTATTTATGTTTGGAATATACTTCTAAACTACTAAACGATTATAGATTATTACTAAACTATACCTAAAGAATTCCTTAAATTACTGCGCTGAAAATAGGCTATATTAATTGCGCTACGCCCCCTTTTACCGCCCACAAATAAATAAAAATGCTATATTTCAGACGATTTCAGCCGTATGAGACTAAAATTTGGTAGTTTAGTTTGAATGCTGACTGTCGGCAGCTGTACGAAAAATGGGTTGCCACACCCTCTTTTACCACCCACAAATCAATAAAAAATTTCAAACGGTTTCGGCCGAATTAGGCTAAAATTTTGTGGTTAAATTTGTATGCAAGCTGTTGGTAACTGTATGAAAAATTGGCTGCCACACCCCCTTTTACCGCCCACAAATCAATAAAAGTGGTATATTTCAAACGGTTTTGACAGTATTTGACTAAAATTCTGTAATTTTGTTTGTATGTTAACTGTCGGAAATTTTACCAAAAATGGCTTACCACGCCCCCTTTTACAGAGCTACGCTCACTATTCATAAATAATTATAAAAAGCGACCACCGGTGCGCGTTGCTGCCCCCAGCAACTATTATAATAATAATAATAATAATAATATTCTAAGAGTTTTGCCGTTGTTCGCAAGCGCTCTATAAAGAAAAAGAGAGGAAATATGAGCGGAAAATTGCAATAAAAAAAACTTGTATGTATCTTGGTTGCGAGCGTTCAGCGCGAGCGGCTTGCGAAAGCTTTATATTTTTCTGACTTCCATTTTGTTGTTACCAGACGCTCTTTTAAGAAGAGACAGAAGAGAGCAAAATGTGAGCAGCGCATAGTTTTCCTCTGAGTTTGATCACGTTGTTCTCAGCTGCTGGTAATAAAAGAAAAACCAACATAACAACAACAATTATATGCAATTATATGCAAACTTTAATAAGCTATAACTTAAAAAATATAAATTTTTAAGAAATAAAAATTCCAGTTTTCACATCTACAGGTCTAAACTTATCAAACCATACTAAATTTATTTAAATTGGACTTGTACTTAAAAAGCCTTACGCCGGACAAAATTTGTGTTTGCGTAATATATATAAGATTCCTGAGATGTAAATGCTTTCATAATAAAATTTTTTATGTAGGTATTAGGTTAAATGATGAAATTTATTATGAAGGGTGCAATGTATCAAAACAAACCATTAGGAAAATGTTGGTACGGCTGGACCTAATCCACGCCCACTAGGATAGGTTTGTTTGTATGTATGAATGTATGTAGGTTTGGAATAGATCCCTTAACTACTTAATGGATTTTTATAAAACCTATATCATTACCTATTAGCAATATAGCAATACAGTAGATGCTCGAAAATTAGAACTCTCGGAAATTCGAATCCTTCGGAAATTAGAACTAGCGTTTTTAATACATTGCAGAACTGACGGTTCTAATTTCCGAGCGTTTTTTTTTTTGTTTGCTTTTAATACTAAAAAATTGCATAGAAGTCATATAATATAAAATTTTTCGTATGAATGTTCTGTCACATCTCTCTTCAACGGCGCTCTTGATGTCTACTCTACGACTGAATAAAAGAAAACAATATGTTTGAATTGAGCGAGCACAATTTTGTTTAGCTTCCACATAGTAAAAAAAGGGGAATCACATGTTAAGTATGTAACTTATAATGTTTTAGCTACTGAGAGCGTAAATAATTTAATAAATTGGTGTAGAGCTCTTGAACTGTTTTCCACTAAGAACATGACCAATCTTTTCGCACTCCGCAACGATATTGTTATGACAAATATTACTGATTTCTTTAACAATGGGAATGTATAAAATTTGACTCGCTGAGTAACTTACTTACTTACTTACTTATCTGGCGCTTACAACCGTAAGTCGGTTTTGGCCTCGTATAAGAAATTGCGCCAGCCATTTCTGTTCTGCGCTTGCTGGCGCCAGTTGGAAACACCAAGCGTGGTCAGGTTATCCAACACCTGATCCTTCCAACGAAGATGTGGGCGTCCTCTTCTGCGTTGACCACCACCGGGCACCGAATCGAATATTTTTTTCGCTGGAGCGTCGTTTTCCATTCGCTCAACATGACCTAGCCAGCGGAGCCGCTCGATTTTAATGCGCTTAACTATGTCGATGTCAGCGTACAGCTCATACAGCTCGTGGTTCCATCGAATTCGGTACTCGCCATTGACGCAGATTGGACCGAAGATTTTACGAAGGATCTTTCTCTCGAAGGCTCCCAGAGTCTTTTCATCAGAACTGCTCAACGTCCAGGTTTGTGCTGCATATAATAGGACGGGCATGATTAGTGACTTATAGAGCGTGAGTTTTGTTCGTCGAGAGAGGGCTCTGCTTCTCAATTGCCTACTCAGCCCAAAGTAACACCTGTTGGCAAGAGTTATCCTTCGTTTTATCTCAATACTAACATCGTTGAAAGAGTTAATGCTGGATCCCAGGTAGACGAAGTCCTTAACAACCTCGAAGGAGATGTTGTCAACAGTGACGTGGTTTCCAAGACGCTGGGACTGTTTATTTGTTGACACTAGGTATTTCGTCTTATCTGCGTTCACTGCAAGACCCATTCGACTCGACTCTTTCGCTAATCTGGAGAATGCTGCACTGACTTCGCGCGTATTATGGCCAATGATATCGATATCATCAGCATACGCCAGCAGCATAATACTTTTGTAGAATATCGTGCCGCTGCGTCTCAAATCAGCAGCTCGGATGATCTTCTCCATCATCAGGTTGAAAAAGTCGCACGATAAGGAATCACCTTGTCTGAAACCTCGTTTGGTATCGAATGGAGGAGTGAGATCCTTCCCGATCTTAACTGTGCTGCTGGTGTTGCTCAGTGTCATTCTGCAAAGACGGATGAGCTTTGCAGGGATACCAAATTCAGACATGGTGGAGTATAGATAATTCCTTATAGGACTGTCGAAGGCGGCTTTATAATCGACAAAAAGATGGTGTGTGTCGATCTGTTTTTCTAGGGTCTTCTCCAAGATTTGTCGTAGCGTAAATATCTGGTCTATGGTGGATTTACCAGGTCTGAAGCCACACTGATAAGGTCCAATCAGCTGGTTTACGATGGGCTTTAGTCTTTCACATAGTACGCTCGACAGGACCTTATATGCGATATTCAGAAGGCTTATCCCACGGTAGTTGGCGCAAATTGTGGGATCGCCTTTCTTGTGGATTGGGCAGAGCACACTGAGGTTCCAATCGTTTGGAATGCATTCTTCCGACCATATTCTGCATAGAAGCTCATGAATGCATTTAAATAGAGCTTCGCCTCCATTCTTGAAGAGCTCAGCCGGTAAGCCATCGGCTCCTGCGGCTTTGTTGTTTTTAAGCCGAGCTATAGCTTTCAAGACTTCACTATGGTCGGGCAGCGGAACTTCAACGCTGTCGTCCACAATTGGGATTTCCGGGATATCATCTCTATTGGCGGGATTGTTGTCGTCGTCACCATTCAGAAGCCTAGAGAAGTGTTCCCTCCACATCATCAGTGTACTCTGGGTATCTGTCACTAGATTCCCATTTTCATCCTTGCAGGAAGAGGCCCCGGTCTTGAAACCATCGGCCAGGCGTCTTATTTTTTCGAAAAATTTTCGGACCTCATTCCTGTCACCATGCATCTCAATTTTCTCGCACTCACGCATTTCTGCTTCCCTTTTTTTTCGCCTGAAAATGCGTCTCTCTTCCCTCCTCTTCTCTTTGTATCGCTCTTTAGCAGCACGCGTTACAACCGACTGCAGGGTGGCTTTGTAGGCGGCGTCTTTTTCTGCAGTGGCGTCGCGACACTCTTGGTCGTGCCACTGGTTTCGGCGAGGGCGGTGATAGCCTATCACCTCTTCGGCAGCCGTACGCATAGAGTGGGAAATGTGATTCCACTGCGCGCATATATCGTCGATCGGAGGAGTGCTTTCTTGAAGCAGGAGTGAGAGTCGAGTAGCGAAGTCTTCGGCTGTTTGTTTTGATTGCAGCTTTTCGACGTCTAGCTTTCTCTGTGCTGGATTGCGCGCATTCTTCGTTGCGCACAGGCGTGTACGGATCTTGGCTGCGACAAGATAATGATCCGAGTCTATATTGGCACCACGGATCGTGCGTACATCTAAAACACTGGAAGAGTGCCTTCCGTCAATCAAAACGTGATCAATTTGGTTACGCGTCTTTTGATCAGGAGACAGCCAAGTTGCTTTATGAATATCGAGATGCTTGAATCTAGTGCTACTAACGACCATGTTTCGCGCTGCGGCAAAGTCAATCAGCCTCATTCCGTTATCGGAGGTATTGTCGTGGAGGCTGAACTTTCCGACTGTTGGACCAAAGATATTTTCTTTTCCCACCTTGGCGTTGAAGTCACCAAGCACGATTTTTATGTCGTGGCGGGGGCTGCGCTCATAGGCCTCTTCAAGGCGCTCGTAGAAGCTGTCTTTGGTCTCATCGTCCTTGTCTTCTGTCGGAGCGTGCGCACAAATCAGGCTTATATTGAAGAATCTTGCCTTGACACGGATTATGGCAAGTCGTTCGTTCACAGGTGTGAATCGCAGGACATGATGCCGTAGTCGCTTGCCAACCACGAATCCGCATCCAAATTCGTGCTTCTCCGCATGGCCGCTGTAGTAGATATCACAGGATGCTTGCCGTAAGCAACCCTGTCCCTTCCATCGCATTTCTTGGATTGCAGTGATATCAGCTTTGTATCTTTCTAAGATATCTCTAAGTTGGATAGAGGCACCATCCCAATTAAGGGTTCGGACGTTCCAGGTGCATATCCGTAAATCGTTGTCAGTTTTTCGTTTGCGGTAGTCGTCATCAGATTTGGGGATCATTTTTATCTTATTTCTTATGCGTTTCATTGAAATTTTGTTTTTACGTGGTGGGCATCAAACCCAACGCACAACCCTTTAAAGGCAGGGGGAGCCCGCTGAGTAACTTAGCTTCTTAAATAGTTTGAAAACTTTTATTTTATGGGTCAACTGCAAAAAAACGTACACAAAGAGGTTTTCATGTTTTGTTTTTAATGATTTTTAAATTTTCCCGTTAAAGTAGTCAAATTAAGTGAAAATTAATGGAGAATTCCAATTGTTTTTGGTTTTTATACGATTTTTGTATTGAACGTCACACAGCAGATATACGGGAAAAATTACTAAAAATTTGAAAAATGTTATAAATGAAAGCTTTCTGTGAGGTTTGTTAAGTTATTTAATCGGTTAAATCAGCTTTTGTAGAAATCGCCATTTCAGTAACAAAAATAATAATTTTTTACCAAAAATACCTACATATTTTACAATTTTAACATGAAAAAATTAAAATTTTCCTCCAAAAAGCCATCAACATAGAGGTTATTTTCAAAGTAGTAGACTTGCAGCAATAAATAATAAAAAACTGTTAAATAATAAGCAATTTCAGAAAAAACAACAGAGTGACGTTCAATACATTTTGTGACGTTCAATACATTTTGTTCCGCTTAACTAAATAATTTAAATAAAATTGGGTTTATTCTTTTATAAAAAAAAAGTAAATATAAAGTATATATTTCAACTATACATAAAATTTTCATTAATTTTTTTTTTCTTTATTTTTTACAAAAAATTAAAAAAGTCAATAGCTAGTTGAATTTTTATTGAAAATTTATTAAGACTTCACGTTTTACAATACAACTTCATTGGAAAGGTATAAACTAGCGTAAAAAAATGAAAATTATAAAAAAGAAAAAAATTATTGCACGTGTGGCTGGCATGGTATTAAACTTAAACAAATTAAGAATGAGTCAACTTATTGCAATATTTTCAACTCCTACCCTATTCCTAAAAATCCTATCGACCCGACCCTATTTTGGCCGCGAACAATTATTCTAAAGATTTATAACTTCGAATTTGGTTTTCAAATCAATAAACCAATGCAAGAAAAATATTTGAGAGAAATCGGAGATGGTCAGTGGAACTGATCACTTCGATGTGAAATGGGCGATATCAGTTAGTAAAAACAAAAAGCAAAAATCAGGTCAAAGTCATACATAGGTACTATTACTTTTACTTTCGTTAATATTCTTCATTTCGTTCCTTATCTAGCTTTATTTTTTCCCGATATCTTCGAGCTCTTTCAGCAGGCGTAACCTTTGCTATTTTACTCTTAAATATACAAAAACGAAATACAAAATGAATATTTCAGCCGGTGATGTGACATATCTTAAAAGTGACGTTCAATACCTTTGCCACTTATTATTTTTTTTTTTCTTAGGAATTTTATTTTGAAAATATACGAAAACAAAGAAATTAATCAAAACCTATGAAACAATGATTTTAAACTTGTATTTTTTTTTATTTACTATTTTTGCTTTAATAAAACTCGGCGTGACGTTCAATACATTTTTACAAGTACTTATCATGATGAACAGAGAAAACACAAAAAAATTCACTTTAATATTATTTATTCGTCTTAATTTTTACAATTTCGTGAGAACTAATCTCATCACTTTCTTAATAGAACTTTCTTGTCAGCTATACCACACCGAAATTAAAACTAACGAAGCGTAAAAAAAAAGTGATGTTCAATACAATGCATGGGGACTAAATGTAAATCGAAAGCTAAATTCGCGATGACGTTGTTTTGAGAATAACAACAAAATAAAACATAAGAAATAAATGCTATCATTACAAAACAGTTATTATTTGTTAAATTTTTGCATTGTTTTCAACTTTTTTTTCACGTTTTTCATCAAAAAATGTAACTGGGGACACATGTTTTTGTATTAAGCGAGTACGAGAGAGCAATATAACATTCTTCAAAACAAATATGCAAACATTTTTAAGATTCTGAAAAATATATTTTGTCAATAAATATTCTTCAGTGATCACTTTCTCATGTTTTATTTGTTTTTTTTTTCTTTTTGTTTTTACCTAAAAACAGAGTTAAAAGAGCGGGGACAAAAAAAGAGAATTTTGTATGCAATTGACCCTTATACCAGTTTTTATATGTATTTTTGAAATATTTTTTTTTTCTTTAAACTGTGATGAATTTTAATGTATCGGTATGTTTTGTGCTTCTTTTATGTAAATAAAAATAAAAAAACTTTAAGCCAAAGTGTTTATTGTGTATTTTCTAAGTGAAGATGCATTTTAATGTTATTTTTTATTAAAAAAAAAACCTTTGGACATTAGAACTTCTCGAAAATTAGAACTACCCCAGGAACAAAGTGGTTCTAATTTACGAGCGTCTACTGTATAGCAATATATTACACTGTGTGACCGATTCGACCTTTAAAAAAGTTTCAGCCTAAATTCTAAAAAATTCCAAGAGAGGGACATCTTGTGATTATATCGCGACCAATCCGACCTCTCAGTTCCATCACAATTTTTTTTAAAAAATTCTTAAAGTTAAAAAGTAGGAATTCTAGTATTCCGACTTTTAACAATTTTTTACATATGCTTAGGTTGTGAGAATTTAAAAACAAAATGCACTTTTGTTCAATAGAATTAAACGTTAAATTTAACAGTGATAAAAGATTTTTGAAAAAAATATATAAAGTGGGTTTATCGCAATGGAGAAGGCAATTTTTCAAAAATTTTGTACAAATGTTAGTTCTTCTTTATTTTTCTAAAAATGGTTACAAACAGAAATCCTCATTTTTTAACAGGAATTATTAAAACTACTAAGTACCTTTCAAAAAAGTCTAAGATAACTGAAATGAGTTGAAAATTGGAAAAATGGCAGAAGTTTGAAGGTGTTTTTTAAATCGACAATCATCGATTTTTCTGATATCAGCCATTCCAAATTAAACGCATCAAAAAAACGTAAATTACGGATTGACCACCTCCGATTTTGCTCAAACTTTCAGAACTGAATCTTCTCATGAAATAAAAACACTAATTTGAGTAAAAAAATTTTTACATTTCTTTTCAAGTTTTTACGTAACATTAAAATTTCGTCAAAATGGGAGAAAAAGTGAAATTGTCTTACTCTTAAAAAATCATATATTCAACAAAACTAACTCGATTTTCACGTTTGAGGTATTTTCGAAAAGACAATAAATAAAAAAAAAAAAAAAATAAATAACTGCCCATTTCAGCCCTTGAAAGGACTTTGACCTAGCTTCTTATGATCAATTGTGTTGTGCGTGTTATTAAGTTTGTACACAATTGACCGAGAACTGGACCTACATGCTTAATGCCGACTCCGAACGGCGATGAACGGAATGTTCTCGTTCTCAAGAAGCTTTACATGGCATTTTGATTGCTCATAAAAATAGGATTTTTCCCCACTTTAAAAATTGAAAAAAAATATTTTCAGAAAGTTTATTTTATTACCTTTCCATATGCCAAAAATCATGAGGGCGTTATTTTTCTTTTTATTTTAATAATTTATTTAATCTTATATATTAATACGCAAACATCGAATGTTGTCGTACACTTTTTCAATATTTATTTTAGAACAAGGACACTGAAACCTATATCATTCGAAAGGTACTGCACCATAGATGTGCCGAATTATGTTAGATTTTAAATTGATGACCTTTGACCCGAAATATTAACGTTGAAAGTTTATATTAATTTTAGTTAGGGATTTCAGAACTGGGAAGAGGAAGAATGAAGAATGAGGTATCGGATGAAAGGTCTGGCTGCACAATATGATTGAATATTAGATTGGTGACCTTTGACCTCAAATATGAGCGGAAAAAGAGCATTTTTTAAACAAAAGCTAAACTGTAAGAGATGGAAAAACATGATATGAGAGAGAAATTTAGACATTCATAAAATGTGCAAAAAATACTTTGATATTTTTCACCATCGTTTACCATAGTAAATTTTGAAAAATTTCCGTTATTTTGACATCAAAATTATTGTGATATCTCGAAAACTGTAACTGTTCTCAGTACAACGTTTTTTGTATGAAAATTCGTTGGTTGAGAAAAATATCGGTATACGAAAACTTTTTTGCTAATATTTTCCACGAATAGTATGTTAAAAAAATTTCCCGTTATCATGACACCAAAAGTATTGCGATATTTCGAAACCTGTAGATTTTTTCCATGCAATGCATTTCTTAAAGCAATGTAATTGCCTCAGAATGATAAAAAAACAATTGATATTTCAAATTTTGATTTTGCAAGCAAATATCTCAGTCATTTTTTAATCGATTTTCATTAAATTTTCTTTGTCTGAAAGTTCAATTAAATGACTTTGGAGGTATAAGAAAAGATTTACCGTTATCTCACCAATTCAATTTCTTATGTTGTTTTCAAAAAAACTCTAAAATATGCAATGTTTGCTCAAAAATTAGACCAGACATTCTTTTTTTGTATTTTTTTTTTTTTCTATTTTCTTCTCTCACAATCTTTCATATAACATATCATTTTTTTGCAAAAATTGCTTCATTTTGACACATAATTTAAGCAAGTGTTTCTATCATCGAAAATCATGAGCTACCCCCTATGATTTTTTTGATAAAAATTACATTTTTTAAAATGTTGTTTTTGTATTTTTTAAAAAGTTCTACAGCTTAAAAAATACTTTCTGTGAAAAATTTTTTCAAATATTTCAAACCACTCCAAAGTTATATACACAAGGGAGAAGGAGTACACCGGATATCTATAGTGGCACATACCATACACGTGTTCTTCCACTGAAAAATTTGAGCGAGCTTAAGACAAAGGGGCACCACTCATACAATTCAGAGTTTTTACATCGAATAGCTTTGGAAGTAAATGCCGTAAAACCATGGAACTCAATATGGAGTTCCCACTTGCTGATATCCTTCTACTTAAAAGTAGAATATGGAAAGTAGGGTACTGGGACGAGCATTGGACAAAGGGTTGTGGCACCGCATACATAAGTTTTTAAATTTTTGCTATTGAATAGCTTGAAAGTAAAAGTCACAGAACATGGAAACTCAGAGTGAAGGATTTTGTGAATTTCTGCTGGTGGTGCGTATGATGCGGTATGAGTTCAGTTACGTTTGCACATGCACAAAGAAATAAATGTTTTCAATAAAAATAAAAAAAAAATCAATTTTTAAACGACCACCTACCATACTACTTCCATATAACCATACTATATACATTAGACTGTACCTCAAAAAAAAGTGCGCCGTATACCAGCGAATATGACGCGTATATGCAAGACAATTACGAAAAATTTTTTTGAGCGAACGTAGGGGTCGCGCATTGACATGTTTCTTCATATCTCTGGTGTTTACAGTCGTATTTTAAAGTTTGGTACATCAATGTTTTTGTCTCAAGGAAACCAATATTATCTCTATAGAGGTCATTGACCTCAGGCATACGGTTCTAGTACTTACCTGCCAGATCTCAGTTCCTACTATCCTAATGTGCCACCCTTATATCAATTTTCAAGAGCAAGGCAATTTTCAAGATTTTTCAAGAGTAAGGCAATTTCAATTTGACGAAATTTTAATGTTATGTAAAAACTTGAAAAAAATGTAAAAATTTTTTTACTCAAATTAGTGTTTTTATTTCATGAGAAGATTCAATTCTGAAAATTTGAGCTACATCGGAAGTGGTCAACCCGTATGAGTGATACGTTCAAAATCGAATGGCTGATATGCGTTCACAGCGTTCAAACTGTTGCCATTTAACCAAATATAACGGATTTTGCTCATACATGGCTTGTTAGAATGCACAAGCTAAATGTCACATTTTGCAATTTTAATTTTTGTAGAAAATAAAAAAGCGATATCTTATGACTGCGAATAATAAAAGTTTTATTAATTTTTTGGGATAAAGGTTCAAATTTTGATTGAATACATGTTTGTGCCTTTATTGTAAATTGTATTTATGTTGGTGCTCTTCACAACGCCTCATCCGGTGCCAAAAACAAACACAAATTAGCAATAAAAGATTGCAAATTTTTATTTTTGTACTGGTCCTCCCTTGTTTTTGTCGTTTGATGGAAGCACTCGCCTTGTTCATCAGACTTGGTTGGAATTTGTTGTTCGAATACATCTATATGATGGTGCAGAAGGAGTTCTTTAAGCGACATTCAAACATTGATACACGTCTTGATACACGTATGACTTCTGCATTTTTCGATTGAATTTCAATTCCTTTTCGTTGACACAACAGTAGCAAAACTTTTAACATAACGATGAACAGATTTCCAATCACAGGTATTCCGAATGGCATTACTTTCTTGAAGCCTTTCATGAAAGCCAACATAATGCATTCCAAGGAACATAAAAAATTGGGTGTCCAAGAAACATTTTTAACCTTTATAAGCGTTTTAAACTTCATCTGAAATCGCTTGACGATATGATTTTAGTGTATATCTACCACACACGTAACAAATAGTGTTTATTTTATCGCACATCATAAATAAAAACGTCTGAAAAGTATAACAAATGGTAAACCCATTGCATCAGTAAATAGTCTGGACACACTTTTCACTTTTTTGATCTGCTCAAAGGACACAATATTTTACTTACCGCAGGATATAACAACAGCAAAGTGCTCTAATAAAATTTTCTTCGAAAATAATTTTTTATTTGAATTAAAATAACTTTTCTGTACGGCCGCCACCTCTCTGCAGAGAATGGCAAACCTCAGAGAGTATTCAAAATGCCATGTAAAGCTTCTTGAAAACAAGAACATTCCGTTCATCTCCGTTCGGAGTCGGCGTTAATCATGTAGGTCAATTGTGTACGAACTTAATAACACGCACAACACAATTGATCATAAGAAGCTAGGTCAAAGTCCTTTCAAGGGCTGAAATGGCCAGTCATTTATTTTTTTTTACACGCAATGCACTTTTCACTATTCAAATTACACAATTCCAAATGAAATAGCACAAAAAGTAGTTTTTCAATCGTAACATTGGTTCTCAACTTCCAAACAGTTCGGACGTGCTTTATAACCCGCCTTAGTTTTAATTTTGCTAAATTCTTGTACCTTGTAATTGACCTGCAAAATAATCAATCAACACAATATCAAAAGTCCGACCCAATTTATTGTGCCTTTCAATTTTAAATTTTAAAATAAATATTTTGTGTTTTTGCCAACTTGCACTTTAACAGCTTAACAAACAGTACTTAATCGCACCAAAAAAAAAAAAAAAAAAATAAAAAAAAAAAGTTGATTCCAAAAGTTGAATTATTTACGAATTAATAAGACAAGTAAAAAAACTTTAATTAAAATAACAATTGTGCGTGTCATCATTTTGTAAAAAAAAATATCTCATAATGGATTTCACTTGTGCCAACAAAAACTGCTCTATCGAAGACAAAAATGCACTAAAACTTAGCTGCAATGGTCTCTGCGGGAAATCCTACCATGGCTGCTGTGTGGGCATGACAAAGAGGAGTCTGAACTACATTCAGGATTACTCATCACATTTTAAGTTTTTCTGCGACGAGTGTTGGGATTTGTCGTTTTCACACGTGATGCTCGCCATTAAATGTCTGAGTGACTCTCTGAATGTAATGCACTCGAATTATAAACAACTGTGCAGTAAACTTCCCAACTTTGACGTCTTCACACACCTATCCGACGATCTAGCTAGAGTAGAGTCCACGTGCAAAGCAAATAACTGACATCTCAACTATTTCTAAGAACCTCAGAGCATTAACTGAAATAGTAAGAGATAGTGAGAAAGCTTTGCATTGTGATAAGGCGATCAATGAGCTAAAAAAAGAAGTCAAAAATAGCTTTGAAATCCTTAAAAATGATGAATCTACCAAAAACATAATGAGTAATCTTACTTCCTTGCGGTATGATATGGATATTGCACTTCAAGCTACATCAAGTAAAGCGAAAATAACACCTCTGCAGCCTGATCCCATGTTTGAAATACTATTTCAAAAAATGAATGACATAAGCGATGATCTAGATGTGTTTCGAGTGACGCTCGCAGATATAGCGGATACGTTTTGGGACTTCGTGGACAATACCAGAATGGGAAAGCCGTCTGCAAAAGCTAAAGTCGGTCAACCAAAGTGAGGTTATCACATTATTTATTAGAGGTTTCCCAGCCAATGCAAGTATATCCTGGGTGCGTAAATACTTTTTTAAAAAGTTCCGCTTCACCATATCCGAATGCCAAAAACATCTCCAATTCGTGCCAAGCTAAGCAGTTTTAAATTTAACTTACCTTCTAAATACGCTTGGATGGTCCTGAGTCCTACCGGTGGTATGCAAAAACACGGAACTGTACTAATATCTAAGTGGATGGACAAACCTGGCAGAACCTGGAAGCCGAGAAATATATCAAACGTATATCCAATTAGTAATACACCTAAGTCTAATCCTAATATAAGTTCTAATTCTAGCAAAAACACTAATTCTAACCCTAGAATAAGCAATAGTTATAAGCCCAAAAAAACATCTTATGGTATTCCAAACTCCAACTAAAATTCTAATCCTAATTATTGCACTACGAAACCTACACATATCAGAGAACACAATACATATCTTCATCCTTCCACTAGGCCTAACGCATCAGTGGAGAAAATGTTACCTAAGCCCCATCACAGCCCTGCCCTCAACTGGGAACTAAAAACCAATATTTTTCCAACCTTCTCTTCACAGATCAGTCATAAGCCCACATCGGTTAACTATGATAATAATTCCGTTTCAAAAAAAATTCATCATCAAAACAACAAACCTCAAACTACTCGTCGCAATCGCGTTTCTTTCAATCTGAACCCAATCACTGACCCACCTTCTAATAAAAATAATCCGCAAATTCTCAACACACTTTATCCTAACTTTGTTCATTCGCATACTTTAACCCCTCCATTGTCTGCTCCTATCACAAGTGCACCCTCAAACCAAGTTTGTAGCCCTAAGTCCTTCTTAGACACTCTCTTACCTCCAAGGATTAAACTGACTGAGAACTCCTGTGTAGATACCGAGAGCAGATATGCCCTTTCTCGCCTTAGAGAGAATAGTGTTTACAACAACGTTCGTCTATTTCTCGCATACATACATAAAGCCCCTGACTCAACATGTATAGAAGGCAAGACCAAGACTAATCTCAAAGTCTTGATACAGCAAGAAGGTCTGCCAACTGAGGTAAATGACTTGCGTCACTTATTCAATTGCTTTCATGAGCAACTTGGCCTGACAATTAACCAAGTAAAGGAGGATCTTGATACCTATGGTGCTCACGTCCGATCGAAACACGTCTCATATCTTCAAAAGTCACGTAAAAAACAGCAACAATACTATTCCTAACCAACCTACTGATCGCAGCCCAATATTTGTGTCTCTCTATTACTAAAATGTGAGAGGACTGCGCACAAAAACTTCCTCAGTATTCCTGAACTCTCTGAAACTTTCCTTATGATATATTTGCTCTCACCGAAACTAATCTCTGCCAAAATTTCAAGGATCAAGAAGTTTTTGCGTCCGATTTTGTAGTGTTCAGAAACGATGGACTAGACAAAGACGATCATTCCTCTGGCTGCGGTGTCCTTTTGGCAGTTAATAATCGTTATGATTCAACGTTAGATCAGAATTCACATACTGCAAACTTTGAATTTATTTGTGCCAAAATCAGTATCGCTAAGCGTAATTTAAACGTTATATGCTGTTATATTCGCCCGTCTCAACCAACCACTGGCTATCAGTTGGCAGTAGATGCTATAGATTCTATTTTAGATCTCATGGATCTATTTGATACCGTAATATTTTTGGGTGACTTTAACCTCCCTAATCTTCAGTGGGTTTTATCAGATGATGAATGTCACTTCTTCCCCTCAAATCCAATATCCGAAAAAGAAATTCTCTTTACTAGTTGCCTCTCCGACTCCGGACTCTTCCAGTTAAGTGGAGTAACTAACTATATGGGTAGACAACTAGACCTTGTTTTTTCATCAGAAGTTGAAAACTGTGCAGTTTCTGCAAGCAACCACCTACTCTCTACACTGGATCAGTACCATCCACCTCTTTCAATTACCTTTTCCTACAATAATACTAACATAAACACACACTCCGAGCACTTGTACAGTTTTAACTTTCGGAAAACGGATTTTGAAAAACTAGAATCACTTCTCGGTAGCATTGATTTCCCTTACGTTCTTGAAAATGCTAATGAAGATATCGACAATGCTGTCGGCTTTTTCTATGGCATAATGTTTAACTGCTTCACACAATCTGTTCCCTTTACAAGGCAGAAGAGCTTTTCGTCTTCGCCTCCCTGGTATAATAAAGAGCTACGTTCACTTCGGATTAAAAGAAACAAACTTTGGCGTACATATTTAATATCTAGATCTTCTGCTGACTTAACGAGATACCTTAACGTTTACAACCATTTTTCTTATCTTTGTGATCTTCTTTACGAATCCTATCTAAACCATATCCAAACCAAACTTATCACTGATCCAAAAAAGTTCTACCAGTTCATTAATATCAAGAGAAAATCAGATAATTACCCGTCCACCCTTAAATTGTCAGACAAATTTTCGGACGACCCTGAAATAATTGCAAATCTTTTTGCAAGTTTTTTCAGTCAGTCATTTACCAATCATAATGATGTACTAGACTCTAAATACTTCTCTTCTTTAAAAAATTGTGCCCAAACGTCTTTAGTTTCGGTTAATATTACACTAGCTAATGTGATCGAAAAATTACGAAATTTAATGGACGATTACTCTCCTGGACCCGATGGCTTGCCTGCTATTGTTTTAAAAAAACTTTCAAACACTTTAGCTTATCCCCTTTTAGCTCTTTTCCAGCTCTCTATCTCTCAATCAATTTTTCCTAAGTTTTGGAAGAATTCGTACATTATACCTCTGCACAAAAAAGGGCCTAAAAATGATATCACAAACTATAGACCCATTGCAAAACTATCATGCACACCCAAAATATTTGAAAGTATACTCTACGACATTATGTTTTTCACTGTAAGTCTGTCTTCTCCCCTAACCAACATGGCTTTCTGAAGGGAAGATCCACTACTACCAACCTCACAGAATTCGTCTCGAATACCCTATGAATACCCTATGTCTTTGGAAAGTGGTTATGAAGATGATGTTGTCTCAACTGACTTTAGCAAAGCATTCGATAAAATCTCGCACACAGTCATCCTTCGTAAGCTAAAAACTTTCGGCTTTCAACCCCCGTTTATTGCTTGGATTAAATCTTACCTTGAAGAACGTCGATATAATGTCATCTATAGGTTTTCAAAATCCGAGTTTTTTACAGCAACTTCTGGCGTCCCTCAAGGCAGCCACCTTGGTCCTTTGTTATTCGTCTTAACAATAACCGATGTCGATGAGGTCATCAAATACTCAAATCTTTCTGTTTATGCTGATGACATGAAAATCTATCAACGCATACATACTAATGCTGACTCAACCCGCCTTCAAGATGATCTAATCAGTTTTTCTACTTGGTGCCAAAAAAACTTCCTGGAACTCAACACCAACAAATGCCAAGCTATGACATACTCGCGTAAGAGACCCCAATCTCCATCGCGAACTTATTACATATTTGGCGAGCCGATTCCCTTAGTCAGTTCTTTGCGAGACTTGGGTATAATTTGCGATAAAGAACTTAATTTTCGATCCCATATCGATAATATCATTAGTAGAGCCAACTCTTGGTTTTGTAAAACATTGGTCCAGGGAATTCTCTAACCCATATGTTACAAAATCTCTCTACCTAACCTTTGTGAGGCCGATACTCGAATATGCTAGCCAAGTTTGGTCACCGCTCTATGTTTCTCAATCGTTGCGTATTGAAGCTGTACAGCGTAGATTCCTTCGATTCGCGTTACGCGGCCTCCCTGGTTCCGACAGTTTCAATCTACTATCAATGCTGATCGTTTGATGTTGATTAACATGCAATCTCTTGAAAAACGCAGGGTGGTTGCCGATGTCCTCTTCATTCATCAACTACTAGACGGCACCATTAACTGCCCTACACTGCTCCAATTGATATCCCTTAATACCAACCCATGCTACCTAAGGTCTGTACCTCTCTTCCACCTCAACTTTCATCGCACCGTCTATGGATGTGGCGATCCTAAAACTAGGATGCTTCGTCTGACCAACAATTTGATCAATGAATTCGACTTCCATCTCAGCAGATCCGAACTCCGAAATATCCTTCTTAACTCAAACCCCCTTCCTCCCTCTTAAATAAATTGTGATATCTTTTTCTCATACGTCTTGTGGGCAGACTATAGCCCACGTAAATGTAAATTCCCTACCTTACAAATAAAAAAACAAAAAAAAAAAAAAACCCTAGGATTAAGAAATTAATGTTAAGTATCTGCTTGTATTAAGCTCATAATAAATAAATAAATAAATAAATAAATAAATAAATAAGTAAAGACACTCAGAATTATCTCACAACAATCTTGTGATATCTTGTTTGATATCACCTTTTTTTTATTTTCTACAAAAATTAAAATTGCAAAATGTGACATTTACCTTGTGCATTCGAAATGGCAGCAGTATGAATGCTGTGAACGCATATCAGAAAAATCGATGATTATCGATTTAAAAAACACTTTCAAACTTCTGCCATTTTTCCAATTTTCAACTGATTTCAGTTATCTTAGACTTTTTTGTGGCGTCCGTGGCGTAGTTGGTTAAAGTGCGTGGCCGCTATGTCAACGAACCTGAAAACCCGGGTTCGAACCCCAGCAGCGACAGAAAATTATTTGAATTAAAATAATTTTTCTGTACGGCCGCCACCTCTCTGCAGACAATGGCAAACCTCAGAGAGTAATCAAAATGCCATGTAAAGCCTCTTGAGAATAAGAACATTCTGTTCATCGCCGTTCGGAGTCGGCGTTAAACATGTAGGTCCATTTCTCGGTCAATTGTGTACAAACTTAATAACACGCACAACACAATTGATCATAAGAAGCTAGGTCAAAGTCTTTGCAAGGGCTGAAATGGCCAGTTATTTATTTTTTTTTTTTAGACTTTTTTGAAAGGTATTATTTAGTAGTTTTAATAATTCCTGTAAAAAAATAAGGATTTTTGTTTGTTACCATTTTTAGAAAAATAAAGAAGAACTAACATTTGTACAAAATTTTTTAAAAATTGCCTTCTTCATTGCGATAAACCCACTTTATATATTTTTTTCAAAAATATTTTGGCACTGTTAAATTTAACGTTTAATTCTATTAAACAAAAGTGAATTTTGTTTTTAAATTCTCACAACCTAAGCATATGTAAAAAATTGTTAAAAGTCGGAATACTAGAATTCCTACTTTTTAACTTTAAGAATTTAAAAAAAAAATTGTGATGGAACTGAGAGGTCGGATTGGTCGCGATATAATTACAAGATGTCCCTCTCTCGGAATTTTTAAGAATTAAGGCTGAAACTTTTTGGCGGTCTCACCGTGTTATTATTGCGCTGACCATAGGCTACACACATTTTACCACGCCCCTTTTACGCCCATAAATCAATAAAAATGCCATATTTCAGACTGTTTTGGTCGTATTGGACCAAAATTTGTTGGTAAAGTTCGTATCTTTCGTTCGTAAAATGTACTAAAAGTGGGCGTGGTTCACTGTAAGTACGCCCACTTTCAAGAAATCATTAATATTCCCGAGTTGTACAAGTTTTGATAGTGAAACTTGGTACGTGGGTGCTATGAGTCCAAGTGGCAAAAATCTTTAATTTTATTTTGTTTTCTACATGAATTATTAAAAAAAAAAATAAATAACTGGCCATTTCAGTCCTTGAAAGGGCTTTGGCCTAGATTCTTATAATCAATTGTGTTGTGCGTGTTATTAAGTTTGTACATAATTGATCGAGAACAGGGCCTACAGGTTTAACGCCGACTCCGAACGGCGATGAACGGAATGATCTTGTTCTCAAGAAGCTTTACATGGCATTTTGAATACTCTTTGAGGTTTGCCATTGTCTGCAGAGCGGTGGCGGCCGTACAGAAAAATTATTTTAGTTCAAATAATTTCTTAGAGGCCACGCACTTTAACCAACTACGCCACGGACGCCACACGCGAATTATTAAATTTTACGTAATTTTAGGTACAAATAAAACTTTCGAAATTGTTAAGCCTTTTTGTAGCTACGCCGCCATCTACTAAATAAAAAATTGATACATCGAATATTTAATTTGGGTAAAACAACGTTTGCCGGGTCAGCTATTTTTAACAAAAAACTGATAAAACATAAAAAAAATTTTAATTGACTTTTTACTCAGACAACAAGGTTATGGTAAACTTAGTAAGTTAAGCAGAGTTTCCAAGACAGGGTAACTAAGCTTCTATTAGTTATTGTTTCAAGCAAAACTTATATAAATTTATCCAACTATGAAAAAGAAAGAAGAATATATTTATCCGAGGAGAAACTTATTTTTAAAAATTTGTTTTTCTTTCTTTGTTGTTAATTTAATTCAACTCAAATTAAGCCAATCCCAACAAGGTCGGGTACTCTGGTAGTATATAATATTTTTGTTTGTGTGTATGTATGTATGTATGTTTCAGCTTCGCTGAACATAAGCTATATTAATTGTGCCACGCCCCCTTTTACCGCCTACAAATAAATAAAAATGCTATATTTCAAACGGTTTCGGCCGAATCAAGCTAAAATTTTGCAGTTAAATTTGTAACTGTATGGAAAATGGGTTGCCACACCCCCTTTAACCGCCCACAAATCAATAAAAATTCTCTTTTTCAAACGGTTTTGGTAGTATTTGACTAAAATGTTGTAATTTAGTTTCTATGTTTACTGTAGGAAATTTTACCAAAAATGGCTTGTCACGCACCCTTTTACAGCCACAGATCAATAAAAATGGTATATTTCAAACAGTTTCGGTCGTATTGCACTAAAATTACTTGCACTTACTGTCAGCAAATGTATTAAAAATGAGTGTAATCTCACTACAGCTACGCCCACTATTCATAAATAATTATTATTCCTGAGATGTAAATGCTTTCATAATAAAATGTGCTATGCAGGTTTTAGGTTAAATGGTGAAATTTATTATGAAGCAATGTATCAAAACAAACCATTAAGAGAAATGTTGGTGCGGCTGGTCCTAATCCACGCCCAGTAGGATCAATTTCCAACATTTTTCTTCCCCTTTTACCGCCCATAAATCAATAAAAATGCTATATGTCAAACGGTTTCGGTCGTATTGGATTAAAATTTGGTAGTTTAGTTCGTATCTTTACTGTAAGCAAATGTACTAAAAGTGGGCGTGGTTGCACTATAGGTGCGACCACTATTTTGAAATCATTATAATTCCCGAGTTGTAAAGGTTTCACAAAAAAAATTTCGAAATTTTTACCCTTTTTCTACCTACGCCGCCATCTATAAAATAAGAACTAGTTACATCAAATATTCAGTTTGGGCAAAACAACGTTCGCCTGGTTAGTTTTTTTTTCAAAAAGCACTCTAAAAATAATAAATAACTGGCCATTTCAGCCCTTGAAAGGACTTTGACCTAGCTTCTTATGATCAATTGTGTTGTGCGTGTTATTAAGTTCGTACACAATTGACCGAGAACCGGAACTACAGGCTTAACGCCGACTCCGAACGGCGATGAACAGAATGTTCTTATTCTCAAGAGGCTTTACATGGCATTTTGATTACTCTCTGAGGTTTGCCATTGTCTGCAGAGAGGTGGCGGCCGTACAGAAAAATTATTTTAATTCAAATAATTTTCTGTCGCTGCTGGGGTTCGAACCCGGGTTTTCAGGTTCGTTGACATAGAGGCCACGCAGTTTAACCAACTACGCCACAAAAAGCACTAATGAAACATAAAAAAAAAAAGAATTTAATTGACTTTTTACTCAGATAACAAAGTTATTGTAAACTTAGTACGTTAAACAGAGTTTCCAAGGCTGAGTAAATAAGCTTGAATAAATTATTTTTTCAAGCAAAACTTATATAAATGTATCCAACTATGAAAAACGAAAACAGAATCCTAGAAGAAACTTATTTTTAAAAATTAGCTTCAAGAGCACACCTTAATTTTAAATCGTTAGAGAGGTCAATACCTCAATAAAACGTACAAAAAACCAAAATAAACTGAAAAAAAAATTTCAACTGCTAATTTAATTCAACTCAAATTGAGGGGGATTATATATCCAGAGGCCGAAAAAAAGGTCATGTTTGTGAATTTTTTTAAGGAAATCTAAGGGATATTTTCAAATGAGGGTTTTTATACCTAAAAATATACACATTCAAGAATACTTATGTTTAAAAAATAAAAATAAAATATAATCAAATTTTGCTCCTAGATTGGTTTATGGCTTAGAAAACCTAATCCGAAGTTAAACATTTTTATAACCATTTTTCAAGGCCAAACTAGGGTGTATTTTGCAACGACGTAGCTCAGTCAATTTAAATCCGATTTTCGTAAATAAGGTATCATCGGAAAGGTTATTTCGTCTATTGTAAGGAATTTTAATATCTTTTTATTTTATTTTCTTTAACCCTTCAAGAGCACACCTTAATTTTAAATCGTTAGAGAGGTATTGAAACGTACAAAAAACCAAAATAAACTGAAAAAAAAATTATAGCGTCTGTTCTTGGCATGACATTAAACTTTGAAATTAACAATGGGTTAATTTACAGAAATTTTAAAAGTTTTATATTTTATCCTTAAAATAGAGGAGATAACTATTCTAATGATACCTTAGTTAATAAAATGTGATTTGAATTGACTGAGATACGTTGTCTAAAAATAGGCCCTATTTTGGCATTCGAATGGCTGTGGTTCTGCAAAAACATGGGCGATATAATAAATAATATAATATTATATTATATAATGTAATATAATATAATATAATATAATATAATATAATATAATATAATATAATATAATATAATATAATATAATATAATATAATATAATATAATATAATATAATATAATATAATATAATATAATATAATATAATATAATATAATATAATATAATATAATATAATATAATATAATATAATATAATATAATATAATATAATATAATATAATATAATATAATATAATATAATATAATATAATATAATATAATATAATATAATATAATAGAATATAATATAATATAATATAATATAATATAATATAATATAATATAATATAATATAATATAATATAATATAATATAATATAATATAATATAATATAATATAATATAATATAATATAATATAATATAATATAATATAATATAATATAATATAATATAATATAATATAGTATAATATAATATAATATAATATAATATAATATAATATAATATAATATAATATAATATAATATAATATAATATAATGTAATGTAATGTAATGTAATGTAATGTAATGTAATGTAATTTAATGTAATGTAATGTAATGTAATGTAATGTAATGTAATGTAATATAACATAATATAATATCATATAATATCATATAATATAATATAATATAATATAATATAATATAATATAATATAATATAATATAATATAATATAATATAATATAATATAATATAATATAATATAATACAAGTCTTTTACATCTTATGTAACGTAGACACCTGCCGTATGGCTTAATTCTACGTTGCCCCATGGCATTGGGGTCGTGGTTCAAGAAATTGATGCCTAGGAGATAAAATTTTTCAGGACGTCAGTGCCATGCTAATATATACGACGTCCGTCATATCTCTCCTAGGCGTCACTTCCATGACTCCAGGCGCGACCATCGCCCTGTCATAGTAGTTTCAACACCGGTCGCACACCATACTTAAGGGTATATTTAATTTAATAAATATAATGTATGGATAGCAACCAATGCTGGAACGCAACAGTACCAATTATGGATGATTAGTTGGGTCATCATCCACATTTATTGGTGGAAATCGAGACCCATCTTACATCTCTTGCAATGTAAGGCATTGCCACCCGGTTGTTTAGCGCAACTCCACGCCGATCACAGACCTGTTCGCGACATTGAACTACCACAGCCAGCACGATACTCCCCGAAGGGCCAGCCCATCGATACTCTCCCCGGGCAAAAGGGATTTACTTCGACACGCAGTTATCACAACACCGATACATTAGCATTCATCACACTTGACTGTGGTGGAAAAACCACCACTACTTGGACGTGCTACAGCGTAGACCACATCGCCATTGACTGTGTGCGACACAAGATCGCCACTATTTGTTTCATTTCATACCGGTACTCCAAGACCACCGGGATGAACTCCTAGCACCAACAGCACTTCATGACTATTCGCCATATCAACATTCATTGATATACTCCTCATCAATCTTGTACTCCGAGGCTACTCAGATAACCTTTCACACTCGGAGTACTCAAATGACACTCCTTGATACGCCTCAGTTATTACACCTTGGGACACCATTACAACTCCTCAATACACCTCAGTTATCACACCTTGGGACACCATTACAACTCCTCAATACACCTCATTAGTCAAGTGCTGAAGGCTACCAAGAAGAATACCCAGTGACTCAAAGCACCGGCATGACACCTCCTCAATACCACCTTAGAATCTGGTACTCCGAGGCTACTAAGTTTAACTTTTCACACTCGGAGTACCCATCTGACACCTCTTTATTCGTCGTTTATACCAGCCATATAAGTCTTCCAAGACTTATATGACTATCCAGGAGACCATACGAATGCATCAGTGTGGACTTGCAACAGTACGTTTATCGAGAGTAACGACTATCCCCGTGCTAACAAATTCTTTAGGATTATTGCTATTCCCTCGTAGGCATACGCTACCGTTGATCAAGTCAACGGTCCACCTACTCCCCAGATTGGGCGACCAACTCCAGGATCTGGGTAGTCCCTCTACTTTTACACAGGATAGGGCGAACCCGTTGCCTGCGACCATCCTCCTTTATCCTGGCTTTGGACAGGCTGCTCGTGAAAACAGGCGGAGTTAATATAATATAATATATAATATAATATAATATAATATAATATAATATTGTAACGAAGCTGCCGGTCTTCCGGCTCTATAGCTGAGGTATGCTCAGCCGCTGTCCAGGATTCGTCACAAAAATTTGTAATGTGGGATATTTGTTTTGAAAATATATTTTATTTAGTAATTTTTTTAAGTTACGATTTCTTACATTAAATACGGAAGTAAGTTGGTGTGGCGAGCGATGTGGTGTTGGTGCGGCGAGAGATATCCGGTTGGTAGAGATCGGCTGCGCGTTTCGCGAACCAGGAGTTGTCGCTTTGGCTGATGTCTGTGGTGCTAGTCCGGTTTCTATATTTTTCCCTGACTACCCACTTATGCCCTGACCGTCAACCTCGAGTTTTGTTGGGGCGATCTGACGATGCGCCTTCTATGCGTCTTTTCCCACCCGTGCGACCTGACGGTGCGCCTTAGCAAATATTCTAATAACGTCACGTCCACGATAAAGCGACCTGACGGTGCGCTTCTTAACCTGAACTTTCCCACCCGTGCGACCTGACGGTGCGCCTTAGCAAATAATCTATAGCTCTTTAGCTTGAACACTGCGACCTGACGGTGCGCTTCCTGGCCTGAACTTTCCCACCCGTGCGACCTGACGGTGCGCCTTAGCAAATATTCTAACACTCTAAGGCTTCTACCAAGCGACCTGATGGTGCGCTTCCTATTTTCTTGCCCACCCGTGCGACCTGACGGTGCGCCTTAGCAAATAATCTATTCCCTTTCCCACAACAAAAAATTATTCACCTTCAGTTTTTGTCCTCAGCCTCCGCTGTAAATCCTCCTCGAATTGTGGTCCGTCCGCTTTCTTCTTTTGGTGTTCCGTCCGCTATTTTCGGCGTTGCTCCTCCTTGCTTGGTGGTCCGTCAGCTACTGACTTTGTGTTGCTCCTCCTCGGTTGGTGGTCCGTCAGCTACTGACTGTTCAACTCATTCACTGCTTCAGTCGTACCTTTCGTTAGGCTATGCTTGCTGATAATTCGAGTTGTATTTGTATTTTTGCTTGTGTCTCGCGTCGCACTGTTTGTGTTAGGCTTAGATCGTTGGTAGGGGAAATACTGGTTTGCAACGTGTGTTTCTCTCTTTCTTTGGTTGCTGCTCAATGTTATGTTGAAGTGTTGAAATCGTATAAGCTTTGCTTTATTTTTGCCGCATTGACCGTTGCTCACACCAACAAAAATATATACCTTATACTATGCGTTTAGGTTGGCACAGGGTGCTTAGTTACATTCAATATCTAATTTAATTAATTTAACAAAGTTTAATTATTCAGTAATGCAATTAAATAATAGAATAACAAAAATTCAAAGGCAAATAATAATAATAATAATAAATAATTTAATCTAAAATAATTCAGTTTCTGCTTGATGATGGAAAACGTGTGCACCCAAAATTGACTGCTGGTTTTGGGTCGTCACACTCCCCCCTTACTTCGCCGAAGAATCGATGCGCGTGCTTACCACGCCACTGCGCGATATTATGATCCGGAACCATGTTCCACGTACTCGACGTCGCCGAGAAAGTTGTTTTGATGGCACCCATTTCGCCTCGAGATCTTTGATCGCATCTTCCAGAGTGGCGTCGTCGTCTATGGGTTCTCTGGCATATCGTTGATGAAAACGCTTGGACCATCTGGGAGAATTTCGTTCAAATCTTTCGTCATTTGTCTGCGTGGAGCTGCTTTTGGCTAACCACTTTCGAGACTGGGAGATACTTAACCGTAACTTTTCTGCTAGGCTTTGGCTCGTCCTAGGCGTGTCGGCTTTCGGGTCTGGTGATGGGTTGTGACCCGTCTGCTGTGCTGCTTCACTATCTTGAGGCTTCCAGGTTAAATATTCCGGTTGAAAAGACGGTGGGAACTCTTCCCATGGTAAATTTGTAAAATCAGAGCAGACCGTAGACCGTGGTTCTTCTACCAGATTTGTCCGCATCTTTCCTGCTGCTGTTACTCTGACAACTTTTGTGTCTGGTGATAGATACCCTGTTGGTAACACAGGTGTCGCTGCCCTTCGTGTTCCCAGAGTTGATGATGCAGGTGTCGCTGCCCTTGATGAATACACAGTTGATAACGCAGGTGTCGCTGCCCTTGATGAATACACAGTTGATGACGCAGGTGTCGCTGCTCTTCGTGGTTTCACAGTTGATAACGCAGGTGTCGCTGCCCATGATGAATACACGGTTGATGACGCAGGTGTCGCTGCTCTTCGTGGTTTCACAGTTGATAACGCAGGTGTCGCTGCCCATGATGAATACACAGTTGATGACGCAGCCCTTGATGAATACACAGTTGATAACGCAGGTGTCGCTGCCCTTGATGAATACACAGTTGATGACGCATGTGTCGCTGCTCTTCGTGGTTTCACAGTTGATAACGCAGGTGTCGCTGCCCATGATGAATACACAGTTGATGTCGCAGGTGTCGCTGCTCTTGATGAATGCACAGTTGATAACGCAGGTGTCGCTGCCCTTGATGAATACACAGTTGATAACGCAGGTGCCGCTGCCCTTGATGAATACACACTTGATAACGCAGGTGTCGCTGCTCTTGATGAATACACAATTGATGACGCAGGTGTCGCTGCTCTTCGTGGTTTCACAGTTGATAACGCCGGTGTCTCTGCCCTTGATGAATACACAGTTGATGACGCAGTTGTCGCTGCCCTTGACGGTTTCACAGTTGATAACGCAGGTGTCGCTGCCCTTGACGGTTGCACAGTTGATGACGAAGGTGTCGCTGCCCTTGACGGTTGCACAGTTGATGACGCAGGTGTCGCTGCCCATGACGGTTGCACAGTTGATGACGCAGGTGTCGCTGCCCTTGACGGTTGCACAGTTGGTGACGCAGGTGCTGCTGCGACGGCAGTTGATGACGCAGGTGCTGCTGCGTTGGCAGTTGGTGACGCAGGTGCTGCTTGCTGCGACGGCAGTTGATGACGCAGGTGCTGCTGCGATGGCTGTCTTCTTTCTATTTGTTGCTGTCCTCTTCACTGCTGTTGGTAACGCAGGTGTCGCTGCGACGGCAGTTGGTGACGCAGGTGCTGCTGCGCTGGCAGTTGATGACGCAGGTGCTGCTGCGATGGCAGTTGTTGACGCAGGTGCTGCTGCGATGGCAGTTGGTGACGTAGTTGCTGCTGCGATGGCAGTTGGTGACGCAGGTGCTGCTATTTACAATTTCTCGGTACTTCTTCGCCTTCCGCATTAATTGTAACTTTAGGCTGAAATCGCCACATTGTATAGAGGTTCCGATGCCGGACAGGAAATCCATTCCCAATATCAGGCCGTCCACTACTTCTGGAAGAATCAGTATGTCTATCTTTACTGCTCTGTTTCCAAGCGATAATTTTGCTTCTAACGCCTCATTTGCTCTTTGTGTGCTTCCATTAGCCATAGAAACATCTGTCCTCGTTGGTTTGGTCCTTATTCTTCGTGGTAGCTTGTCTGCATAGTATCGGCCAATAAAACTCTTCGTCGCCCCCGTGTCAATAGTAGCATCCATCCAGACATCCTCAAGCGCTACTGTAGCCACTATGCGACCCTTTTCGGCTCGAAAATTTTCTAACGTTGTCCAGGCACTACAAAATTTGGCTCTTGCTGTTGGGCTCCCCTGTCTTCGACGGCAACATTCATGGGTCAGAATGCCCTTTCGACCACATTCCCAGCAAAAATTTACAACTGGGTTTTGGCAGTTTTGCGCTAAGTGACCACTCTGCCCACAGCGTCGGCAATCCGTGCTAGGATCGATGTATACCGCTGGCATCATCTGCCTGTGACCTGTTTCTACCCTCTGAGCTCCTTCTCGCTCTCGGTTCCTTTCAGGTGTCTCCAGATTTTCGAAGTCGCCTGCCAAACTTATTAATTCCGCGAGGCTTGAGAACTCTCTCCGCTTTACGTACAGCTGTAAGCCGTGGCTGCTGTTTCTGTAAATTCGCTCCAATTGTTGTCCTTTGCTTAAATTTGCGTGGCGCATCAAATTTTGGATGGCTATAACGAATTCCTTAAATTTTTCACCTGGCAACTGTTGACGTCGTCGAATATCGTCTTCCAAACGTTCAAAGAATCTAGATGGTAGGAAAAACTCTAGAAAATCAGTCTTGAAGCTCTGCCAGTTGTTCCAGTGCGCGTTGTTGTTCCTATACCATTGAAGTGCTTGGTCAATCAGGAATTCAGGCATGATGCGTGGCAACACATTTTCATCTAGATCATACATTCCTGCCAGCTCCTCGACACGCTCTATAAATGAAAGTGGGTCTTCAGTCCCATTAAACTTCACTGACCACTTTGTTACTCTGTCCATGATTGCACTGTTAGACATCCCGCGAGCTGCAGCCCTCTGCGCTTCAGGATATGCTTGTGGCGGCATCTGGTGACTTGGACCTCTGTCAATATTAAAATCTTGTAAAAATTCGTCTTTTCGTGGACCTCCGCCTTCTGGTGATGGTAGCATTAGTGTAACCGGGGGTAACCCATTCGATTCCTCAAGAAAACTCAATCCTGGTGAGCACCCTCGTCTGTGCTTGGCTTCTAGTTCAGCCAACCGTTGTTCATGTTCAAGCTTGAAGCTGCTTTCATTTATGTGAGCCGCAAACCGCTTCCGTAATTCTTCAACGGAGCCCTCGGTACCAAATCCAAACTCCTCTGCGTAAGCCAAGAGGTCTTCCCGTCGATGAGTATATCCATGATATCTTGACCATTTTGGTGTCGTAATAGGTTTGCTTTTACCTTCTGTTATCCTTGTGTGTTTTTTTTTTAAATTTTCGTTATATACCTCTGTATATTATTTTGTTATAAATTGTATGTTTAGTTTAGTATATTATTTTTATTTAGTAATTTTTTTAAGTTACGATTTCTTACATTAAATACGGAAGTAAGTTGGTGTGGCGAGCGATGTGGTGTTGGTGCGGCGAGAGATATCCGGTTGGTAGAGATCGGCTGCGCGTTTCGCGAACCAGGAGTTGTCGCTTTGGCTGATGTCTGTGGTACTAGTCCGGTTTCTATATTTTTCCCTGACTACCCACTTATGCCCTGACCGTCAACCTCGAGTTTTGTTGGGGCGATCTGACGATGCGCCTTCTATGCGTCTTTTCCCACCCGTGCGACCTGACGGTGCGCCTTAGCAAATATTCTAATAACGTCACGTCCACGATAAAGCGACCTGACGGTGCGCTTCTTAACCTGAACTTTCCCACCCGTGCGACCTGACGGTGCGCCTTAGCAAATAATCTATAGCTCTTTAGCTTGAACACTGCGACCTGACGGTGCGCTTCCTGGCCTGAACTTTCCCACCCGTGCGACCTGACGGTGCGCCTTAGCAAATATTCTAACACTCTAAGGCTTCTACCAAGCGACCTGACGGTGCGCTTCCTATTTTCTTGCCCACCCGTGCGACCTGACGGTGCGCCTTAGCAAATAATCTATTCCCTTTCCCACAACAAAAAATTATTCACCTTCAGTTTTTGTCCTCAGCCTCCGCTGTAAATCCTCCTCGAATTGTGGTCCGTCCGCTTTCTTCTCTTGGTGTTCCGTCCGCTATTTTCGGCGTTGCTCCTCCTCGCTTGGTGGTCCGTCAGCTACTGACTTTGTGTTGCTCCTCCTCGGTTGGTGGTCCGTCAGCTACTGACTGTTCAACTCATTCACTGCTTCAGTCGTACCTCTCGTTAGGCTATGCTTGCTGATAATTCGAGTTGTATTTGTATTTTTGCTTGTGTCTCGCGTCGCACTGTTTGTGTTAGGCTTAGATCGTTGGTAGGGGAAATACTGGTTTGCAACGTGTGTTTCTCTCTTTCTTTGGTTGCTGCTCAATGTTATGTTGAAGTGTTGAAATCGTATAAGCTTTGCTGTATTTTTGCCGCATTGACCGCTGCTCACACCAACAAAAATATATACCTTATACTATGCGTTTAGGTTGGCACAGGGTGCTTAGTTATATTCAATATCTAATTTAATTAATTTAACAAAGTTTAATTATTCAGTAATTCAATTAAATAATAGAATAACAAAAATTCAAAGGCAAATAATAATAATAATAATAAATAATTTAATCTAAAATAATTCAGTTTCTGCTTGATGATGGAAAACGTGTGTACCCAAAATTGACTGCTGGTTTTGGGTCGTCACAATATAATATAATATAATAAAATATAATATAATATAATATAATATAATATAATATAATATAATATAATATAATATAATATACTATAATATAATATAATATAATATAATATAATATAATATAATATAATATAATATAATATAATATAATATAATATAATAAAATATTATATAATATAATATAATATAATATCAACTTTGTTTGTGGGATTCTGCAATTAGGGGATGCGGACAACCCTTTCACACAATGAAGCATGAGACCACAATTATATTATAATATAATATAATATAATATAATATAATATAATATAATATAATATAATATAATATAATATAATATAATATAATATAATATAATATAATATAATATAATATAATATAATATAATATAATATAATATAATATAATATAATATAATATAATATAATATAATATAATATAATATAATATAATATAATATAATATAATATAATATAATATAATATAATATAATATAATATAATATAACACAGGGTGAATCGGATAGTGAGGTCAATCCGAAAGCTGGTGATTCCTTGGGTCAAGACAAGAAAAACATCGTATGGGAGGGTCGTTCAATTCTCACCCCAATCCTTGTTATAAGAAAAAGTATGTAAAAAAGTCGAATTTTAAGGTAATATCACTTTTGACACAATTGAGGACTTTAGATGCCAAGGAGGTATTTTAAATGTTGTTTGTTTTATTTCCACGATAGGGATATCTAATGAGTTGCATAACGTTAATGATCTTATTATAACGGATGGGATTTTCTTTTCTTTTTTATTGTTAATAGTTTTCCTTATGGGTTGATGTAAAAGGGAATTCCGACTGGACATGAGTGATTTGAAAAGATTGGAAGTTATGTAGTCCCTTCTGTTTTCTAATGTCATAATGTTCGATTCGAACAATATGTTCTTAATGGGGGTCGTTCTAACAGCACCGAGTGCTATTCGCAGTGATGAATGTAGTATTGTTTTAATTTTGGCGCTTGTAGATTTTGGAGAGAAACCATAAATATATATACCGTAATCAATTTTTGAAATTAATAAAGATTTAATTGTGCTTATAAGAATTAAAGTATTACAGTTGAATTTAAAGTGAGATAGCCATTTTATAATGTTAAGTCTTTTTGCTAATGATGATTGGAGGTAGTCAACATGATTTTTCCATCTGTAGGATTTTTGAAGTATTTTGAGGTAACTCACATTTTCTATTGTATGGTCGTGAGCTTGAATGATGCAATTGCGGCATATGTGTATATGCTTACATTTTGTAGTTGAAAGTTCAGCACTCAGTCACTCCAGGTTGAAATATCACTTATGATATCGCTGAAGTCAAAAATTTTTATTATATGGAAATCATCTGCATAAGCACAGAACTGGTATTGCTTATAAGATGTTAGGATATCACTTAATTTGTTAAAAGCTATAAGAAATAAAATAACCTAGAGTGGGGAGCCTTGTATTCCATTAAAAAGTGGGCGGGATTGTGAGTAAAAGTTGTTGATTTTAATTTTCATTTTTCTATTTGTCATGAAATGATAGACATAGTTAATGATATTAGGCCCTAGCTTCCATGTTGTTAGCTGGTCTAAAATGGAATGTATTCCAACTTTATCGAAGGCTTTGGCAAAGTCCAAAGATACAATTGATAAGTGGTTTTTTTTTTGAGAGTGTGTTTGTAATCACATAATCTAGATAAACTGGAGAATCAGATACAGACCTAACTTTTTTAAAAACCATTTGGCAACTATTGAGTAGATTGTTTGTTGAGACAAACCACCATAATCTGTTTGCTACTATTTTGTCAAGGACTTTTGAACAACAGGGATTGAGAGATATGTGCCTATATGATTGAATACAAGTCTTATCAGAATTGAGTTTTAGAATGGGAATTATTGTGCTTATTTTGTATGACCGAGGAGAATAATTTTTAAAAATATTATTGTATAACCGTAAAAGTCTGAGTTTTATAGATAAAGATAGATTGCGAATAATGTGGTACGATATTCGGTCCGAGCCGGGAGTCTTGCTTTTTAGCTTGTTTAAAGCTATTGTCAATTCAAGTTGATTTATATCTTTTTATATTGGTAATGCATGTTTGAATGGTAAGTAATTAGTAGGTAGAGAGGTGAAAGAATATTTATTTTCCCGAAAAAGGATAGGAAAGTTATTATCTGCTGACGACTCAGACCAGAATTTGCAAAATTCTTCAGCAATTAACGCTTGATTTGTGATGTGTGGTGTAGAAGAGTTTGGCGTGTTGAAACAGTGTCTGGAAAGTTTTTAAGCCACAGAATAGTCTAATATTGGACCATATTTTCGATATTGGTGTTGTAGGGTTAATATCTCCTGTAAATCCATTTATTGATTCCTTTTTGGCTAATTTTAATTCATGTTTAAGCAATGCGTTCGCTTTTTTATAATTTATGATGTATTCTGATGAAATGTTTCGTTTTAAGCAGTGCCATAATCCATTTTTGTTGTCTTTAAGTTTCTGTAAGTCTTTGTTCCACCAAGGTACCAATCGTTTATTCTTATGAAGAGAGTATTGGGGCATTGTTTCACTAGAACTTTGTTATATTATTTTGTGAATGTTTGCAGCCTCTTTGTTAATGTTATTGCTTTCTGCATGTTTCAGGGTTATTCGCTCAGATAATTTTTGGTAGGCTGGCCAGTATGCATTTGTTGTATTGAATTTTGATTTAGAATATGAAATGTTAAAAATCTGGGTATGAAAAAGTGATGTTATGATAGGGAAATGATCACTTCCAAAGAAATCATCTAGTATTTCCCATGACGATTGAATCGCTAGTATAGGGGAATAAAAGGTGAGATCAATATGAGAGAAAGTGTTGTGGGTACTAAAATGAGTTGGGGATTCGTTGTTGAGTAATATAAAACGAGATTGATCTAAATACTTGGAGATAATATTGCCTCTGCGGTTATTAATAAGCGAACACCATTTTTGGTGCCAGCTATTAAAATCTCCACAGATCAAACATTGAGAGCGAATAGAGTTGAATACATTTTCTAAATTTTGGATGTTAAAATTTTTGCTTGGTGGAATATATGTAGAGACTACTGTAAATTTTATTGAAGATTGGATAGTGACAGCAATTGAATCTATATCATTGTTTAGGAAAACTTGCTGATGATGGAGAGAGTTGTGTATAAGCAGAGCCACTCCTCCATAGGAATTGGAAGTGTTGAGATGATATAGTTGAAAATTAATGGGGATTGGTATATTAGTGCTATTGTTTATATGCGTTTCTTGGAAGGCGATTACTTTGGGACTATGCAGTTTTATAAAAAGTTGTAGTTGATTATAATTGTTAGTGTAACCTTTTATGTTCCATTGAGCTATTTTTAAGGCCATTGATAGTAAATTTAGATTATAATAATAAACTAATATAGTCGTGTAGTATAAAAGAGTACATTATTCAAATAGAAATAGATGTGAAAAACTAGTTGTTTAAGAGTTGGTAGATAAAGATAGAATCAGAAATTTCGTCACAGTCTTCAATTTGGACAGCGTTTGTTGTTTTCAAGAACGGTTTGCTTTTGGAGTTGGATTTTGCCTAAAGTTGAAACTTGAGTCTTCTGGTTTTTATTCTTTATTTTGGTGTTGTCTTTTTCTTCAATTGGTTGATAAGCCGTTTCGGGATGTTTTTTGGTAAAATCTTAAGTTTGTTGATTTTTCTTGATGCAGCTTTTTTCATGGCCATTTCGGAGGTTGATGAAGTCATATTGAGATCGGTGCTAGAGTTAGACAGTATGTCATCATAATCTATGATGACTCAATCATTGAAAGTGGCATTTTCGTTGGTAGTAACATTAGGTTGATTATGTGATAAGGAACTTGAGGGGGTTGTTGTATTCATGTTAGCAGTTGTTGTATAGTTGGTAGTGGTTGAAACGTACGTAGGAGTGCCATGTTGATGGCGCTCTGAGTAGATAGCGTGAGCAACCTTGTTGCTGACTTTTTGTATTGTTTTAATTGCTTGAATTTCTTTCTGTTATATAAATATTGGGCATTAGGGCGTATCGAAAAATTAAGATCGTATTCTAAGAGGTATCAAAAGTTGCATCGGGTTGTCAAGATCACCCAAAAAAAATTTTAAGGAAAAAAAAGGATGTCTTCCTGTCCCGCAAGGACAAAGTTGTTTTTTTGACGAAAACAGTAAAAAATAACGACCTTAAAATGCTTTGACTTTTATAAAAAAAAACTTCGTGTGTCTTAAAGCAAAAGTAAGTATAAGATTAAACTGACAATATATTGGTAAACACGATGCCACTCACGATTTTTATCCACAGTGTCCTGTGTGAAGGATATTCGAAGCAAAAGTTGTAATCGAGATAGCACAGAACTTTTGATTGTTACCCAATAGTCTAAATTTTGGTGGTATTAATTATAGTGTCAACGTATTCCTTAAATTTGGCGAATTAATAATTATCATCATTTTCGCATATGACTTTTCCTATTTTTGAGAAATGTATACTTGAATGCAATTTTTCAACATTTTCAAAAAATTGAATATAAGATTTTATATCTTGGGTATCAGAAATGATACTGAAGTGACTTTACTCAATTTGGATTCTTCAAATATTTCTAAATAATACCATGTCGTTTTAATTTAAAATACCAGCTTAAGGCCACGATTTTATTTTCTATTTTGATACTTAAAAAAAAAATACTTCCTAATATGAAATTTAACAATTTCATCAAAAAATATCAAAGTAGAAAATAAAATTGTGGCCTTAAGCTGGTATTTTAAATTAAAACTTTTAGACAGGGTGTTGTTCAGGAATATTTGAAAAATCCAAATTGAGCAAAGTTTCTTCGGTACCATTTCTGGTACCCGAGATATAAAATCTTATATTAATTTTTTTGAAAAAGTTAAAAAATTGCATTCAAGTATACATTTCTCAAAAATAGGAAAATGCATATGCAAAATTATGCTAATTATTAATGCTGCAACTTTAAGGAAAACGTTAACAGTATAATCAATAGCACCAAAATTTAGACTATTGGGTAACAATCAAAAGTTCTGTGCTATCTCGATTACAACTTTTGCTTCGAATATCCTTCACACAGGACACTGTGGATACAAATCGTGAGTGGCATCGTGTTTACCAATATATTGTTAGTTTAAGCCTATACTTACTTTTGCTTTAAGACATATGTGTTTTTTTTTATAAAAGTCAAAGCATTTTAAGGTCGTTATTTTTTACTGTTTTCGTCAAAAAACAACTTTGTCCTTGCGGGGCAGGAAAACATCCTTTTTTTTTCTTAAAATTTTTTTTGGGTGATCTTGACAACCCCATGCAACTTTTGAGACTTCTTAGAATGTGAAATTCGGAAAAAAATTGTAATTTGATACGCCCTATTGGGCATTGTTTGCCTTATGCTGTATGGTTGTGTGGAGTAATTTTTGTTTTTAAGCAATTAATGCACTGTTTTGGGTTTTCGCATAGTTCATTCATTTCTGGATTAAGGTGGTAGTCCTTATTTTTTTTTCATTTTTGTAGTATTTTGATATATGATTGTATGAAAGGCAGTTATTACATCTAAGTGGTCTCGGTATATGGGGGCGAATGAATACTCTTTCTTACCGATGTTATTGAAGTCCGGTAATACAGTAGATGCTAAAGTTAAAATCACTAAACCCGTTTCAATTTGTTGTTCGTGAACTTTTTCAATATTTAAGAGACTTGACACACATTTTGGTTTTTTAGTTCTAAAATTTCATTCTCAGGTATGCCGCGTAGGTCGTTGCAATATATAACGCCTTTTGAGTGGTTTAATGTGTTATGTTCAGTAATTTCTAAAGTTATATCATTGGAAAGAGCTATTAAGGTAAATAGTTTATTGGCTTGGATATGATTTTTTGTTTTTATGAGCTCAGTTCCGTTTCGGGTTTTTTTGCAAACTTCTACTTCACCGCCACAAGTGGCATCAATGGCTTTTTTTAATAGAAAAAACTTTTTAACAAAAAAAAAACCGACGTCAAAATCACTACAATGTAAAAAATAATTTTAAATAACTTTTCCCATTAATTTCTTGATCAAATTTTAAAAGTTATTTATATGTATTTTAATATTGGAAATCTTATCATTTTCATTTTCTTCTATTTTGTTTTATTATGATCAATATATTTATTGCTTTATGTACATAAAAGCTTTGAAGTCGGCGCTTATCTTACTAAGTCGAAATCTTTTTATTTTAATTTTTTCTAATTTGTTTTATAATCATAAAAATATTAGTAACTTTATGAATATAAAAGCTTTTTAGCGATTTTTTTCTTTCAGTTGGCAATTGTTGAGTACGCTGAATGTAGCCAATGTGTTTCATGCATTATTTGTGCAGCTGTTACACACTATGTCATATTCAATATGAGCTTTACAAGCTCACCCAAACCAGTATAATGAGAATGTTTTTGTGTACAAAGCTTTTAAAATTACTACAGTGTCACCAAGGCAGCATAGCATCAAATAAAAAAGTTTAAAATAGTGCAAAGATGGTAAATGATCATGATTGTGTGTCAAAAACTAGCGCCGACTCCAAAGCTTTTTTGTTCATAAAGCAATTAATATATTGATGATAATAAAACAAAATAGAAAAGATGAAAATGATAAGATTTCCAATATTATAATACATATAAATAAATTTTAAAATTTGATCAAGAAATTAATGGGAAAAGTTATTTGAAATTATTTTTTACTTTGTAGTGATTTTGACGTCGGTTTTTTTTTTTTTTTGTTAAAAAGTTTTTATTTCTTCCTTTTTAGAGAATATGAAAAATTTTATGTATTAGTATTCTTGAGTAAAATTTCAAAAATGAAACTTTGTTCTTAAGAAATTTGTTTGATTAATTCCTGAAAGTTTTTTGGGTATTATCCATTTCTGTCTCTTTACAATTTTTATTAAAGTGCCACGCCCTTTCTCTAATCCCGCCCACTTTATTAACCGTACTTTATATTGAATTTACCTAGCCCTGTGCCAAATTTCAGTTCCCAAGTATCAATATTAACCGATATATAATAATTTCCTTAAAGTGCCACACCCTATGTACAATCCCGCCCACTTTTGTAATGATTCTACCTACTCACCTACCTGAATACCCAATATTAGTACCCTAGTGTCAATATTAACTGAGATATAGTATTTAATATTGCCACACCCCTTTGTTAAATAACGCCCACTTTTCTACCATAATTTTTAGTAACTGTGCCTACCCATGTACTAAATTTCAGTACCCTAGTGTCAATATTATGCGAGATTCAGTGTTTTTCTAGTATGACCACACCCCTTTGTCAAATAATGCCCACTTTATTGACTGTAGTTTGTAATAACTATGCCTACCCATGTACTAAATTTCAGCAACCTATTGTCAATATCGACTGAGATATAGTATTTTAATAATATTGACACACCCCTTTGTTGAATAGCGCCCACTTTTTTACCGTAATTTTTAGTAGCTGTGCCTACCCATGTATTAAATTTCAGTACCCTAGTGTCAATATTATTCGAGATACAGTGTTTTTCTAATATGACCACACCCCTTTGTCAAAAACCGCCCACTATTGTAATAGTGCTGCCTACTCTAGTATTTTAACTGTAAATTTCAGTACAATAGTGTCAATATTAACTGAAATACAGTGTTTTTCTAATATTGACACGCCCCTTTGTCGAATATCGCCCACTTTTTTAAGAAAGGACCTCCGCGTTCATGATATCTATCTGTTGACAAAAAATTACGGAAATCGGGCAAGTGCTTTAGAAGTTATCGATCTACATACATTTATAAAAAAAAAAAAAAAAACAAAAGCGGACAAACCAACGAACTTGAGAACCTCCTCCTTTTTGAAGTCGGTTAAAAAGGGGACACACTAGCAAAGCTATTATCGCTGTTTGTTCTGGTCATTACCAGGTATTTAGGTTCGGAGGTCACAAAAACAGGTTTAATTGTATTATCCCATTTAAGGGAGGGTTGTCTGTTATATATGTTGGGAGGGTCGTTCATCGTGCTTCTGGTTTCAGAGCGAGAGCCCCTCTCCCTTCACTACACCAATTGTTTGTTTCAGTGGCGTTCCTAGGCTTGGTGACACCCGGGCGGATACTCATAGTGTCACCCCTATAAAAAATTTCTAAATGCAAAAAGAAACCAATTCGATGAGATTAAGCATTTTTATTATTATCTTTATGTTTTACGAAAAAAAAAACAAACAACATATGACAAAAAATAAGAATTTGTAAAAAACACAACAAAAATATTACATTTTTAGGTGTCTACATATTTAGATATGTAGGCATAAGGTAAAAAAGAAAACTTATTAACTTCGCAGTCTTAAAAACTGATGGACCAAAAACATTACATTTTCAGGTTCATATTTGTATATGTAGGTATAAGGTTAAACAAAGAAATCTTATTAATGGCGTTGTCTTAAAAAATAACTTTTCTTACTTTAAGAGCTCCAAATTTTGAAATAACCTTATTGAAATCAATATTGGGTCAATTGTAAAAAAAACGTACGCAAAGAGGTTTTCATGTTTTGTTTTTAATGATTTTTAAATTTTCCCGTTAAAGAAGTCAAATTAAGTGAAAGTTAATGGAGAATTCGAATTGTTTTAAGGCCCTGCAAAAAATAATTTTTTCTATAGTTTTTATACGATTTTTGTATTGAACGTCACACAGCAGATATACGGGAAAAATCACTAAAAATTTCCAAAATGTTGTAAATTAAAGCTAACTGTGATGTTTGTAAAGTTATTTAATCAGTTAAATTAGATTTTGCAAAAATCGCCATTTCAGTTATAGAAATAATAATTTTTTACCAAAAATACCTACATATTTTACAATTTTAACATGAAAAAATTAAAATTTTCCTCCAAAAAGCCATCAACATAGAGGTTATTTTCAAAGTAGTAGACTTGCAGCAATAAATAATAAAAAACTGTTAAATAATAAGCAATTTCAGAAAAAACCAACAGAGTGACGTTTAATACATTTTGTTGCGCTTAACCAAATAATGTATATCAAATTGGGAGTTTAACAAAAAACAGGTTTATTCTTTTACAAAACGAAAAAAAAAAATAAATAAAAACTAAATATAAAGTATATATAAAATAAAATAAATAAATAAAATAAATAAATAAATATATAATAAGCTATACATAAAATTTTCATCTATTTTTTTTTTTTTTTTATTTTTTACAAAAAATTAAAAAAGTCAGTATTGAAAATTTATTAAGACTTCACGTTTTACAATATAACTTCTAAGCCCGTTAAAACCACATCTTCATTTTATATCATTGGAAAGGTATAACCTAACGTAAAAACGTAAAAAAATTTATTTGTTTATTTGGCCAAACGTCTTGAGGGTTCGTTGAATTTTATCTTATTTGATATATAATCACTATCTATAGCACCGTTGAGAACATCAAATGTGAAACATGAGGTGAGTAATGTTCTTCTGGATGATAGGGGCATCAAATTAAGCAAGCTAAGCCTATGCACATAGGATGGTAGGGTATTGTGGGGTTGTAGAAGTGGTCCAAGATGACTTCCTTGGGGCACACCGGATGTGACAGAAATCTCCTTGGATAGAAAACCTTGAAATTTAACAAATTGGGATCTACCGTGAAGATAAGACTTAAGCCAATTGAGAAGGGAGCCTGAGATGCCAAACCTTTCCAGTTTGGAAGCTAGGATATTATGATCAACGCGATCGAAGGCCTTGCTAAAGTCAGTGTATATTGCATCAACTCGATGTCCTTTTTCCATCTTGCCTAATACATCCGAAACCATAATCATAAGATTTGTGGTAGTTGGTCTACCTTTACGGAAACCATATTGCTGTTCATTGAGTAATGGATTTATAAAAGCTGTCAGTGTTTCGCATATTATTTTTTTAAGCAGTTTTGGGATAGCAGATAATATGGCAACACCCCTGTAGTTTTCAACTGACCTTTTATCACCATTTTTGAATATTGGTGTGAGGTGAGATGTTTTCCAATGAGACGGAAAAACACCTTCATTAAGTGATTTATTGAAGATTATTTGTAGGGGCAAGAGCAGTGAGTCTACGCATTGAATAAGTAAATTTGGGGGAATTAGGTCAGGGCCTGGTCCTTTCTTTGGATCTAGCTCGATTATAGCTGTGTATATTTCATGACGTGTTAGTTCGATTTGATTGATTTGAGGTGATAAAGTAGTGATAGAAGGGGAGATGTGAGATGTGTTTGTAGAAACACAGAAAACTTTCTTGAAATGATCTGCGTAAAGATTGCAAAGATTGCACTCTTCATACTTTGTTCTCAATTCATTGGTTACATTAATGGTGGATTTAATGACTTTATACAATTTATTTCTCTAATTTCTTAGATTTCTGAGATTTTTATCTAGCCATGGTTCCGAAAGCTTACCCTTTTTCTTTATTTTTGGGCCATGTTTACCAACAATTGTGAGTACACGCTGATAAAATAGTGTGACTGCACTATCGAGATCAAGTGCTGATAAATCGTTGCAATCAATAGAATCGAGACAAATTTTTATGTTATCGTAGTCAGCAGAAAATCGTATACTATTGAGTTATTATATGAGTATACAAGTGTTATATTGGTGGAAGAGAGTTCTGTAGATAGGGCTAAGTGGTGAAAGCTGTTAGAAAATAAGTGTTCAGCTGCAGGGGTTGGAACAATGTTTATTTCATCATAGGTATTGGTGAATACTAGGTCCAGCCGTTTACCATTTTGGTTTGAAAACCTGTTAACTTGCTGCAGGTCGTTAACATAGAAGGTACTGAGTAAAGTATAATCAATCGAGTTGGAGAGGTCAACAGGAAGGAGGAAGTTGTCATTCTCATCAGTGACAAAGGAAATACTTGGACGATTAAAGTCACCATAGATAATAATTGTATCTTCCTCTTTCAATGTCGTATTTAGTGATGAAATATTTTCGCACAGATCACTATAGGTAGTTTCTATTGAATTAGGAGGAATATAAATAACACCAATATAGATAAATTGATGATCGTGAGAACTAATTCCAGCTATTTGGTGATCATAAAGTTTGTGAGAGGTGGTTTCGACAAATTGACTAGGTAGGGAGTTATGTATGGCTATTAGAACACCACCACCACGGGATTGACCGGTGAAGGTATAATCTCGATCTTTCCGGTAGAGTGTCCAATTGTTGTTCGTTTTTGAAAGAGTCATTTAGCCACGTTTCTGTGAATACCAAAACATTATAGTGGCATGACTTTGCCTCAACGAAAAGTTTATTAAGTTTGCCACGCATACCACCACAATTGTGATAAGGTGGACAAAAATCTAGGGGAGTATTATTAGGAGCAGTAATAGTTTTTGAAGTTTGAACGCGATTTGTTCAAATGCCATAGACGCTTTAAAGTGGTGTGTGAGGCATAAGCTGATAAGTCTTTTTCTACTTCAGCTGGCGAGATATTAAAGCTCTCATGGTACTGAATGTACATTTTTTTAAGTTCTGCTGGTTCGGTTGGAAGCCCTTCCTGTTGTATCAATACCATAACGCTTGTTCTAGTTGAACCGTCTATACAAGTGGAGTCAGATTTGTTATGTAGGTATGCCAAGTAGAGACGCACGTTATCATATAACCTCCGGTCTCTTATTTTTGGTAAAGAGGGATTTAGTACATGTGAGCGAATAAAATTTGGATAACGAACGGATGAGTGATTGTTCTGTGGGGTAGTTGATGGTGATAAGTTGAATGAGACACGTTTATTTTTAGGATGTGATGGCATATTAGTCTTTAATGGATGTGAAGGATTATATTTTGAGAGGGAAAATGAGGGAAAGATATTTGTTTTCAGGTTCCAATTAGGATCCTGGGAATCTGTTTTACTTATTTTAGAAGCCTGTTTATTTCTATTGGTCTTAATTCCATTACTCCTAGGCTTAGGGTGATTAGTTTGAAATTTCCTATTAGACCACTGGGATATCCGTATGTTTCCATCTTTAAGTACTCTACGAGATCCGGTCAGGAACATCCAACTGTATTTCGTGGGTATACTCACTTTAAAGCTGCTCACTTTCTTAGCTTTTATAGAAGAGGTCCTCTGGCAATCGTGAATGTTAATGTGGTGCTTTTTGAAGTAGTTTTGTACCCCACTTTCGTTTGCCTTCAGTGGAAATCCTTTAACGAAAAGTACAGAGCTGCTTTTATCATTGCACTCTTTTAGACGTTGCATCCTTTTTTCCCATTCCGAATTGGTCCAGATTGTTCCGAAACGTTCAATTGCCGGTGGAGAAGCTGCGATAGATGAGGTGGAAGTAGGTATTATGGGAGGTGGTGTGACCTGAGCTTCCATTGAAATTTTTGAAGCTTCCAACAATTCTTCGAAGATGGAAGAGCTATCGAGATGGGAACGCTGTAGGTCTAGACCTTCATTGACTCTGAGTGGTTGTTGCCTCACAACGTTTACAATCTCCTTTAGTGTGGAGCGGAAAGCACTGAGTTCGTCGCTGATGTCACTCATTCTAGAGAATAACATATTGAGTAGGGAGGAATCAAATAAGGTGTGTGGATGATCTGCTTTATTGGATTTAGTTTGCAACAAGGCATCAAGATCATTCCGTATTGCAATCATATTGTTATGGAGTTGACGATCATGTTCATAGGTTGTAATATCCTTGATCTTTTCTGTTATCTCCACGTACATTTTTCTAATGTCGGATCCAATTTCAGAACATTTGCAATCTTTGTTCGCCGTATCTCTTATTGCCTTAAGGTTTTCCGACATCGACTTAAGTTTCGATTCAGTTGATTTTTTAGCTGAATCTATGGCCTCAATGATTTCTTCGCCTATCTGAATGCCGCTATCGGGCCTTGTGAGCTGCTTTGTGGTTTTCTTGAAAAGAAAACAATCATGAAAAGATTTCCCGCAAATACCCTTGCAGGTGACAATATGGATTGTTTTGTCTTCAATGACACAGGTTTGGTTACCACAGGACGATTCCATTGTTATATTTTTATTTTTTTAACTTTGGCACAGATAGTTGTAATTGTTTTTTTTTTTACGGCACGCTTATGTTTGCGGTTGCGAAATTGGGTTGTTTTATTATTTTTTATTTTATTTTATTGTTAATCAGTTGGGTAGCACTATTTTATTGTTTTTGCTGTTCATAGAGTTCACTCTACTTCTTTCAGTGGGTAATCTGCAGCGTTAGCACTATAGTTGTTTTTGTTTTTCGTTTGCGGCACGCTTATAATTTCAGTTGTGAAATTAGGTTGTTGAGGAAGTTAAGGGAAAGAAGTAAATTTTGCGGAGCTTATTAAAAACACGTCCGAACGGTTTGACTATCGACTTCTATCGAAAATTAAAATAATAAAAAAAAAAAAAAATTATAGCTCGTGTTGCTGGCATGGTATTGAACTTAAACAAATTAAGAATGAGTCAACTTATTGCAATATTTTCAAAAATTGTGTACTTTTCCTCAAAAAAGTTGAAATAACTTTTCCAATGATACTATATTACCGGTAATTGGTCTTAAGTTGATTGAGCTACGTTGTCCCCAAATAGACCCTATTTTGGCCGCGAACAATTATTCTAAAAATTTATAACTTCAAATTTGATTTTCAAATCAATAAACCAATGCAAGAAAAATATTTGAGAGAAATTGGAGATGGTCAGTGCAACTGATCACTTCAATGTGAAATGGGCAATATCAGTTAGTAAAAACAAAAAGCAAAAATGAGGTCAACGTCATACATAGGTACCATTATATTTGCTTTCGTTTATATTCTTCATTTCGTTCCTTATCTAGCTTTATTTTTTCCCGATATCTTCGTGCTCTTTCAGCAGGCGCTAACTTTGCTATTTTACTCTTAAATATACAAAACCGAAATACAAAATGAATACTTCAGCGGGTGGTGTGACATATCTTAAAAGTGGCGTTCAATACATTTGCCACATTTTAGTTTTTTTTTCTAAGGAATTTTATTTTGCAAATATACGAAAGCAAAGAAGTTATTCAAAACCTATGAAACAATGATTTTAAACTTGTACTTTTTTGATTTACTAGTTTTGCTTTAATAAAACTCGGCGTGACGTTCAATACATTTTTACACGTACTTATCATGATGAACTGAGAAAACACAAAAAAATTTACTTTAATATTTTTTAATCGTCTTAATTTTTAGAATTTCGTGAGAACTAATCTCTGCACTTTCTTAATATAACTTTCTTGTCATCTATACCACACCCAACTTAAAACTAACGAAGCGTAAAAAAAAAGTGACGTTCAATACAATGCGTGGGGACTTAATGTAAATCGAAAGCCAAATTCGCGATAACAATGTTTTGAGAATAACAACAAAATAAAACATAAGAAATAAATGGTATTATTTAAAAACAGTTATTATTTGTTAAATTTTTGCATTGTTTTCAACTTTTTTTCACGTTTTTCATCAAAAGGTGTAACTGGGGACATATGTTTTTGTATTAAGGGAGTACGAGAGAGCAATATAATATTCTTCAAACCAAATATGCAAACAATTCTAGGATTCTGAAAAATATATTTTGTCAATAAATATTCTTCAGTGATCACTTTCTCATGTTTTATTTGTTTTTACCTAAAAACAGAGTTAAAAGAGCGGGGACAAAAAAAGAGGATTTTGTATGCAATTGACCCTATTACTTGCAAGCTCGTTTTCAATGGATAAAATAGCAAGATCGGAAAGCCTTGCCTGTCCCATGGAAGACCTTAAATAAGTCTTAATTAATTTTAGCTTTGAAAAACTTCTTTCGCATGAAGCTACTGCTTCAAACAATACACAAATACACAAATTGTTAGAAATAATTTCAATGCGAAAAAATGCGACACACATTTTTTAACGTAATGTATTTATACCTTTTTCTTTCTGTTTGCAAAATAAAAAAAAAAACGAAATGGTGTCACCCCTAAAATGGTGGTACCCGGGGCGGACCGCCCCCCTTCCCCCCCTAGGAACGACTCTAGTTTGTTTTATTATATATTTTTGTTTCTTTTTTTATTAATAATTGATATTAATAGATTTTATTTTTGTTGTCGATTCCGATATAGCAAATGGGTTGAATTAGTCGTTGAACCAGCAAAATCACAAAAATTAAAAAAAAAAAGATACAATTTTATGTATTCAATGAAAAAAAGGAAAATTTATTTTATTTTCAATGAAGAGAAAAGCGAACATTACTGCTTGAAACTGAATAAAAAACTAAATTTTGATGAATAGAAGCAAAGTTCTGATACATTAAGTACAAAAATCAAAGTGACTTATTAAAAAGGTCCTTCACAAAAAAATCGAAGTGATGAAAAAATTCTAAAAATCTAGAAAGTTATAATATGGATCCATAATATGTAAAATATCGGTGGGAGCTCGTATACATTAAAAAAAAAAATTTTTAGAACAGTTTAATTTACGCAGATATACTACTACTACTACTATTTCGCTTAAATATTGTTCGATTTGCAAAATTTTTGCTTTAAATATTATCTACATTAAATAGGCTTCACAACTAAAGTGTTTAATTTTCAAAAGAACATAATTATCTATCAGATTGAGAGATTTTCGATATTCGCGTTTATTTGCTCCTGGTGTCAGTAAGCTTAATTTCATGCCAAATCTGAGTAAGGGATCGAATTTTTACTTACTTAGTTGGCGCTTACAACCGTTGGTCGGTTTTGGCCTCGTATAAAAAATTGCGCCAGCCATTTCTGTTTTGCGATTGCTGGCGCCAGTTGGAAACACCAAGCGTGGTCAGGTTATCCAACACCTGATCCTTCCAACGAAGATGTGGGCGTCCTCTTCTGCGTTGACCACCACCGGGCACCGAATCGAATATTTTTTTCGCTGGAGCGTCGTTTTCCATTCGCTCAACATGACCTAGCCAGCGGAGCCGCTCGATGTTAAAGCGCTTGACTATGTCGATGTCAGCGTACAGCTCATACAGCTCGTGGTTCCATCGAATTTGGTACTCGCCATTGACGCAGATTGAACCGACAATCTTACGAATGATCTTTCTCTCGAAGACTCTCAAAGTCTTTTCATCAGAACTGCTCAACGACGGGCAAGATTAGTGACTTATAGAGCGTGAGTTTTGTTCGTCGAGAGAGGGCTCTGCTTTTCAATTGCCTACTCAGCCCAAAGTAACACCTGTTGGCAAGAGTTATCTTTCGTCTTATCTCAATTCTGATATCGTTGAAAGAGTTTATCGTCGTTGCGCATACCAAAAAGGCTATGTGTAAAATTTCGATTTTTTTTTTTTTATTTTACCATTTAATAGCCATATGTATGCCCCATCTATTCACCAAACGGTTTCTTGATATTCTTATTGGTTCAGAAGAAAGCAAATGTGAAAGTTAGCCAGCTATGTGAAAATAGTATTGAAATTGTTAAAAAATAAAGTTTTTTTTCGTCTCCTGAAAAATTGTTCAAAAACACAAAACCTTTTTTGTATGCGCAACGACGTTATGCTGGATTTCAGGTAGACGAAGTCCTTAACAACCTCTAAGGAGATGTTGTCAACAGTAACGTGGTTTCCAAGACGCTGGGACTGTTTATTTGTTGACACTAGGTATTTCGTCTTATCTGCGTTCACTGCAAGACCCATTCGACTCGACTCTTTCGCTAATCTGGAGAATGCCAGCAGCATAATAATTTTCTAGAATATCGTGCCACTGCGTCTCAAATCAGCAGCTCGGATGATCTTCTCCATCATAAGTTTGAAAAAGTCGCACGATAAGGAATCACCTTGTCTGAAACCTCGTTTGGTATCGAATGGAGGAGTAAGATCCTTCCCGATCTTAACTGTGCTGCTGGTGTTGCTCAGTGTCATTCTGCAAATACGAATGAGCTTTGCAGGAATACCAAATTTAGACATGGTGAAGTATAAATGATACCTTATTGGACTGTCGAAGGCGGCTTTGTAATCGACAAAAAGATGGTGTGTGTCGATTTGTTTCTCTAAGGTCTTCTTCAAGATTTGTAGTAGAATAAATATCTAGTCTATGGTGGATTTGCCAGGTCTGAAGCCACACTGATAAGGTCCAATCAGCTGGTTTACGATGGGCTTCAGTCTTTTACATAATACGCTCGACAGGACCTTATATGAGATATTAAGAAGGCTTATCCCACGGTAGTTGGCGCAAATTGTGGGATCGCCTTTCTTGTGGATTGGGCAGAGCACACTGAGGTTCCAATCGTTTGGAATGCATTCTTCCGACCATATTTTGCATAGGAGCTCATAAATGCATTTAAATAGAGCTTCGCTTCCATTCTTGAAGAGCTCAGCAGGTAAGCCATCGCCACCTGCGGCTTTGTTGTCGAGCAGCGAAACTTCACCCCTGTCGTCCAAAATTGGGGTTTCCGGGATATCATCTCTATTGGCGGGATTGTTGTCGTCGTCGCCATTCAGAAGCCTAGAGAAGTGTTTCCTCCACATCATCAGTGTACTCGTGATATCTGTCACTAGATTCCCATTTTCATCCTTGCAGGAAGAGGCCCCGGTCTTGAAACCATCGGCCAGGCGTCTTATTTTTTCGAAACATTTTTGGACTTCATTCCTGTCACCATGCATCTCAATCTTCTCGCTATCACACTTTTCCGCTTCTCTTTTATTTCACCTGAAAATGCGTCTCTCTTCCCTCTTCTTCTCTTTGTATCGCTCTTTAGCAGCACACGTTGCAACCGACTGCAGGGTGGCTTTGTAGGCGGCGTCTTTTTCTGCAGTGGCGTCGCGACACTCCCGGTCGTGCCAGTGGTTTCGGCGAGGGCGGTGATAGCCAATCACCTCTTCGGCAGCCGTACGCATAGGTTGGGAAATATGATTCCACTGCGCGCATATATCGAGTCGAATAGCGAAGTCTTCGGCTGTTCGTTTTGATTGCAGCTTTTCAACGTCTAGCTTTTTCTGTGCTGGATTGCACGCATTCTTGGTTGCGCACAGACGTGTACGGATCTTGGCTGCGACAAGATAATGATCCGAGTCTATATTGGCACCACGGATCGTGCGCATATCTAAAACACTGGAAGAGTGCCTTCCGTCAATCAAAACGGGATCAAGTTGGTTGCGCGTATTTTGATCAGGAGACAGCCAAGTGGCTTTATGAATAATGAGATTCTTAAATCTAGTGCTACTAGTGCAACCATGTTTAGTGCTGGGGCAAAGTCAATCAGCCTCATTCCGTTATCGGAGGTATTGTCATTTAGGCTGAACTTTCCGACTGTCGGACCAAAGATATTTTCTTTTCCCACCTTGGCGTTGAAGTCACCAAGCACGATTTTTATGTCGTGGCGCTCGTAGAAGCCGTCTTTCGTCTCATCGTCTTTGTCTACTGTCGGAGCATGCGCAAATATCAGGCTTATATTGAAAAAAAAAACGGATTATGGCAAGTCGCTCATTCACAGGTATGAATCGCAGAACATGATGCCGTAGTCTCTTGCCAACCACAGGTGAGATCTCTCCAAATCAGAGATCTGCATGAATGGATTCATTTACTCTTTCAAGTTCCTTTAATTTTTCAACTCCCTGCAAGTCGAGCCAGGCAAACAACAAGTTTGCGCGAATCATAGGCAGCAAAAATCAAGTCGCCAAATATAGAAAACTTGAAATGTAGGGAAAAAGCAATTATTTTGCCTACAAATCGTTTATTTTCAAGTCTGTTTACGAAGTTCGTGGAATTAACTTCGTGTCGTCAGTGCAAACTTCGTTTCTCGAGTTGAGAAAACAGTTTAACTTTAAAGCAGCAACGGCATTTGTCTCATTTACTCTTTCGTGTATACGCAAAAAGACGAAGTGTTGCTTCACACTCGTGTGTACTACGCGGTCGATGTTTGTTTGTTTTTTGCTGTTATTGTTGTTGTTGTTGTTTATTTTTTATTTTGTCGCTTTGTATAGAAAAGTATAAGTAGACGCTAGTCAGTGGCTTTCTGCGGCAGCGCAGTCGCATGGACTTGAAAACAGACTTGACAAGTAGAAAGCTTGGTTTTTTCTAACAATTAATGTAGGAACATATGAAGTTTTTACAAGTCAAGTCGAAACTTGATTATTTTCAAGTTACTTGATTTTCAATTGATCTGATCCAAACTCGTGCTTCTCCGCATGGCCGCTGTAGTAGATATCCCAGGCTGCTTGCCGTGAGCAACCCTGTCCCTTCCATCGCATTTCTTGGATTGCAGTGATATCAGCCTTTGCATATCCGTAAATCATTGTCAGTTTTTCGTTTGCGGTAGTCGTCATCACATTTGGGAATCATTCTTATCTTTTTTCTTAATTGTTTCATTGAAATGTGTTTTTACGTGGTGGGCTTCAAACCTGACGCACTACCCTTTAAAGGCAGTCAGCCCGCCGATCAGATTAGCCGTCAAACCAACGGTTATCAGTTTGACGTTTGTAGAGGACAGCACGGAGAGGGTTGAGTCGACTTGATATGATTTCGACATGGATAATGCTGGCCTCGCCAGGTTGAGGCAGTCAGACACATTGCCATGTGAAGATCGACCCCCTTACCCTCACGCGTTGCCTTATGAGGATCGGCCTCCGGAGAGGGATTCAGGAAGGAATCGGATTCAGCAGCCAATTTTACATGGGGATAGAATTTTTTGGTAATTTTTTTCGTGTAGCTTTAACCCATAAATGACAAATGTTACATATATGTAGAGCTGGGGCACCCTTTTATGTAATAGCAAAAACAAAAAACATTTGAATGATTCAGTGCAAAAACATGTTCAATCTTGTTTTCTAGAAAACTAGTCACCCGTGAAAAATGATTTCACTTATTTTGAGTTGAAGCAGTTATGGCTGAATTACAATACTGCGTTAGGTCGGTCGGCCTTTGACAGCTCGACTAGAAACAATGGGTTCTTATGAAGCAACACAAAATATGACCTCATGCATTGCGTCGACCTCATCCCGTAAATATCAATTTGAGGGGGTGACGTACGATCAACGCTATGAGTAGCGACATGCTCAAGCTAGGTCGTGCTTTTGACATTCCATATTAACGCTGGGTTGCATTTTCGTTGAGCAATGCTAAAATGTGGGTATTCTTGAATTCCGATGGAAAACTCAGATTTTCATAGGATTATCGTGGGAATTTATATTTTGATGCGAGTTTTTTTTAAATTGATAAAATTTTTTAAATTAACATGCTGCTTAAGTAGTATAAAAATGATTTTGATGAATTTAGCATGATATTAATATTATTCAATTGTATTTCATATTAAAATTTATGCATTTTTTAGTATATTATAAATAATATTATAAGGGTATTCATGCAAAATGGCAAACTTATATTTATATTGGTCAATTAGATATTTTAATGAGGTTGGTTGAGGACGAATACCCTTAATATCATTGTTTGAATAATATAACACACAAAGGAATGTTGTGGTAAGGTAGATTGGCAAATGCCGTTCACTTTGTTTTTGTAAAGTTGTACCCAAGTACTCACTAATTACAAGTGATTCAGCGAGCATTGTACAAGGGGGCGTGGCAGCTCGAATCTGCAATATTGAATAACTTTGGAATTATAGGTCGCACAACATTGGAATTAGGTGTTCGGCCTCGATTTACATGTGCCGTTCCACTGGCAAAATTTTATGGGCGTTGGGAAAAGGGTGTGGCACTTTTTCGGCTGCCCAAATTGTGGGTATAACTTTCGAACTATTAGTCACAGTCTTGTCCTTTGACTGGAAAAATTGAGTGAGCATTGGACAAGGGGGCATGGCACCGCCCATATAAGTCAAACTTATGGTATCAAATAGCTTTGGAGTTAAATGCCGCATAATAATGAAACTCGGTATGGAGTTGCCACTTGGTAATGTCCATCTACTAGAAAACCGAGACGGGCATTGTTCAAGGGGGTGTGTCTCCGCCCATACAATTACAATTTTTGATATCGAATAGCCTATGAAAGTAAGTCACAAAACGTTGTATTTTAGAATAGAACTACTATTTGGTGATGCATTTCTTCTAAAAAATTTTGGCAGGCATTGTTCAAGGAGCCACACCCCGCCCATACATGCCAAAGTTTTGATATCGAATAGCTATGGAAATTAAAGTCGCATTACATTAAAACTCACAATGGAGTTCCACTTGGTGATATCCTTCTACGCCTATGGTACTTGTAAATTTGTACTACAGCACCAACTGGTGTCTAAGTTGGATCAAAGAAGATAGCGACAAAATACTCACCGTACCTCAAAATCACAATATACCAATTTTCATTCTAATCGCATAAATAATTGTACTACAGCGCCCTCTGGTGTTCAATACAGGTCAAAAAAGATAGCAGCAAAACACTCAGCTTCATGTACGCAACCACAACATACCGATTTTCTTTAAATTTGTACTTAAGCGCCCTCTGGTGTTCAAGGTGGATAAAAATTGATTGAAATTGCCCGAAAACACGCACCGTACCAAAAAACTTCCATACACAAATTTACATGAATATTTCCATACGTATTTCCAACTTGCTTTCGTTGACGAAATTTCCTACATTTTGCTCTCAAAATTTGCAAAAGCTCGGCAAAAATTAACAGTAATAATAATAATAAATAGCAGAAATTTTGACAAAAAAAAGAAAAATAATGACATCAAGTAATCACATTTTAAAAAAAAACAATATATCGATCAATCAAAGAAATTTTTTTTGCCATATAAACTGAAATGTGTTTCCAGAAATTCCATTTTAAATTTTAATTTAATTTCACATTTTATCATTAATTGGAAAGCGTTCATTTATTTTGAAGCTTCTAGTCCGAATTTTCACGTTAATATGTGACATTTTTCATTATTTCGCAGATTATATTACACTTAATAAAAAGATCTTAGCTTTCTAATGTAGGTTTTATGGTTCTTAATGATTTTATGACAATATATTTTAATTTTTTTTTGATTAAAATTATAATTGCATGATTTCGGAAAAAGGGACGTTTTGTGGGATTTTTAGCATAGCTGCTTTAATTGGCATCACCAAAATGATAGACGCACGATCTGTCAACGCAACATTTAGTTTTGCAAAGTTTGAGGTCGTCCGTTTTGACAGCTTATATCGTAAAGTTTTTACAACGGAGACCAAAGTACGGTCAAAGGCCGACCGACCTAACGCAGTATTGTAATTCAGCTATTAGTTGTGCAGACGTACTTTTTATTGCTCGTGCTTTGGTTTGTTCAAAATGGCGCATATGCGAAATTAAGTAAAGTAAATTGAATTATGTTATTTTTTCTGTGGTGATAAGTGAAAAAATTTGTTTGTAGTGTTTTAGTGTCTTTGTTTAGTTATATATTGGATATTAAAAATGAGTGCGTTTTATTATCTATTGTGCGGTAGTGGAGTGTTTATGCCGCCGTTACATGTATATAACATTCGTCCTGATATGGTATTAATGCAAATATTTTTTCTTGTATTTTTTTTTGTTTGTATTTAGAGAATTGATGACCATTGAAGAAGCTACAGCATATCTAGGAACGTTAGATTCAGATGATGAAGACGTTGATAAAGTGTATATCGAACCACCAAAAGAAGATACAATTTCTGATGAAGAAGATGTTGGTGAAACATTCGCAGATCTACCAAGAAAACAGCTGCTGGCTCCATGCTAAATTGTTTTTCGAGGTCAAGACAGTGATGAGCGTAAAGTGGAGTAACCTGATGATCAGCTTGATCTGACTGATGTGTTGGAGAATTCGTTTAAGAATGTGGAGGCAAATATCGTCTATGTTGGCAATAAACGTCTTAGTCGACTTAAGTTAGAACTGTGTTATTTATATTGCTATATTTCTTGAATATATCTCCAAACTTTGAAGAAGATTTCTCAAAACATTGAAATCCGATTTAAGTTGTTATTGCTTATTGACACAAAATTCGTAACAAATCACACTTATAAGTAGGCGTCGTCGTAACCAATAAAAATTGCGGATACCTTAGCACTCATCATGCGAGTTAGACCCCATCGTATATTGATACGATCCCAATTCCCAATTCCCACTACATTATATGGTTCGATTTCAAAGTCGATATTACCACCAGCATCAGCATCAACAGTGCAATCACCTCCGGAAGCTTCAACACCATCTCTTGATCCTCAAGAAACGCCTGAAAAAGATAATGCTTGTAGAAATAACTCCACGAAAACTTCAAACTCGTGTACTGAAAAGAAGACCACCTCCACGACGACCTCAGCTTCCAGGAGCCAAGATATGTTTTAAAACATATCATTTTTTACCTGTTTAATTTTACACATATTTCATATCATTCATACGTTCATACCTTTAACTTTTCATGCAATACTCAAATGAATTCAGTATCATCTTTAATTTTTTTCACACTACACTTATATGCTATTCATTTTCTTGATGATAATTTTAACATAATATGTTTATAATAAATAGTAATAAACCTTATTTTAACAGTCTGTTTTAATAAATTTATGCATACATATTAAGCCTGTTGTTACATATATGTGGAGGCTTAGACAGAAGTTGTTTTCTTATGTTACGCCTGTTGTTACATATACATATGTAGAGAGCCAAGCAGCCGAATCCAACTTCCAGAAAAAAAATGTTCCTCTTGTTTTGTTTCTATAGCCTACCACAGCACACTCACAAAATTTCAAATAGATTGCTAAAATTTTTACCGTTCGTCATTAATGAGTTCATGCCTGAATACTACTTTAATGTAGTATGAAAATTAATAAATTCATATTAACTCGGAGGACTCGAAAAACACGTTTTTAACTGCAGCTCATCTAGTTTATGAAAAGTGTGGTCTTTTTTGGGCTTTTTGCTATTTTTATCTAAGCACCTTTCCTTGAAGGGGGGGCACGGAGAATCAGAAACACTTTAGTAAAATCTATATAAACGTGAATGTATCTCCTGAACATGCATTATTTAGTCTGTAATAATAAGATTCACTTAGTGAACTAATCAAAATTCGCTATGAAGACATCGAACTAATACATCTTTGAATTTAATAAATTTGTTAGAGCTCTGCAAACATTTTCTGAGTGCCTCAAATAAAAAAAAATTACTCCGAAAGAGTATTTCTTATGCGTGTTTTTTGAGTACGCAATAAAAAGACTCATAAAGGAGTCTTTGATTGATTGTAAAATAATTGCTCAGAAATAAGACTCTAAAAAGGGTAAAGCATAAAAGCTAAAGCATAAAAAAGCTTGTTTTATGAGTACGATAAATGACAAAATATGGAAATATTTTTATTTTTATTATAAATATTATTAAATAAATGGAAAAAATGGCACATACGTTTTATTAACATCATACCAGTGTCAGAAATTAGTGTTTACAAACCATTTTTAAAATTATTTTTTAAACCATTAAAGAGCCTTTAACATGAGATTTATGACTCTTAAAATAATAACTTCTATGAGTTCTAAAAGAATCTTTATATGAGTCTTTAAAGATTCCATTACATGATTCTTAAAAAGTGTATTAAATATGGTTCTTAAAAGAGTTTTAATTTTGAGTCCAAAAAGACTAATTTATATGAGTTCTAAAAGAGTCTTTATTATGAGTCTTAATTTTGAGTCCAAAATGAGACATAAAGCAGTTATTATTATGAATCATATTTTGAAGCCCACAACCTACGAAAATGTACTCATAAAAGAGTCTTTTTTTGAGCACATTATGACGATAAAAACTCATATACAGTGACTCTCAAAACTGTTCACGCTTTTTCGAACTTACAGCATTCAAACCATAAAAAGAAAGAAGCATTTAATTTCTAATAATTTTTATTTTATTTCCATTAAATTCAATCTTTTCTATTTTTTTTTATGTAACATAAATTTAAATTTGCTTCTAACAATATGTAGATATTTTAAAACTAAAAACTTGCATAGCTTGAACAATTTTATGAGTTTAAAATAAATAAAGTTATCTTTTACTTAATATTTAGTGTAACCACCGTTGGAATCAATAACTGCTTGAATCCGTCTGGGCATACTGTCAACTAAAGTTTTGCATGTTTCAGGTGGTATATTATACCATGCATTTTTAACTTTAAGCCACAATTCATCAACATTTCCAACTTCGCCTGTCACTGACCTTTTTAAAATCCCCCACATGTACTCAATGGGGTTTAGATCTGGAGATTGGGTTGGCCAAGAGAGTACATCAATTTGGTTGTCTGAAAACCATTCTTGAGTTATCTTCGCAGTATGCTTCGGATCATTGTCTTGCTGAAAGACAATGTCCGAAGCTTCGGAATCAAACTTTTCTATGGAAGACATGAGCTGACTATTCAAAATCTCTATATAAGATGATGAAGTCATTTTACCCATTATCCTTGAAATTTTCCCGATACCACTTGCCATCATGCAACCACAAACCATGATTGAGCCGCCACCGCACTTTATAGCCCTATTACGGTTCACAGCAATATACTGCTGTGTCTTCTATCAAGTAGACACAACAATCGAGTAGACACAGCAGAAATGCGCTATGATGGTTCACAACAATACATTGTTGTTTCACTTGATTGTGGAAAGTATGTGGAATTTGTTACTTATGACAGCTCGTCAAGTTGCCACTACAAATTCTATTAAAACACAATTTTTCCCACAGTAATTTAATACCACGAAAATCCCACATATATTAAAACTACGGCAAAAATACCAAAATAAGACGTTTACATTTTAAAAAGGGGATAATTCATAAGTAAATAAATCATGAATATATTTTTTTGACTAAAGAAAAAATAAATAGGGAGCGAAATACTAAAAAGACGAACTGTATCAAAGGAATGGCTTTTTCCCACAGCAATTAAAAAGTTCCACAAATGAAATATTTTAAAATAGTGGCAACAGTGCAACTGGTAGCTATCAGCTGACAAACAAAACAAAACAAATCATATTATTTGCTGCCAAATTTATTTATTGTGCAAATTTTATAATAAAAAGTAATGGAAATTTGAATTGCGTTGTGGTCAAGTGACGACGAAGATGATGTGGCGCTATCACGAAGCAGAAGACCGCTCCAATCCATTTAAGTTCCAAAAGGTTATCCTGTGCCTGCTTGCTTTGTCCAAAATGTCGTTGTCCTTGAGCAGTCGCTGGATTCTGCTCCATTTTATTTTCAAGCAACTCATGTTGCGATTTGTTGGATACTGCTAATTTTCTGCAAATAGTTTATTACATAAATTTAACAAAAAGACACAATTTTAATTCTATTTTACATTAATCTTACCTTGCTAAAGCCATTCTTCTGCTTAACGCTGCTACAACACAACACCAAATAAGCTGTCTTCAAAATTTGACATATAAGTATACAATTGAGGACAACTGCTGTGTTGCATAATAGGTGTATTGAAGACACAGGATTGTTTACAGACAACAGTGGAATGTACACACTGCTCCTGAAGCAACTTCAAGTTGACCTAAAATGGCAACGTAAACTGAATGTGTCCAAGTGTTTTTAATGGTTTTCTGATGAAATATCAGTTTGAATTAAAATCCTAGCTGATTTCGTTTTGAAAATATCTCAATTTTTGCATTTTAACGTGATTGAACCACCTTGTACATTAGACAGCGCAATATATTCAAGTATAAAACGGTTTATATATGTATGTATGTATGTATGTATCCTACGTGTGTATGTATGTGTGTGTGTGTGTGTTTGCGTGTAAAATATTGAGAATTGGGATATTGTTTCCACACTATCTACTGAGATAAATATCGCGGCGCGTTTTTTTTAAGTCGTATCACCTGTAGACCTATTTCACTATCCCGTCCCGTCCATAAATTACGTAATCACTTTTATACGTAAACTGGGTCAAATTGGACAGCCTCTAAGAAATACAGCCATAGTCAAAACTATTTACACATCGCTAATATTTTTAAATGTTTTAAAGAAAGAGCCCACTTTATTTGTTGTTGGAAATAATTTGCAAAGATATTTTTTGTTATTGCATTCTATGCAGTATGTAAAGTAAAAAAAAAGTTTTAGCAAACCTAACGATATATATCACAAAGTAAACTAATAATTGATATCTACTCTCTGGCGTCATAAGTATTTACACAGCCTTTCTTGGAGTCAATAAACACAATATTTACAAACATAAGGGCTGCACGACCTTACTTTTTAGGATTTAAGGATGTTTTAGGATTTAATACATGAATGTTTTTCCAAAAGACTCCTCGAATTTACAGGAAGACTTATCAGTCCACAAAACATTGTGCGAAAACTGTATAGGCCAGAGAATAGTTATATTTGCTAAAAAATTTCTTTGCAAATTATGCAAACAACAAAAAAGGCGAGCCTTTTCTTTAATCTATTTCTTCTAAAGGTGTAATTAATTTTGACTAGGGCTATATACATCTATCATTTATTACAAATGTTGCGAAGTAAATGTCACTGCAGCAATTTTTAAGCGACTTGAGTATGAAGAATCTTCAAAAAGATTAATTTTAAAGCTATCCCAAAACTTGTTAAATTCCTCTTGAATCGACTCTCCAGCCTGCTCCGACCACAACTTCAGGTACTTCATCTTTTCCAGGGCTTTGTCAATCATTTGTTTTGGAGTGGTATGGTACCTCTTGTTGGGCGGGAAAAAAACATTGATTTGGGCCACAAAGTTGAAACTAATGGCAAAAAATGATCAAGGAGAGATATTTGAAGGCAATGCATGCAGACAACTTTCAAAGGAAAGGCTTTTCAGACAATGAATCAAATTGTAGATTCTTGTTTTACAACTAAAAAACCGATTTAACCGATTTAGATAAAAATTTGATAACTTTCCGCAAAGCCATTGAGAGTACTGGTGTCTCGCAGACGATAAAAATACATGTTATATTAGATCATTTGAAGGATGCTATTATAAAACTAGACTGAGATGGCTTAGGATTGTAGTCGGAGCAGGCTGGAGAGTCGATTCACAGGGAATTTAACAAGTTTTGGGAGAGATTTAAAATTAATCTTATCGAAGATTCATCATACTCAAGTCGCTTAAAAAATACTGCAGTGACATTTACTTCGCAACATTTGTAATAAATGATAGATGTATATTTCTTAGAGGCTGTCCAATTTGACCCAATTTACGTATAAAAGTGATTACGTAATTTATGGACGGGACGGGATAGTGGAATAGGCCTACAGGGATACCACTTTAAAAAAAAAACGCGCCGCGATATTTATCTCAGTAGATGGTGTGGAAACAATATCCCAATTCTCAATATTTTACACACACACATACACACACGTAGGTATAATATATATATATATATATATATATATACATACACACATATATAAACCGTTTTATACTTGAATATATTGCGCTGTCTAATGTACAAGATGGTTCAATCACGTTAAAATGCAAAAATTGAGATATTTTCAAAACGAAATCAGCTAGGATTTTAATTCAAAGTGATATTTCATCAGAAAACCATTACAAACACTTGGAGACATTCAGTTTACGTTGCCATTTTAGGTCAACTTGAAGTTGCTTCAGGAGCAGTGTGTGTATTCAGTTGTATTGTTGTGTACCGTAATAGCAAATTAGACATTGAACACAGAAGTTACTGTTGTGTTGTGAACCATAATAGGGCTATTAGTGTTGGCTTAATGTGATGAGGCTGTATTTTTTCACCCTTTGTTTTCCACACCCATTCTCTTCCATCTGAGCCCAACCGATTAATTTTGGACTCATCTGACCAAATTACTCTCGCCCAATCTTCAGTTGTCCAATTTCCATATTTTTTTGCAAAATTTAGCCTGAGGTTTTGGTGCCTCTTAGGGCCAGTTTTTCAGTGCTGGTTTAAACTCTAGTCAAATTAAACCGAGGTTAACTCACCAAAATTGGACGTTTAAACTCGGTTTAAGCAAAATAAAAACACATTATATGATAATTTAAGTCAATTCAACTTAAACGAATGCTACAATATCTAGTTAAACCGAATTTTAACGTCCCTTTTTGGTGAGTTAAGCTCGGTTTAATTTGACTAGAGTTTAAACCCGCACTGAAAAACTGGCCCTTAGTGAGCAGTGGCTTTAATTTTTGCGCGACCTCTTAACCCAGCACCTCGTAGAGTCCTTCGAATTGTTTCAGCTGAAACCATCATATTTTCATGGTCGCTTAAAAAACGTTTAATTTGAACTGCATTTTCAAATTTTCGTCCTGCAACTGGAAAGGAGCTTTTTTCGTCCCGATTTGTTTTTTGTTGGCAAATTTTCCAATGTTTTGCGAAATTTGCTTATGACACCAAGCGAAACTTTCAAACGCATTGAAATTTGACGATAGGTCATACCATTTTGTAAACAATCTTCAATTTGTTTAATTAAAACTGCATCCAAAGGTTTATTGTTTTTGTCCATTATCTAAGAATAAAATAAAATTTTTTTTTTATTAAAACATCTGCAGAGTAAGAAAATTACCTTAAATGACTTTCTAATTGCATTAAAAAATGTGAGCACAAAAAAATATTCTTTAAAATGAACACTCGTGTTATGCAGTTGTGAAGTCACTAAATTGTTCGAACAACAAGCCTAGCTCATGTAGTAAATAAATAACTGAAATCACGGGCAACAACAAAAACCTCTCTGAAACCGTAAAAATTTATTTTAAACTTTACAATAATAAACAATTTTTTATTTTAAAGCTCTCTGAGAAATTTAGTTTACATCTTGCTCTCACTTGCTCAAAAGCCTGAAAAGTTTTGAGAGTCACTGTATATGAGTCTTTTAAGAGTCATAATGTTTGCTGGGAGGTTTAATATTTTCATTTAACTTTGAAATAGCTCGTATTCTTTCCGTTAATATTTTTTTTTCTTTTTGTAAATTTTAGATTGATCTTCTTGCAGCAGCGCGATGCAACATGTTTTCGCATGCGTTGGTGTCGTACATGTCAGAGCTATTGCAATTTTCTAAAAAATCTGCAGCTACAATAGAAGCAATCTCGAAAGCACTTTTAAAAAATCCACGATACGACTTTTGCTTACTAAAGGAACTTTCACAAAATGAAGGCAATAATTTCGTTTCAGATGGCATTGAAAATATTGACCCAGATCAGTCACTTTTTTTTATGGTAACTTGAATAAAAGATTTTAATACATTTTACATTTCGTTTTTTTAGAGCGAATATAATGACAACGAAAGCGGTACAACTGAAAAGCATAATCCGATGACTTCTTTGGAAGATTTTGATTCTACTCACAAAGAAATTTCAACATTGCCGCTTCTGCAATCTTCTACTGAAATTCAAGAATCCGATTTATTTTGGTCCAAAAGTTCTCCTCAAACAGAAATTCCTATTAATATTCCAATTACTAATCAACAACAATCAACTATTTCATCAGTTATAAATGTTAAAAATGAAGGTTCATTATTAAATTCGACCAAATCAAAAAAAGTTCATCCTTGGATGGATTTTTTTGCTAACTTAGATCCTTTGGCGAACCCAACAGAGTTCGACCTCAAATTAAATAGTGACAAAACTAATTTTCAGCAAACTTAAAAAAAATGCATGTAGAACAATTTGTATCCAAATAAAATTCAACGTACTTTTAGTTCACAAGTTTATTTAAAAAGTTATTTATATTATTTAGTATTTAATCATTTATTTAAATATGACCAGCCGGCATTTTATTTCACGGAAGAGCAGAAAGAGAATCTTCTTCAAGAACAATTTTTCGCCGACGAGCTCGCTATCTTATCGATTTCTGCTCTCTCAGGGAGAAAAAAGTCCATTGTGGCGAAATCTTCTTAAAGAGCAGAAAATGAGTCTTCCTTTGGGTTTTTGAGCTGAAACCTTTCTTTTAATCATAGCTCGAAGGTTTTCTATCGGATTTAGGTCCGGGCTTTGGGCTGGCCATTCCAAGACTTGGATATGATTTGACTCGAGCCAAGATTTCACTGTTCGGGAGCAATGTTTAGGTTCGTTGTCTTGCTGGAAGATCCAATCAAGTGGCAAATTTTCAACGTAGTCTCCGTCCAAATGCTCAGCCAAAATATCCTTATACATTTCACCTGTCATTTTACCACTTATTTGTTGTATTGGACCAACGCCAGATGTGGTGAAACAACCCCAAACCATTACGGAAGAGCCACCATGTTTGACCGTCTTTTTGGTGTATCTTGGGTCCAATTCTTTCAACGGATTACGCCTAACATACGGCCTTCCACCGTTTCCGAAGACATTAAATTTAGATTCATCGCTCCATACAATGAGATCTCAAAATTTTTCCTCTTTGTAAAGTGTTTCTTTGCGAATTCAAGTCTCCTTCGCAAATTTTTTTTGGATGTATTTGGTTTCCTTCGTGCAACTCGCCCATTTAAACTATTTTCTTTTAATCGTCTTTGAACTGTTTGCGACGGTATTTTTATACCCCACGTTTAATAAACGTAAATGGGGTATATTAGTTTGTCACTCTGTTTGTAACGCCCATAAGGAGGCGTGGTAGGTATAGAAAAATATATATATATTCTTGATCAGCATCACCACCCGAGTCGATTTAGCCATGTCTGTCTGTCCGTCTGTCTGTGATTACGATTGCAGCCGTAATTTTCAAGCTATCCTCACAAAATTCTATATTTAAGCTTTTATGTAAAAAACAAAGGTCAAGTTCGAAAATGAGCCAAATCGGATGAAAACCACGCCCACCTCCCATACAAAGTGACTTTATCAAAAGGTAAAATCTCTATAAATTCCACAAAAATTAATATATGGACCTCAATTTTGCATATGAACTTTGATATATAACATGTTCTCTGTGTATGAATTTTAACATCGAGTGAAAACTACGCCTACCTCCCATTCAAAGTGACTTTATCAAAAAACAAAAGTGATTTTTTTTGTTTAAACTATAACGAAAATTTTTTTACAAATAAACATTTTAATGATTGCTTAAGGCCTTGAATACACTTCGGTTCGGCAGCGGGGGTATTTTAACTTCGGCCCAGTCGAAGATCATTTCTTACTAGTTTTACATTATAATCTGCTTCCATCTGAGCCCTTAATTGGCTAGAGGTTAAAAAAGGGGTTAGATTTGCTCAACCTAACCAATTTGCGATTATCAGTTGCTGTCGTTTTGCGGGGCTTATTTCGTCTTGCGGGGCAAATCATCAACAGTTTGATGTTTCTCAAAATATTCCAGGGCATTATATACTCTGGTACGCGAAACACTCAAATTTTTAGCTACTTCAGCAACGTTTCCAGAGTTTTGGAAGGAATTCCAAATCATTTTCCTCTCGCAAGGTGTTGAGCTCTTTTTTTCCCCATTAGGCCAAATCAAATTTTATAGTCCTATTACCGTTCACAGCAATATACTGCTGTATCTTCTATCAAGTAGACACAACAATCCAGTAGAAACAGCAGAAATTATCTATGATGGTTCACAACAATACATTGCTGTTTCACTTGATTGTGGAAAGTATGTGGAATTTGTTACTTATGACAGCTCATCAAGTTGCCACTACAAATTCTTATTAAAACACAATTTTTCCCACAGTAATTTAATACCACGAAAATCCCACAAATATTAAAACTATGGCAAAAATACCCAAATACGACGTTTACATTTTAAAAAGTGCACAATTCATAAGTAAATAAATCATGAATATATTTTTTTGACTATACAAAAAATAAATAGGGAGCGAAATTCTAAAATGCCAAACTGTATCAAAGGAATGGCTTTTTCCCACAGCAATTAAAAAGTACCACAAATTAAATATTTGAAAATAGTGGCAACAGTGCAACTGGTCTATCAGCTGATAAACAAAACAAAACAAACCAGATTATTTGCTGCCAAGTTTATTTATTGTGCAAAATTTATAATTAAAAGTGATGGAAATTTCGCCAGCACGAAGCAGAAGACAACTCTGAGACCGCTTCTCCCAAAAGTTATCCTGTGCCTGCTTGCTTTTTCCAAAGAAACTCTTTGTCGCTGGATTCTGCTCCATTTTATTTAAAAGCAACTCAAATTGCGATTTGTTGGTTACTGTTAATTTCCTGCAAATAGTTTATTACATAAATTTAACAAAGCCACATTTTTAATTCTATTTCACATTAATTTTACCTTGCTAAGGCCATTTTTCTACTTAACGCTGCTATAATGGCTGAATTACAATACTGCGTTAGGTCGGTCGGCCTTTTACAGCTAGACTAGCAACAATGGGTTCTTATCATGGTATAATAATACAAGGTAGCATTGACAATTGCTAGGGAAACCATCTCCTGTCAAAAAATATACTCAAAAAGAGAGCGCACACAATCGGCCAGTGAAAACACAATGTTGAAAACGTAGAAGTGAAAAAAACAACAACTTCAGCAGCTACAGATACATTTGCACAAACAGTTGTTTTTGACAGGAGATGTTTTCTTGTAGTAAAGAAAATAAGCAGTTGTCAATGCTACCTTGTATTATTATACCATGGGTTCTTATGAAGCAACACAAAATATGACTTCATGCATTGCGTCGACCTTTTCCCGTAAAAATGAATTTGAGGAGGTGACGTTCGATCAACGCTATGAGTAGAGACATTTTCAACTAGCTCGTGCTTTTGACATTCCATATTAACGCAGGGTTGCATTTTCGTTGAGAAATGCTAATATGTGGGTATTCTTGGATTCCGATGGAAAACTAAGATTTTCATAGGATTATCGTGGGAATTTATATTTTGATGCGAGTTTTTTTTAAATTGATAAAATTTTTTAAATTAACATGCTGTTTAAGTAGTATAATAAAGATTTTGATGAAATTAGCATGATATTAATATTATTCAATTGTATATCCTATTAAAATGCATGCATTTTTTAGTGTATTATAAATAATATGATAAGGGTATTCATGCAAAATGGCAAACTTATATATTGGGCAATTAGATATTTTAATGAGGTTGGTTGAGGACGAATACCCTTAATATCAGTGTTTGAATAATATAACACACATAACATATAAATATAAGGAATGTTGTATTTCTACTTTGAAAAAATAATAGTACATGCGAATTTATTGCTGCTAGCAAGATTTGCAATTGCCCACAAAATGTCAAATGATAAATATAAAAGCATAATAAGAATGAAATGATAAATATAACACTGTCAAATTTATCATTATAAAATTATAAAATGAAATATTTGTACTCTAAAATGTTCGTTAACAGTAGTTTTTAAATAAAAAATAAAACTTACTGTAAATACCCCGTTAGCCAGAAATTCCTTAACAAATAATCTTCTCTGAATTTGAGAAGAATTTTTACACTTTTTTATGATTTACTAACGAGTTTTCTTACAATTTTCTAAGATAATTTTTTCTAATAAATTCTTCTTTTAACTTGTAAAAATCAAGGGGTAGGCCTTGTGATATGAATCACAAAAAAGGTTTTTAATTTTTGCGTAAAATTGAAACAATTTTTGCTTATAAGTAAATATTTGCATATATCACCTATATAACACCTATTGTAGGCATATTGTAGTTTTAGGCGATTTTGTAAAAAATTTGTACTACAGCACCAACTGGAGTCCAAGTTGGATCAAAGAAGATAGCGCCAAAATACTCACCGTACCTCAAAACCACAATATACCAATTTTCATTCTAATCGCATAAAGAATTGTACTACAGCGCCCTCTGGTGTTCAAGATGGGTCAAAAAAGATAGCAGAAATACACTTAGCGTACATGAAAACCACTATATACCGATTTTCTGCTATGATACCTCGGAATTGAAAATCAGGCAAAGGATGGAGGAGTTATACATATTTTAATGAAAATTGCAAAAACAAAAATATATAAAAAATCACTGTAAAAAAGTAAATATCTTTTGAGTTAGGGAAAATTTCCCAAAATTTTTGATGCAGAACTCTGTAATTCTTTGTTTTACACTATTTGTGACAATTTTTTTGTACTAATAATTTCATGGCATAAAATTTATCCAAGAATAACGCGATTTTTAGAGGTTTTTTGAACCATTCTAGCTAGCTGACGTCTATCGTTAGAGCCAAAATATTTGGGGAATCCTCATGACATAGACCAAAGTTTATTTTGAGGGGCGGACCCTAAGAACTTTTTTTTCTCCATAGAAAGTGAGGCGCCTTAATACATATATTTATGCATAATACATAATTTACATATAATATACATATACAGTATATTTATTATGTATAAAAATATCGATTAATCAAAGAAAAATTTTTTGCCATAAAAACTGAAATGTGTTTCTGGAAATTTCATTTTAAATTTTAATTTAATTTCACATTTTATCATTAAATTGGAAAGCGTTAATTTATTTTATAGCTTCTAGTCCGAATTTTCACATTAATATGTGACATTTTTCATTATTTCGCAGATTATATTACACTTAATAAAAAGATCTTAGCTTTCTAAAGTAGGTTTTTTGGTTCTTAATGATTTTATGACAATCATGCTGATTGTGGAATCCGGCGGATCAGTTGCGGCGGGAAAATGATTCGATCTCGTTGATTTAGCTATTGTAGAAACCGGCGAGTAAGTTCAATGCGGATCGATAGTAAAGTTTGCGGATTTGGAGCTATTGTTGAAAACGCAACCGATCCGCACTTCATACAAATTTGTTCACTTTTCATCCGCAATAAATTTGGTGCGGATCAGAGCGGATTTAAAGAAAAATATTCAAGAAAAAGAATGCGATACATGATTTCAGTGTAATTTGAGGTCGTTTAACTCGAATTCAGCGTAAAAATTATTACTACACTTTGATATTTTTCTTTTTGCTAAAAACAATTTTTAAAATTTAAAAAAATTTTCAAAAAATGTTTTCTGTGTTCAAGACAATTTTTTTTTTTTTTATATTTCAATTTATTTTTAAATTTATCAGAGCAAATTCAAACATTTTTTGCAGCGTACTAAGCCGTGGTAAGAAAATTAATGCCGCTCCAAAAATGTCAGAAATACCATCGGCATCTGTACCAGAAGTACAGCTGTAACATCTTGGTTTAGAGCCAGATGATTTATGACCCACGCAACACTTAAAATACATCATCACCAACAAGAGCTACTGCGATGTGTCCTGACAGCTCCATTACTTTTAATTGTCTTTTTGTTTATTAAAACGACTTTTTATATTTTTTATTTGCACTTCACTCCCTATTTTATTTTGTTTTGGTAGCTAAACAGCTGTTTTAAGTTAAGAGTTAATAGTTTTAGGAATAACGAGTGCGGATCGGTATTGCAGTTCATTCGCACGGATTCAACAATGGGAAAGTAAGGGGAATGCGGATCGAATCAACTCCCGCCGCAACTGATCCGCCGGATTCCACAATCAACACGAATATCTTTTAATTTTTCATTGTTTAAAATTATAATTGCATGATTTCCGAAAAAGGGACGTTTTGTGGGATTTTTAGTATAGCTGCTGTTATTGGCATCACCAAAATGATAGACGCACGATCTGTCAACGCAACATTGAGTTTTGCAAAGTTTGAGGTCGTCCGTTTTGACGCTTATATCGTAAAATTTTTACAACGGAGACCAACGTATGATCAGCGCACGACCGACCTAACGCAGTATTGTAATTCAAGCCTGAAGTACAATAGTGCGAGAGTGCGATGCGATGCGATTAAATAACGTAATCACGCACGCATTACCCTCGCATATTATGTACAATGAGAGACTCTAGTTTTGAAGGAACCAGAGTTGCATCGGTTAAAAATAAAAGCGTACTTTTTAAATAATAAAATTTGTGGACAAAGGCTATGTGGAAAGGGAATTTAGCATGGTATTAAGCACGGTTCAACTGTTGGATCGTTCGAAACATGGTATTTATAATAATACAAGGTAGCATTTACAACTGCTTATTTTCTCTTCTACAAGAAAACATCTCCTGTCAAAAACAACTGTTTGTGCAAATGCATCTGCTGCTGCTGAAGTTTTTTTTTTTTACTTCTACGTTTTCAACATTGTTTGTGTTTTCAATGGCCGATTGTGTTCGCTCTCTTTTTAAGTATATTTTTTGACAGGAGATGGTTTCCCAAGCAACTGTCAATGCTACCTTGTATTATACTATGTGTTGAACTATGCGAAACAACAGGTGTGTTTTTTTGGCATCGCTATATACGCTTGTCCAAAAAACGCTCATCGGCGCTTAATATTTCGCTTAACTTTTTTCTTCAAAACTTGGCAGCATTGCGTGTTACTGTCAAATATTGAACATTATTTATAAGCACAAATTGACAAAGTTTATTTTTATCAAAGTGTAACACATTTTCTGCTCAAAATGGACAGCTCTGTAGCGGCATTCCCAAAATTTTAACGATCTACAATCGCTATCGCTGAAAAACGATGATTGTAGCTTGCAGTAACAAAAATGGTATTCTCAAAACTCTGCTAAGCTACAACTTTTGCTCAAAGTTTCGTCAAAAAGTTACCTACAAATATTGCTTACTTCTATCGAAAATATGGCAGCACTGCCATTTGACAGATCAAATTGGAAAAAACCAAACAAAAAAACAAAATAAACAAACGAAGACAAAAAAACTATAATAAAAAAACGTTTTAAAAATGAACTCGAATAAGAAAAGGTCAAGTCGGGCAACAGCTGAGCAGTATGCGATGATGCTGGACTTTTTTATTTTAAATAAGGGCCTAGCGGAGGGGAAGTTCATGGCGATGCATGGTCGTCAACAAGCAGCCGAGAAGTGGGAGGAACTCGCTGGCCAGCTGAACAGTGTTGGAGGAGCTGAGAAGTCAGCGGGCCAGTGGCAAGTGGTGAGTTAAAAATACACAAATTCAGTTGTTTGATAAAGTACAATTTATTTTCGTTTATAGGCATGGCGTGACCTCAAAAGCCGAACGTCGGTGAAGGCAAGAGAGCGCAGAAAGGAAATGAGCAAAACAGGTGGTAAGCCCCTTTCCATTCCTGCGCTCACTGATCTGGATTTGCGGGTGCTGAATATCCTTGGCATGGAATATGTCGAAGGCAGCAGCAACTGCGCTGACAGCATTCCGGAGGAAGAGGTATCTATGGTTGCATATAATTTTATGATATTTTGATAATTTATGTTTTTCATTTTATAGCATTTCCAAATTGCGCTAGAGGCCGGAGATGTTGATGTGCTGCTTGAGACTCCAACAGTACCCAACACCTCCGGTCACTGTAATATTGAAACCGTCGAGGAGTTGGTGGACGTGGTGGATATGGCGGGAAAAACGAGCTCCGTGGGTAGGAACGTGCGAAAAAAGCAGAAGAGAACCATTCTGGATTCCGCCAGGGAGCAGTTCGCTGTAATAGCCAGGCAGCAAGCGGATGCTATTATGGTGAGTGCAATGCTTTGTATGGCATTATAAAGATATTGTCAAGATATTTTTGTATGTTTGTTTACAGATGCAGGCCGAAGCGGCGAAGCAGCATGCCGAAGCAGCGATGGTGCAAGCGTTAGCTTTAGACCGCATAGCTGCTGCAATAGAACAATTGGCAATTGCCATGTAGCCAAATATTGAGTACTTGGACGAGTAGAGGTGTTTTTTATTTTTTTTTTTGTTTCTGTTTAAAGTACAAATTTTTTTGATATATTATTAGTATTTATTTATTCGTGTTTTTAGTTTTTGAAGTTTTATGTTTAAATGGATTTTTTTTTTTAAGTATATTTTAAAAGTTTTTAATAAAATATAAAATGAAAATAATGTAAAAAAATTGTATTTAAGTTCCTTTGATTAGGTAAATTTTGCTGAGATCAAACGATCTTGAATTCGTTTTGCAACAGATGAACGAACTCCGTTGTCATACTCTTCATCTATTGCAGCCTCCGCTTCAACATAGGGCAACACCCCTACCATTCTATCTCTTGTGCTTATCGAGGAGAGGCTCATGTTGTGCAAAACTGCGCAAGCACTTACAATTCTGCCAGCAAATCCTGGCTCATACATGAGAACTGTCTGTCTTGAAAGACATCGCCACCTACTTTTCAGAACACCAAACACACAATTTCTTGCTTTGCATAGAGCCTGGTTGTATCGATGCCTGGGAGTACCTTCTGGCTGATTTGGAAGAGGTGTCATGAGCCATGTTTCCAACGGGTAGCCAGAGTCACCTGTAAGCAAAAGGTTTTTATAAATTTTACAGAATTTCAAGTTGTACAAACGCACCAATTAGAAATGCGCCACGGGTCCCACGATCATATGCTCGTTGCATAGCTTGTCGAGCAGCGCATGCGTTCCAAATGTAGGCATCATGACGAGCTCCGGGATACCTCGCGTTTACATTTAAAATCTTCAGATTCGGATCGCAAATCTTATGGAAAAATATTGGAATAAGTTCAGTTTGTAGTTTTTATTAAATTTTACAATTTACCATTTGTATATTTATCGAATGGTATCCATGGTGGTTTACATATGCTTCCTCGTGCTGTGGTGGCCCAACGATGGCTACTTGAGAGCAGTCAATTGCCCCAATGGCACCATCAAAAGGCTGGGGCGCTGTCCTAAATAGATCGACCGCTGCCTGACGCTCAATGTGAGTTATGGGGAAACACACATTGGATCGAAATATTTTATCATTAATGGCGTCTGTTACCCTATGGATGGACCGGCTCACAGAAGACTGGCTCATGGTGATGCCTGACTGCTCCCCTACAGGTCGTTGATAGCATCCAGTAGCATAGAACCTTAGCGCAGCAAATAGCTAGTTAAAGATGTTGAGGATTAAAACATTTGAAACATTCACTTTTTGCTTCTCACCTGATTTTCTGCCGATAAAGCGGAGATTGTCCGTTGTTCTAAAGAACTTCGTATCGACTCCAATAAAGGCCGCTTTACATTGTCCTACTGTGTGTTACGACATGTGAGATAGAAAGTATAACCGAATCTTATCACACTGTCATTTTTTTATTTTTGTATAAAGAAATTCATTTTTCTCTTTTAGACTATCTCACAAAGTCACATTGCACTTTTATTCAATAAAAATGTAAAAATTGAAAATACTTAAAATGAATCGGGACATAGCAGCTATTGTAAGCATTATAAGGGCCAATTGTGCATTAAAAATAAAAGCAGTCATTATTTTGCTTGCTTTTAAGCATTTGATGAAATGTAACTTGCAGCTTGGTGATTTTCAACAAATTAAATTCGAAGAAATCTTATAAAACTCATCTCTGGTCGGATAGAATGTGTGATGAAATTAGAAACAAACCAAAAAATTAAAATGTAGAACGACATGTCAAAAAAATCAAAACAGGTTCGAACACACTTTGCTTTTCGTTGTTTACACCATTGTACATTCTATCATACATGAAAATTTTGACATGTCGTAACACACAGTAGGATAATGTAAAGCGGCCTTAAGCTGCACGTTATCTCGGGCGTCAACCGGTACAATTGGACGAATTTGGATTGCTCCAAATCGAAAGGGCTGTCCACTTGCCGAAGAGCTGCTCTTTCTGCTGCGTCTTGTCGCATTTCCATTCCACTATATAAAGCAGTTGCATCCATGCCCAAGAACTGAAAAGCCATTTCTAATGTTGTTTCTATTAGTTAAAAACATGTATCTTGTAAAATAACTCTAAAATTGGAATAATTAAGATTCACTTGTTTACTTACTTGCTCAACGACAAGTTTTGTTTCGTTTTCGACGTCTTTAAACTTGTAGCTCGGCCAGCTACAAATATTGTCTTACAACTGTCAAAATAAACGTCATAAATAGCTTAGGTTATATTTGGGAATACGAGTTAAAGACAATCGTAGCCGAGAGGACTTAACGATAACGAAAATTGTAGTTAACGCGTTTGGGAATTCCACTACTGAGGAAACTCAAGTAATAATACTAACAAATTCGTCTCTGCATAATACAGGTCTCAAGAACTCTTCCTTTTGATGCTTCTAGCAGCAGCGGATGTAGAAGGCATCTCAGGCTCCAGTTCTGGTGACTCTGGCACATTAATTGGCTCAAAGAGGTACTCCACTTCCAAGTCAATGTCCACATTGATTTTCTTTTTGGCATGCTTGAATTGAATACTTGAAGGAGACGGCAGCACGTTTCCCAAGAAGGGACAAGTGGTCTCTGTGCACTATTCCGGAACTCTGGCTGATGGAAAGAAATTTGATTCATCGCGTGATCGCCAAAGGCCTTTCAAGTTCACCATTGGCAAAGGCGAGGTAATTCACGGCTGGGATGAGGGTGTCGCCCAATTGTCTGTTGGTCAGCGTGCCAAGTTGATCTGCTCACCGGATTATGCTTATGGCAGTCGCGGACATCCAGGTGTAATTCCGCCAAACGCTCACCTTTGACGTTGAGTTGCTCAAGGTCGAATAAGTGCAGCATAGCCAAATACAGTTACAACAACCACAACATCCAATTTGATAATAACCCGTAAGAAAAACAATTACAATTAATTCCACAATACAAAACAAAAGCAATTTTTAACAAGAACTAATCAGCACTTTAATCGAATCTCTTGAAATAATCAACATTCTGAAAATACATCTAAATCTATTTGGATCATCAACTCAGCATCAAAATTCCATGGACATGGAGATTAAAGTATCGAACCTAGCCAGCAGCATTTGACTTTATTGAGCAAAACAGAGAGTTTTTGAATTTGTACATTTTTTTCTAATTTAATTTTATATATAATCTTCTAAATATGATCTTATGGAAACGTCTTTCTTTTTGCGTTATCCAAATAAATCTGGATTGTTGGCCATTCTGTGCAAATGGAACATATTTTATCATTTGTTGCTTTGTTTACTTTTGATTGTGATTTTTTTTTTATTTTTTGTGACATAAACATGGTTGTTTTTCAAAAAGTGGTGCCAACAAATTACGTAGACTATCATTTTCTTGATCTGGCAATAGTGTTTCTATCGGCGACTATGAGCTAAGCGGCTATAATTATCCTGTCTTAGCTAAGCAATTTTTTGTATGAAAAATATTGTTAAGCGCATATAGCGATGCCAAAAAAACGCACCTAACATATTCGGAAACTTTTAACTCGTGGTAGAAAAAAGTTACTGAGTTGAATACAATTTCTGTCTGTTGAAATATAATTGTCATTTTTTGTCATTGGACAATGAAATTTTGACAACTAGTAATTTAGACGTTTTAGATTTCAGTAGTGTATTAGTGCGAGAATATAATTTAATATGCAAAATTTCAAATATATACTGAAATGAAAATTTACGCAAATATTTTCCACTTCTGGTTGCTATATTGTCGGACTCACAAAATTTGAACTTCTTTACGACTCACGAACTCACACGTGTTTTATTTTTGTGTTCTATTTTTGCTTGTATCAAAAATTTTCTTGCCGATTGTCAAAATTTATACTAACCAATGAGGCTATATGAATTTTTGCCAATCATATTCACCTCACAAGTGCCAAATATTCTTATTCAGACTGTCAAAATTTCATCATCTGAGTGAAAAGTTTCCGAATAGCACACGGCCAAATAATAGAAAGTATTTTCGACATAAGAAAAGGTACTAAAACGTTAAATACATTTTAATATTTTATTTCAGCAAAATGAGCTGAAAAAAGAAATTATGAACTATTTATGCACCCTCTCATAATAAATAGTACCTGGCTTTACCATAAAACGAACTTCTTTCTACCGTAAATCTACTTTCAAAATAATTAAAAGATGACATCACAGATATGTATATTTCGCACTCTCAAAATAAAATCGTTCTTTAATTAGTACAAAAGTATGTTCTGCTGCAACTGTGGAAGGATAAGCAAAATTGATAAATAGCAACCATTTTGTTTTTTTCAATGGAATTTTTATGACAGCCCGCCATCACATGCATTGTTTTTCAATTGTTTGGAAATGCCTCGCATCGCACAAGTGCATCGCAAAGCATTGTAGGTTGCTACATAACAACTCTGCTCAGTGTTGCTAGGAAAAAAATTTCACATCGTAACTTTTGCTTTCAGCCCGTCGGTTTTTCGTCGCGTTTGTCGGAAGGAAGACAAATAAAATACAATATAGATGTATGATCCACATTTTATTTATTATTTAATTTGTTTATTTTAGTTTATTTATTTAAATAAATTACATTTTCTACATAATCCATTTCTTTAAGCAATGTAATACTACAAACATACAAAATTAGAGAATTTGCTCTGCAGAATTTGAGGTACAAACTACTTATACCTTAACAGAATAGTAAAAATTATTATTAAATTCGTGCATTTATTTTGCAAGAATAATTAACTAGTTTTTTTTCTCTTTTTAATCAGAAATTTATCCATATCCAAATAAGAGATTTATTTTAATCCACGACACAGTTTAGCACAAATTTAACAGTAAGTTATTCAAACACAAAGAAAAGTTTTGAAAGCAATGCAGCGAATGTAATTGTCTTTCTTTATGTTGACATTCGTGATCAGAAGTGCTACCAACAGTGTTGCTAGAAAATTTTTGAGGGTGTAGCTAAAAATGCTATAAAAAGTAGCTTAAAAGAACTAAAAATTTTTTTTTGTAGCTAAAAAAAGAAGCTAGTTCTTAAAAATAACTTATTGTTAGTTACTATATTTTATTTATTAAATTTAATTTTTTTTTTAAATTTTGTGTACATAAATAAAAACAACAAAGGGAAAATATTTTCTGATGCTAAGGTACATTTTGATCAGTAAAATACACTTTCAATGTACTAATAACTTTTTTAAAACGGTGTGTTAATTAAGACAAAAATTAATTAAAAGAAAAATTCCAAAAAGTCTAGTTTTAAATAAATACATATATGTATGTATTATGTATTATATGCATTAATATTTATATGCATGCACAGTTTTGTAGGTGTATACCATCAGTTCAGATCTCAAATTCCATACTATCATTACTATTATTATCTCAACAATCAGAAACTTCATCTTTGTAAATATCTTCCCGTTTCATAAATTTTACGAGATCGTCATTTATAATGTAATCGTGACAACATTTGTTTATTTTTTAAGACATATCTTAGCCCTTCATTCTGTATCAAGAAATAGGCTTACTAACAATAAGCAAAACACGATAAGCAATATGTAGGTGTATATATAGAAGAAAGTAGTGCTGATAGTTTCTTTTTTGTCGTTCATGCCTTGTTTCGTAATACGAATGATGGGCTTAACATGCTGTGGAATTTGACATTAACAATTTAATTGAATTTCTTTGTTTTTATAAGATTCATTATTGAAAACGTTATCTCTTTTTCAGCATTGCTTAACGGTAAAAGTAAAAACTAAAAACGAATTTAGTAAGATCAGAGAAAAAGTTTTCGTTTAAAGCACCCTTTCATTCTCTTACTTCTATCCAAAAATCAATAGAAGACGATACTTTAGTCCATGGATAAGTGTGAAGTTTTCTCCATTGGATTTCATCGTATGTATAAGTTATAGACGTCAAAAAATATCGGTCGTAACAAGTGATCACGAAAATATTTAATTTTTTAACAAAAAAAAACAAGTAGCTAAAACTAGCTAAACTCGTAAAATAAGAAGCTAAAAAAGTAGCTAGGAGCTAAAACACAATTTTTGGAGCTAAATGAGATAAAAAGAAGCTAAGTCTAGCTACAAAGTAGCTAAAATGGCAACACTGCCTACCAATGATTTTTAATTAAAAATAATGCTTCAAAGTTGGCACCATGTTTTTTATTTGAAAATTTTTTCATTTCATATGCATAAAGAAATATACATATGTGAAATCGGACGTCGGATCTATTTTTCCTAAAATCGTAACATTTTGAGGAATTTTGGCCATATATCGGATCATCGTATCCAATGCTTAAACTCGTAACAAATCCGATATATCGGACCATCTGGCAAGACTGACTTTGCTTATGAAAATGTTTTGACAGCTCTTATGAGATTCTTACGTTGTCTCGCATCGCACTCTCGCACTATTGTATTTCAGGCTTCAGTTATAAGTGTATTGAAGACACAACATTGTTGACAGACAACAGTGGAATGTATTCATTTGAATTTGGGCCTATTCTGCGCAATCTTTTATGAAAAAATTCTGTTATTCTGTTACGATTTCCCATACAAATTTTTCAGCTGTCAAAAAATCTGCTATTCGTTCTAAATTTATATTCTGCATGACAAAATCTGTTATGAAATCTGTTATAAAGCATAACAGATTTTCGAACTGTCAAAAAATCTATTCCAAATTCTATAATTGGTATTCAGCGCGACAAAATCTGTTATGAAAACTGTCAAAAACCATAACAGAATAACAGATACAATTTTCAGTCTTTTATCGAAACAAATTTGTAGAAAGTGAAAATTTTGATATTAAAATGGATGTGTATTTACGTATTTCACTAATAATTGCTCGTAAAAGGAGGCAAATGTAAGAATATAATTTAATAAATGTGTGTGACTTTTAAAAATTTGATGTCGTTGCGCGAATAGACGTGTGAATTTCTGCTGTCGTTGTTATCACTATTTTCTACCATTGAAAAGTGTTAAAACATCTTGATATTGAAAATATTGTATTGCAAAACTGCCTAAAGCTACCGCGCATAAACTTTTTTTAAAAAAAATAAAAATTGCCGGCGTCTATTAAACTATAAAATATTTTTATTAAATATTTGGCGCTAGAATCGAAAAAAAAAAAAAAAAAAAAAAAAAAAACTGTTTCGCCATGTCAACAACAAGTAAAAGAAGTGCTAGAAACCCGAAGTCTCCCGCGCTTAGTGGTCAAACTCCCTTAAATGTGAAGAACCACCACATCGAAAGTCCGTCGCCGGCACACTGGATGCAAAAATTAGATGAGAAGCTGGAAGAACAAAAGAAAAGCATTATTGAAAAATTAAGCGAAAAAATGAAGAGTACTGAAGAGAGGCTTCTACAGAAAATTGCGGACGTCACGGCTCAGCTTTCGAATTTAAAAGCAACAATCAAGTACATAGATGTTAGACTAACAGCTGTTGAGTCTTCATCTGAAGCGATTTCAACTTTAAAAGCCGAAGTACTTGCTTTAAAGCGAGATGCGGAAAAGCATGAAAACGAAGTTGTTGCTACTGATATAATTATCAACGGTATACCTAACTCCGTGCAAGGTAATTGTATTGAAATTTTTTCTTCGATATGCAAGGCAATGAGACATGATATGCCGACAGTGCGAGAGGCTTTTAGACTACCCACGAAGAAAGATAAAAACAATAACTCTTCGCCGATTATTGTCAAATTGCATTCACCTCATGCTCGCTGTCAATTATTTAAGTCGGTAGCAGGTTTTTGCAAAGCAAACAGAAGATCATTTGCTCTAAATGATATTGGTGTGGATGGTGATGCGCCTGTATACATCCACGAAAGTCTGTCGAGAGCAAATCGAGAATTAATGTATTATGCAGCCCAGATGAAGCGGCAAAGGTTACTCTCAACGGCATTTTCGATAAGAGGGCAAGTCTTTGTGAGGAAACAAAGCGATGATATCGTCAGCAGATGAACAAATGTTAAATAATTATTATGTTAAATATGTGTACTTTTCAGTGCAATCAATGTATTTTACTATGCTTTTTATACCTTTGTTTCTTTCTATATTATGTTTTGGTTACATTATGTCTTTTTAAATATCTTTTAAAATTTCTTTTTAAATTTCTTTTTAAATTTATTTTTGAATCTCTATGTATAATGTATAGGTTTTTTGTTCTAAATGTAAACTGCCGATTCAATAGTGTAAATGAGAAAGCATTTAATGATTAACAACCTAACGAGTTTCAACACTGACGGCGATAACTTAAAAATGCTTTTAAGATTAGTTGGTAAAAATCGTTCGGGCTTAAAACTTTGCTATTTTAATGCCCGTAGCCTCAACAGCTCTAAACTGGATTACTTTAACTATATATTTGGAAATCTAGACATTGATGTTGTCTGCGTAACAGAAACATGGTTTAAAGAAGAAAATGATGATAAAATCTATAAGCTTTGTGATTATATATTGATAAGGAATGATAGGAAGACGGGGACAAAAGGTGGTGGAATTGCGCTTTATTTAAGAAATGTTATTAATTACAACGTTGTTTTTAAATCTGAGATAGATGATCCAGTTGAGTATCTGATGGTAGAGGTTGGAGACAACACCAAGAAGTGTTTGATTGTGTGTGTGTATAATCCATCGAAAATGCTAAATTTGAAAATATTCTTCAAAAAAATGCAAGAACTCACTTCTATCTATGAACACATTTTGCTATGTGGTGATTTCAATATTGATATATTAATTGATGATGCCCGTAGCGAACAGTTATTAAATGATATAGGGGGTGTTGGAATGGTTATGTTGAACGAGTTTGCTACTAGGTTTAGTCCAAATGCAAAACCGAGCCTGCTTGACCTTTTGTGTGTTGCAGATAGGCAAAAAGTATTGCATCAAGAACAGCTATCTCTGCCAGGTGTTTCTGACCATGAAATGCTCTTTATTTCATATGATATTGATTTAACCGTGATGAAAAAAGAATTATTTATCAGTTTTAGGGATTTTAAGAACATTAACAAAGAGGCGTTAATGCAAGAAGCATCCTCAATATCATGGAATGACTGCTGGCTGTTCACAAGCGTCAATGATAAAGTTGATCATCTCACCTCGCATGTCAATTATTTGTTTGAGAAACATATACCTTTAAAAACATTTAAAGTAAGGAAATCGAGCCAACCATGGTTTACTGTAGAAGTGTTAAAAGCTATTAAAAATCGAAGCAAATTCTACAATCGCTGGAAACGAAACCAAACTGAGTCAAATTGGGAGGCCTATCGTGTCATTAGAAATTATGTGACGGTGCTGGTCTGTAATGCAAAGAGGGCTTATTTTCGATCCAAGTTGGCGACAGATTTGCCAACAAAACAACTTTGGAACAACCTGAAGTCAATCGGAATTGGAAATAATGGCAAAAACGGGTGTAGTGTTGATGCCAACACAATGAACGAATTTTTCTTGCAGTCCAGTTCTACGTCTGATAGCTCAAAATTCAGAATCAATCAAAGTCTTGTGCCAAATCTTAACGATGAGTTCAATTTCAATATGGCGTGTGAAGAAGATAAAATTAAGTGTGTTTTTGCTATAAAGTCTAATGCGATTGGTGCCGATGAGACGAGTTTAAAATTTGTAAAGCTTATTTTGCTTTTTATAATAAAATCATTGACACATATAATTAATTTCTCGTTAACAACAAGAGTTTTTCCAGATAAATGGAAACTTGCAAAAGTTACTCCAGTTGCAAAAAAGAATAACCCCACAATGCCACAAGATTTCCGACCGATTAGCATTCTACCTGCTTTTTCCAAAATTTTTGAGAAATTTTTGTCGACTCAAATTGTTAATCACCTAAATAGGCACAAACTTTTATTTGTAAACCAGTCAGGCTTTCGTGGTGGCCACAGTTGCGCAACAGCAATGTTGAAAGTAATGGATGACATTCGTACCAAATACGATACAGGCGATCTTACAATTTTGGTTCTGCTCGACTTCTCAAAAGCTTTCGACACGCTAAATCATGACGTTTTGCTGAAAAAGCTAAAGCACTATTTTGGTTTTAGCAATTTCGCGGTCGAGTTATTAAAGAGCTATCTGACAGATAGGTTTCAGCGGGTTTGTTGTCAAGACAAAATTTCTAACCTAAAAAGGACCCACACCTAACCTCTGGTGTTCCACAGGGATCTATCCTTGGTCCTATCCTATTTAGTATTTTTGTAAACGACATTGAACAGTGCTGTGATAATGTTTCAATACATCTCTACGCTGATGACGCCCAGGTGTATTTTTCAAAGCCTATAGGTTTGTCCGAAGACCTTATTGCACGAATAAATGAAGACCTATGTGGAATAAGTCGGTGGGCTAAAGAAAATAGCCTAAATTTGAATGCTTCCAAAACACAAGCGTTGGCAATCTCGCATGACAAATATGATATAAAATCACTACCCCATATAACACTTGATGGACTACCAATTAAATTTGAAAGATGCGTTACCAGTTTAGGTTTTAAAATTAATTCAAAGTTGGATTGTAAAGATCATATCAACTCCTTGGTTGGTAAAATATATATGGTGCTCAGGAAACTATGGTTTTCTGCTCAGTTTATTTCACAAGAGGTGAAGTTGAAACTCACTAGAACTTTTATAATACCATTGATCTCATACAGTGAACTGGTCTATGGAAACTTAGATGCAGCGTCGAGACATAAACTACAGCTGGCTATAAATAGCTCTGCCAGATATGTCTTCTCAAAAAAGAAATTTGACCATATCTCCTTTTACTCTTATCAGATTCTGAACTGTGATATAGTAACTTATTATTCTATCCGAAATCTAATTTTTCTACATAAACTTTTATACTCCCGTTGTCCAAATTATTTATTACATAAACTACGTTTTTCGCAATCAGAGCGAACATGCAATTTTATAGTACCTGATTTTAATTTTGTAGAGTCATCAAGAATGTTCTTTGTCAGTGTTGTCAAACTTTGGAACAGTTTACCAAATTCAATAAAAAAAATTCGAAATAGTAAGCACTTTGAATTGGCAGTCAAGGGTTTCTATAATTTATAGTTTCTTAATTTTATTGTAGCGTTATTAAATATACCTATATACCTTTCTTCTAGCTCTTAGGTCTATATATTTAAAAATTATAATAACTTATGTAATATTCACTATGAGTTGATGTACTAAATAAGACTTTCAGTCTAATTGTACTACCATTAAATCAAATAAATACTAAATACTAAAATACTAAAAAAAACAATAAGTTTCATGTAGAAGAAACCATCGGGCCACTTTGCTGGAGTTACGCCTTAATAGCAAGCCATTCGATCTACCTGACGTGCGTTTCGTGCTGCTTTTTAGGTTGGACAAAGTGAACGTGCGCTTGCTACGGAACAAACTGGAACGTTTTGCGGTAGCCGTGCATATTCCTTTTGAAATTCAGGTGGGTATTTATAAAGTGAATGAAATATGTGGTCTAAAGCGTTTTTTTTTATAGTTACTAGCAACACTTCATTTTTATGGATGTGGATCGTACCAAGCATCAATAGGAAGCAACCATAGTTGAATAAATAAGGTTGTCTCGTGGCTGATCGTACTCTCTTTTCAGTACCCATAATTGTCAAAATCAATGAAAAGCAACAACAACAACTTCAACCGCTTTTCATGTTATTAATTTTCGTTTTCAGATTTTGTATGAGATGTCAACTTCGATTTGACATTTATGGGAACTCGCTCTCACCCATGCGACAACCTTATTTATTCAACCATGGAAGCAACAACCTTTTTGGCTTGTCTCAACCAAGCACATCGAGGGCGATTGAGATGGTAACAAACCTCATCAATGCGCACTTGGTCAACGAAGCCATCAAATTTCCAAGTGGTGCTCTGGATACAGCTGAAATAAAAAGAAGGTAAAAAGTACAAAAAAAAAAAAAATAAAAGCAAAACTTCAGTAGTTGTTAAAAATATTTTAGTTTTTACGTCAAATTCAACATGCCTAATATCATTGGAGTTATCGACGGCACTCACATCCCCATTGTTGCTCCACCTGAAAACGATGTTGAGGCACCTTGACATTTGTACGTCAACAGGAAAGGCTATCACAGCTTAAACGTGTTAGCAATAACAGACGCCAATCTGAGAGTGATTTTTGCAGATGCTCGATTTCCAGGTTCGGTACATGATTCTGCCATATGGATGGTTTCACCAGTCAGGCGATTTCTAAAGAGTAAATTTACGACTGTTGAAAACCAAAACTTCCATATACTTGGTAAGTTAGTTGGCAATCAATTTTAATGAATTTTAAGTGTTTAGAAAAAGTGTCTAATCAAATCGATAAAATATTTCATATTTAAAATATTTGCTTTTAATTAATTCTCTAGGAGATTCTGGGTTTCCATAAGAACCATGGCTTATAACACCAATAAACAACCCCCCTCCACAAACACTTCAATCAACTTTTAACAAGCGCTTTCTATCCACAAGGAACTCTGTGGAAAGATCTTTTGGTGTTATAAAAAGCCGATTCAGATGCCTGTCTCGCCAAAGAGTGTTGCATTACGCACCCGAAAAAGCAGCAAAAATTGTATATGCTATTTTTTGTCTACACAATATGTATACAATGGGAGTAGAATATTTTGTGGAGGATGAACCATCAGTGGATACCGGAAATGAAGACACTAATGATGACAATCAAAACAATCGAAATCATTGGCACAATATGGGATCAAGAGTTCACGATCGATATTTAAATATTATTAGTTAAGAGTATGCAGTCTTATTTTTATTTCTTTTATCACATGTGTTTCAACTAAAACTAAGAAGTAACTAAAACTCTAAAAACTAAAAAATAATTGTATAAAATTAAGAAAATGCAAGTACTTCCACAAGCAACAATACTTAAAACAAAAGAAGTTTATTTTAAATAAAAAAAGTCTTAATTCACAAAAAAACTAAAAACTAAAAAAATTCATTGTATTAATATAAAAAATAAATAAAAGAAAAATAAAAATAAAAAAAGTCTTAATTCACAAGTAACTAAAAAATTAAAAAAAATTCATTGTATTAATATAAAAAATAAATAAAAGGAAAATAAAAAAAAAAAGTATTAAGCATGCGAGCTTAATGCCTCAGCAAATTTTTGTATTGCAGCTGCTGTTGCCATCTGCGCTTCCGTCATTTTTTCTATCGCCACAACGATTTTATCCAGCCTGCTGATTATTGCGTCTGCTTGCGCCTGCCTGTTCGCTTCGCTGGTCTCAAGCATATTATTCAAAGCATTATCTGAAATATACAAAATAAAATTAAATTACATAAAATACAAGGCTTTAGCTCGAACACAGCAAAACTTACCTAAGTGCTGTGCTGCACTTCTACGCGGCCTTTTGTTTTTTTGCGCACTGCCTAAATCCACGCGCTCTTCAATTATCACGTCAGGTATACAAATATCCCCCAACTCCTCGCATTGGGCGATATTTGCATCCAACTCGATGATGTGGGGGGTATCTGTATCAAACACTGACCCCTGTGCCGGCACTTTTGAAGCAGCATCCACGTCAAGCAGGTTGGAGCAGCCTGCTACTCCTACCTGTGAATGGCCTTCCACCACAATGGGCCCCCAACAGGCCATCGCTCTTTCCTCCAACCTTTCCAAATTATTTTTGGCTGTTGGAGGTCCACCACCAGTCTTTTTGAATTCTGCCCTCTCCGAGCGCAGTTTGTGCGTGACTGCATATCTCCCATTGTCAAACACCTGAAATTAAAATATGCATTAGCAAATAATCGCAAAATAAACAGAAGCCTTACCGTCTTCCATTTGTCGCATGACTGCTGCGCACCGCCAGTTGAATTCAGGCTGCAAGTCAGCTCTTGCCACAACCCTTGAACCGAAGCGTCGCAGTGCTTCCTTTTGGCCAGAATGGTATTTCCCTCCAGGAACGAGCAATAAATCTCCTTCTGCTCGACAGATACCTTTTTCTCCCGTTTTCCTATAAAAAAATTGCAATTTATTAAATGTTTTGATTATTTAAAGATACTTACTTTTTCGCTCTGCATTTTGTTTGCTTGAATAAATTTATTTACAATAATCAGCTGTTTCATAACAGAAGTTATCGGAATTGTAATAGATTTTTATTTTCGAAGATTCATAACAGGGTGCCATAAAAGTTCGATATAGTGAATACCAATTTTAACAGATCTTTTATGATCGACATCTGTTACGATTGATAACAGAAAATGTGTAACAGAATAACAGATTTCGCCGAATAGGCCCAATTGTTGTGTACCGTAATAGCAAATTACACATTGAAGACAGAAATTACTGTTGTGTTGTGAACCATAATAGGGCTATTAATATTACTACAATTAATACATTAATCATTTTATGTACAATGCAATGAAAAAAAAGTAGAAAGATATATTATTTACCGTTATTAAATCAATAGCCCTATTACGGTTCACAGCAATATACTGCTGTGTCTTCTATCAAGTAGACACAACAATCGAGTAGACATAACAGAAATGCGCTGTAATGGCTCACAACAATATTGAATTGAATTGAATTTATTTAATGATAACTATTACAATTAAATTTAAAAATCATAGTTTGAAATATAACTTAATAAAAGTACAGATATTTTTACTGCTATCAACAATTGATTTAAGATTCCACATTCTATAGTACACTAGGAGCTACACAGAAAATAAAAGAATTGATTTATTACCTAAACTAGTTTAGCTAATGTGAAAGTTTCTATTTCACCTAATCTTTTCAACAACTTTTCTACTTACACAGTTAATTTAACAATCATGCATTAGGTAATTCACCTAATTCAAATTAGTTAATTCAACTAAAATTTTGCTTATTAAATCATCTAATTCTTCTAGTTATTTTACCTAATGCAAGTTGTCGATTTGTTCGTACACTAGGGAAATAACGCATATTAGCATTATCCACGCCTCAGTATAAATTTTATATAAATATTTACGTGTATAAATCAAATGCTTTCCTTACAACTTGTTTTTTTCCCGTATTTGAATTTTTTATTTCTGTGCAGCCCAAGGAGAGCACAGCGCTCTCCTATAAAAAACATAAATAAAAACAAAGTGAGAAAATTTTACAAAAAGTAAAGCCTCATTGCGAGAATTGAACTCGGGCCGCTGGCGTTATAGTCGAACGCTTTACCGCTGTGCTGTTACGCCGTTTGATAACTTGTGAACAAAATGTATATAAAAATATGAGGTCTGAAATTATGTTTCCACTGGGCATCTACAGCAATTTGATTAATTGGTATGTAGAATAAATTTCTGGATTGGAAATTTAGCTCAATAGATGAGGCGTTGGTTGTTGAAATCTTGAGATCACAGGTTCGAATCTCAGCGGTGGCAAAGAAATTTTTCAGTCATTTATACAATGTTTATATCTCTCTCATTCTATCTACTATAAAACAAATCTTTCTTCTCTATCATGTGACGAAATGAAGTAAAGTCACCTAAGGAGGGAAAGTTTCACTTCAAAATAGAAATTGCAAAACAAAAAACATATTTTTTGCATATTTTTTGCACGGCATTCCCACTCTTAAGTGGGAATGCTATCTAAATAATTAGATGATTTTTCTACACTTAGTAGGTGGCTTGCCTAATCTGAAGTGGTCATAGTTTAAAAAAAAATAAGCTAATTCTTCTAATAAATTATGTGTCTTATCTATTTTATGGTTGAAGGTACACCTAAATATTTAGGTTTTTTTAGCTACTCTCGCAGTTAAACTACCCAATATAATTGCATATAATTAACATTTAGAAATTGGTAGCGCACCAAATCAAATTCGTTGACTGAAAACCACCGGATTACTTTAGCTGAATTGACTACATTTTTAGGTAAAAGTTCTACTCTTTTTTTTCTGTGTAGAGGCGAATGCAGAATAATTTAAGTGAATGGTAAAAACCTAGATTATGTATGTATGTGGGGTCGTTAAAGTAATACGATCATAAAATTTAAATATAAATTAAACAGAAATAGTAAAGTTGAATAATAGAACTATAAAATATAAATGTTAAATATGAAATATAAAAAGATAATTTAACAAATTATAAAATAGATACGAATTATAAACTAAATCAATAATGAATATAATGAGAAACAAAATTTCATTCATTTATTTTTCTTAGTAATTATTTTAGGAATTGTTATATGAATAATAAAGTATGCGAAGACAATTAATTAATAACATCAATTATAGTATTAATATTATCTAAAGAAAAATTAAAAAGCCATGATTTTACCTCCCTAAGAAAAATACATTTATTTCTTAAACATCTTAAGACATTGAATAGGAAGACAATTGAATAGCCTTGGAGCCGAAGAAGCGTAAAAGTTAAAAAAATGTTGCACGCTGTGTTGTGGAACTAACGCTAAGCTTTGATAATTTATTCTCAAGTTATAATTAGCTTGACATCTATTGACTAGGTAACCAGATTTTGCAAAAAATACTTTTAAGACTTTAAAATAATACAAATGTTTTAAAGGCAATATGTTAAGATCTCTAAACAATGGAAAACTACTTACACAAATACTTTTTTTACATAGAATGCGTATTGCATGTTTTTGAACAATAAGTAGAGGATTGATTTTATTTCTGTGCGTACCACCCCAACATGAGATTCCATATTCGAGTTTGGAGTGAAAAATCCCAAAGTAGATGCATTTCAGCAATTTCGTTGCACAAAATGGCCTCAAATAATATAATTGTCTTGTGGCCGCCATTAAATATTTTTTAAGCACGACAGAGTGTTCAAACCAGTTCATTTTCGAGTCTAACAGCAAACCTAGATATTTTAAACTATGAACACATTCAACGGAGAAACAATTCGATGAACATTGATTATTAGGAATATAGGTGGATAAAATATTAGATGAAGTGCAGATTTCCTTACATATATAATATTTTTCGCAGTTTGGCGAGTGAAAAGTAAAGTTTGGTGGTACAATCTCCTTACCTGACAGATTAAAAATCATTACTTTAGTTTTATCGCTTAAAACAAGATTATGAGTTGTAAACCAATGCCTTAATATTTTCAAATCGTGGTTTATATTAACAATAGTTTCAAAAGTTGAATTACAAGAGAAGGTGCATGCCATATCGTCTGCAAATGCAATTTGCTTACTCAAGAAGTTTTGGGAGAATAGAGAATTAATAAAAATTAAGAATAGTACAGGGCCAAGAACTGAACCTTGAGGAACTCCTATGTTAATATTTGCAAAATTACTCAAATGGGTGCCTAATTTGACGCGCTGCACTCTGTTTGACAGATATGAAGAAAACCAGTTGAATATAGAGCCCCTGAAGCCACACTTAAATAATTTATTTAATAGGATTTTATGTTGACCATAAACGCTTTTGTTATGTCTACGAATAAGGCTGCTGGTATTTTTTTCCAATTCAAGCTGTTGTAAATATTTGTGCAGAACTCTAAGAGAGCATCTTCAGTGGAAAGACCAGATCTGAAGCCAAATTGATTTTTACTGAAAAACTTATATTTGTTCAAAAACTCAACCATTCTAGACTTAACAGCTTTTTCAAATACTTTCGAAAATGTGGAGAGAATTGAAATAGGTCTATAATTGTTCAACATGGATTTACTACCTTTTTTGAACAGAGGAATTACTTCGGCTTTTTTTAATTCATCAGGGAAAATACCACAATTTATGCTTTTGTTAAAGAGATGACAAAGAACATCAGAGACATTAAAAACTATATTTTTAACAAAATTACTAGATAATTTTTAAAAACAGCTCTCAGTCATGGTGTTAGAATTTTTAAGAGACATAATGATTTTATAAATTTCCAATGAAGATATAGGCTCAAAATAGAAACTATTAGGAATAACACTTTCTTTATCTAAACAGTGACACGAACAACTATTATCTGCAACGACATCATTACCAATATTTGAAAAAAACTTATTAAACAGATTTGCTTTATCTAGACAATGCTTTATTTAGACAATATCATGAATTTTTTCTCTACTTTTCCCTTTGTTTAAAATGTTATTGACTAACTCCCATTCCTTTTTGACATCTCCTTTTATTTTATGAAATTCATTTTCATAGAAATTGTTTTTCGCGTAGGTGGTTTCCTTTAAAATTCCTCTACACAAAATCTTATATTGAGCTTTTAAACTGATATTTGTAGGGCATTTCTTTATTTTCTTAAAGAGTTTGTTTTTCTTATTTATTTTACTTAGTAGTTGAACTGACATCCATGGTTTTAGTCGTTTTTTGGTCCTAGAGCAACTTTTATTAACATTCCGAGAACATCTTTTAACATAAAAATAAAGAATGTCCTTAAAATTATTGAACGCTACTGAAGGATTCTGCTCATTGTAGACACTATCCCAAGACTCGAAGACAAGTAAATTATTCAACTCTGCGAAGTTTGTTATCGTTAGGTCCGAAGCCAAAGATGTGTTTTGATTTTCTATTAAAGTAATGTTTTCAAATATTAGGCTTGTAAGACAGTGATCTGATAAATTAAGATTGCAAACTGAACTACTAATAGAAATATTTCTCGCTGGATCAAGACGCACAAAAATATGGTCAATACAAGAAGCTGATGAACTAGTAATACGGGTTGGCTCATTGATGCAAGATTCCAGACCAAAAGACGAAAGAGTAAAGAAGTAGTTGTCCACAGTTATAGAGTCTTGCAATATATTGAGATTCATATCACCTAATAAAACTAGATTATTTGATTTTTCAGAACTTTGAAAATTATTTAAGTCATCAAGAAAAACTTCGTGGGATGTGCATTCGTGAAACTTATAAATACATATAAACGTAAGTTTGATTATCAATTTTGCTTTTTACTTTAACAACATCCGAACTAATAAGGTTGAAACCAATGAATTCACAATTTAAGCTTTTAAGCTAGACTTAACAAATACTGCAACACCACCAGCTGCATATTTATCATTACAACTGGCATAAAAGTTATATCCCGGAATATCAAAAAGAGATTGTTCAAAATCATAAATCCAAATTTCAGTTAAAAATATAAAATATGGCTTATTAGAAAAAGATTCGAGATGTATTAAGAGATTATCAAACAAATACATTGTTGCTTCACTTGATTGTGGAAAGTATGTGGAATTTGTTACTTATGACAGCTCGTCAAGTTGGCACTACAAATTCTCAATAAAACACAATTTTTCCCACAGTAATTTATGCCCCTATTATGATTTACAACCAAACTAAGTTGAGTTGTCTACAACACAACTCAATTGTTTGTGCTATTATGGCTCACAACCATTTAAAGTTGAGTTGTAAGGAATGCTTCCAAACTGTTAATGGAAATTTATTGGAAATTTTGACAGCTGAACGTAAACAAAAACAGCTGTTCAGAATTTGCATAATATTTATTTATTGCAAATTGGAAATTGTGAAGAAAATAATAAATAATAAAGTTAAAGTTAAAAGAAGTGAGTTTTTAATGGAAAGTAGCTTCGATTTATTTTTTGGTGACGGAGAGGAAAGCAGCGTAAATGTTGCTCGCATCCGGAAATCCCTGCGCGATCATTCAAATCCTCTAGAACTGAAACCATCCACTCGAACTGTTTCTTGTAAGTAATTTTCCTTAATGGTATTTATATTAATTAAAATCGTTTTTTATTAATAAGTGTTGCAACTTACAATATATTTGCCATCTTTCCTTTTAAATACAACCAACAGACAACCTCAAAAATGCAGTTGTAAAATTTTGACATTTGACACAACCGCATCCAAGTTTGGTTGTTTTTCATAATGCCAAAAATTGTACATACACAACTGGAAGGACAACTTTACAGCTGGAAGTTTGGTTGGGTTGTAAGCCATGATACCGATTTTGATTTTACAACTCAACTTTAAGCAAAGTTGTAAATCATAATAGGGGCATTAAATACCACGAAAATCCCACAAATATTAAAACTACGGCAAAAATACCAAAATACGACGTTTATACGACGTTTAAAAAGGGCATAATTCATAAGTAAATAAATCATAAATATATATTTTTGTCTAAACAAAAAATAAATAGAGAACGAAATACAAAAAATCCGAACTGTGTCAAAGGAATGCCTTTTTCCCGCAGCAATCAAAAAGTACCACAAATAAAATATTTGAAAATAGTGGCAACAGTGCAACTGGTAGCTATCAGCTGACAAACAAAACAAAACAAATCAGATTATTTGCTGCAAAATTTATAATGAAAAGTGATGGAAATTTAAATTTTTTGTGGTCATGTGGTGACGAAGATGATGTGCCGCCAGCACGAAGCAGAAGACAACTCCGAGACTGCTCCAATCCAATTAAGTTCCAAAAGTTATCCTGTGCCTGCTTGTTTTGTCCAAAATGTCGCTGTCCTCGAGCAGTCGCTGGATTCTGCTCCATTTTATTTACAAGCAACTCAAGTTGCAATATGTTGGATACTGTTAATTTCCTGCAAATAGTTTATTACATAAATTTAACAAAAAGACACATTTTTAATTCTATTTCAAATTAATCTTACCTTCCTAAACCATTTTTCTGCTTAAGGCTGCTACAACACAACACCAAATAAGCTGCCTTCAAAATTTGACAGATAAGAATACAATTGAGCACAACTGTTGTGTTGCATAATAAGTGTATTGAAGACACAGCATTGTTGACAGACAACAGTGGAATGAATTCAAGTGTATTGTTGTGTACCGTAATAGAAAATTACACATTGAAGGCAGAAATTACTGTTGTGTTGTGAACTATAATAGGGCTACAAATGTCATAATTATGTGAGCACTAAGATGTTGATTGCTTCGCAATAAAAATAGCACTGACTATGAATAACAACAAATTTCTTCAAAATTTTTTTTTTGCATAAACCGTTATAACGGTAATAGTTTATCATGAGCAAGGGAAAGCAAAACACAAAAGCAGAAAAATATTATAGCAATAATAGTTGCGAATTCTTTTTTGTCTTAATTGTATGAGCACAAGTGTGTATATAAACAGTATTGGCCTAAACTAAAGCACCCTTTAAGAGTATTTTATTCAAATATTTATTTTTTTATGAAAACAACGTATGTTCAATAGTAATTTTATTTATTTATACCTTTATTATTATAAACAAAAACAAAATATTCAGAGTCTTTTAAATAAAAATTATATAGCAAAAAAAATATTTTCATCGGAAAAATTAAGCGGACAAAACTAAAGCACCCCCTTCAAAAGGTAAATTAAAACTTGAAAATTGAATACTTTGTTACGAACCCTTTATTCTGGATGACACAAGCACATCTCTTAGGCAGAGCAAATAAAATTATTAATGATATCCTGCGATATCCCATTCCAGGCTATTTTAATTGCTTCGAATAAATCTTCTTTGGTTTTGCAGTTATCTCTATTGATTTTCATATTGACGATCTCCCACAAATTTTCAATAGGATTTAAATCGGGTGATTGGGCAGGCCAATCAATAACTTCTATCCTATTGCTCCGAAGCCAGGCCTTACAAACCTTAGAAGTGTCTTTCGGATCGTTGTCCTGTTGAAATCTCCCTTTAATTGTCATCTCTTCCTCAGCATATGGCAGCATCACATCTTTTAGAATGCCAACGTACATAAAACGATCCATAATTCCTTCAATCAAAAAAATTGACCCAATTCCTTGACCAGAGAAGCATCCCCAGACCATTACACTGCCTCCTCCGTGCTTAACAGTGGCTTTACAATACTTAGGATTTAATCTTTCTCCTTTTGGCCTGCATACCCTTCTTATTCCATCCAAATCTTTAAGGTTGTACTTCGATTCGTCAGAAAACAACACTTACTTACTTACTTACTTATCTGGCGCTTACAACCGTAAGTCGGTTTTGGCCTCGTATAAGAAATTGCGCCAGCCATTTCTGTTCTGCACTTGCTGGCGCCAGTTGGAAACACCAAGCGTGGTCAGGTTATCCAACACCTGATCCTTCCAACGAAGATGTGGGCGTCCTCTTCTGTGTTGACCACCACCGGGCACCGCCTCGAATATTTTTTTCGCTGGAGCGTCGTTTTCCATTAGCTCAACATGACCTAGCCAGCGGAGCCGCTCGATTTTAATGCGCTTAACTATGTCGATGTCAGCGAACAGCTCATACAGCTCGTGGTTCCATCGAATTCGGTACTCGCCATTGACGCAGATTGGACCGAAGATTTTACGAAGGATCTTTCTCTCGAAGGCTCCCAGAGTCTTTTCATCAGAACTGCTCAACGTCCAGGTTTGTGCTGCATATAATAGGACGGGCATGATTAGTGACTTATAGAGCGTGAGTTTTGTTCGTCGAGAGAGGGCTCTGCTTCTCAATTGCCTTCTCAGCCCAAAGTAACACCTGTTGGCAAGAGTTATCCTTCGTCTTATCTCAATACTGACATCGTTGAAAGAGTTAATGCTGGATCCCAGGTAGACGAAGTCCTTAACAACCTCGAAGGACATGTTGTCAACAGTGACGTGGTTTCCAAGACGCTGGGACTGTTTATTTGTTGACACTAGGTATTTCGTCTTATCTGCATTTACTGCAAGACCCATTCGACTCGACTCTTTCGCTAATCTGGAGAATGCTGCACTGACTTCGCGCGTATTATGGCCAATGATATCGATATCATCAGCATACGCCAGCAGCATAATACTTTTGTAGAATATCGTGCCACTGCGTCTCAAATCAGCAGCTCGGATGATCTTCTCTATCATCAGGTTGAAAAAGTCGCACGATAAGGAATCACCTTGTCTGAAACCTCGTTTGGTATCGAATGTAGGAGTGAGATCCTTCCCGATCTTAACTGTGCTGCTGGTGTTGCTCAGTGTCATTCTGCAAAGACGGATGAGCTTTGCAGGAATACCAAATTCAGACATGGTGGAGTATAGATGATTCCTTATTGGACTGTCGAAGGCGGCTTTATAATCGACGAAAAGATGGTGCGTGTCGATTTGTTTTTCTAGGGTCTTCTCCAAGATTTGTCGTAGCGTAAATATCTGGTCTATGGTGGATTTACCAGGTCTGAAGCCACACTGATAAGGTCCAATCAGCTGGTTTACGATGGGCTTCAGTCTTTCACATAATACGCTCGACAGGACCTTATATGCGATATTCAGAAGGCAAGAAGGTGGGATCGCCTTTCTTGTGGATTGGGCAGAGCACACTGAGGTTCCAATCGCTTGGAATGCATTCTTCCGACCATATTGTGCATAAGAGCTCATGAATTCATTTAGGTAGAGCTTCGCCTCCATTCTTGAAGAGCTCAGCAGGTAAGCCATCGGCTCCTGCGGCTTTGTTGTTTTTAAGCCGAGCTATAGCTTTCAATACCTCACTATGGTCGGGCAGCGGAACTTCAACGATGTCGTCCACAATTGGGGTTTCCGGGATGTCATCTCTATTGGTGGGATTGTTGTCGTCGTCACTATTCAAAAGCCTAGAGAAGTGTTCCTTCCACATCATTAGTGTACTCTGGATATCTGTCACTAGATTCCCATTTTCATCCTTGCAGGAAGAGGCTCCGGTCTTGAAACCATCGGACAGGCGTCTTATTCCTCATTCCGGTCACCATGCATCTCAATTTTTTCGCACTCACGCATTTCCGCTTCCCTTTTCTTTCGCCTGAAAATGCGTCTCTCTTCCCTCCTCTTCTCTTTGTATCGCTCTTTAGCAGCACTCGTTACAACCGACTGCAGGGTGGCTTTGTAGGCGGCGTCTTTCTCTGCAGTGGCGTCGCGACACTCTTGGTCGTGCCACTGGTTTCGGCGAGGGCGGTGATAGCCAATCACCTCTTCGGCAGCCGTACGCATAGAGTGGGAAATATGATTCCACTGCGCGCATATATCGTCGATCGGAGGAGTGCTTTCTTGAAGCAGGAGTGAGAGTCGAGTAGCGAAGTCTTCGGCTGTTTGTTTTGATTGCAGCTTTTCGACGTCTAGCTTTCTCTGTGCTGGATTGCGCACATTCGTGGTTGCGCACAGGCGTGTACGGATCTTGGCTGCGACAAGATAATGATCCGAGTATATATTGGCACCTTAGATCGAGCGTACATCTAAAACACTGGAAGAGTGCCTTCCGTCAATCAAAACGTGATCAATTTGGTTGTGCGTCTTTTGATCAGGAGACAGCCAAGTTGCTTTATGAATATTGAGATGCTTGAATCTAGTGCTACTAACGACCATGTTTCGCGCTGCGGCAAAGTCAATCAGCCTCATTCCGTTATCGGAGGTATTGTCGTGGAGGCTGAACTTTCCGACTGTTGGACCAAAGATATTTTCTTTTCCCACCTTGGCGTTGAAGTCACCAAGCACGATTTTTATGTCGTGGCGTGGGCTGCGCTTATAGGCCTCTTCAAGGCGCTCGTAGAAGCCGTCTTTGGTCTCATCGTCCTTATCTTCTGTCGGAGCGTGCGCACAAATCAGGATTTGATTGCACAGGATAGGATTTGATTTGCACAATTGAAGAATCTTGCCTTGACACAGATTATGGCAAGTCGTTCGTTCACAGGTGTGAATCGCAGGACATGATGCCGTAGTCGCTTGCCAACCACGAATCCGCATCCAAATTCGTGCTTCTCCGCATGGCTGCTGTAGTAGATATCACAGGATGCTTGCCGTGAGCAACCCTGTCCCTTCCATCGCATTTCTTGGAATGCAGTGATATCAGCTTTGTATCTTTCTAAGATATCTATCAGTTGGATAGAGGCACCATCCCAATTAAGGGTTCGGACGTTCCAAGTGCATATCCGTAAATCATTGTCAGTTTTTCGTTTGCGGTAGTCGTCATCAGATTTGGGGATCATTTTTATCTTTATTCTTTTACGTTTCATTGAAATAGTTTTTTTACGTGGCGGGCTTCAAACCCAACGCACAACCCTTTAAAGGAAGGGAGCCCGCCGCTCAGATTAGCCGTCAAACTAACGGTTGCCAGTTTGCCGTTTCTAGAGGACACCACGCAGAGGTTTGAGTCGACTTGAGACGAGGTCGACATGGGTAATGCTGGCCTCACCAGGTTGAGGCAGTCAGACGCGTTGCCATGTGAAGATCGCCCCCTTGACCCTCACGCGTTGCCTTGTGAGGATCGTCCTCCTCACAACACAGTCTTCCATTTTTCGACACTCCAGTTAAGGTGGGTTTTGGCGATTTCAAGTCTGGCTTTCCTATTCTTAGACGATATGAATGGCTTTTTTGTTGGTCGTCGACTGAATAATCCGGCTTCTACTGATCTTCTCCGGATCGTTCTTTCGCTGATATCTACACTTAAACGATTTTTCACTTGTCTAGAGGAGATGTAGGGTCATTCTGAATTGTCCTCTTGATCAAGGAGTCTTCCTGCCGCGAAGTTTTACGCGGTCTTCCTCCAATATGTACAGCAGATATGCGACCTGTGCTCAAAAATTTTGATATCAGTCTGGATATAAATGATCTTTTGACTGAATATTTTTCACTCAGTTGATGTTGTGATAAAGCGCCTCTCCAATCGTTAATAATTTTAAGTTTAAATTCACTTGAATACTTGTCTTGCCACTGTTCTTATCTCACCGAAAATTTTTAAACAATGAAAATTTTAAACAAACTTTTTTACGTAAACAACTTCTTAAACGCGTTTGTAGGAAGTACCGTTCATTATTACCGCAAATTTGCAGAGAAGTAGTCAAATTTGCAAAAAAATTTCTAGGGGTGCTTTAGTTTTGTCCACTCAGTTTTATGGTTTAAAACATTTCTTAATTGTAAATTTTTTATGTACGAGACATTTAATTTATTAAATACTTTTTTATTAATAATTAAGGTATAAATAAATAAAATTAATACTTAACATACTTTAGTAACGGTGTTTTCATAAAATAATTAATATATGAAAAAAATTCACTTAAGGGGTGCTTTAGTTTTGGCCAATACTGTATATATATGGGTCAATTGAAAAAAAAAACGTACACAGAGAGGTTTTCATGTTTTGTTTTTAAAGTTTTTTAAATTTTCCCGTTAGAGTAGTCAAATTAATTGAAAAATAATGGAGAAATTGTTTTTAAGCCCTGCAAAAAATAATTTTTTCTATGGTTTTTATACGATTTTTGTATTGAACGTTTCACAGCAGATATACGGGAAAAATCACTAAAAATTTGCAAAATGTTGTAAATTAAAGCTAACTGTGATGTTTGTAAAGTTATTTAATAAGTTAAATCAGCTTTTGCAAAAATCGCCATTTCAGTTACAGAAATAATAATTTTTTACCAATAATACCTACATATTTTACAATTTTAAGGGGAAAAAATTAAAATTGTTCTCCAAAAAGACATCAACATAGAGGTTATTTTCAAAGTAGTAGACTTGCAGCAAAAATTATATTAAAAAACTGTTAAATAATAAGAAATTTCAGAAAAAACAACAGGGTGACGTTCAATACATTTTGTGACGTTCAATACATTTTGTTCCGCTTAACCAATTCATGTAAATAAAATTGGGAGTTTAACAAAAAACAGGTTTATTCTTTTACAAAACAAAAAGTAAATATAAAGTATATATTTCAGCTATATTTCATCCAATTTTTTTTATTTTTTTACAAAAAATTAAAAGAGTCAATAGCTAGCTGAATTTGTATTGAAACATTATTAAGACTTCACGTTTACAATATAACTTCTGAACCCTTTAAAACCACATCTTCATTTTATATCATTAGAAAGGTATAACCTAATGTAAAAACGTTAAAAAAATGAAAATTATAAAAAAGAAAAAAATTATAGCACGTGTTGCTGGCATGGTATTGAACTTAAACAAATTAAGAATGAGTCAACTTATTGCAATATTTTTAAAAATTTTGTACTTTTCCTCAAAATAGATGAAATAACTTTTCCAATGATACTATATTACCGGTAATCGGTCTTAAGTTGATTAATCTACGTTGTCTTCAAATAGACCCTATTTTGGCCGCGAAAAATTATTCTAAAAATTTATACCTTCGAATTTGATTTTCAAATCAATAAACCAATACAAGAAAAATATTTGAGCCGAATCGAAGATGATCAGCGCAACTGACCACTTCAATGTGAAATGGGCGATATCAGTTAGTAAAAACAAAAATCAGGTCAAAGTCAAACATAGATACCATTCTTTTTGCTTTCGTTTATATTCTTTCTTTCGTTCCTTATCTAGCTTTATTTTTTCCCGGTATCTTCGTGCTCTTTCAGCAGGCTATTAATTTTGCTATTTTACTCATAAATACACAAAAACGAAATACAAAATGAATACTTCAGCCGGTGGTGTGACATATCTTAAATGTGACGTTCAATACATATACCACTTTTAAGTTTTTTTTCTTAGGAATCTTATTTTGCAAATATACTAAATCAAGAAAATTAATCAAAACCCATGAAACAATGATTTTAAACTTGGATTTTTTTTATTTACTATTTTTGCTTTAATAAAACTCCGCGTAACGTTCAATACATTTTTACACATACCTATCATGATGAACTGAGAAAACACAAAAAAAAATGTACTTTTATATTATTTAATCGTCTTAATTTTTAGAATTTTGTGAGAACTAATCTCTACACTTCCTTAATATAACTTACTTGCCATCTATACCTCTCCTAAATTAAAACTAACGAAGTGTAAAAAAAAGTGACGTTCAATACAATGCACGGGGACTTAATGTAAATCGAAAGCCAAATTCGCGATGACAATGTTTTGAGAATAACAACAAAATAAAACATAAGAAGTAAATGCTATCATTACAAAACAAGTATTACTTGTTATAGTTTTTGCATTGTTTTCAACTTTTTTTCACGTTTTTCATCCAAAAGTGTAACTGGGGACATATGTTTTTGTATTAAGGGAGTACGAGAGAGCAATATAATATTCTTCAAACCAAATATGCAAACAATTTTAGGATTCTGAAAAATATATTTTGTCAATAAATATTCTTTAGTGATCACTTTCTCATTTTTTATTTGTTTTTTTCTTTTTGTATTTACATAGAAACAGAGTTAAAAGAGCGGGGACAAAAAAAGAGCGTTTTGTATGCAATTGACCCATATATATATATATATTAGGGTGATTAAAAAGAAAATTGTCGAAAATCAACCGAGCCCGTCCAAAAATGGGATGATTATATTAAAATATGAAAACCAAAATTAAAAAAAAATTTTTTTTTAAATGTTTGGATAGTGCTACCAGCGGTTTTCTGTTTTATTTGAAGAAAATCGTGGAAAAAGCCTCAAAGTTGAAATATTCATATCTCTCTCATTTTTTAAGCTAAGTCGCAAAGGCGCGTTAGGTCGGTCGCGCTTTGATCGTACTTTGGTCAACTTTACGGGATGAACTGACAAAACGCCAGACCTTATAATTTTGAAATCATAATGTCGCGTTAGCAGGTCGTGCGCCTGTCACTTAGATGATGCCACTATACGCAGTCAAACCAAAAAAATCCCACAGTGTGAAATTCCCAAATCACAATGTATTTGGTGGAAGTACATGATGGCTGTATTTCTTTATTCATTTTAGCTGTTCATATTATAATAGCCGTCGCTATTAATAAATAAATTACAATTTTTTATGTTCTACTAACCAGCGATTTAAAGGGTGATTTTTTTGAGGTTATGATTGTCATGCATTAGTATTTGACAGATCACGTGGGATTTCAGACATGGTGTCAAAGAGAAAGATGCTCAGTATGCTTTGACATTTCATCATGAATAGACTTACTAACGAGCAACGCTTGCAAATCATTGAATTTTATTACCAAAATCAGTGTTCGGTTCGAAATGTGTTTTATCGACAAATTTTGTTCAGCGATGAGGCTCATTTCTGGTTGAATGGCTACGTAAATAAGCAAAATTGCCGCATTTGGAGTGAAGAGCAACCAGAAGCCGTTCAAGAACTGGCCATGCATCCCGAAAAATGCACTGGTTGGTGTGGTTTGTACGCTGGTGGAATCATTGGACCGTATTTTTTCAAAGATGCTGTTGGACGCAACGTTACGGTGAATGGTGATCGCTATCGTTCGATGCTAACAAACTTTTTGTTGCCAAAAATGGAAGAACTGAACTTGGTTGACATGTGGTTTCAACAGGATGGCGCTACATGCCACACATCTCGCGATTCTATGGCCATTTTGAGGGAAAACTTCGGAGAACAATTAATCTCAAGAAATGGACCGGTAAGTTGGCCACCAAGATCATGCGATTTGACGCCTTTAGACTATTTTTTGTGGGGCTACGTCAAGTCTAAAGTCTACAGAAATAAGCCAGCAACTATTCCAGCTTTGGAAGACAACATTTCCGAAGAAATTCGGGCTATTCCGGCCGAAATGCTCGAAAAAGTTGCCCAAAATTGGACTTTCCGAATGGACCACCTAAGACGCACCCGCGGTCAACATTTAAATGAAATTATCTTCAAAAAGTAAATGTCATGGACCAATCTAACGTTTCAAATAAAGAACCGATGAGATTTTGCAAATTTTATGCGTTTTTTTAAAAAAAAAAGTTATCAGGCACTTAAAAAATCACTCTTTATATAATAAATAAACATCTGTGTTATATGTTGTATTACATTGCTGAAGAATAACAAAAACAAAAACAAACGAAAAAGAACTAAAGCAACTGATATCTATTTATAAACGTAAAAATTTACATACATATAAACAACAACACCACCAACAACACACGTACAAATTTACATACATATAAACAACCCAGCTAGCATTTAGAAGATTGTATGACGAGCGCGATCATTCCGCGATTCTTTTTTAATCGTCCAGACGATTGTTAAAGTAGAATTTTATTTTGCTCTTCCAAATGATGCTATTGCGAGTCGTTGTGACGATTTTTGGAAGAGTGAATCGTCGTTCACGCATCTTGGCGAGCATTTAAAGCAGGGATTGCCAAAGAGTGACTTTTGAAGAGTGCAACAACAATTACAACAAAAAACCAACAACATCAACTAATCGTTGGATATGTAGTACAATAAGGAATTAGTAGCATAAAAAACACAAACAAAAAGCAGTCGGTGACGAAACCATACGCAAAATTACCAACAAGAAACCTTCAGCGTAGCATGAGTTGTACGCGGTCGCATGCGCTAATTTACCAACAACGACAAGAATAAACAACAACAAACACACGTTGTTGTTGCGGTGCAGCTGCGCTTGTTTAACGATTCGGCGAATTACAACAATCATAGAAATATTGAAATTGTTGTAATAGAGTGGAAAGAGTTAGGCGATGGCAATCACTGATTTAAAGAGTGCTAGTTGCCAAAACTCGCATAAGACTCTTGAGAATGGTATTTATGTGACCCATTTTGATGATTGACTGACGTATGTTTTTCTTTTTTTGTTACTCTACAATCGTCGTTTAATTGTTTTGACGACCATTGATTGTCACCACAATCGGATTTTACGCTCTATTTTGTGTTCTTTTAAAGTCGCCGCTTACGTTTTTCGCGATCGTTTGGCGAATTAAACAGTTATTTTTAGAAAAGTTTACAAAGAACAATTGGTTTTTGCTTTTTTTGAACAACTGATTTTTGCTTCATTTCAACTCAGTCGTTAAGTAGTGAATACGTGCCGAGGCTGGTTTCGAGAGATGGCTTGGAACAATATTTAGCCCAGCATCCAGGAATTTAGTATTCCGAGAATTAAAATAACAAGTAAGTACTTTTTATTTCATGTTCTTACATTTTCCTAATTTGCTTTTCTTTTTTATGATGTTTGTCAATTAAAATTTAAAACTGACGCTGCAAGAATTAACAAAGTGCTGCAACAACATTTTGTTCATCTGGTAACCGGCTCAGGAAAGGTGATCGGACCAAGAAGGATGATGGAACAAAGAAGGGGGATTTGCCTCCTAAATTATTTGTTGTTTTTATACATATTTTTTTTTTCTTATCAAACTGTTTTTTTTTTTTTTAATAATTGAATTAATTTTATTTTAAATAAAAAAAAAATGAACAATACAGAACAATCCTTTTTATTTGTAGCATTTAGGATCAATTAAAGATCGTCTTGGCGATAGTTTGAAGACTCTTCAGCGATTCTTTTTGGTGCATGAGTCGTCTACACTCATTTAGGCGATTGATTGAAGGATCGTTTGAAGTAGGAATAAAAGCGCCTTACACGATTCTTTTCTGCGCATCGTAAACGACTCAAATGGAAGAGTCGCCGGCTGGACACAGTTTCTCCCGTTGTACTGAACTTGCGCGATCGAAATACGACATCGTCGACGATTTATTCAATCGCCCGGTCCTATAGCGGAAGAGTCGTCCACGATTGAAAATGCTAGCTGGGAAGAGCATCAACAACAACACTAACAGGTACTGAAAACTATTTGCTTCAAACAAGGCACCAACCATAACATAAGCAGCAACCATAAAATTAGCAACTACTGATGTTATGAATGATTTATCTTGTAAAAAAGTCAAAATTAAATTATATTCAATATAAACTATTTTGATAAAACAAATCCCATGCAAACCCGTCTTACCTACTGCAACTCAACAATGCTCATATATTTAGCTAAGGCCGTGTACTATTCGGAAACTTTTCACTCGGATGATGAAATTTTGACAGTGTGAAAGAGAATATTTGGCACTTGTGAGATGAATATGATTGTCAAAAATTCATGTAGCCCCAAGGGCTAGTAAATATAAATTTTGACAATCGGAAAGAGAATTTTTGACACAAGCAAAAATGAAAAAAAAAACACTTGCGAGTCGTAAAGAAGTTAAAAATTTTGTGTTGCCGACAGCATAACAACCAGAATTGCTAATTTAAAAATTTCGCAAATTAAATTAAATTCTTGTGCTAATGCACTACCAAAATCTAAAACGTCAAAATTTCTAGTTGTCAGAATTTCATCATCTTTTTGGCACAGCAAAAATTACAAGTTTATTTCAACAGACAGAAATTGTATTCAACTCAGTAAATTCTCTCCTACCACGAGTGAAAAGTTTCCGAATAGCACACGGCCTAACTCAATGAAAATACAAGTTGAAAAAAGGCAAAAAGACTTGAGACACAAACTCACTATAATGAGAAATGTAGGAAGCTGTACCCGATTTTCGGGGGTTTATTACCAGTGGCAGATCTAGGACTTGCCCGAGGGGGGAGGGGTCTGAAACTACATTTTTGTAGTCCGAGGGGGGAGATGGGGGCTATATCCCTTTCAGCCCGTATGTAGATCCGCCACTGGTTATTACTAGTAATTTTGACTAAAAAGGTAGAATAAAATTTATTTTATTCACTGCATTAGTTAGCTGTACTATCCAAGTTAATTCGATGTCTACAAAATAATGTTGAAGAATGGAATGAATGGTTATCGAGGATTGGGTTTTCATTAAAAAAAGCGATTCTTTTTTTTAACCTTCAAGAACCTAAAAAAATTTTTTTGATCTAGAATCAAAAATTTTAACTTATTTTTATAAATGATGATCTATTGTACGTATGCCATGAAAGTTTCATAATTATGTGTTTAAAAATGAGAGAGATATGAATATTTCAACTTTAAGGCTTTTTCCACGATTTTCTTCAACTTAAACAGAAAACCGCTGGTAGCACTATCTAAAAATTAAAAAAAATGTTTATAAAAATATTTAAAAATATTTTGATATAATCATCCAATTTTTGAACGGGCTCGGTTGATTTTCGAAAAATGTTTTTTTTTAATCACCCTAATCTAATATATAAAATTCTTCTGTCACGGGGTGCGTGATCGAACTCCTCCGAAACGGCTCGACCGATTTTCGTGATCCTTAGCGAGGATATTAGTCAAGGGTGAGAATCGAACAACATCTATTTTTCATCCCCCTAAAATAAGGGGGCGTGGCACCTCCCATACAACCCAAATCTACGGTAGCGAATAGCTCTGAAGTTATAGGTCGCATAGCATCGGAATTCGGTGTTCTACCTCAATTTACAAGAGCCGTTCCACAGGTAAAATTTTATGGGCGTTGGACGTGGGGCGTGGCACTTTTTCAGCAGACCAAATTTTCGGTATAACTTTCGAGCTACAAGTCACACATTAATGCAACTCGGTTAGAACGTTCTATTTAGTTGTGTCTTTCGACTGGCAAAATTGAGCAAGTATAGGCCAAAGGGGTGTGGCACCGCCCATACAATTCAAATTTATGATATCGAATAGCTTTGGAACTAAATGCCGTATAATAATGAAATTCAGTACGGAGTTGCCACTTGGTGAAATATTTCTACTATAAAACTGGGATGGGCTTTGGAAAAGGGGGTGTGGCCCCGCCCATACACTTTAAATTTTTGATATCAGATAGCTTTGGAACAAAAAGTCGTATAACAACGAAATTCAGTATGGAATTACTATTGGGTGATATCCATCAACTAGAAAACTGAGACGTCATTGAACAAGGGGGTGTGGCTCCGCCCATACAAGCCAAATTTGCGATATCGAATAACTTTGGTATTATGGGTAGCATAGCCTCGAAATTTGGTTATCAATTTACACGAGTCGTTCCACTTAGAAATAGAGATAGCGATAGAGATAGAGATAGAGATAGAGATAGAGATAGAGATAGAGATAGAGATAGAGATAGAGATAGAGATAGAGATAGAGATAGAGATAGAGATAGAGATAGAGATAGAGATAGAGATAGAGATAGAGATAGAGATAGAGATAGAGAAAGAGATAGAGATAGAGATAGAGATAGAGATAGAGATAGAGATAGAGATAGAGATAGAGATAGAGATAGGGATAGAGATAGAGATAGAGATAGAGATAGAGATAGAGATAGGGATAGAGATATAGATATAGATAGAGATAGAGATAGAGATAGAGATAGAGATAGAGATAGAGATAGAGATAGAGATAGAGATAGAGATAGAGATAGAGATAGAGATAGAGATAGAGATAGAGATAGAGATAGAGATAGAGATAGAGATAGAGATAGAGATAGAGATAGAGATAGAGATAGAGATAGAGATAGAGATAGAGATAGAGAAAGAGATAGAGATAGAGATAGAGATAGAGATAGAGATAGAGATAGAGATAAAGATAGAGATAGAGATAGAGATAGAGATAGAGATAGAGATAGAGATAGAGATAGAGATAGAGATAGAGATAGAGATAGAGATAGAGATAGAGATAGAGATAGAAATAGAGATAGAGATAAAGATAGAGATATAGATAGAGATAGAGATAGAGATATAGATAGAGATAGATAGAGATTGAAATTGAGATTTAGATTGAGATTGAGACTGAGTTTGAGATTCAGATAGAGATAGAAATTATTTCCGCTACGACAGCAACGCGTCGGGTACCAGCTAGTATATATATATATATGTAGGAATGACAGACGGGTTTGACAGTGTGACAGACGGACAAAGGACAACTAGAAGTGGACAAACGTACTAACTGTCAACAAGCAACACTGACAAGCTTATGAAAGCAGTCGGAAAGCCAAAGCGGACACAAAAATAAAACGGACAGAGAGTTTCAGTTTCAATAATGACGCGGACGCAAACAGATGTAATAATTGGTTTGATTCAATTAAATTATATTAAAAAAATAACTAAATGTAACAAACATTCAATTAAATTATGTTAATAAAACTAAGTGTAACAAACCTTCAATAAATTTATAAACTTATACATATTAAAATGAAAAGTGTGTGTTTTAATTACTACAACTTTGGGGGCTCGTCCGGGAATGAACTGAGCCATATTTAAATTAAAAAACACTTAAAAGTGCTAAAATTGTCCTAAAGTGCTAATAAAAGTTAAATTATTTAAAGAGCGTGTGTGGAGTTGGAATGTGGAGATGTCATAAAAACTTTTAAACAAAAAGTTCCTCAGCTCACTCGTGAAAAAACTGCCGTAGCATCAACTACAAAAGAAAAGTTACAGAGAGCGTGGAACAGTCTAGAAATTCACAATAGAGACAAAATAAAACATACGTAGCGTCATATGTCATGCAACAAGATGGCAAAAAGTTCCTCAGCTCACTTGTGAAACAACAGCCGTAGCATCAACTACATAAAGAAAAGTTACAGAGAGCGTGGAATGATCCAGAACTCCACAGTAGAGACACAGAAAAACATCAGTAGCGTCATATGGCATACAACAAGATGGAAGCTTCAAGAGCAGCATAAAACAACGGCTGCGTCGTCGAATTAAAAAAGCATCGTTGGAGTCAGAGCGAAACATAAGGAAGTGGGGCAAAGAAGTAGTGAAATAACAAGCGACAGAGAAAAGTATTTGCGGAAAGAGTCAGCGAGAGGAGTTCTCGAAGGAGGAAAATAAAGCACAAAACATCGAATCGAAACAACAAGCAGCAGAAATAAAACAGAAGTTGATAGAGAATCAGCGAGTGCCAGCGAAATAGTTACATGACGAGGAAGTGTTGAAGTGAAGAACGCAGTAAGCAGAGGGGAAAAAGCATCAAGGCAAAGACAACACAAGAAATAAAAAAGAAGTTTGAATAGAGCCAAAGGGTGTTAGCGACAGCATAGAGCAGTAAGTGAGAGCAAAGGAAAAACCCACCCTTATTTTAGCAAGCAATCGTCGGTGAGCTGTTTTGTTATTTTATGTTCAACAAACTTGCTTGAGTAGATTTATGGAAAAATAAAGAAAAATTCAAATTAAATACTTGCAAAGACCTTTCAAAATTGCAACAATTTGTTTAGTTTTGCAAATATTTTTTCTGTAAGAATTAAATTTGATAATTGATTTAAATACTAAAGCTGAATTAAAATTTAAAACAAAAGAGAATTGAAGTCACTTGTTTTGAAGTTCTTTGAAACTTGGAACACTTTGCTTATCGTTATCGTTTTTTTTAGTTCAAATCTTATCGTATATGAACTTATAAATATTGAACTCAGCTTATGCTACATTTATTTTTACAAACTAATTTTGATACTAGTACTAATTTTACTAAATATACTAATTTTTATTTTTATTATATTTCTATTTTGAAATAACTAAATCTAAAAATCTAAGAATAACTAAAGTATATACAATTGAATAAATATTTACAATTTTGTTAATTGAATTGAAATACATATAATGGATCCACAGACAATTTTAGATATGACGGTGGTGACACTAAAAGACAAGCTAAGGGCGGTTGGGTTAGGTATACAAGGACGGAAGAGTGAATTACGAGACAGACTTCTTCGGCACTATAACCTCCTTCATAGCGATGATGAAGAAAGCGAAGTAGAATCCACTTACGAAGAAGCGGCAAATCCTACACAAGAAATTGCGGTCATCAAACACAATTTTACACTGAAAGATATTGAAGATAGCTTGCCTTCTTTCAATGGAACCGATGCTCTTGATGTTCATCAGTGGGTACAAGAGTTTGAAGATAATGCGGTAACTTTGGGTTGGAGTGAACTCCAAAAATTTTTGTACGCAAAGCAATTGCTAAAAGGTGCAGCGAAGTTGTTTTTGCGGAGTCAGGTGGGCATAAGAGATTGGGCTTCATTAAAAGCAGCAATGGTGGAAGAATTTGGCACCAAGTTACCTTCGCTAGATATACATCGCATGCTGCAGAGTCGCCGTAAAAAGAGCAGTGAATCGTTTAGAGAATATTTATATACGCTTATGGAAATAGCAAAGCCAATTAATTTAGATGAAGTTAGTTTGGTAGGGTATTTTGTAGAGGGCATACCCGATTCAAAAGTAAATAAAACAGTTCTTTATCAGGCCAAAACTGTTGCTGAGTTAAAAGAGCAGTTGAAAGTTTACGAGAGAGTGCATGGTTTGCGTCAGTCATCAAAAAAATCAAATCAGTGGCAAAATTCTCCAGGAACAACATCGCATGTAAATGACAGCAAGATTAAAAAATGTTTCAAATGTGGGGCTACGTCACATTTCGCTAAAGATTGCAATGCAGCTGACAAACAATACAAATGTTTTAAGTGTGGGCAACTGGGTCACCGTAGTTTTGAACGTCCTGAGAAACAAATCAAGAAAGAGGGCGGTAAGGTTAATACAACGATAAATGCGCCGCTTCGACAGTATAGTGGACTAATTTTTAAAACAGTTAAAGTTGGCGATACATTTTTTAAAGCAATGGTAGACACAGGCTCCGACTTAAGTTTACTTCGTTTTGATACTTTTAGCAAAATAAAGAACTTGGAATTGAGTTCAGAAAAGAGACGACTTGTCGGCATTAAAGAAAGTGAACTGTTTACGATTGGCAGTGTGGTCACTAGCATGTTTGTGGATGGGCTTACTCTAGGCATTACTTTTCACGGTACCAACAGTAATGACTTTCGTTATGATGCTGTTATTGGAAATGACATTTTAAGTGAAGCTTACATATTGTTTTCCGAGGGTGGAGGTGAGTTAATGAGTAAAGTAACTAAAAGAGTCAATAGCATAGAGTCAAACGAAAAGATTAGTGAAACTTCACAAGCAGTTCTGACAAGCTTTCATGAAGATGAAAACAAATTTTTACTGTTAAACGAATTTGAGTCAATTTGCATGCTTATGCAAAACGAGTTTGAAGAAGTTGAAATTTTGAGCTTTTGAATGTATCACATCTCGTCAAAGATCAGTTCATAGCTATAACCGCTTTAGTTAAGCAGTATACTCCTGCACAGAATTCAAACTCTCCAGTGCAGATGAAGATTATTTTATCGGATGATACGCCTGTCTATCATACACCACGCAGAACGTCGTATGCTGACTAGCTTGTGATAGATAAACAAGTAAGCAAGTGGTTAGAGGAAGGTATAGGTCAGCCAAGCTCATCTGAGTATGCCTCGCCGGTAGTTCTTGTTACAAAGAAGGATGGAACGAAGAGGTTATGCTGCGATTTCGTAAAACTTAACGAGAAGATACGTCGCTGGAAGATACGATACTGGAAAGATTACAAGGGGCAAAAATATATACTACTCTTGATTTGGCTAATGGTTTTTTACACGTGCCTGTGGAACAAAGTTCAAAACGGTAACATCTTTCGTAACGCATAGTGGCCAATACGAATTTAATTTCGTCCCTTTTGGAATATGCAATTCGCCTGCGGTCTTTTGTCGCTATGTTTCAGCTATTTTCCGTGATTTGGTGTAGCAAGGTGTTATCGTTATTTATATGGACGTAATAATTGTTCCAGTACAAGATGAGGCTGAAGGTATCGAGAAGCTCAAGATAGTTTTGGATAGAGCAGCTGAGTTTGGACTGCAAATTAAATGGCAAAAATGTAAATTTTTAATGAAGAAAATAAATTTCCTTGGCTATGTTGTTGAGAACGGTGGTATAAAGCCATCAGAAGAAAAGGTAGATGCAGTCAAAAGGTTTCCAGTTCCACACGACAAGAAATCTCTTCAAAGATTTTTGGGACTTACATCTTATTTTCGAAGGTTTATGGAAGGATATGCAGTTGTTGTAAAGCCATTAAGTGATTTGGTAAGGAAAAACGCAACATTCAAAATCCTTGAAGAGCAGCTTTTGGCATTTTAGCAACTTAAATCAGCCCTCATAGAAGCACCAGTTCTGAAACTGTACAACGCTAATGCTCAAACTGAGATACACACGGATGCATCTATGCACGGCTATGGCGCAGTTCTTCTTCAAAAAGACATCAACGATCAACAATACCACCCAATACAGTACATGAGCCGCAAAACAAAGCCTCAAGAAGAGAAATACCATTCATACGAATTGGAGGTACTCGCGATAATCCAAGCTTTAAAGAAGTGGCGAATATATGTTCTGGGTAAAAAAATCAAAATTGTAACGGACTGTAACGCTTTTTCACTAACCATGAAAAAACAAGGCGTGCCTCTTAGAGTCACACGCTGGGCAATGTATCTCCAAGATTTTGACTATGAGATTGAGCACAGATCTGCTACGAAAATGAAGCATGCGGATGCTTTAAGTCGAATGACATCCATGCTTCTCGAAGATTCTCTCACTTTTCGGCTTAAAGAAGCTCAGCAATGTGATGATTGGACAAAAGCAATCGTCAAAGTCTTGGAAAGCAACGAATATGAAGATTTTTACTTAAAAAATTGTCTTTTATATAAAGCTGCTGTAAACGAACTGGTAGCTGTACCACAAACTATGGAAGAGGAGATTATTCGTCTCGCCCATCGACAAGGACATTTATCAGCAAGAAAAACACAGGAATACATTGAAAAGTCATTCTACATTCCGCAGATTGGGGCGAAAATACAAAAAATTGTTAAAAGCTGTATCGAGTGTATCGTTGTGGAAGCTAAGGTGGGCAAAAAGGAGGGTCTGCTTCACCCTATTAACAAAGAAGATAGACCACTTGGGACTTTACATATATACCACGTAGGCCCCATGGAACTAACGCATAAAAAATATAATCATCTGCTTGTCGTAGTGGATGCTTTCAGCAAATTTGTTTGGTTATACCCTACACGTAGTACCGATGCTGCATCTGTAATCGACCGACTAGAAAAGCAATCGGCTATATTTGGCAATCCACGCAGAGTAATAACCGATCGAGGGACGGCTTTTACAGCGAAATCTTTTGAGGAATATTGCCAACGAGTGGGTATGCAGCATTTATTGATCGCGACGGGAGTACCACGTGGAAACGGCCAGGTGGAATGGATACATCGTATCATCATACCTATGCTCGCCAAGTTTTGCCATAACAACCCAGCCAACTGGTATAAACATGTGGATAAAGTCCAGCGTATCATCAACAATACTCCGCCCAGGAGCACCAAGTTTGCACCGTTTAAAGTACTTACTGGAATGGATATGCGTACTGCTGACGATATCGACCTTCGTCATTTACTTGAAGATTCTATTATAGAAGACTTAAACAACCAACGTGAAAACATTCGGATAGAAGACCAAGAAAACATTTCGAAGATACAGTAAGAAAATCGTCGAACATTTAATGCAAAGCGAAAACTGGAGTACAACTACAAACCAGGAGATTTAGTTGCTATTAAAAGAACTCTGCTATTAAAGAGGCCTGAAGTTAAAAGCAAAATATTTGGGACCATATACAGTACTTAAGAGGCTTTCCCAAGGAAGATATGAAGTCTCCAAAATTGGCGACCATGAAGGACCTTCTCAAACAACCACAGTCGCTGAATATATGAAGGCTTGGTGTCCATCGTTCGGGGCGAACGAAAGTGCAGGACGGCCGAATGTAGGAATGACAGACGGACAAAGGACAACTAGAAGTGGACAAACGTACTAACTGTCAACAAGCAACACTGACAAGCTTATGAAAGCAGTCGGAAAGCCAAAGCGGACACAAAAATAAAACGGACAGAGAGTTTCAGTTTCAATAATGACGCGGACGCAAACAGATGTAATAATTGGTTCGATTCAATTAAATTATATTAAAAAAAAAACTAAATGTAACAAACATTCAATTAAATTATATTAATAAAACTAAGTGTAACAAACCTTCAATAAGTTTATAAACTTATACATATTAAAATAAAAAGTGTGTGTTTTAATTACTACATATATGTATATATACTAGCAACCCTCCGCAGCTTTGCCCGCGATGTATCTTGAAATAAATTAACGAAATTTTTTTTTTTAAAATTTGTCTTATTATCGTTTTAATAGGTTTTTTTTCATGACATATTAATTGCAATCATGTAATAATTTCTGTATAAACAATGTTTTTTGATGTGTTTGTGTTATTCGTAAGAATAAATTGATTTGAGGGATTTCCTATCCTAGAAATAGCAACATATAACTGCCCGTGGGAAAAACAGCTTTCTCGTAAAAAAATAAAATTCATTCATAATCTTTACATTTGTGTCGATCTCACATCAAGTTATTAGATTTCCAACTGATTTTCTGTGGTGGGATTTTTTAAGTAAAAAAATAAGGTTTTAGGCAATCGTTCATAATTTGTTTGCTTGTGCCTAAATCGATAGAGTCTCTTTGAGGAAAATTAACCTTAAATAATTAACTTTCGTTTGGCATAACAACCATGGAAAAATATTAAGCATAGACAATTTTATGTGGATTTAAGGAAACATGGCTCTTAACCGAAGATTCTCCTAATTTATTTTAATGGTATGAAAATACATTTTATGCAATGCACTTCGGCTAATTTACACAATTTATAGCTCAATTATATAAAACTCATATTCGATAACGTGAATTGTTTTGGAAAGATATTGGTTTTAATAAGTCCTTACTTTTCAAATGTAAATTTATGTTTACTTACTTTACTTACTTTACTTACTTATCTGGCGCTTACAACCGTAAGTCGGTTTTGGCCTCGTATAAGAAATTGCGCCAGCCATTTCTGTTCTGCGCTTGCTGGCGCCAGTTGGAAACACCAAGCGTGGTCAGGTTATCCAACACCTGATCCTTCCAACGAAGATGTGGGCGTCCTCTTCTGCGTTGACCACCACCGGGCACCGAATCGAATATTTTTTTCGCTGGAGCGTCGTTTTCCATTCGCTCAACATGACCTAGCCAGCGGAGCCGCTCGATTTTAATGCGCTTAACTATGTCGATGTCAGCGTACAGCTCATACAGCTCGTGGTTCCATCGAATTCGGTACTCGCCATTGACGCAGATTGGACCGAAGATTTTACGAAGGATCTTTCTCTCGAAGGCTCCCAGAGTCTTTTCATCAGAACTGCTCAACGTCCAGGTTTGTGCTGCATATAATAGGACGGGCATGATTAGTGACTTATAGAGCGTGAGTTTTGTTCGTCGAGAGAGGGCTCTGCTTCTCAATTGCCTACTCAGCCCAAAGTAACACCTGTTGGCAAGAGTTATCCTTCGTTTTATCTCAATACTAACATCGTTGAAAGAGTTAATGCTGGATCCCAGGTAGACGAAGTCCTTAACAACCTCGAAGGAGATGTTGTCAACAGTGACGTGGTTTCCAAGACGCTGGGACTGTTTATTTGTTGACACTAGGTATTTCGTCTTATCTGCGTTCACTGCAAGACCCATTCGACTCGACTCTTTCGCTAATCTGGAGAATGCTGCACTGACTTCGCGCGTATTATGGCCAATGATATCGATATCATCAGCATACGCCAGCAGCATAATACTTTTGTAGAATATCGTGCCGCTGCGTCTCAAATCAGCAGCTCGGATGATCTTCTCCATCATCAGGTTGAAAAAGTCGCACGATAAGGAATCACCTTGTCTGAAACCTCGTTTGGTATCGAATGGAGGAGTGAGATCCTTCCCGATCTTAACTGTGCTGCTGGTGTTGCTCAGTGTCATTCTGCAAAGACGGATGAGCTTTGCAGGAATACCAAATTCAGACATGGCGGAGTATAGATAATTCCTTATAGGACTGTCGAAGGCGGCTTTATAATCGACAAAAAGATGGTGTGTGTCGATCTGTTTTTCTAGGGTCTTCTCCAAGATTTGTCGTAGCGTAAATATCTGGTCTATGGTGGATTTACCAGGTCTGAAGCCACACTGATAAGGTCCAATCAGCTGGTTTACGATGGGCTTTAGTCTTTCACATAGTACGCTCGACAGGACCTTATATGCGATATTCAGAAGGCTTATCCCACGGTAGTTGGCGCAAATTGTGGGATCGCCTTTCTTGTGGATTGGGCAGAGCACACTGAGGTTCCAATCGTTTGGAATGCATTCTTCCGACCATATTCTGCATAGAAGCTCATGAATGCCTTTAAATAGAGCTTCGCCTCCATTCTTGAAGAGCTCAGCCGGTAAGCCATCGGCTCCTGCGGCTTTGTTGTTTTTAAGCCGAGCTATAGCTTTCAAGACTTCACTATGGTCGGGCAGCGGAACTTCAACGCTGTCGTCCACAATTGGGATTTCCGGGATATCATCTCTATTGGCGGGATTGTTGTCGTCGTCACCATTCAGAAGCCTAGAGAAGTGTTCCCTCCACATCATCAGTGTACTCTGGATATCTGTCACTAGATTCCCATTTTCATCCTTGCAGGAAGAGGCCCCGGTCTTGAAACCATCGGCCAGGCGTCTTATTTTTTCGAAAAATTTTCGGACCTCATTCCTGTCACCATGCACCTCAATTTTCTCGCACTCACGCATTTCTGCCTCCCTTTTCTTTCGCCTGAAAATGCGTCTCTCTTCCCTCCTCTTCTCTTTGTATCGCTCTTTAGCAGCACGCGTTACAACCGACTGCAGGGTGGCTTTGTAGGCGGCGTCTTTTTCTGCAGTGGCGTCGCGACACTCTTGGTCGTGCCACTGGTTTCGGCGAGGGCGGTGATAGCCAATCACCTCTTCGGCAGCCGTACGCATAGAGTGGGAAATGTGATTCCACTGCGCGCATATATCGTCGATCGGAGGAGTGCTTTCTTGAAGCAGGAGTGAGAGTCGAGTAGCGAAGTCTTCGGCTGTTTGTTTTGATTGCAGCTTTTCGACGTCTAGCTTTCTCTGTGCTGGATTGCGCGCATTCTTCGTTGCGCACAGGCGTGTACGGATCTTGGCTGCGACAAGATAATGATCCGAGTCTATATTGGCACCACGGATCGTGCGTACATCTAAAACACTGGAAGAGTGCCTTCCGTCAATCAAAACGTGATCAATTTGGTTACGCGTCTTTTGATCAGGAGACAGCCAAGTTGCTTTATGAATATCGAGATGCTTGAATCTAGTGCTACTAACGACCATGTTTCGCGCTGCGGCAAAGTCAATCAGCCTCATTCCGTTATCGGAGGTATTGTCGTGGAGGCTGAACTTTCCGACTGTTGGACCAAAGATATTTTCTTTTCCCACCTTGGCGTTGAAGTCACCAAGCACGATTTTTATGTCGTGGCGGGGGCTGCGCTCATAGGCCTCTTCAAGGCGCTCGTAGAAGCTGTCTTTGGTCTCATCGTCCTTGTCTTCTGTCGGAGCGTGCGCACAAATCAGGCTTATATTGAAGAATCTTGCCTTGACACGGATTATGGCAAGTCGTTCGTTCACAGGTGTGAATCGCAGGACATGATGCCGTAGTCGCTTGCCAACCACGAATCCGCATCCAAATTCGTGCTTCTCCGCATGGCCGCTGTAGTAGATATCACAGGATGCTTGCCGTAAGCAACCCTGTCCCTTCCATCGCATTTCTTGGATTGCAGTGATATCAGCTTTGTATCTTTCTAAGATATCTATCAGTTGGATAGAGGCACCATCCCAATTAAGGGTTCGGACGTTCCAGGTGCATATCCGTAAATCATTGTCAGTTTTTCGTTTGCGGTAGTCGTCATCAGATTTGGGGATCATTTTTATCTTATTTCTTATGCGTTTCATTGAAATTTTGTTTTTACGTGGTGGGCTTCAAACCCAACGCACATAACTCGGAAAACCCGTACGTTATTGTTGAGAAGCCAATGTATCCAAAGATAGTGACCGTTTGGTGCGGATTGTTGAGTGGTGGTATCATTAGACCATTTTTCTTTGAAAATGAGGCTGGGAATAATGTTTCGGTCAACGGTGGGCGTTACAGAGCCATGTTAACCGACATTTTTTCTCTGAGATTGGAGACATGAATTAAGACGTCTCTGGTTCATGCAGGATTGCGCACCATGCCATAAAGCCTACGCCACAATCGATCTTTTGCGCACCAAATTCCCAAATCGTGTTATCAGCCGTCTTGACGATGTCAATTGGCCGCCTCAGAGCTGCGATTTGACCCCTTTGAACTTTTTTTGTGGGAAATCGGGAAGGACCGATGTTATGCCAATAATCCGGAAACGATTCAAGCACTTAAGGCCAATATTATTTAAGCAATCCCTGAACTACACCTTACAAAATTGGAGTGACAAAGTCGTTGTGAACACAAAGTCGTTGTGTTCCATAATAAATGGGAATGGTTGGAAAAAAATTAATTTTGTTAATTTTATTACATTTTTTTTTAAACTTGTATTTGACCCAGCCTGTATCGCCCTAGTTCAAGTAGGTTGGAAGATTTCGACAAACTTCAAATAGATTTAGGGTTCGAGCTTTAGGTGCGGTTAAATTACTCAAGCTTCCATAGAGATAATGCCATAAAAGTGTTTGCATAACCGTTATTATCCGAGTATTTATCTCAAAAAATGCCATATTTAAGACATATTTGTGACAGTTTAGCAGGAAGTGAGCGCGATATGTCAAAATAAAATTTGGATACACGACACTATTCGACACTATTCTGTTCAAAGGCACTATTGATTAAGAAGGCACTATTTTCGGTATGTTAAGATTAAATAACTTTGACATTTAACAGCTGATTGACTTGAGTCAGTCAGTTTTTTTAAACGTCAATTCAGTACAATTTTAACCATGAATAGCTTTACACTGAAACAACGCTGTTGGCAACTCAGCCATCAGCAGAAGGTGACAGCACTGCTTTTTTTATGTTTCTATTCGTAACTTTTTCTGGTTCTTTGACTCTTTGTGTTATTAAAAAAAGAAACAAAAATGTAACTGTTCTAATTCGAACACGCGGTCGAAAACCAACGTAAGATTATCAAACTCTGTACATTTATATCAAATATTATTTAAACTTTATTATTTTACTTTGTAGAACTTAAAACAAGCATTATACGTGCTACGATAAACAAAATCAAAGTGAAACTGAATTTACACAAAGTGTTTCAATTTAGCAGACGCTGCTGCTCATAGTTTGGTTTGGAACCCGTGAAATAGCGAAGACTATCGAAGTCTTAGCAATTCTTTTAAGTTGTTGAATACCAGCGATTGAAATACTCAGCAATGGTTACGCCAGATAAGAGTTGCCCCCTGTGCCAGGATGACGATGATTCAAGAATGGTACAGTGCTATGTATGCAACAATGGTAATGAAACCACCAATGCGTCAACGTTGACTCCAGCATTGGAGATGAAGATAAGGGGTGGCAGTGCAGCGACTTTAAGAGATCTCCAGCAGGTCCAACGATAAATCAAAAGCCAGCATCAGGTCATAATCAAGCGGATGGCCAAAAGTGACAAGGTGGCCAAAAACAAGTGGTAGACCAAGGAGAAGCATCTACGGAAGGTATCATACCGAAAAAAGCCGAAAATATCCCATTTGGATCTAAGGTGAGTGCTACAAAAAGTGCAAGCAAGTGAGGCTCCGCGAAGGGAAGCCGGCGCAAAGAACTCGAACGGCAAATGCTCCAAGAAGAACATAAAGCGAATGTATAATTTTCGGATCACGAGGGGGAGAAAGCACTTTGTCTTAAAGAAAAATAAGCAAGAAGCGCTGCCCAAAAGAAAATTAGGAGAGAGCAAACAGACTCCAAAACATCTTAACGTACACTCCCGTGCCATCACCGGGCAACCACGAGTGGCGTTAACATGACGCCCGCCTTGAACGCAAGACGTTACGAGGCACCCTGTCCTGATAAGACCCAACCGAATATAGAGTTTTGGACCTCGACTGCCTTCCAAGATGAACTCTTCGAGTCCGCCCCAGACCTTGTCGTTTCTCGGGCTGCTGCGGATGCAGGCTGCAGTTTAGTCGTCGGGAGTGGGCTCGACTTCATCGGACCCGAGTGTGGGAATGCAGTATGCTGTGGTGATCTTGTGAGGGACGGCTTGTGTCTAATTTTCTGAACACCTCCCAAGCCACTTTCCAATTCTTTGACAGCTCGATTTGCGAAGTTTGACAGCTTTTGAGTCTTCAGAACACCTCCCTTGACATGACACAAATATTTTTTTTTTGCCTTGTGACAGTTCAAAATGGCGATCGATGGTGGTCTCCATGTTCAACGGCGAGTTTGAATTCAAATTCAAAAGTCGAGGATGGCGGCAAACGTTTGTTTCTTGTCCGACCGGATATGTTGTTGTTGTCTTCGTGACAGATCATCGGAAGTGAAGTTTTGGTTCCGTGCTCAAATGTGAATTCAAATTTGAATTCAAACTTGGACAGGGAACCGACACGACACAACGGCCACTTTCACGATGTAACTTCATATTTTTTTTCTTATACATTTTTGTATTTTTGTTTGACTAGCGCCATCTACCGGTGGATACACGCGGCTGTACGCAGCTGAAAAATTTAAATTTCCTCCCTGGACAGGTTCGACAGGTACAGAAAATTTCAACATGGCCAGCACGTGCTTGAGCCGGCATTAGCCAATAAAAATGGACGTTCTAAATTCATGCCTATCGGATCTTGTCCGAAGTTGTGCACCAAACACCATCTTGACGACGACTTAACGAACGATTAAACTCCTAACACAGGTATAACGAGAAAATAACTACGCGTAACTACGTGTATTCAGGTGTGAACGCCATATTATGCAGTGTGATCACACCTTTATGCAGGCCTGTGCCAGCCCTGTTCGCCTGTCAGTTGAAAAGATAGGAAGAAATGAACGACAAACGATGCTGCAGCAGAGCAGCCGAAAAAAAATAAACGAAGTGAAAAGTCTGTTGGTTTTGGACTGTGATCGCCGCAACACGCTGTTGAAGAAAATTCTGCTTGGTCGGTTCGGGACGGTCGTCAAATTAATTGTCCGTGTAAAAAAATTATAAAAATTTAAAGAAATTTACCATCTTCCTACATGAAAATGCAATAAAACGAAAAAAACATTTTTTTTATGTAGAACCACGGATCTACATTGAATAGAAATAACGCAAACTGTGAAATTAAATGTGTTTCCTGAAAACATTGCCATCGTTGCCATTGAAACGTTGCCATCATTTGAGCACCACTAAGAAGGAAGACAAAATAATTTGGTCAAAAATTCGTCCAAAGCAGCAGCAGTCTAATAGCCATATTCCTGGCAGTGTGCCAGCTTCGACTGCCTCTTCCTTTGCATCAGCTCCAGCAGATGCGCTGACAATAACGCCGTCCAGTAGCTTGGGCACAAGTGCCCAGCAACAGCAGCAATAACAGCAACAACAACAACAGCAATTAATGCAGCTGCATTGAAAGTGCACGAAATTAAAAGCAGCAACAGCCGTAGCTCGGGCACAAGCGTCCAGCAACATCAGCAGCAGCAACAACATCCGCTGCAACAACATCCGCTGCAACAATAACGCAGTCCAGTAGCTCGGGCACAAGTGCCCAGCATCAACAGCAACTACATTTGCTACAACAGCATCCACCACCACATCCTCAGCAGTATCAGCAGCAGTAACAACATCAGCAGCAGAAACTGGAGAAGCAGAATCATCCTCTACGGTAACAACAGCAACAACAAAAAGCCCAACATTTAATCATGTAAGGTAATGAAGTAGATTGATGTTGATTTAAATTCAACATTGTTAGTTTAAATTATGGCTTGCAAAAACAAATTAAGTGTCTTATTAGTAAGTAATTATTTTTCCCTAACATTAAGCTTTGATTGCGACAAATTTAAACTTAAAGTAAATTTTGACAAAATAAGAATAAGCTCATTGTATTAAGAGCAACAATTATTAAATTATTAGAGCATCAAAAACACATGGTAGGAGTTCTTGAGCACTAGAATAAAACCGTTTTCATATAATAATGAATATTAAATATTGTGAATATGGAATAAAAATTACTCTTGTATGTTAGTTATAAATTATTTTAAGTATTGAAAAACGTATAAATACTTCTTCAAAACAGACTGAATTAATACAGATTAGTAACACCTGCCTTAAACATACAGACAGATGCTATATTCTTTGAAAATATATCTTGAAATTTAAAAGCAAACTCGCATTATTGTATATAATATATATATATGTTTAAATATTCGTTATTTTATTATAAAGACAAAAAAAAAAATAAGAAATTTTTATAAATATGAAATGGAAACCAAACACAAACATGTTGCTTACAGAAAAGAAAAAAAATATTAAACTATTAATATATTATATGCAAAATATATATAAATAAAATAAAAATAAGGGTAAATGAAGAGAATGAAAATTAAAAATCTCATTATATTAAACAAATAATAAACATTAAAACGAACTTAAGTATGGAAAAGTTAAATAATAATTGTTGAACAAAAAGAAAAAAAAAACTCCAAATATGTTTCTATATTGAATAGTTGATATTCTTGTAAAATTCCAATAAGAACAATTATTATTTCACGAGATTTCAAAGAAGAAAAGAAAGAAAAACTTTCTAATTAAGCTTAAAGAAAACTAACTTAACATGATATGAAATGAGTCTTAAAATCGTGGAAATGAAGTTAAACGAAATCAAATTAACGTAAACAAAAACTGATTTTAAAGATTAATTAAATAAACGAAAATTAAACCTAAATTACCACTAACCTAAATGCGGCTTAAAATTATCGAAATAATCGTAAATAAAAACGAACTTAAATAACATAAAAACAAAAAATCCGACCACTTAAATTAATACAACTGAAGCCAATGTAATTAAAACAAATAAGACAAAAGAAAAACAAAAATAAAATTTTAAGATCAAGTAAACCAATTTAAATCTATCTAATATAGAAATGCAAACAAAATTTTCAGATTTTTGTTTATTAGTTATATATATATATTTTTTTTTTTAACGAAACTTTACTTGTTTAATTTGTATGAGTTTAATGAGATAAAAGTACAGTAGAGTCCATGATACAATTATACAGGTAGCATTGACAAGTATAGATTTTCTCAGCAACAAGGCAACGACCATCTGTCAAAAACAGTTGTTCGTGCAACAAGAATTAAACGAATGTAAAAATAAATAAATTCCGCAAAATATGTGCGTTAAATACACAATTTTAATAATGAAAGTTGTGAAAAAGTTATGTGTGATATGTGTTTAACGTTTTCCAGCCGTGGTGTTTTAATAATAATTGGAAACTTCTTTAATTTCGTCCATATGCATCTGCAGCTGCTGAGGTTGCTACATTTGAACGTTTTCAACATTTTTTCTTATGTTTGCACTTAATAACACAAAGTTCACAAGTTATCTTCGTAGTAGTAATAATAATTCACTATTGATTAAATAAAATAGGCAATATTTTGTAAGAAAATGTTTGGTTATTTGCAAGCGCTGAAACATAAACAATGGCGAAAACATAAGAAATAATTGAACGCTCTCTTTCTAGACATTTGTTTTGACAGATGGTCGTTGCCCAAGCAACTGTCAATACTACCTTATATTATTATACCATGAGTAGAGTCGGGGTAGCGTGAACTAATTTTTGCAAGGGCTGTTCACATTATCCAGGCTGTTCATACTATCAAGCTTGATTTTCAGTTCAGAAAAATATGAGTTTTATTAATTTAAAATACGTTACATACAGACATGATTTTGTATGCTAATAATAAATTAAGAATTCGATATAAAATAATCTTTAATGCTAGATTGCTTTTTGCGGTCATTGGCTGATTTCTGTACTGCTTGATAGCGGAGGCTCTGCAACAAATGAATACTTGAAAAAATCGGTGGTATTTGCTTCAGCCCATTCTATTGAATTCAGCCCATTTGATTTAAATCCAGTCAACCAACCAGAGCTTGCATTGAGACGGCCTTCTTTTTCTTGAAAATCACTATGTAATTTTTTGCCTTTTGCTTGAGCATCTCCTCGCTTATAGGAGTGTTTTTCTATCGCTGCTCCACAAACCAGTTGTACAGAGCCGTCTTCATGCGAGGATACTCACCTTTCATTAAAGTTGTTCTCTTCAGAGATCCGAATTTCCGGTTCGCAATAACTTTAGAGATTCTGGCCTTTTTTTATTAATGCCACAAATTGTTGATTTTGCAACACCATATTCTTTTGCCAAGCTAGAAACTCCAGCTTCTCTTCCGAGCTTCTCAATTATGACGCTTTTTTCATTTAATGATAAAAATTTTAGTTTTTTTGAAGCCATGCTTGCGATTGCTTGTTGCTACATTTTAAACACGAACTTGACTGATCTTTATTTGTGCTTACATTTCACAAAAAATTAGATGAAAAAGAACGGTAAATAGTATTTTCCGTAAGTTATTTGTTGCGATTTCACTTTCGTCTTCTTTTGTTTTATTTAATTGTTGGAATTTACTCTAAGAACTCTGTTCACGTTACACAGGTTGGCACTGTTCACGCTATAGAGTACTCAATATAAAAAAATTTTATGTTCACCCTAGCGAGATGTAAATACATTAAAAGACCGCCAACAAGACCAACGGACGAAAACCGAGGACCGCAACGAAGGGGACGCGGCGGAAAAAAGGGGGATTACTTTAGCAAGAATCCCCAAAAAAGGCACTAATGGTGAAGGCTGTACAAGTCAACCTTCACCACGCCAAAGCAGCTTCCGCAGTTCTGGTCCAGACAATGCTTCAAGACGGAGCAGACATTGCATTTGTGCAAGAGCCCTGGACCAGCACAAACGGCGATATCCTGGGTCTAAATAATGCAGGTAGGATTATATATTCCAACTCATCTTCTAGACCCAGAACCTGTATTGTTCATAATAATAATATCTCTCTTTTTCCTTTAACAGAGTTCATCAACCAAGACCTCACTGCGGGCCTGATGAAGCTCAATGATCAAAAGGAAGTCATTGTAGCTTCAGCTTACTTTGCGGGAGACGAGCCCATTTGTCCCCCGGACTGCATAGCTGATCTGCTTCGATTTGCTGCCAAACACAAGACAGAAGTTGTCTTGAGCTGTGATGCCAACGCTCATCATACACTGTGGGGTAACACAGACACAAACCAAAGAGGTGAGTACCTTTTAGACTTCCTTATTTGTAATAACTTGTATGTATGCAACGTTGGAAATGAACCAACGTTTATTACCGCAACTAGAAGAGAGGTTCTAGACCTAACTCTTACCAGATCAGCTCATGATGATATAATAGCTGACTGGTATGTTTCAAAAGAACCTTCGTGTTCGGATCACAGACACATTAGGTTTGAAATAAAGTCAGCCATTATACAAAACATCTTTTATCGCAGAAAACAAGACACTGACTGGAACTCCTATAAAGAGCAGCTTGGTCAGCTCATCCCCGATAAACTTCCCCTCAGAATCGATACGATAAGCAAATTGGAATACTCAGCAGACTATGTCCAATCATGCATTACTCAATCTTTTGAGGACAACTGCCGTCTTAAACTGAAGAAGTTCAAGAGACAAGCACCCTGGTGGAACAACCATCTCAACGACCTCAGAAAAGGAGTAAGGAAGCTGTTCAATAGAGCTAAGCGCAATAATGATTGGCTATCCTACTCCCGATCTCTTACTCACTACAATAAGGAGATCAAAAAGGCTAAAAAGGACTCGTTCAGGAACTTCTGTGGCTCCATCAAAGATGTTCCAACGAGTTGTCGCCTTCAGAAGATCTTATCAACTGTCAGACCACAATCCCTAGGTAGTCTATTACATGGGAACGGTGTTCAGACAAAAACAAAGAAAGAGACCCTAGAACTCCTTCTCAATACTCACTTCCCGGGCTCCGTCATTTAAAACGGTCCCCACCCAAACCAATCTTACAACTACGAACAGACAAATCTGCCAAGTAGAGAAGATTGGAGAATCAGCAAACAGATCTACAATACTTCAGCAGTTAATTGGGCCATAAATTCCTTCAAACCCTTCAAATCTGCTGGTGGAGATGGTATTTTTCCAGCTCTTCTACAACAAGGTTCAGAACATCTGATACCACTACTATCAAAACAATTCAGCTGCAGCCTAGCCTATGGCCATATACCTGGAGCATGGAGAAAAGTGATAGTAAAATACCTTCCTAAAGCTGGCAAAGGCTCAGAGAGTAATCCAAAATCTTTCAGACCCATCAGCCTTATGTCCTTCATACTGAAAAGCATGGAGAAAATAATTGACAAATACATCAGGGAGAATGCCCTGTCAATACACCCCCTAAGTAAGGCACAACATGCCTATCAAACGGGTAATTCAATAGAGTCAGCACTTAATGACCTTATAACCACAATTGAAAAATCTATCGACTGCAAGGAAATATGTATTGTCGCTTTCCTTGACGTCGAAGGAGCCTTCAATAATACGTCATACGAGTCCACTAGAAGGGCACTTAATAACCTTGACATGCCAACAATCATAGGCAGGTGGATTATGACGACACTCAATAGCAGAGTTATCCAGACCTGCCTGGATAACACTTCCCTCAAAGCAACTACAACCAGGGGATGCCCGCAAGGAGGCGTCCTATCACCTCTGCTTTGGTCACTAGTTGTAGATAGTCTCCTAGTTGAACTCAAAGAAACTGGGATAGAGGCGGTTGGGTATGCTGATGACGTAGCAGTCATCATACGGGGGAGCTTTGATAACACAGTGTCTGATGTTCTACAAGCAGCACTGAACACAGTACAGAGATGGTGCAATAACGAAGGCCTCTCCGTAAACCCAAAAAAGACAGTCATTGTTCCTTTTACAAAACGACGCAAGCTCAATCTGACTTGCCCGGTACTTTTTGGGGAAAAAGTAGATTTTTCCAACTCAGCAAAATACCTGGGAGTGATCCTGGACAGCAAACTGTCCTGGAACCTCCACATAGACCGCATCATCAGCAGATCAACAGCCTCATTGTGGACCTGCAGAAGAATTTGCGGCAAAAACTGGGGGTTAAGCCCTAAGATGATGTACAATCTCTACACTTTGATCGTCAGACCAGCACTAACATACGCGTCTGTAGTATGGTGGTCGAAAACGCTAGAAGGATCAACCATCAAGCGGTTAGGACGAGTTCAAAGATGTGCAGGGATATGTATGACAGGCTGCATAAGATCTACGCCAACAGCAGCCCTCAATGTCATCTTAGGGCTCACCCCAATCCACATACACATTCAAATGGAGGCGAAGCTCAGCCTTCACAGACTTTTCCATCTGGGTTACACTGTCCCAAACCATCCCTTAAAGGGACACCTAACCTTAATCACAACCCTAAAGCGAGAAAAGGAGTTCTGCATGCAATTAGATGACATGCTTCCCAAAAGCCGCTTTAACAAAAACTTCATCGTAGTTATCCCCCCCAGATCCAACTGGGAACACGAGAAACTAAACCCGTCCGAAAACGACCTTGTGTGGTACACAGATGGCTCCAAAATGGAGAAAGGCACGGGAGCAGGGGTCTTTGGAGAACACTCCAATGAGAGCCACTTCTTCAGTGCAGGTCTATTTACCACAATCTTTCAAGCGGAAATCCTTGCCATTAACAGATGCGTCAGACTGAACTGTATGAACAATGTTAGGGGCAAATCAATTTTCGTCTTCTCTGATAGTCAAGCTGCCCTTAAAGCTCTGACATCACCCATGATAAAATCCAAGCTAGTGCTGGAGACTGTAGACGTCCTCAACGACCTGGCTGCGCAAAACAATAAAGTTACTCTACAGTGGATTCCTGCCCACTGTGGTTTTGACGGGAATGAAAGAGCAGACTCCCTGGCCAAACAGGGAGCATCATCACCACTCACAGGACCGGAACCGTTCTGTGGGGTTGGTAAGAATCTGTTCAACCAACACGTCAAAAAACCTCAGTCCGCGAATCTCAAGACATCTGGAAGAACTGCTTAGGACAGATATGCACTAAGCAAATATTCCCAGAACTTTCTCCCAAGAAATCGAAATTTCTTATTAACCTAGGGAAGAAAGACCTAAAGATGATGACCGGAATCATAACTGGACACTGCAAACTAAAGCAACACCTACAAAAAATTAATCTCGCTACTGATGCATTATGTAGATTATGCCTTGAGGATGAAGAAACCTCCAGACATATTCTCACTGAATGTCCACCTCTTCTCCATATAAGAAAGAGAATCCTAAATAGCGAAATAGTCTCTCAAGGACACCTTGCGATCCTCAACTGCTTTAAGAAAAGAAAAGGTATGGCACAATAGGCATCACAAGATGCCGCAGTGCCAGAGCTGAATTAGCTCGCCCCAAGCATATCTATCTATCTATCTAGCGAGATGTTCACAGCACTAAGGGTTCAAACTACCCCGACTCCACTGTAATTCTAAGTCTAGTTATATACTTGTATCTTAGATAAAGTAAAAATAATATAAATAATGAACGAAATAATGAACTAATTTAATAAATTATCGTAACATGTTTTTGTAAAGAAAAAAAAAAACCCCTTTCATTTCTTCATCATCAAAGGTAATGCAAATGGGGCAAATAAGTTAGGCATTGGTTTGAAGAGGGCTCCAAAAAGTATCTAAATTGGAGAAGGTTGGGTGGGTGAAGACCGGGTGGGGAAAACAACACCTTCTCCCCTCCCACAATTCGAATCACCATCACCAGTCCGCGTCACAACGAGTTCTTTTTTTTTTGAGTTTATTTGGGTAGAATAGACCCTTAACCCTCTGCACCTGATTTTTTTTATTATCTGTAACCCCCACACCATCCCACTGTCCAACGCAACCCCACTCCCATTTTCCCTGAGCTACGACCGAAGCATAGCTAGGTGTGCAGAAATCGCGATGAGACCGTGGGACTTGGCTCATTTCCATCGTAGCCAAGTTAGTGGGTAATTTTGTTTGTTACAGAAATAAATGGCGCCCAACGTGGGGCATGTTTGTTAAAAACTAGCGTTACTAGTTTGATAAAAACCAACGTGTGGCTCCAAAAAAGTAAAGATTTTTTTTCTTTTGAACTGCTGCTCTTCACAAACAGCCCCTTATGCTTCTTAACCCTTTCAGTCCCTCCCTCTCCCATACCACTGTGCTTTAAATTCAAACGCAGTATTTCACATCTTGAACAAAATTTCTTCGAGGATAGCAGAGATCTGGGTTATCTTGGATTCTGACCGGGAGAATATTGTTTATTGGTAGGAAATATAATGCCTTCACTTCAAAATTTTCTTTTCCTGTTTTTTTTTTTATGAGATGTGATTGGATTTTTGATAGTCATTGACAGAGATAATGAGATGGGAAACTTCTTTTCTATTGTGAATTCTGTTGATTTTGACAGCTAAAAATGCTTCTTCTCCAATTTTTTATGCAATCACGTCTTGTGTATGTGAGTTCACCTCATATTTGTCAAAAATAGGTATTACACCCAAAAAAGTTTTCCATATTTAATAGAAAATTGTTTTTAGCTGAGCAAGAATATTGTTAATAATAGTCGATAAAGAACTTTTGTTAACATAGAAATGTTAGTTTTGTCAATCTAATTTGTGGAGTTACTTTGATAACAGACAAAAATATTTTTGATAGAAAAAAATTGAATTTAAAATGAAAAAAATTGTTCTATTTACAAGTGGTGTTGTTAACAGAAAAACATAATTCAATTTGTTTCAAGAACAGCTATATCTTTGTTTAAAAACTCTGTTCTAATTTTCAAATGCATGAATTTGTTTGAACAAACATTGTAGGCTAGCTTTTCCCTATGTGTACAGTGGTGGCTTAGCTGTCGAAAGTGAGATATTCACCAGCGCTCATGTCCATCCAGAGGGGTGAGTTCATCGAGAATCCATCGAGAGGGGTGAGTTTGTCATGAAATTTTACTAACACATTTATAACATTTGCATTAGTATTGACTGCATTTTAGCATATGGCTATCTCTTTTTTGCCGAAGTTTCCAATCTCTTTATCTCTGGTCATTGAAGTGAATCATACCAATAACCTTTTTATACCTTTTTAATAAATTTTTTTTTCTCAATTTAGTTTCAGTTATTAACCCTCCCGCTCCCTCCTTTCCCTCTCGATTGTCTTGTCGATTCAAACACGCAAACCTCTACAGATTAAAATCAGTAAAATTAAATTTTTTTTTTCCTCTAGTATTTCTCATCTTGTATATAAGTTTATCAAGGATAGCAGAGATCTGGGTTATCTTGGATTCTGACCGGGAGAGTTAGATTCAGTGATGAGAAATATTACGAAGTCACCTCAACCATTTTAAAGCTTATTTCGTTTTCCGTTTTCAAATTTTCCTAATGGGTCATAGCAATTTTATTGGATTTTTGATGTCAATTGAAGTTGATCATACCGAACATTTTTCATGCCGTAAATAAATTTTTTTTTTCTTCTCAATTTAGTCTCAGTAATAGCTAGACTGGAGATGGGTGATTCAATTGTTAGCCTGGAAAAAAAAATTATATTTTTTTTTGTTTGCCTTTGCCGCATGCCTACGATGATGAAGAAATATGGGAATATCTTACCTTATAGCTTATCTTACCTTATAGCTTATCTTACCGTTTACCTTATCGTGAATATCTTACCTTACAGTTTATCTTACTTTACCTTATCGATTACCTTTTATTTACTTTATCGATTACCTTATATATATTTTATCGATTACCTTTTATTTACTTTATCGATTACCTTACGTATATATTATCGATTACCTTATAATTTACCGTACCGATTACCTGATAACTTATCTTACCGTTTACCTTATCGTGAATATCTTACCTTATAGCTTATCTTACCGTTTACCTTATCGTGAATATCTTACGTTACAGTTTATCTTACTTTACCTTATCGATTACCTTATATATCATGAATTCCATGTCACGCACTGTTACAGCTTGCAAATAATTGCAACTGATTTACTTAAGAAGAAATTTTTGCGAAAACTGGTTTGCAATTTTTATTAATTAATTTTACGGTATATTTAAAATGTGTAAAGGTTTTATGAATCCACTTATGAATTTCGGTGATATAAAGCAAAATGTAGCGTACGCTCGTGCTACAAAATTTTCCCTTTAAAAATTTGATGTCAGCTTCCATCTGAAATTTCTGCGAATTGACTTCAGATAGAATTTTCATATAGTTTTACAGCAATAAGAGGTTATCGTAGATTATATTAGTAGCTAAGTTATTTGAGAAAAAAAAATTATAAAACAATTTTTTCAACTTTAAACACCGTCACGCACATGTTACATTCGTCACGCACAATTACACCGTATGTTCATATTACTGTTACCTTCGACCATATTTACTAAAAACTGAAATGCAAAAAAAAATTATTAAACATTTCTTATTTTCTTTTTTTTAATCTCTATTATGTCATCACTAGATACATATAAGAAAAAAATTTGAAAATCAGATATTTTAATCGATAAAACCTATTCTATTCTATTCGATCCAAAAGTCGATGCTCTCAATCACTGGAATTGAAGGAGCTGGAACTTTGGGGACTCTTCAAATTCTTCAACAGATTTCATGTGGACCTATTCAGGTGTATTCTCATTTCTTATGCAAAGAAATTCGCCTGGCCTTTGAGAGAGTACCCGTAAAGCCTGCACCCGTACATCACCAAGTTCAGTGTTTTTGTGAATATGATTCCTTAAAAAAGATTTATTTGAATAATAATTTATATTCCGATTTATTTGTACCCTTAAATGCCCAAAAACACCGATATCATTAAAATTATGTTGTGCTAAATGATCCCCTGAACACGACCCCGTTTTTATTTTTTTTTGAAAAAATTTTTGTTTAAAGAAAACATGGTTGCATCCAAAAAGATACAGTGGGCATTCTGACGTATACCATCAATCAGCTTGGTTGTAGGAGTTCAAGGCAAAAACGTGGAAAACGATTCTTTTTATGATAACTCTAAATTTGTTTGTTAAATGATACTCTAAAATTGTTAATAGTTCAAAAGATGTCAAGATGATAGTTTAAATGTCAAAAACCGAACTTTCCATAAAAATGAAAAAACTTTTTAATTTGACGGTCAATATTTCCCAAACCAACAAAGTTATGCCAATAATTAAATTTTTGTTTTATATATGAAATTTTCTGAGTGAAACTACATATCCAGCATTTTAATTTTTGCAATATTTTAAAATAAATAGCTTATTTTCTCGGTTGTATCCAAAAAGATACACTGGGCATTTAAGGGTTAAATTAAATAAAACTCACTTATGAGAATTCATATTGACACTTGTCAATAGTTAACCGTCAATTTAGACGTTTGACCGTCTAATGCAGATGTAAGGATGGAAATTTTTTAAATGATGTATTAAATGGTGTATTAATTTCAATTTTTTCGAGTTGTTTTATTTTTGGTCACTTTGCTATATATGAGACCCCCCATATCATTACTAATCGTAATACATTTTAAAGCCCCTCCTTCCCTTTAAATTGGTAACGTAATTTATGAACGACCCCGTAGTGTGTAAAAACTACATTGTTGTATAGAAAAAAGTGTAACATGTGCGAAACGCGCGGAATTTTTTTCAATGGAAATAGTAAAAAAAATGTTTTGCAATCTGGTTTGCCATCTCAATATCCACACATAACAGCATTTTCCGCAAAAAATTTCTTATATTAGAGTCTGCATTGAAACATATGTCAATATTGTCACGCACAAGCTACATATTTTCTTGATTTATTTAACTGCTCTTACCACGTTGTGTCGTTGATAATTATTTATTCATATATATGTATGATTATTAGGAAAATATTAAAAAATTTGAAGCAAATATTTTTTTTTTTTTTAATTGTTGTAATAAACAGCGCACGCCCTCATGGCAAATATCAAAATAAAACTGCAAAATTTTCGCTCAACTTATTCACCACGCGAAAGTAAAAAAAACACAGAAAAACTACCGTTATCTTGAAAAATTCAACTTAAAACGTGTTGTCCGAATTCGATAGAATATATTCTATATAGTTTCTCTTCTCTCTTTACAATTCTGTTTTTTCCCTATGAGGTTGACTTTTTCGTGGAATTCGTGATATACTTTTTCGATTACCTTTTATTTACCTTATCGATTACCATACATATATTTTAGCGATTACCTTATAGTTTACCTTACAGATTATCGAAACGTTTATATTACCATTTACCTTAACAACTACCTTACCGACTACCTTACCGACTACCTTACAGGTTTGCCTTATCGATTACCTTACTGTTGACCTTACCGACTACTTTACCGCTTACCTTACAGGTTACTTTACCGTTTACCTTACTGTTTACCTTATCGATTACCTTATTGTTTACCTTACCGATTACTTTCCGCTTACATTACCTTACACCTTGCCATTTCATAACTTACAGAAAATTCCTTGTCGATCGTAAACATTATACTTACCTTAACTTAAATCGACGAATATCATAACATATAAAATCTTTTTGTAGAATTTAAACAATTTATATTCAGTAATAATTTTATATTTTAAACTTCATAAAAATTTATTATGTATCTTTATTCACATTATTTTTTTTTTTTTGTTATTTTTATGTAATGCTTAATATTTAAGAAAAAGAGTGGTTACTCGTATTATTATTGACGTACCATATTAAGGACCTCTGGCAGTAGGCGTGGCACATTGCCCTGTTCTGACACTTCTCTGCAGCAGGCTTCGACAAGTATCAGTTTTGTACACCTACTTCGACAAGTATCTGAACACCTCCCAAGCCACTTTCCAATTCTTTGACAGCTCGATTTGCGAAGTTTGACAGCTTTTGAGTCTTCAGAACACCTCCCTTGACATGACACGAACATTTTTTTTTTTGCCTTGTGACAGTTCAAAATGGCGATCGATGGTGATCTCCATGTTCAACGGCGAGTTTGAATTCAAATTCAAAAGTCGAGGATGGCGGCAAACGTTTGTTTCTTGTTGTTGTTGTCTTCGTGACAGATCATCGGAAGTTAAGTTTTGGTTCCGTGCTCCAATGTGAATTCAAATTTGAATTCAAACTTGGACAGGGAACCGACACGACACAACGGCCACTTTCACGATGTAACTTCATATTTTTTTTCTTATACATTTTTGTATTTTTGTTTGACTAGCGCCATCTACCGGTGGATACACGCGGCTGTACGCAGCTGAAAAATTTAAATTTCCTCCCTGGACAGGTTCGACAGGTACAGAAAATTTCAACATGGCCAGCACGTGCTTGAGCCGGCATTAGCCAATAAAAATGGACGTTCTAAATTCATGCCTATCGGATCTTGTCCGAAGTTGTGCACCAAACACCATCTTGACGACGACTTAACGAACGATTAAACTCCTAACACAGGTATAACGAGAAAATAACTACGCGTAACTACGTGTATTCACGTGTGAACGCCATATTATGCAGTGTGATCACACCTTTATGCAGGCCTGTGCCAGCCCTGTTCGCCTGTCAGTTGAAAAGATAGGAAGAAATGAACGAAAAACGATGCTGCAGCAGAGCAGCCGAAAAAAAAGAAAAGAAGTGAAAAGTCTGTTGGTTTTGGACTGTGATCGCCGCAACACGCTGTTGAAGAAGATTCTGCTTGGTCGGTTCGGGACGGTCGTCAAATTAATTGTCCGTGTAAAAAAATTATAAAAATTTAAAGAAATTTACCATCTTCCTACATGAAAATGCAATAAAACGAAAAAAACATTTTTTTTTTATGTAGAACCACGAATCTACATTGAATAGAAATAACGCAAACTGTGAAATCAAATGTGTTTCCTGAAAACATTGCCATCGTTGCCATTGAAACGTTGCCATCATTTGAGCACCACTAAGAAGGAAGACAAAATAATTTGGTCAAAAATTCGTCCAAAGCAGCAGCAGTCTAATAGCCATATTCCTGGCAGTCTGCCAGCTTCGACTGCCTCTTCTTTTGCATCAGCTCCAGCAGATGCGCTGACAATAACGCCGTCCAGTAGCTTGGGCACAAGTGCCCAGCAACAGCAGCAATAACAGCAACAACAACAACAGCAATTAATGCAGCTGCATTGAAAGTGCACGAAATTAAAAGCAGCAACAGCCGTAGCTCGGGCACAAGCGTCCAGCAACATCAGCAGCAGAAACAACATCCGCTGCAACAATAATGCAGTCCAGTAGCTCGGGCACAAGTGCCCAGCATCAACAGCAACTACATTTGCTACAACAGCATCCACCACCACATCCTCAGCAGCATCAGCAGCAGTAACAACATCAGCAGCAGGAACTGGAGAAGCAGAATCATCCTCTACGGTAACAACAGCAACAACAAAAAGCCCAACATTTAATCATGTAAGGTAATGAAGTAGATTGATGTTGATTTAAATTCAACATTGTTAGTTTAAATTATGGCTTGCAAAAACAAATTAAGTGTCTTATTAGTAAGTAATTATTTTTCCCTAACATTAAGCTTTGATTGCGACAAATTTAAACTTAAAGTAAATTTTGACAAAATAAGAATAAGCTCATTGTATTAAGAGCAACAATTATTAAATTATTAGAGCATCAAAAACACATGGTAGGAGTTCTTGAGCACTAGAATAAAACCGTTTTCATATAATAATGAATATTAAATATTGTGAATATGGAATAAAAATTACTCTTGTATGTTAGTTATAAATTATTTTAAGTATTGAAAAACGTATAAATACTTCTTCAAAACAGACTGAATTAATACAGATTAGTAACACCTGCCTTAAACATACAGACAGATGCTATATTCTTTGAAAATATATCTTGAAATTTAAAAGCAAACTCGCATTATTGTATATAATATATATATATGTTTAAATATTCGTTATTTTATTATAAAATAAACCAAAACTTTATTATTATTTATAATTTTTATAAATATGAAATGGAAACCAAACACAAACATGTTGCTTACAGAAAAGAAAAAAAAATATTAAACTATTAATATATTATATGCAAAATATATATAAATAAAATAAAAATAAGGGTAAATGAAGAGAATGAAAATTAAAAATCTCATTATATTAAACAAATAATAAACATTAAAACGAACTTAAGTATGGAAAAGTTAAATAATAATTGTTGAACAAAAAGAAAAAAAAAACTCCAAATATGTTTCTATATTGAATAGTTGATATTCTTGTAAAATTCCAATAAGAACAATTATTATTTCACGAGATTTCAAAGAAGAAAAGAAAGAAAAACTTTCTAATTAAGCTTAAAGAAAACTAACTTAACATGATATGAAATGAGTCTTAAAATCGTGGAAATGAAGTTAAACGAAATCAAATTAACGTAAACAAAAACTGATTTTAAAGATTAATTAAATAAACGGAAATTAAACCTAAATTACCACTAACCTAAATGCGGCTTAAAATTATCGAAATAATCGTAAATAAAAACGAACTTAAATAACATAAAAACAAAAAATCCGACCACTTAAATTAATACAACTGAAGCCAATGTAATTGAAACAAATAAGACAAAAGAAAAACAAAAATAAAATTTTAAGATCAAGTAAACCAATTTAAATCTATCTAATATAGAAATGCAAACAAAATTTTCAGGTTTTTGTTTATTAGTTATATATATATATTTTTTTTTTAACGAAACTTTACTTGTTTAATTTGTATGAGTTTAATGAGATAAAAGTAATTCTAAGTCTAGTTATATACTTGTATCTTAGATAAAGTAAAAATAATATAAATAATGAACGAAATAATGAACTAATTTAATAAATTATCGTAACATGTTTTTGTAAAGAAAAAAAAAACCCCTTTCATTTCTTCATCATCAAAGGTAATGCGGCGGGGCAAATAAGTTAGGCATTGGTTTGAAGAGGGCTCCAAAAAGTATCTAAATTGGAGAAGGTTGGGTGGGTGAAGACCGGGTGGGGAAAACAACACCTCCTCCCCTCCCTTAATTCGAATCACCATCACCAGTCCGCGTCACAACGAGTTCTTTTTTTTTGAGTTTGTTTGGGTAGAATAGACCCTTAACCCTCTGCACCTGATTTTTTTTATTATCTGTAACCCCCACACCATCCCACTGTCCAACGCAACCCCACTCCCATTTTCCCTGAGCTACGACCGAAGCATAGCTAGGTGTGCAGAAATCGCGATGAGACCGTGGGACTTGGCTCATTTCCATCGTAGCCAAGTTAGTGGGTAATTTTGTTTGTTACAATCTTCCCCGCAGTGACGGCACCTCACATCGCTCCGGCAGTCCTTTCGCATATGAACTGCTGAAAGGCAGTTGGAGCAGTAAAAATGAAGGAGTACTGCTCTCAACCGCTCTTCCAGGTTCATATCTATGAACCGACGGCACGACATGAGATTGTGCTCCATGGAGCACAAGCGACACTTTGCAATCATGTCGCTGTGCGTCACGATGGGGACGTTTTAAAGCTTCTTACTCCAGCTTTTCATAAGCCTTCCATATGGGGAGCACCAGCGGGAATAAAATGCCATGCAATTTCTTGATGTGAATACTGAGATAGTATTGCATCATGCGACGCTGTTAAGAAGGCTTTGAAATCTTTTTTAAGAGAGTTTGAGGCTCCCACAAAGTGTGTACCATTGTCGGAGTACACGTTTGCGGGGCAGCCACGTCTTGCTACGAACCGAGAAAAAGCTGCTAGGAAAGTGGTGGTTGATAAATCGCTCGTGGCTTCAAGATGAATCGCCTTCGTAGAAAGGCACACAAATAAACAAACATAGCCCCTGTTGATTCGACAAGATCTACCTATGTAGCTTTTTATGTCGAATGGGTCAGCGAAGTCAATACCAGTCGCAGCAAAAGGCCGCGAAATTACTGTTCGCTCAGCTGGCAGCGCAGCCATTATTTGTGTTCTTTGGCGTTTCATGTGTACAACACAGGTTTTACAATTATGTACAATTGATTTAATTAGATTTTTAGCACGTGGGATCCAATATTGCATACGAATAAGTCTAAGCACTAATTGATTCCCTCCATGAAGCGAAATTCCATGGACGAAACGTACTAAAAGGCGTGAAAAGTGGCAATTATATGGTAATATAATTGGGTGCCTTTCATCATATGATAACACTGGTGATGAGGAAAGCCGTCCACCAACACGCATTAAATTGTCGTGGTTGTTCAACAGAGGATTAAGAGCGAGAATGGGACTCTTAGCTCAAATTATCTGTTTAGTTTCCAAACAGTGATATTCGTTTGGAAAAGCTATCTTTTGAGATAGAAGCGCCAATCGTGTTTTCACGAATTTAATTTCAGCCGCTTCAAGTCACACTGATTTTTTTGAAAAAGACGCACGAGACTTTGGATGCGTGCGATGCAGAAAGCGAAACACGTAAGCTAACACTCTCAATCCGCGCGATAGCAAAGAGAAACGCTCTAGAATATCTTCATATTCCGAAAAATATGCAAAGTGTTCTTTTACATCTTTGCGCTCAAGCGAAATTTCTAGAGCTGGGGGTGAAGTCATTCTTGACCAAGCTGATCGTTCGAGCGAGAGCCAAGAAGGTCCTTGCCACCAAAGAGCGTTCTCAACTAACTCTTGTGGCGTAACTCCACGCGTTGCCAAATCTGCAGGATTTTCATGTGTATCTACATGAAACCAATTGTGAATTCCTACCTTCTCTGCCACTTTTGATACTCTATTGGCTACGAAAGTTGTCCAGGATCATGGAGGCTTACAAAGCCAGGTAAGCACTATTGTTGAATCAGTCCAACAATACAAACGGTGCCGTTCTTTATCAAGGTGCGATAGTAATGAATCTACCATATCCGCGAGAAGGGCTGCACCACATAATTCAAGACGGGGTAGTGAGATCGTCTTAACTGGAGCAACTTTACTTTTTGAATTAAGCAGATGACTGACTATGCCATCATTTTTCTTCACACGAATGTAAATCGCAAAAGGCGTGAAACTCTATGTCGGATTCAGGTGAAAACCCAACAAAACGTGGTATGTGAATATCGTTAATGTTTTCATAATCTAGCAAAAATGTTTGCCAAGAATGAAAACTATGCGCAGGGAGATCTTCATCCCAATCTATCTCATCCAACCAGATACGCTGCATTAGAATTTTCGCTGTCACCACTATAGGTGCCAGCCAACCTGCAGGATCAAATAGTTGCGCTATCATTGACAGGACTTCACGTTTTGTATAGGATGATTTTATTTCGAGACGCTTGGCAGTAAAATAGAATAAATCCGAAGTGGCATTCCAACGAATTCCTAATGCTTTGGCATAGCTCGTATCTTCTAACTTCAAGAAGTCTTCATGCAAAAGATGGTCTGTTGGCAAGTCTGCTAAAATTCTGGAAGCATTCGCAGTCCACTTTCGCATCGTAAAACCTGGAGAGTCTAAAGCCGAGATAAGCTCATTTCTAGCTTTAATTGCGCTTTCAACATCATGAGCTCCAGCTAGAGCATCATCGACATATGTGAAATGCCGCAAAATTTTTGCAGCGAGAGGATATTACTGCTGAACATCATGTGCTAATTGCAGCATGGTTCTAATTGTTAGATATGGATCACAGTTTAGGCCAAAGGTGACTGTTTTAAGTTCATAATCCTGAATCAACTCATCAGGTGAACTTCTAAACAGAATTCGTTGGAAAACAGAATGTTTTGGGTCAACCAGAATCTGGCAGTACATCGGCAATGCATGCTGTTCTGTATTGCACAGCTTGCAATTCGCTGAAGTTATTTTTACTTGGTAATTATTTACCATTTTTCCAGATAAATTGCTAAATAAATTTTCGAGTTGGAGGAGGATATAGAGTTTTGTCTGGGTATTGCGCCACAAGAGTTGCAAATATCAGACACGGTTTCAAGAGTTTGAAACCGGCTTGTGAGGAAATTGTCGAGATCTGTCCATTTCGGAATTTCGTTTTCCCATAACGAGAGTGTGATCTCAGGCAATCTTGTAGACAAAGATTGCGTCCCAGTTGCTGATATCAATGTTGTGCATTTTTAAAGCAAAAATACAACCATTGATATCTCTCTGGAGTTTTTTAAGTTCTGTGCGAGATTCTTTTGGCACCTGTGGTAAGTTAAATAATATTTTTAATTGGCTTTTGACCATGATACGCTTATTTTCGTATCGGTCAGACAAATCTTGCCAAGCTTTAGCAAAACCATCATTGGTTATAGGAGATTTTCTCACAATATCTTTTGCTTCACCACGTGTTTTTTGATTCAAGTGGAAAAGTTTTTCCACTGAAGTTAGCCGCGAATTTATTATATATATGGCCGTAAACATGTCCCTAAAGGATGGCCATGAGAGGTAATCGCCACTGAAAACCTCAGTATCGCATGGTGGCACAGGCATGCTGTGACCCATGACCGGTGCCGGCTCAGAAGCAATGGTTTGCTTCGAGGGCTTATTTTGAGAAAACTCAGAAATTCTTCCTGCTACCCTAATGTATGATTGGTAGCAGCTGCGATACTTCTTTTGATTGATTCAACTTCTGAATCATCGTCATTTATTGCTTTCTCCAAGCAAGCATCGTAAGCAGCGTTGACTTTTCTCCACTGGGCTTTTAGCTCTTCATTTTGAGTCTCCAGGGAGAATACGTCGTGAGTTTCCACGGCATTAAAATCTGTTTCAAACTCGACCAGCGCATCGGACGGACGAATAAATGTTTTTAAAGTTGACATTGTGTGTCTATGTCTTGTTAAAATAATTATTATTTTTTTTTCTTTTAATGTATAAAAAAACAATGTCAAAAAATTCGCAAATTTTTATAAAAGAATGTGAACAACCACAACAAAGGAAACTGCTCTAAAAAATTAGCAAAAACGGTATAAGATTAGGATTGAATTAACTATATAGAATAATATATTGCACAGTTAAAATTAATTTTTAATATAACTATTTTCTTGTTTCAGAAAATTATTACAAAAATAATTAGTAAAAACTAAAAATTAAAAAAAATTAGTAAAATAATTTTTTTTTTTTTTAAAGGTTGGTTTATAGTTTATTTATTGTAATTTATTTGATTATTATTTTCTTTAATACCTCCTTTGGAGAAGAAGAGAAAACTTTTTTTTTTATTAATATAGTATATTAAATTATTTGTTTATTTATTATTAATTATTAATTATTATTTAAATTATTTATTTATTAAATTATTTCCTACGAAAATAGACCAAGTCAATTTTGCTTGCAAATTGATACTTTGGTCCCACTGCGCGGCTTAGTTACTCTCTCAACTACAAGCATATGCAACCAGCTAAAGAGCTTTGAACGCAAACAATAAAAGTGAGCGCGTGGGAGAGTAACTAATTCTAAAACACAATTTGGGGTTGCTATTAGCAAGCACAAAGCGCGGCTTTGGCGTCGATCGCTACGGACACCGCACAAAGAGGAATGCAAAAATTAACGAGCAAGAGTGCAGAAAGGCTGCTGAGACTCTTGATCAGTACAATGTTTGCCTATTTGCGGCTCCAAAAAAATCAATACAGCTCGGTGTATTGGTATTTTTGTTTTTGTAACTTTTACAAAAAAACGCAATTAGACTTTTTGAAAGTCAAGCGTCCAGTTTGGCCAGTTGCCGTTTAGCAGGCGGGTTTGGATCAACATCACTGCTCTCTCTATTATTTTGGTCATCGTCATCATCATCAGAAAGGTCGATAATTTCGTCCAACAGATATTCTGGAATTTCATCTTTGTCTTTCCCTTAGTTGATACATCCATAGCAATTTTCTTGATGCGGGCTGTTGTCTAACCAGATCATAGGCATACCAAAAGGCATAGCCTTCTTCTTTTTACTTTTCCATTGCATAAGAGTTGAATAGCAATTAAAGCAAACTTTTTTAGGGGCATAGTTTACGTCAGTGATAAACTCTTGCGAGAAATATTGTTTATAAGCTTCCAAAAAAAAAATCACTCGCATTGCCACATTTTTCATCGCTTGCTATGAAACTCCCACAAACATTACAAAAATGGTCCATTTTACTTTTTGGTTCCAACATTTTTAATACAATATATATTATACAATGTTTTCTTTGTTATTTTTATGAGACCGATGCACTTAACTTAAATCACTCACAAAATGAAATGGCTGAGTTTCGAGTCTTAACTGAATCTTTATTTTTGAAATTAGTTCGCTTGTACGAAAAAAAAAACGCTACGATTGCGGTGGTTGAAAACAAAAAAGTTGTTTTACTAATTCCTAATTCTTGAAACTTCCCTTTTTAATTACTTCTACCTAAATCGCCCTTTATTTAATGGTTTTGGGATTTTTAACGCAAATTATCGACTAAGACCATTTTCTTTTCAAATGAAATTTATTGAAGAAACTGAGAAGCATATTATAGATTAAACAGAAAGCAAAAAAGACGTAGTTTTGTGGAAAATATTTTCAAAAAGCATGAAAAAAAAAATAATTTTTCCAACATTGTGATTCATAAGCACCACAAAAATTTTGTAAATTAATTTTTTAAAAAATTTTATTTGTTGCACAGGTCTCCAGCAATAATTTGGCTTTTACAGATTGAAAAAATATCAATTAGTCGACGAGTTATAGCCAAAAAAACCATATAAACAATATGCTGAAAATCGGTATTGGACTGCAAAGTTCGAAGGTCGATTAAAAAATAATTCGAACTAACATAAACAAACGCTGCGATACGGGTCTTCTAATTTAGCCTCTATTTTGACCATTCACTCTCAGAATCGACCTAACTTTTGCTAACCTGAATTTGTTCCACAGTGTAAGCCAATCGTTACTTTTATAGGATTAAATAATGATACTAATAATGTACATGCACAAAATTTGAATGTACATATTCAGGAACTGAAACTTAGTATAAAACATATTTTATAATCAATGAAAGATTTTATTAATGAGTAACCTTTATATTATCATATTAATATACATAAAATTTAAGTAATAAGCTTTTCTCAAGTTAAACAATAGGTGTGTTTTTTTGGCATCGCTATATACGCTTGTCCAAAAAAACGCTCATCGGCGCTTAATATTTCGCTTAACTTTTTTCTTAAGAACTTGGCAGCATTGCGTGTTACTGTCAAATATTGGGTGATATAATAATGGGTGCTCCAAGTAGAGAGACTTTTTTCAATAGTCTAAAGTTTATGCGGACAATCCCGCTTCCATCTGAGACGTAGCCGCGGCCAACATTTGATAAACATTGTCTTGAAAAAATAAATGCCAAAAAATGTTCTCTCAAATGATAATACATATTCCTCATTAAAATTGAATTTTCCGTGTTTTTTTCTTTAAAAAGGTAGGGAGCTTCGAAACGGATCACCCTTTATTTTTATTTTTTTTTTTCGTTTAAAAAAATAAATGCACAAATTTCTACTGTTTAATACTTTTCGATACCAAACGTATTTACAGTTTCTTTGTAATGTCGGGAACAGCATTAAAAAGTTCAGCAACCAGACCAATTTCAGCGACTAAAAAGATTGGCACTTCGGCATCCTTTAGTCGCTCCACACAATAGTTTTGGAGTCTTTCATACCAGCCAGATGTTGAATAGCGCCAGAGATTCCGACAGCAAAGTATAGGTCCGAAGCTACAATTTTGCCCGTCTGTCCGATTTGCATGTCGTTGGGCACGAAACCAGCATCGACAGCAGCACGTGCAGCACCGACAGCAGCGAAAAAACTTGTCTGCCAAATCGTACAGCATCTTGAAGTTGTCGCCCGATTTGATGCCACGAGCACCCGATATAATCACCTTGGCACTAGCTAGCTCAGGGCGATCAGACTTTGTGAGCTCGGACGAAACGTACTCGCTTAGACTTGACTTGAAATCACCAGTGGGCGCCTGTTCGATGGCACCGCTACCGCCGTCCGCAGAGACAGCTTCAAAATTCGTGCCACGAACGGTAATAACCTTCACTGGATCCTTGGACTTGAGCGTCAGTATCGCATTTCCAGCGTAGATGGTGCGCACAAACGTATCCTCCGACTTGACATCGATAATCTCTGAAATAGGCGAAACATCGAGTTAGGCGGCGACTCGGAGGTGAAACCTTTGAAGGCATCATTCTCAGCCACGAGAACTTTTGCAACACCAGACACCTTAGAAACAGCTTCGGAAACGTGTCCGCATTTGGTGCCTGCTACCAGCAGTTACGTCGCCTCCGATTTTCTTTGCTGCCAAGATTGTATTCAGCGTTACAGGATTCAAAACTTCATTGTTGTGTTCAGCCACGACGAGGGTGCTTTTACAACGATGCAAAACGCTGCTGCGCAAAAGGTTTCGGGTGCTGGCGCTGAACATATTTTTTATGCTTAATTTTTTGATGCTTTATTTGTTTTTCTGATATAGACTTTTTTCTATCACCGGTCTGACGTAAACATGGTTGTTTTCCAAAAAGTGCTGCCAATAAATTATGTAAAATACCACTTTCTTGATCTGGCAATAGTGTTTCTATCGGCGACTATGAGCTAAGCGGCTATAATTATCCTGTCTTAGCTAAGCAATTTTTTGTATGAAAAATGTTGTTAAGCGTATATAGCGATGCCAAAAAAACGCACCTAATTTCAATATTAAATAGTTGAACTTAGATCAGTTTAAGTTCTCACTTCTGCCGTGTGTCCCGAGACGCACACATTTTTTTTTTTTAAACAACGTTATAAGCACAACTCAGGCAAACGCATCTTTTCGTTTCAAAACAACATGTAAAGGGAAAAGGTAATACAACTTGCCTGCCAAGTCAAAACATTAGTATTGCCAGAGGAAAAAACCCTGAAAATTCAAATTCCCACTGCTAGGCAATTTACCCCACTTCAATGTTCTTTATATTATAAGCAAAAGTACCGGGAAACACTTCAACGCAATACGTTATACTTGACATAACTAAAGCATGACCAATTTTATATTTAACATTTAACGGTAAATACATGTTTGTGCTATAAAGCTCTCTTAAAGTAAACCGAATTTTGGAGGTTAAAGCATCAATATATTTGTCATAATTTAACTTTGTATCAATAATAACATCAAGACATTTTATGTTTTCAACAAATTGTATCTGTTGCCCTCATGTAGCCCTCACCACCTCATCACCTCAACACTTCTTTGGATATGAAACTTGAATATAGGTATGTTTAATGAACGTGATTATTTCATATATTTACTTGTAGTATATTCGTTTTTCGTGAAAGGAGTTAGGATATATTGTTTTATTTTTTTTGTACAGAACCTCCATTTTATTATTATGCATATATTTTATTATTTATGCAAATGGGAAGAACATTTACAAATTTTTACTTTTTAATGTTAAACTATTCGTAGTGATAACCTCCATCAACTATTCAGTGGCCGAACTAAAGTTTTTCTATCGTGTATTTATTTATAATTCGACCTCAGAATTCGATCCATTTGATTTACTTAGAAATTTTACACTAAGATTTTCTTGGCAGTATATCGCAACCTCTTCACCTCGTTTATTTGGTCTATCATTTTGGTACAGTTTGTAATTCGGTAAGTATAAATAGAAATTCAATCACGTTTCTGAAATGCATACGACATCAAAAGAAGAATTCGCAAAAACGTGTTTTATTTATTTTTTTATTTATTTATTTATTTAATTATTTATTTACATCAATGGATAAATATTCCTTACTGACTACAAAATATTTGGCTACACCACTTAAAGTTAAATAACAATTATTGAATAAAATTATAATACATTGAGATATTTAGAAATATTAAAATTTACAGGTAAAAATTATTTAAAAGTACCTTTAAGGCTTGTTTCGTTACCGAAAAATCAATATCAATATAATTAGAGAGCATGTTGAATTCAATTAAGGCTCTATTGAGAGGAGCATTTATTGCATAATTTGTTCTAAGCATTCTTATACAAAAAAGGTCAAAATTACGAAGACTTCTTATTGGAATATTAAAATTTATCAGTTCTAAGAGTCGATGACAGTCAACAGTCCCATTAATTAAATCATGGACAAATAGAAGTGATAATATAGTTCTTCTACATTTTAAATACTTCAAGTTAATGTATAAACATCGAGCAGTATATGAGGGGATTGGGTCACTGAAGTTTAGAGGCTTCAGAGCATATCGTGTGAAAACTTTTTGAATACGTTCAAGACGATTTATATGAGAGCTATAATACGGACTCCAGATAAATGATGCGTATTCCAATTTGGATCTTACAAAAGCAGTATAAAGCGATTTGTGCTTATATGGATCAGCAAAGGCAGAGCTATTGCGTCGAACAAATGCAAGCATGGCATAAGATTTATGTAGGACAGAATTAATGTGGCTAACGAATGAAAACTTAAAGTCAAAAATCACACCTAAATCAGATATATTATCAACAGATTTTAAAGTGCAACTGTGGATAGAATAAGAGGTATTGATAATATTTTGTGATTTTGAAAATGTGGTATGAAAACATTTCATTATGTTTAATGAAAGACGATTTTTAAGACACCAAATAGAGAGATTCGACAACTGTAATTGTAAATCATAAGCGTCAGAGATATTTTTGATGGTAGAATAAAGTTTTAGATCATCCGCATACATTAAGTACATTGCCTTTGAAAAACAGCTACCAATATCATTGATGAACAAGATAAACAGCAGAGGACCAAGAATACTGCCTTGGGGAACACCAGAAGAAGAACAATAAAAGGTACCGATCTTACATTGTCAATTTATACAATCAATCTTAAAATTGTTAAGACTTCTTGCATTAAAATGGACGATTTTGAGACCTGAGTGCTGCTAACTCAAGACTTCGATAGCAACTTTATGATCGTAAGCCTTACGTTGTTATAAGGACAAAAAACATTTAAAGATCAGAGAAATAAAAAAAAGGAAAATAAAAAAGGTGATATAATGTAGATAGAGAAAGAAGAGTAAAATGTAAAATAAAAGACCAGATAAACATAAAAAAGTTAAGTAAATAATATACTTTAATTTTAATTGCGTTGAACATTATCGATACTACTGAGCAAATTCATCGCATTGTTAACGTTATACAAGATTCTTTTGAAAACAAAAAATATTGCAGTGCTGTATTTTTGGACGTTCAACAAAAATTTGACAGAGTCTGGCATCAAGGACTGCTTTTCAAAATGAAAAAGTTCTGCCAGCACCATTTTATTTCGTCTTAAAAAGCTTTCTATCCAATAGATACTTCTACGTCAAAGTAAATGATGAGACTTCAAGCATCTATCAAATAGGAGCTGGAGTATCTCAGGGTAGTGTTTTAGGCCCTATTCTGTATACACTTTTTACGTCAGGGATGCCTACAAATGACATATGCAACATATGCAGATGATCCTGTTGTTATAGGTACAGACACATCTCCTTCGGAAGCCTCTAGATTAGTTCAAAACGAGATAGATAAAATTGATGCGTGGCTATCTAAATGGAACATAAAAATAAACGCACAAAAATCTGTACTTGTTACATTCTCCTTAAGGCCCTGCAATTAAAATAAAAGGCACAATAATCCCAAAGGATAGTTCTGTCAAATATCTCGGACTACACCTTGACAGACGCCTTCAACTTGGTGGGCACGTAATGCCAGTTTTCAATAACAGTAATTTTCTGTATCTTTCCTACCTTGAACATAACAAATTGCTTGAACTTTCTAGGATCAGACCGAGTCCATGACAAAACAGTTTTGGAGTCAGTCCAATAGTGCATTTCCGTGACCTTTATGCTATGACCATCTTCGATTATTTTGATAAGACAGGCGCCTAAAAAGGCAGCTAATAATTCCATTCTAGGAATAGATGCAGGTTTAAGTGGCGCCACTTTGGCCTTAGGGCATACAAACGATACTTCAACTTTGTTCTGCGTCATGATTCTGAAATACGCGATTGCTGCGTATAAAGGTCAATACCAAATTCAAATTTTTCGCATATTGAGCGTGTGACGGTGAGCAGCTGGCTCCAAAACCCATCACAGTCAACACATAAGTATCTGGATCACGATTAATTTCTGCATTTCTCCAGATGAATCTTTGGGATTGTTGGTCCTTGAGATCGATTGCCACTCTATGGAACATATCATGTATGTCACCCGAAATTCCAATTTTTCCAATTGGAAAATTAAACAAAACCTCTACAAGTGAGATAAGCAAATCTGGGCCCTGTCATATGCCCTGGCATTCTGCTGCTGCATCCCAAAAAATTCTAATTTTCGATGGCTTGTTTGGATTCTTAACTGTAAAGATAGGCAGGTACCATTTTCTAGGAGAGTCTGCTTCGACTTCCGATTTGCACAGCTTCCTTATGTACCTTTTAGCTTCCATTTGGGCGATGTGTTCATTCACGAAGTCCTTCAGCGGAGCATCTTTGCTAAATTTCCTATCAAAACAGAGCATCCTATTCATTGCCATCTTGAAATTGTTTGGCAGTATCTGCTCTGGTGACTTCCAAAGGAGTTTCGCTACGAAGTGGTCTTTTTCACGCCTTACAAAGCACTTTAATAAGTTATCTGGTTCTGCATCACTCATATTGTGGAAGAGCTGTGTAAGCCCTTCGTTTTTTAGCTTATAATTTTGTACAACAAGTTTGTGTAGCGCCACATAATCATTGCATTTGCATATATGCATTTGCAGATCTGAAGCCATTTTCAAATTTCCCACGACACGATAAACTGTCCATCCGAGACGTGTCTTAATAGCTGCCAGCTCACTGGGGCCACCCTCAGTATATTTTAATTGCATTGTAAGATACTTGTTATTAAGACCGCATTACGATTAGATTCAACAAACAGTCCTTTAAGATGCTCATATCGCCAGGTTAATTCGTTAAAAATCAAAGTTTGTTCAGGTAGATCGAGCTTTTTAACTGATCGGGCACATCAACTATTTCGGAGTCTCGTTCTTCGCTAACTGATCAATCTGTCCATTTTAAAAACAAATCTGATTTCGTGCCTTTCAAATTAAGTGCTTTTAGAATGCTTTCTTCAATTAATGTTGGTTCGGAGCCATCGTCAAGAAAAACGAACAAGTCGGCCGAACAGTTCGCATTGTAGATTGTAACCGGCAAAATTTTGAACAAAGTGTTGGACGTGTACATAAAAAATGCAGAAACAACCTCAGAATAGTGTTCATCTTGTGAAGGAGAGGGTGGTGCTTAGCACTACATCCGTCAATTCCACATGATTTACATTCACGGCAAAACCTCAAATCATGTATTTTTAAGCAGCTTCGACATAATCGTTTACGTAAAATTTCTTTCCATTTATTGTCATTACTCAAGTTTTTAAACTTTTCACAATATTTTATCAAATTTTAAATTATCGCAATAAAAGCGTGTCGTGTCGTGCAGGAGGTACTTCCTGATATGGTATGACACAATTTGCTGCTTCAGCTATGTCAAACAACCAATTTCTAAATATAACCAGATCAACAGCTCGAACAGTACGCGCGTATCTTGACCAATTTAACTTAATCTGCGCAGGTAATTTTTTAACAAGCTCCTGAACCAAAGTTGGGCTGCGCAGGTGTTGATCTAAATCAGCTGCTTGCATGACAGCGACCACATTTTTAACGTCCAATGTAAAATTCATAACTGTTTCCAATTTGTTAACGCTTATAGCTGGCAATGTCCCCAGTTTAAATAACAAATTGTTTAGTATGTGTTCTGGTCTTCCAAAAATCATTCTTAGTGTTGACATAATTTCAGGCACCAGTTCCGGCATCGTAGGCCTCCTACTCACATACTCGAGGGCCCCTCCTTTGAGCGATCGTTGTAAACGAAGCAAATTTCCAGAATTCGATAACCCACATAGTTTCGTTGAGTTTTCAAAATTGTTTACAAAGAGAGGGGCCGCTCTTCGGGTTTTCCTTTGAAAACTGGTAGCTCGTGCGAAACAACCTGGCGTACATTTGACGCACATTCAATTCATCGCCCCAGATCGGCTGAGAACGTATTTTTTCTGCTTTACCAGCCTCCATCTCATGCTTGAGAGCTAAAGCGCTTGCCCACCGTCTACGTTGCCCTCCCTACAATTCCGTTCCGTACCTTCAGTTTTATTTCCGGTATCGCATTTCGTTGAGGAGCACCTATTTTCATCTGCTACACGCTGGTTGTGATTTAAATTTTCGATACTACTAGACCCTTTCCTTGACAACCACCTCGCATTATGCTGTTCCTGGTTTTCCGCCTCTTTGAGGTCATCTTCAGAACAGTCATAATCATATTTCATCATAACCTAAATTTCTTTTGTATAAAACGCATATTCGCTTTATGCTCTTCTTGGAGCATTTGCAGATCGAGTTCTTTGCGCCGGCTTCCCTTAGCGGAGCCTCACTTGCTTGCACTTTTTGTCGCACTCACCTTAGATACAAATGGGATATTTTCGGCTTTTTTCGGTTTGATACCTTCCGTAGATGCTTCGCCTTGGTTTACCACTTGTTTTTGGCCACCTTGTCACTTTTGGCCATCCGCTTGATTATGACCTTATGCTGGCTTCTGATTTATAGTTGGACCTGCTGGAGATCTCTTGAAGTCGCTGCACTGCCACCCCTTATCTTCATCTCCAATGCTGGAGTCAACGTTGACGCATTGGTGGTTTCATTACTATTGTCGCATACATCGCACTGTTCCATTCTTGAATCATCGTCATCCTGGCACAGGGGGCAACTCTTACCCGGCGTAACCATTGCCGAGTATTTCAATCGCTTGTATTCAACACCTTAAAAGAATTGTTAAGGCTTCAACACTTTGTGTAAATTCAGTTTCACTTTGATTTTGTTTATCGTAGCACGTATAATGCTTGTTTTAAGTTCTACAAAGTAAAATAATAAAGTTTAAATAATATTTTATATAAATGTACAGAGTTTGATAATCTTACGTTGGTTTTCGACCGCGTGTTCAATTTACAAATGATTTTACAAAATGGTTTCTTTAATTAGAACAGTTACTTTTTTGTTTCTTTTTTTAATAACACAAAGAGTCAAAGAACCAGAAAAAGTTACGAATAGTTACGAAATGAGTTGCCAACAGCGTTGTTTCAGTGTAAAGCTATTCATGGTTAAAATTGTACTGAATTGACGTTTAAAAAAACTGACTGACTCAAGTCAATCAGCTGTTAAATGTCAAAGTTATTTGATGTTAACATACCGAAAATAGTGCCTTTTTAATCAATAGTGCCTTTGAACAGAATAGTGTCGAATAGTGTCGTGTGTCCAAATTTTATTTTGACATATCGCACTCACTTCCTGCAAAAGTGTCACACCTTAAATATGGCATTTTTTGAGATTAATACTCGGATAATAACGGTTATGCAAACACTTTTATGACATTATCTCTATGGAAGCTTGAGTAATTTAAAACGGTCTAATAAAAAAATTTCAAATTCTTTTCGTATGGCACCTAAAGCTCGAACCCTAAATCTATTTGAAGTTTGTCGAAATCTTCCAACCTACTTGAACTAGGGCAATACAGGGTGGGTCAAATACAAGTTTAAAAAAAAAAAATGCAATGAAATGAACAAAATTAAATTTTTTTTCCGCACCAAACTGTCACTATCTTTGGATACATTGGCTTCTCAACAATAACGTACGGCTTTTCCGAGTTCAGATGGGACAATTTTTTAGGCTAACGTAGCCGCCGAGATGAAAATGAGCCCCCTCAGAAAAGATGATTTTTCCCCAAAATTATTTTCTTTTCAAATAACGCACTGTTTGGGCTACACAGCACTCACTTTGGAAATAATTTGCCAATTTTTCCCAACGTTGTTCAAGCGTAAAGTGATTTCTTCGCGCGGAGGTATAATACTGACTTCATGTCAAGATTTCGAGCGGGAAACAGCTGTCAGTGTCAAAATAACCTATGATTTAAAAAGAAACCACTAGATGGCTCACTCTTTATGGTGATTAATGATCAATGATATTAAAATAGTACCGAAATGAAAAGGCACCTGTGTAAAGTGCTGTCAGGTCTCGAAAATGCCTAAAAAAAGACGGTTGTTGCTGAAATGCCATCCCTGCTGCTGACAAATATTTGTTTTATTTTGTTTTTCTTTCTTCCTATTGCTATTTTCGATTGATTTTCGATAAACATTAGAAATGAAATCGATTTCTACGTGATTCCAATGGTTTTCAAACTGAATTACTTTCGAATGAGGTAATTCAGCTTGTCAAATTTTGTATTGCGAATTACTAATTTCGGAGCATAATTGAGCCTCAAATTTCTAATGAGAGCCAAATTACTTAATTATAGCTGAATTTCAATACTGCGTTACCATGGATGTGGAAATTCCCATGGTATTTTGTGGTGTTTCCAAGTTATCGATTTTTTAAGATTTTTTTTTTTATAATATGTTTTAAGAAAACTAACTATAGTTTTATTAGTATACAAGCGATATTAATATTTAAGGTACCATTAAGGAAGGTGGCGTCCGTGGCGTAGTTGGTTAAAGTGCGTGGCCGCTATGTCAAAGAACATTGGAGACCCAGGTTCGAACCCCAGCAGCGACAGAAAATTATTTGAATTAAAATAATTTTTCTGTACGGCCCCCACCTCTCTGCAGACAATGGCAAACCTCAGAGAGTAACCAAAATGCCATGTAAAGCTTTTTGAGAACGAGAACATTCCGTTCATCGCCGTTCGGAGTCGGCGTTAAGCATGTAGGTCCGGTTCTCGGTCAATTGTGTACAAACTTAATAACACGCACAACACAATTGATCATAAGAAGCTAGGTCAAAGTCCTTTTAAAGGCTGAAATGGCCAGTTATTTATTTATTTTTTACCATTAAGGAAATATAATATGCTTTCAGAGCAATTTCAAATTAACAAAATCCATTGAGTGTTTCATATTTTACAGCTGTTTTTATGTAAAAGTAAAATATTTTCTTACATAAAGCTGTTATTGTCTTTAAAATAAACGTTATTACTATGAATAATAGAGAATAAATTATTTAAGTTTAAAAAATATCTCGTTTTTGGTATATAATATGTAAGATTTATATGATTTTTTATAGAAGTTTTTTATGATAAAATGTTTTTCCCATGTACGAAATGTTATTTCAAGCATTTACATTTCGTACAAGGTTAATTAATAAAAAAACTATAAACTTTTATATACCAAATGAAAGGCAAAATTTTAGGCTTTTAAAATAAAATATATTTTTAGCACCTTTATACGCTATACGATAAATTTTTGAGAAAATACTGGTTTTGTTGGTAGTAAAAAGTAAACATAGTATAAATTTACTTATAAAATTCAACATAATGTTTAAATAAAACTTATTTGTAATTTTTCTGAAAGATATTTTAATTATCTTTCAAATGACGTGTCAATCTTTTCGATCCATTGGATAATGGCGAGGATATAGATATTGTTTTGAATAAACCTTAATAATAACTAGTTGAGTTATCGATTTTTGTTCGGCAAATCATATTTTTTTGTTGTACAAAAAAACACTTTCAAATCGCGGCGCCCCGGAAATCGTAATTGTGCCAATGTTCAATATTAAAGGTCCGATTAAAAAATATTTTCAAACACTCAAATGTAAAATCGGGTTTTTTTTTCAGCTTGGTCTCAATTGTCAGGTCAATAATTCTACTGCACATAATTTTTTTAATTTAATTTCGGATAGCGATGTATTGTTTTTAGAGTAAAGAAATAATAAGGGAAAATTATAAAAAAAGAAGTTCTTAGTTGAAAATGAGTTCACAGTTGTCAATAGCAAAAGAGGTGTTGACAGTGAATTTTGTATGTAGATATCCAGCTGCTGCTACAGTGCGCAAAATTTGTTTAGCCGCACACGATTTTACATCAATATGAATTAAAAAACAAGTGCGGAATTAACTGAATAATGAACGACTTCATTTTTTTTTATTTAGTACAAAATAATTAAGAATTTGAGAGATTTTATGTTTATATTTTAAGAAAATTTAAAAAATAGTTATAACGCAAGATAAATTCGAGCGAAATTTGCTTAGCCGTAGTCTTGTTTTACGTGTTGTAATTGTAAGTTATTTTTACTGCTGGAAGGTTTTAGTGATTTTTTTTTCAATTTAAACTTTTTTCAATATTTAAGACGATCAAATGATTTAAAAATATTGAGGCGTTTAAAAAGATTGTGAAAAGAAAAAGTGAAGTTCTCTTTTGATTTAGAAGTGCTATCTCTGAAAGTTTCGAAGATATTTTATTAAAGCTGGTATCATTGAATAGATAAATTGATTACCTTTATTATACTTCTTAAAACTTTTACTGAATTTCTTGATGGTTTTTCAGATATAACGATTTTAGTTTTTTTTAATATATTTTTTCCAATAAACTTATTTTAAAGAAAAAAAAAATGCATTATTATGGCAGTCTTTAATTATTATAATAAAAAAGTCATATTTTTATCCTTCAATTTGATATATGTGACCCGGTCTACGAAAAGGGACCTTCGGTGTGAAAATATCATTTTTCACTTTTTTGGCGATTCGGATAGACTAATGTGTGCTCTTTCTAATGGCGCAAAGCAGAAGTTTCCAACTCGTAAAGAAGTTTGTCAGGAATTTTCCAAAAAAAGAGCAGAAATGAGTGAAAATGAAAAAAAATTGGACATTGAATTATAACATAATAAACATCATTTCATACTTTTATTTGAAGGGAAACCAGCCATTTTACATAAAAATCGAAATATAAAATAAATCTATAATTTTTTTTTACGCTTTATATTTTTTTTTTTCCGATGCCAAATTTTTTTTTGGTAGTAGAGCCGCAGAATCTTCCTCGTCATTACCATCTGCCTTTCGTTTCTTCGATGCCAACTTTTTTTTTGGTAATGGAGCCGCAGAATCTTTCTTGTTATTACCTTTTGCTTTTTGTTTCTTCGATATCGAATTCTGCATTATACCTTATTCCAGCTTCGATATTACTTAGTATCACTTGATCTAGTTTGTTTTTGGAAAGGTCGAGACAGTTCATTCTACTATCAACAATCCGATCTCGTGGTATAAGTGTATTGCATTTCTTAACACAACAATCGGTAGAGAAATATTTTGTTATCAGCTTTTCTTCTTCTAAATCCACAATAGATAAGTCCATTTTAACGAAACTTTCCTCTGTATTATCTCCTGCCTGATGTAAATCATGATCGCTGTCGAAATCGTTATCAATGTCGGTTTTATCACTATCTTGTTCGTCTTCACCAATATATTGTCTAAGAACGAAACTAACCTCTTCATCTACACTCATTTTTAATTTATTTCGGAATCAAAAGACGCATAAAAATGATTCAGTAAACGTAATCACCTCTTCACTGTTGGTCGTTAACTAAAAAAAAAGAACTCGTATTAATTGACTAAGAAATACAAATCTGTATTAATAGACTAAGAAATACAACTCTGTAAGAATAGAGGATAAGCTGAAATAAATGAAAAGACGCCATTCAGTGTGCGACAATTAAACGTTTACAAACAGCTGTTTTCTCGAAAACTTGTTTTTACACCGAAGGTCCTTTTTCGTAGACCGGGTCACATATAGTTTTTTATAGTAAGTGTTAAACTGTCAGAGTTATCACACCTTTAAGAAATAAATTTGAACCAATACAACTTTTAAAAGAAAAGAGAAAGACATTTTTTTGTGCCCTTGTTTTAAAGGCTTCAATATTTAAATATAAAATATCAAAAGAACTAACAAATTCTCAACGATAAATTCATATTGCCATTTTAAAAAAGGAACTTAACAAAATTTGGGTTATTTTTTCAATAAAAGTGCAACACTTAACAGCTGCTTTCTGGCAACATGTTTTTCACCTTCCTGTGGTGAATAAATAAAGCTTTTCATTTGTCAAGTGTTCGCCTGAATAGGTTTTACAAATCAGGTTGACAAAATTTTGTCAAATTATTTCTTGTAAATTGACAGCCATAATAGCATCTATTCTGCTTGTTAACATAACAAGGAATTGTAAAAAAGCTCTTGTTAATGTTCTTGTTATGTAAAGTACATTTTTTTATTCTGGCAAATCATTAACAATTTGAAAGCTCTAAAAAGCTGTTGAAATTCACCACGCATGGTGAAAATGTAAATGCCTTATACCATGTCTACACAGAGAGTTTAGCTTGAGTTTCGTTTTAAGTTAACCATAGCTGTTCACACAGAGATGCGTCGGCAGAATTGTGCTTAGTGTGACATTTCTTTGTTAACTTTTGTGTTCTCATTTTTTGTCGGCACATCCACCACCGTGACATCAATTCCACTTGAGGACAAGGCTGCATCCATTTCTGGATTCTTCCTTGCGCAATTTGGAATTTTTATCTGCCCATACTAATATGAAGACCTCATCTTGTACACTTGCCCAAGCTCTTCGCTTTTTTGTTCATTTTTTGCAAATAGTAAATTGCACAAACAAACAGCTGTTTTTGACATTTCTCACCACAAAATTGAACAAGTTGCCTTTGAACGTACCTTTTTGTAAGAACGTTAGCATATTTTTAGGGATTTCTCAAATAAAGTTTTGAGAAACACAGAAACAAAGTTGAGTTTAGTTGAGTTTCATCCTCCAAAATTGTACTGGAGAACTCAAGAGTTTATGTTGCGTTCAGTGGCAAAACTCAACTTTGTGCTGGAAACTCAAACTAAACTCTCTGTGTAGACATGGCATTAGATATAAAGCGTCTGCTCTTTTTATATTGCTCATTTCTTGCTTATTTTGATTGCCTATGTTTATTTTTCTACAAGTAAGATGAAAAATGTTAAGAAATAAATGATTTACTAATTCTTTTAAGTTTCAAAATTAAGTTTTTTAATAACCAAGCAATTTTCGAGTGTTTTGCAGTCTTTAAAATTGATTTTTTCTTTGATCTTCTTCAGTATCAGTGCTAAAAAGAAGTAAGAATTCATCCATTTTTTATATATTATTGTATTTGCACAGCATTTGCTTGGCTTAATACTGAACTATCTTTCGTTGTTAAGTTGTTTTCTGCCATTAACAAAATAGTACAGAAATGAGCTTTTAAATTATCACCAGAATACGAAACCTTAACAATTTGTTAATATTTACTATTTTGTTAATGCGGTGAGCTTAGTTAAGCTACCAGAATAGGGCTGTTAATCTGAATAAAATGAGTTGTGAAGCCGAATTCTTCTGGAAAATTTTTGTTACCAACCCAGAAGACTATAAAATCTAACCATAAGCAAAAGTTTACCATTCATATGGACCACAGGCGATAATACTTATTAAAAATATCTCACATTAGATTTCTATATCGGAAACGAAAAATTTTCATAGGACAAGTGGTGTAAGTCCAAACTTTTTCACTAGTATGCAATATTCTCCATAATTTTTTATTACTTACTTTATTTTTTTAAGACAATAAATAACTGGTCATTTCAGCCCTTGAAAGGACTTTGACCTAGCTTCTTATGATCAATTGCGTTGTGCTTGTTATTAAGTTTTTACACAATTGACCGAGAAACGCACCTATAGGTTTAACGCCGACTCCGAACGGCGATGAACGAAATGTTCTTATTCTTAAGAAGCTTTACAAGGCATTTTGATTACTTTGGCATTACTTTCTGAGGTTTGCCATTGTCTGCAGAGAGGTGGGGGCCGTACAGAACAATCATTTTAATTCAAATAATTTTCTGTCGCTACTGGGGTTCGAACCCCGGTCTCCAGGTTCGTTGACATAGCGACCACGCACTTTAACCAACTACGCCACGGACGCCACAATTTTTTTAAGATATCAATAGCTTTTTTATGCATTTGACTAAGCTTATAAGCAGTGCTTTATGCTTAGAATTTCTTAAAAGAATTTTTTTCAATATAAGCAAATATTTTTCTTTCAATTTTATTTGCATAAGCGTATGCGTTTGTCAAAATAAATTATAAAGAAACTTTTTTTTTGACGAAAGTAATATATGTATGTGCCAAATTTAAGTGACCTCCGTTGAGCGGTTTAGATTTGTACTCCGGTCAAACAAACAGAAAACTACTTATCTTAATAAAGATTATATGTAAAATATTAATTAATTTTAATAGGATATAGATTTAAATTATAGTTTTATAATATTAAATTCATTAAAATCATTATTAACAGCATAAAACTTAAAGAAACTCACATCAATTATAAATTCCCACGATAATCCTACGAAAATCTTAGTTTTCCATCGGAATATAAGAATACGTAATATATTAGTATTTCTCAACGAAAATGCAACCCTGCGTTAATATGGAATGTTATAGCTGAATTACACTACTGCGTTAGGTCGGTCGTGTGCTGACCGTACGTTGGTCTCCGTTGTAAAAACTTTACGATATAAGCTGTCAAAAGGGACGACCTCAAACTTTGCAAAACTCACTGTGTAACCTAAATAAGAGCGTTGAGCGGCGCGTTACCAGCCGCTTTGCGTTAACGCTGAATTGTCTTCCCTAAATAAAAGCGGCGGCTTTATGTCAGATGTTAAATGTTGTGAAACCGTGTTTGCAATATGGTGACTTTATACTGTGAATTTTTGTTTTAAGTGGTAGGAAAAATTAAAAATGAATCCCGAGTACATCGATGGAATTGAAGACATGGTGCTGCTAAGTTTGATAAGGGGAACTGGACGACGAAGTGGAAATCGTGCGCTCTTCAAAAGCCGGGAAAGATTTGGATTTTATTCCAGCGGTGTAGACATTCTCATTGAGAAAAATCCGGAACTATTTGTGAAATCAGTGCGGCTAACCCACAAACAGTTTCACGTCATATTAAATTTAGTAGAGCCGTGGCTTCAAAAAAACTCACATAGAAAACCCATTTCGCCTGATCAAAGATTGTACATTACTTTGCAGTAAGTATAATAGACTTAATTCCGTATTATTGTTCTTAATTTATTTATTGTTAGTTTCTGGGCTCATGGTTGCGCGCTCCATGTAATTTCAATGAAATTTAGGATTGGCTTAGAAACAGCAAGATGCATTATTTTGGAAACATGTAGTGTGCTGTGGCGTATCTTATCACCTTTTTATGTAAGCCCTCCAAGTGATGGTGAGTGGAAGACGATATCGGACGAATTCTTCAGAGTTACCAACTTCCCACATTGCCTGGGTGCACTGGACGGCAAGCACATCAGAATAAATTGCCCACCAAAGTCTGGCTCCCAATTTTTTAACTATAAACATTTTAATAGCATTGTAAGTATATTAATGGAGAAGTAAAATATAAATTACTTAAAATTTTTGAAAATATGTTTTACTTGCAGTTTGCGATTCCAACTACAGTTTTACATTAGTGGATGTTGGCGCTTATGGCAGCCAAAGCGACGGTGGTGTATTTAAGAATTCACATTTCGGAAAACTTATATTAGAGAAGAAACTAAATACTCCACCAGCAATCAATTTGCCAAACTCAAATATAGTTTTTCCATATTTTTTGTTGCGGATGCTGCGTTTCCTTTAAAGGAAAATATAATGAAGCCGTATTCGAAGGTAGAATAGATTTATCTGGCTATAGTACATACAATCAATATTATTTAATGAATGATATATGTAGGTTACTGACGAAACTAAAGAGAATTTCAATAAAAGGTTGTGCAGTGCCAGAATACGTATTGAAATTGCTTTTGGTAAGGTACTTTTGGATACTTTATAGTATCAAAATATATATTATTTACTTATGTTCGTTTAAGGTATACTTACTGCACGATGGAGAGTGTTGAGAACCTCCATAAATTTTTCACCAGAAAATGCAAAGAAGGTTCAACAATATTAAATTGCTCAACTACATATAAGATATATAAAATGCACATGTTTATATTTGCAGGTGGTGCTAGCAACAATTGTATTGCATAATTTTTTGAGAATTTCAAACTCAACGAACTCTTTAGTTGCAGAGGAAAATTATAGTTTCAGTCTAGGGAGCGTGAGTAGAACTGACACACTTACTCCCAACACATCAATGCAATTAGCACTAAGCCGAAGAAATGAACTCTGTCATTATTTAAATTCAATATGACATTATTTTCAAAAATTTTTTTTAAATATATAAATAAAATTATTTGTTTCACAAAACAAACATAAATATATAGTAATCTTGAAGTGCTGGAATTTAGTTTTCTACGGCTGAAATAATCAACATGACGTCCTCTTACATAAGTATACCCTGATAACTATGTTTCATACAAAATGTTAAAATTTGCTATATTGCATGTTTAAATTAATGAAAGTTTGTATAAAATTTTAATTTATTTTTACTTTATTAAATTTGGCCTATCAAAATATCTTATTGCATTCAAAAAACTCCAGTTGCTTAAAAAAAAAAACAAATTACCCATCAAAATAGCACTTAAACAAATCCAGTTGCTTAAAAAAAAAAACAAATAACACATCAAAATAACTTAAACTATTAAAACAAATCCTGTTGCTTTAAAAAAAAAAAAAATAACACTATCGATTAGCTTAATATGGAAAAGTCGTAACTCGATTTTTGTTTTGGTTACTTTACAGGAAGAGAAATGAACTGAATATAATCTGGAAAACTTTGGATATAAAAATACTTATAATGTAGTTTTTATTTAAAATTTTGACTTCCTTAAGGCAGGTGTATTTGAGAGTGGTCTACCAAAATATATGAAAACGCGATTTGGGAAAAAAACGAGTTACGCCATTTCCATATTAAGTCATCGGTATGTGTTCTTTGTTTTTTTTTAAAGAAACAGGATCTGTTTTTTAAAACTAGCTTACATTGAGGAACCGTGCGATGTATTAATTTTAATGTTGACTAATTTTAAAATTTCAATTTGAAGATCGTCAACTTCATTTTCTCTTAATCTGTCGGACTTGCTTCTTAACAGACCGAAAAAAATTTTCGTGTGTACTATTTGCTGCGCTTGATAATTGAGGCTGCTCGTATTTTCTCTTCATTGCCACAAGCACGTCAGTGAAGAGATCTTCCTTTGCTCGTTTACGGCTTGTGTTGGTACGCGAAAACTGACTACTACTGTCTTCTTCCAACCATTCCACACTGGTATCCAATTCATTACAAACGTTACCTATTGTACTAAAAACATGATGTGAAAATGTTTGATTAATTTTTCAGATAAAGAAGACATATTTTCTACGAATACCTGGCAGGCTCCATTGATTCCGCTAAAAACTCCATGCTGGCCATATATTTCCAAGGAACTCCAATTTTTCGTTCGGATCCAGAAGGAAGATCTTCGGTTACTTTTATTTTCCTGTATTTATCGCGTAGGCTCTTCCACTTCACTTTGCATTCCTTAGCTAAATTAAATATTTTATTAGTTATAATTATGCTTGTGTAATTTTACTTAAACTACCAGACAGATTTGTTTGTTTCCCGATTTCATCCCAAACTCGCTCTTTATATTTTACGTCTTTATATTTTGAATCTGTCTTCTGATAAATGCAAGGGTTAACGTGAACTAACTCTATTATTTTCTTGCTTAAATTCTATTATTAGTACAAAATGAAATCAAAAGCAAATTAAAATTAAATTAAACTAAAACCCAACTAAACTAAATTGTTAATAATATGAATTACTTACCTCCATTTGTGCAGACAGAAACTCGGCGGCAAAAAATGTTTAGCAGAAATAACAATTTCTTCGTGTTCTGCAGCCAACTTTACTTCCTAACGCTCTGTCAAAATTGGATTTTCCAACCGCTCAGCGTTGCCGTCGCGTTATTATGGTTTGCTTCATACAATTCATATTAGCATGACGATTTTTGACAGATAAACAACGCCGACTCTTGTTTAGGTTTCACAGTCAATGTTGCGTTGACAGATTGTGCGTCTGTCATTTTGGTGATGCCAATAAAATCAGCTATACTAAAAATCCCACAAAACGTCCCTTTTTCCGAAATCATGCAATTATAATTTTAACCCTTCGTTGCATGGGACTGCACATATGCAATGTTGACTTCTAAGAGATATAGCATACACACCCTGTGAATATACCTAACGGAATTTTATTTAAAAATAAATTTAGACATTTTTTTATTAGTTGTTGTCTTCTTTTGTCAAATTGGGGATTTAATTTGTCCAAAATATTGATTTGAACAAGGTCTGTCTTATACGTAGAAACAATAAGTGAATATTTTTAATAATTATACAAGAAATATCAAAAAAACGTTAAATTGTAAGTTATTTTCCAGAATATAAGTTAATTTTCTTTAAGCTTACTAATTTTTTTGTGCATTATAACTATAATTTAATAAAATAAATGGCTTTATTGCAAATATGCAATATCATGCAAGTTACATTGCAGATATGAGGTTATATTGCAGATGTGCAATTATATGCACTTAACTATATTTAAAGCTAAAATTAAAAATAAATTAATTTTTAAAATAAATAACTTGGGTCAAGAAAATGATCTTCGGCTTGTGTAAATATTGTTATAAAAGAGTTTTACGGGAAGTACTTCTAATATGAATTACAAAGTTTTTTTTATCATAATCATTATATGAACACTACCACTAATGATTGAACTAGCCAAAAGGGGTATTTATTGGGTACAATCCGTCGGAACAGACTTCCGAACTCAAAACTACCGAGTGTTCCCATATTAATGAAGACATCTCGAGGAGAGTCTGTGGAATATGTAGCTTATATTATGTTCAGACTGCTTCTTAATGCTTAATGCTTCTCTAAATGCGAATTTACCCATATAAAATTCTGTCAAGTAAATTCACATAAATTATACTTCAAATGAGCATTTAGCAGTTTGCGACCCTGTTTCGAAGTTCGAATACATTTTACTCGTTTGTTTTGACAGTACTCGTTATTAAATTCAATCAGTTGTGCGCCAATCGATTAATAAACTTGAACAATTTTTTGTTTTTCGTTTTCTTATTTTTTTAATTAAATACACAAAAAATGCCCTGTTCAAAAATAGATAAAAAGATTTCGTTGACTAAAACCGATCGCAAAGGACTGGCCTGAAAGCAACAAATTATCGAAGACGTGCGCCGCTGCGTGGGAAAATATCTTCACATCTTTGTCTATCAGGTGCAATATATGCGCAATAATCTGCTGAAAGATCTACGACAAGAATGAAAAGCAAACTCAAGATTTCTCTTTGGTAAAAATCATATCATGCAAATAGTTTTGGGACGCAAAAAAGCTGAAGAAGTTGAAACAGATTTACACAAGCTTTCCAACAGACTTGCGCGACAGGATGGTCTGCCACTGAAACGCCAAAGCAAGAGGTTCTTGACGACCAAATATTACTGCGCGGTAGAATATGCTTGCAGTGGTTTTGTAGCCACAGAAACAGTGGTATTAAAAGAAGGTCCACTCGAAGATTTTGCACACTCTCTGGAGTCACATTTGCTTTCACTGGGTATGCCTTTTAAATTGCAACGGGACTTATAACATTCTATAGTGACTACACAGTGTGCGAAGAAGGAAAAGTATTGACACCAGCGCAGGCTCGCATACTCAAGCTAATTGCGCATCATATAATAAAAGTCGTTTAGGTTCATTTTAAATTTTATTTAATCTGTCTATGATGCATTTGTTCAATTATTAATATGAATAAAGTTGTTTATTAATATATTTAAAAAAATAATTGTTTAAAATTTTTCCAAAACTTTCTGGCTCGTTCCTGCAATCATATTTTTGTTAAAATATCGGAGCATTTTCACAACATAAAAGTAATTTTAATAAATCTGTCAATTTAAATTTGAATTAAGGGCTTCTACGTAGTTTGAACACTTAACATTTGCAAGAATTTTCGAACTTCTAAATGCGCATTTAAAACTCAGACTGAACATAGTATTAAAATGATGATGTTAACGTACATTTGATTTCATGGAGAGATAATAAAGTTGTTAATTGGATGTCAAACCATTGTAGTAAAAGTGACCTTAGCTGAACGATTTGATAAGAAGTTGTGTAAAAAAATATCCATTGAGTGTCCGAATATTGGTTCTCAATACAATACATTTATGGGGGAAGTCAATTTGTTCCACTCATTTATTGGAAGCTGTAAGATAAAAATACGCTATACGATAATATTAGTAAATGCATTGCTATTGTATAAGCGTGCGTAGCAATAAAGCGGTAATCATGAAAACATAATAATTGTCAATTTTCGTTTGTAAGTGGTAGAAAGTCTTTACAAAGTAGGAAAACTATCCACAGAAAGTGGAAGACCTTCCGGATTATCAAAAAACGTTGCAAAAAATGTCGAAACATTCGAGAAGTATCCCACTATGCGTTTTCCCACTATGCAATGGGACAACAAGCGTTTACCATGTAAATTACCAGGGTGTAATGAATACACTCATGCTAGCTGCTCAATAGTTTAGACAAGAATATGTTTTAATAATATATCAAAATAGAATTAAAACAGAAATTGTTTTAAACAATTTCGTAATGAATAATGTTTTATGTACTTATTTAATGAATTCTTATACAATGAGCTTCAAACTAAGAAACAAAATCCTTGTGACCTTGCAAATCAGTGTTTTATATTTTTCTTTGTTTAAAATTGTCAATTTAAATTGACTATATAAAAAACTGGGAACTATATCTTAGTTTAAATTATTAAAAGCATTCCATTTCAAAAATGTAAAATACAAACTAATATATAAACCATTGCAAATATGCAAATATGCAATGTTGCGTAACTTCGCTCCTATTCATTGCAGAGCATCCAAATTTCGTTTATATTTACATTCTCTAAACCTCCCCAATCACAAATAAAGACATAAAATATTTTTATACACAGGGAGAAAAAAATTAAAAGATATTGTCATAAAAACATTAAGAGCCAAGAGCTTTCTAAAACCTACTTTAGAAAGCTATGGCAAAAAATTTTTCTTTGATTAATCGATATTTTTATACTTATATATATATATATGCATATTGTTTTTTTTTTTTATTAAACGTGATTGCTTCATATCATTATTTTTCTTGTTTTTGTCAAAATTACTGCTATTTATTATTATTATTACTGTTAATTTTTGACGAAATTTTTGCAAATTTTGAGAGCAAAATGTGGGAAAATTCGTCAACGAAAGCAAGTTGGAAATATGTATGGAAATATTCATGTAAATTTGTGTATAGAAGTTTTTTGGTACCGTGCGTGTTTTGGGGCAATTTCAATCAATTTTTATCCACCTTAAACACCAGAGAGCGCTTAAGCACAAATTTTAAGAAAATCGGTATATAGTGCTTTTCATATACGCTGAGTGTTTTTCTGCTATCTTTTTTGACCCATATTGAACACCAGAGGGCGCTGTAGTACAATTCTTTATGCGATTAGAATGAAAATTGGTATATTGTGGTTTTGAGGTACGGTGAGTATTTTGGCGCTATCTTCTTTGATCCAACTTGGACACCAGTTGGTGCTGTAGTACAAATTTTTTTACAAAATCGCCTAAAGCTATAATATGCCTACCATAGGCGTGGAAGGATATCACCAAGTGGAACTCCATTGTGAGTTTTAATGTTATGCGACTTTAATTTCTATAGCTATTCGATATCAAAACTTTGGCATGTATGGGCGGAGCCACACCCTCTTGACCAATGCCTGTCCAAATTTTTTAGTAGAAATGCATCACCAAATAGTAATTCTATTCTAAAATTCATCGTTTTGTGACTTACTTTCATAGGCTATTCGATATCAAAAATTATAATTGTATGGGCGGAGCCACACCTCCTTGTACAATGCCCGTCTCGGTTTTCTAGTAGATGGACATTACCAAGTGTCAACTCCATACCGAGTTTCATTATTATGCGGCATTTAACTCCAAAGCTATTTGATACCAAACTTTGACTTATATGGGCGGTGCCATGCTCCCTTGTTCAATGCTCATTCAATTTTTCCAGTCAAAGGTGTGACCAATAGTTCGAAAGTTATACCCAGAATTTGGGCAGCCGAAAAAGTGCCACACCCTTTTCCCAACGCCCATAAAATTTTACCAATGGAACGGCACATGTAAATCGAGGCCCACCACCTAATTCCAATGTTGTGCGACCTATAATTCCAAAGTTATTTGATATTGCAGATTCGAGCTGCCACGCCCCCTTATACAATGCTCGCTGAATCACTTGTAATTAGTGAGTACTTGGGTACAACTTTACAAAAACAAAATGAACGGCATTTCGTCGTTCGCAAATTATTGTGTTCTATATGACAAAAATATTTTTTTGGTAAATCAAGATAAAAGTTTAGTAAAAAACTGAACCGAAAAATCTGCCACGATTTTCTTACCAAGCATAGTTCAAGATGTGGTTTTTTCTGTCAAAAAAATGTTCATCTTTGGAAGCGTTTTTTAGAGTAAGATGCGTTTAAAAAAAAAATAATTTGTTCTATATGTACTTATTTACGAAACTCTTCTTGTTTTATAGCATATAGAACGAAATGTAATATGTATTGGAGAAATGAAAAGCAATGTGATTTCACTCAACAAAAACTTTATTTCATATACTATAATATTAACTTAATTTTAAACTTAATCTTATAGATATTTTGTTGTGAGTCCACTTAAATCAATACCTGTTAATTTCTTAAAAGGTAAGTTTCGACTACAAAATCAAGTCAAAAATTAACCAAATTCATTTGACTTCGATTCCACGAAGTTCATGCTTGATTTTCGGAGATTGTTTAATTGAAGAAGTTTGTTAAAAAAACAAAGACGAAAAGTTGTATCTATATTTTAAATTATATTAAACAAATTATTAGGGTATTCACGGGTTGATGCGAAACACAGTTGCGACGATGCGAAAATGCAAGATTGCGAATTTTTGCTTCATTCCAACAACAAACACATTAGAAGCAATTTTGCAACTCGAATTACGCACTGCTCAAACCTATTGCGAAAGCACACAAACAGTGATGCGAAACAGCTGATTCATGTTATGGGTGTTTTCAAGATTAGTTGCCATCTGGGTAAAACTTTAAAAAGGCTAAGTTTGTACGTTGATTTAAATAAGTTTTTGTTATTTTGAAATAAGGTGGCAATATATTTCTTTCCGCTATCGTAAAGTTACAATATTGATGTTCACGCGTTAGTGCGAAAAATATGTTGCATTTTCGCATTCTTGCAATTCGCATCAACCCGTGAATACCCCTATTGTAGTATGCCACTGCATCAAGTGATAAAAAGTTGTATAAACGTTTCACATCATTCACTTTCTCCGATGATATCTTCTTAATGGATACTTAAGCTATAGTATCCATTCTTATACTTAGTATTAACCTTTTTTTAAACGTTGTTGTAAAATTTAACTTCTAACCTTATGTTATTTATGATGGTGTTTTCTTTTCTTTTTTGTTTCATTTCATTTGCCAAGTGCAATGTGAAGCTAAAAAAAACCAGAAAAAACAAAAAAAAAAATGCAAAATACAAAGACCTCCAAATAATAACTCAAATAACTTTATTTAGACTTGCATATAGAACAAAATAAAAAATATTTTTTTACTTAGCATTTTTGCTTCGTTTTTGTTCTATATGCACGATTTTTTGCACATAGAACACAATAGGTTACGAAGCTTGTCACAACAGTGTTGTATAGCACAAAGTCGATGTCTCATATTTCGAAAACTATAAAAGATAAAAGCAAACTGATGACACAGATCGATAGATCTCGAAAAATTTGCCTATATATCAGTCTTATCTCAATTTTTTAAATTTTGTGATATAGAACACAATAATTTACGAACGACGATTTGCCAATCTATCTTAATAATCTACCTTACCACAACATTCCTTTGTGTGTTATATTATTCAAACAATGATATTAAGGGTATTCGTCCTCAACCAACCTCATTAAAATATCTAATTGCCCAATATATAAGTTTGCCATTTTGCATGAATACCCTTATAATATTATTTATAATATACTAAATAATGCATAAATTTTAATAGGATATACAATTGAATAATATTAATATCATGCTAAATTCATCAAAATCATTATTATACTACTACTTAAGCAGCATGTTAATTTAAAAAATTTTATCAATTTAAAAAAAATTCGCATCAAAATATAAATTCCCACGATAATCCTATGAAAATCTTAGTTTTCCATCGGAATCCAAGAATACCCACATTTTAGCATTTCTCAACGAAAATGCAACCCAGCGTTAATATGGAATGTCAAAAGTACTAGCTAGGAGAGCATGTCTCTACTCATAGCGTTGATCGTACGTTACCCCCTCAAATTCATTTTTACGGGATGAGGTCGACGCAATGCATGAAGTCATGATAATAATACAAGGTACCATTGACAGTTGCTTGGGAAAACATCCCCTGTCAAAAAATTTACTCAAAAAAAGAGCGCTTACAATCCGCCATTGAAACCACAAACAATGTTGAAAACGTTGAAGTGAAATAAAACAACAACCACAGCAGCTGCAGATGCATATACACAAAAAGCTGTTTTTGACAGGATATGTTTTCTTGTAGAAGAGAAAATAAGCAGTTGTCAATGCTACCTTGTATTATTATACCATGAATACAAGGTAGCATTGACAACTGCTTATTTTCTCTTCTACAAGAAAGAGAATGCTACCTTGTATTATTATACCATGAATACAAGGTAGCATTGACAACTGCTTATTTTCTCTTCTACAAGAAAACATCTCCTGTCAAAAACAGCTTTTTGTGGAAATACATCAGCAGCTGATGTGGTTGTTGTTTTTTTTTTCACTTCAACGTTTTCAGCATTATTTGTGTTTGTAATGGGGGATTGTGAGCGCTCTTTTTTTTAACATATTTTTTGACAGGGGATGTTTTCCCAAGCAATTGTCAATGTTACCTTGTATTATTATACCCTGCCTTGTATTATTATACCATGGCATGAAGTCATATTTTGTGTTGCTTCATAAGAACCCATTGTTTCTAGTCTAGCTGTCAAAGGCCGACCGACCTAACGCAGTATTGTAATTCAGTCTTTAAAGTTGCCATGAGAACATGCTATAAAGGACTTAAAATAGAATGGAAAAAAACGCAATCATTATTTATATAGATAAAAGTCTAATGTTGTTGTTATTTAAATAAAATTTTACATACAAATTTAAATGGCACGCTTTTCGAAGCTTACATTTATAAAGTCTTATATTTGTAATGTATTATAAAGTTTCTGAAAGTTCAATGGCCTCGATTGAGTGAGATCCTCTATCGCACCACCATCTTATAATTACTGTTCGCCGATGTCGCACAACTAGAAAAATTAATAATATAAACACTCCTTGACCTCCATTAACCATTTCCATTAATATGAGATAAAAAGACTGGCTTGGTGAATAAAAAGTAACAACTTCTAAAAGCCACGTAGTTATCATAATGAAAAGCAGCAAGCTAATGCATTTTGCGCTGAAATGATACAAAAAGACTTATGTTATACACATACGTACAAAGAAATTATTTGATTTGTCGCATGATACAATTATAAGGTAGGTCCAGGAAAAACACGCTCTCTATGACTACAAATCAACAACAAAACAATAACAAAGGCGTAGGTATAATGTCAAAATACAATACATAGCAATACAAATAAATTGGTTACTGAACAATCGAACAAAGTAGTCGAATGAAAATTATATAAGATGTTAACTTTTATTTGCTTCATTGAAAGCCAACATACAATTAATTCTGTATTATATCTTAAAATTTTTCTCATTTTGTTAAATTTTTAAGATTTTTGCTTATTTTTCTTACATTATTCCACATAGAATCTGGGTACTCAATACCCAATACCCAGATTTATACGGTTAAAAGTAAATTATACATCTCTATGTCTGAACGAATAAACGTTAATTGTCAAAAGTAACATTATAGCTACGCCGATGTTTTGATTTGCTTTGCTTTTTCGTTTTCTTTATCTCCGAATTGGGCCTACCTTATAATTGTATCATAGATTTGTCGTGGGACAAGTTAAATATATTTAAAACTTTCAATAATATTTTTCAACAATTATTTATAAATATAAATATAGTTATTAGGGATGTCACGAATGTCGTGCGGATTTCGTTATGTATTATATAGGCTTTGGTTATGTACTAGTGTAATTATTTAATTAAGGGACATATAGGTTACAAATATTAAAAAAAAACATTTTTTTTTTGAGTTTTTTTCATAGAAGGAAAACAGATATCGTTTTCAAATTTTGCACATATATTTATTAACATTTAAAGAATACAAAAGCATTTTTTTCAGAATTTTTGAAGCGGTTTTTGACGTTATTTGATTTTTTTTTTAAAATGCCAAAAAATTGATGGTGTGCAGGATATTTTATTTTTTTTCGGTGGATAAAATTATCCCAGTTCAGGCGGCGGCCACTTAAACAAGGATTCATTTGTTTTTTATTTTTTCCTCAGATGTTCCAGACTGGTGATATCCTGCACACCGTAAATTTTTTGGCATTTTTTAAAAAAAATCAAATAACGTCAAAAACTGCTTCAAAAATTCTGAAAAAATGCTTTTGTATTCTTTAAATGTTAATAAATATATATATGCAAAATTTGAAAACGATATCTTTTTCCTTCTTTTAAACAAAATTCCCGAAAAAATTTGTAACCTATATGTCCCCTTAATTTTTAACCTTGTTTAACCTGAGATTTATTAAACGTTGACAAAAATTATTTTGAATTTAATTAAAGAACCAATTTTTCAGTTCTGGTTTAAAAACGCAAATTAAAGTTCAATAAGGTTAATGTTAAGTTAATGTTAATGTTAATAATGTTAAGGCAAAACTCTTAAATGTCAGAATTATAGATTTTACTCAACTTTTTTACTGTCAACAGTACAGCTGTCACACAAAAAACTTGACTTAGCTCAAATAACGAATAAAGTAAAATAATAAACTAACAAAAAATAAGCTGCAAATAAGAAACTGCAATAAAAAGAAACAACAAATTGAGTTTATTGGGAATAGAATACTTTTTATTTGACTTAAATTTATTTCGATGGCTTAATATAAGAAAGGCGTAACTCGTTTTTTCTCGAAATAACGTTTTTAATATATTGTGGTAGACCAATCTCAAAATCACCTCCCTTAAAAAAATTCACTCGTTTGTTGTTCTTGTTGCCTATTTTAAATAAAAACCGCATTTAAAAAGTTTTTATACCCAAAGTTTTCCAGATTTTATTCAGTTCTTTTCTCCTCCTGTAAGGTTACAAAAAATCGAGTTAAGCCTTTTATATACAGGGTGTTTTTTTTAGAGGTATAGAACTTCGAATTGAAATAAAACACAAGAAAATCGTTTTAATGTCCATCAATTTGGCTTTATTGGAAGGACAATTTTATGCCATTAATGTTTAAATATGATTTCGGCCATGTGGCCGCCGCGGCTGGCTCAAATAAAGCCAATTCTACAGGTCCAATTTTCAACCACTTTTTCGAGCATATGGGGCCGTATGTCGGCAATAACGCCACGAATGTTGGCCTCCAAGTCCCCTAACGTTTCTGGTTTGTTGGCGTAGACGAGCGACTTCACATATCCCCAAAGAAAATAATCCAATGGTGTCAAATCACACGATCTTGGTGGCCAATTGACAGGTCCATTCCGCGAAATTATGCGCTCATCGAATGTTTCCTTCAATAAATCGATTGTGACGTGCGCTGTGTGGCATGTAGCGCCGTCTTGTTGGAACCACAACTCATCCACATTCATGCCATCCAATTCGGGAACAAAATAGTCGGTTATCATGGCTCTATACCGGTCTCCATTAACGGTAACTGACTCTCCAGCATTACTTCGGAAGAAGTATGGCCCAATGACTCCACCAGCCCATAGAGCACCCCAAACAGTCAGTTTTTGTGGATGTAATGGCGTCTCAAGGATCTCATGTGGATTCTCTTCACTCCAAATGCGGCAATTTTGCTTGTTGACGTAGCCATTCAACCAAAAATGAGCCTCATCACTGAACAAAATTTTGCGATGAAAATCAGCATCGAGATCAATCTCATTTTCGGCCCATACACCAAAATCACGACGCATTGCATGGTCTCGCGGCTTTAATTCTTGCATAAGCTGGATCTTGTAAGGTCGCAAGCCAAGATCTTTGCGCAAAATCTTCCATAAAGTTGATGGACAAAGCTCCAATTGCTGTACACGGTGGCGAATCCATTCATTCGGGTCCTCTTCAACATTTTGCTCTACAGCGGCAATTGTTTCTTCGGTGCGCACTGTTCGACGTCTCTGCGGATGCGTATTATCACATAGAGTAAACGTAGTGCGAAAACGACCCATGGTTAACCGAATTAATTGCTCTGATGGACGATTATGTCGACCATAAAATGGACGGAGCTTGCGGTAAACTTCGCGAACTGAACCATTATTTTCGAAATAAATTTGCACGATTTGCAAGCGTTGTTCTTTTGTCAACCTGTTCATGATGAAATGGCAAACCAAACTGAACATAAATGACATTAGAGTTGCCAGATTTGACCACAAAATGCCAGTTTTATCTCTATTCGAAAAACAAACCCCTAAAAAAAAACACCCATTATTAAGCCATCGATTTATTTTTCTTTGGTAAGTGATGTGGCAAGTAAACAAGAGTTTAAACTACCAGTTTTGGGAGTTTAAATTTAGCTTAAACTTTAACTTAGTTTTAAATTCACTGAAATACAAGATTCAATCAAAATTAAATTCAAACAAATTTAAAGCAGCAATGAAAAACTGGACCTAAGTAAAACGCATTCAACATTTCTTTTATGTGTATTACTTTATTTAGTTACTTTGATCTGCTATTACATAATCGTCAAATGAATTCCCCACTTTTTTAACGTGTTTTGATTTGTGTAAAAAAAAATCTTATTTCGAAACGGGGTTATATCAAAATAAAGGATTACAATTTTTATTTTGAGAAATTTGTGTTTATATAAATTTATAACATATTAGCTGCGTTTTTTACATGGGAGATCAGGATCATATCATCGCTTTTACACGCAAAACAAAAACAACAAATGATCCAGCAAGTGAGCTGGATCATTTCAATTGATCCAATTCGATATTTATAAGTGTTAAGACGCAACTGTAAAAGTAGGCAACACTTAAGGCTTAACAAAAATAGACAGAACGAGACATAACGAGTAAGTTCGAACAAATGGAAGCCAATGTTAAAACCCAAAATGCACATACGTAACTGATCGAAACTTAACGAAACATTGCGACGAGACGTTCTGTTCCGTAACAACCGAACTTTTAGCGTCTGAACTCGTCAACAACAGCTGTGCAGAATAGTCTTCTTCTTTTTTCAGACGATTGGATCTGATCTCCCATGAAAAAAACGCAGCTACTAGCTGACCCGGTACACATTGTTTTGCCCAAACTGAATATACAATACATTTTTTTTCAGGGATCGTAATTTTTATAAGCGATATCAAAAAACTCAAAGTTTAATTATTATTTTTAGATTTTTATTTTTTTGCTCAACAAAATCGTCTGTCTAGTTTAATTTTTTTCCTTTGATTGGGGGGAGTTTTCAACATATCGCTAAGGTCAGAATTTATTTGTATTGTTAGGGCCAGTTAAAAACTTTCCTTTTTTTTCTGGATTGAATTGGAATAATATTAACCAGATTCTGTCTTAACACTGATTAATTGGCCCTAACAATACAAATAAATTCTGACCTTAAGGATATGTTGAAAACTCCCCCCAAACACAATTTTTTTCGTTCACATACAAGGCACACTCAATCCGAGAATGTGCCAGCAACAACAAAGCTGTGAAATGGTTTGAGTTTTATGTAGAGTAACGTTAATAACGTCATTTTGTTTGGTAGGTAGGCGTAGTTTTCATCCGATTGGCTCATTTTCGAACTTGATCTTTATTTTTTAAGATACAAGCTTAAATATCGAATTTCGTGATGATAGTTTGAAAATTACGGCTGTAACCGTGATCACACACAGAAAGACAGACAGACAGACAGACAGACGGACAGGCAGACGGATGGACATAAAGTATTTTGGTTACAACTCGTTGAGAGATTACAAGGTTTCAATTTGGGAAGTAGATGTTCTAATGTTCAAGGTCTTATAAACAATTTTAATGAAATTGAATTTTTGGAAAACAATAACAAATTTGAAATTATTGCGTTTTCTGAAACGCATTTAACTAATGAAGTTAAAAATACCGAAATAAATCTTCCCAATTATACGCTTCTGCGCCAGTGTCGCCAGATGAAATTACCATCAAAATTCTCTTTTTCTCACACTTAATTCCCACAAATTACCACACTCGCTAAAATACCTCAAATTACCACAAAATCCCTCGAATTTTCTTTTGAGGTATTTTGAGGTATTGTAGTATTTTGTGGTAATTTGAGGTATTGTATGGTATTTTGAGATATTTTGTGGTAATTTGAGGTATTTCTTTTCCCACGCGTGGTAAATATCTCCCATGTGGAGGGCAGGAGAGGGTTAATATGTATGACCAACCCCCATTACTTTTGTAAGAGGAATATTTTCTCCTTTCACTGTTCAAGTGTAAGTGTAGGGTATAAATAAACAAAAACCATACAATTTGTATGGGAACCCACCTAAGGAGGGGTTGGAGTGGATAGGTCCCAAAAGGAAAAATGTTCATATTAAAAAAATACTGGGGGTCGGTCATACATAATAACCCTCTCCGACCCCCCATTTAAGCTGAAAATACTGATAGTTGTTACTGGTTAAGCACACTGAAAATGCCTTTTGATTTCAACATACGCAAGTATTTGGAGTGCAAGGTGGAACTATATAGTTATTTTTTCATTTGCCATGATAGCGGACGATAACTTTTATAATTGAAGAGAGCAAGTTACGTATGCATTTGATCCGAGAGAGAGTGAGTTAAAATATTAATTGTTCTCTGAGCAACAAGTAACGCGCTTATCTCTTTGCTGAATTTTTCTAAAAGTGATGTGCTTAACTTAAAATACTTGGTGTAATCCATTGTGTAATTAACAAGGTGGTAGTGAATTTTTAACCTCTCTCACAAAAATGAACTCTAGATCTGTTAAAACCAGCTGATTGCATATTTTAAGCAAAACCATAACAAAATAAAGTTTGTGATATTTGTTTTGGCTCTAGTTTTTCAATGTTTTTTCAATTATTTTGATGAAAATCCGACGAAGCTACTTATAATTTTAATTTATTACTTATTGGCTAGAACTACCAAAAGCAAGCAAACAAAACAAATAATGATTTGACACTTACCAACAGATCCTCTCTTTATGTCACAATTTTTTGATAGATTCAGCAAAATTGAGTGTGTGGTGAAAAATTCACTACCACCTTATTAATTACATCATGGTGTAATCAAAGAAGCAAATGAATTTGTGCAGCCCTTTAGTACAAGTAGGCATACAGGTGGTGTGGTGCTCTATGCTAACAATTATCTTCGGTACAGGTTATTAAATGAAATACATATTCCAATGCAAGTGTGGTGTTTATGTTATGAGATCTTCACATATGACTTTAAAGAAACTCTTGCTGTAATTTACAGATCACCAAGTAGTTCAAAACGTGAATTTTGTGCAATTTTCTCAGATTGGATTGATAGAGTGTTAGACTCAAACTTTAATATAGTGATTTTTGGAGATTTCAATATTAATTTGCTAGACAATACCTATACTTACACTTAAGTTTTTAATGATGTTTTAATATATAACAACTTGATTACGGAGTTTTCGAATTCGTTGATTGATTTTGTTATTTGCCCCAGAGAAAGAAATATTAAGGCAGACACTATTCCAGAATTTAAAATCAGTGATCATGAATCAATACTAATAAAAGTTTCAGTCTTAGTTCAGTCTTAGTTCTAATTAGACGCGTTTTCTTATGCTGTGCGCAAAGTGTTCAAACTGTATAGCTAGTGATTTGTTTGTTGCTTGCTTATATTGCAAAAATGCTTTCCACAGTGATTGCATCAAGTTGGCTAAAAGCCAGTGTGAATTTATTTCAAACAATCGAAACATTTTATTTGCTTGTGATAAATGCATAGATGCGCCAATTGATTTGGCCTCTAAAGTTGACAATTTATCTGAAGAGATTTGTTACATTAAATCTCTATTGCTGAAACATGTGTGCGTAGAGGTCAACGAACCTTTACATTCTTCTAATCGGTCGTCGAATGTTGCCGCCGTGAACTCTCACTCTAATGCCGATGTTCGTGATGTGTCTCGCCCCCCGCACCCGTAATAGACCTGCTGTTCCTGCCTCTAATGCTGGTACGCTGAGTCTTCCTGCACTCAATTTATGCGATGCTCCTTCATCTCGCTTGCGCAAAAGAAAGCCTGCTACGAATATTACATCTGCATCTCATTCAATTGCGCCACCTGCTTCACCTACTGGTTCGTTAAAACAAAGTTCGTTATCGGATGCTGTTGTTGTAGTGCCTACTGTTGTTGCTGTTGATGAAGTTCAACTCTCTTATGCTGATGTTGTTATTGAGGGTCCACGCTCTCCCGATGCTGTTGTTGTTGTTGAGGGACCAGGCTCTCATGCTGCTGATGTTGCGGTTAAATCTTACGTGAGTAGCGAACTTGCTAGTAAGCCGATTCAAACAAAGAGATCAAACTTGCGTTCTGATGATGTTGTTGTTGGTTGCAACCAGTGTTGCCAGATTTTTTTTTTTTTAAAACTGCTAAATCTGAAGAAAAAAACTGCATTTTGAACAAAAAAACTGCCATTCGAAAAAACGATTTGTTAAGCATTTTCTTTAATTTTTTTATTAAAAACTGAAATAAAACAAATTCATTTGTGTATAAAATTGTTGATGTATTTAATATATAAAAAACTTCTGGTATTTTATTCACATTTCAGATCATTTTAAGATAAGTAATTCAGGTATTTTTAATGTTTGTTTTTTACATATATTATTATTTGCAATAGTTATACATATCCCTATTAAATTTTTGTATCATAGTTTTTGATACGTCAAAGCTTGAACAATTATAATTGTTTTTTGTTTTTTTTTTTGAGAGGGTTAGAATTTCTAGTTGTCTAAGCGACTCATCTTGTCGCTTTTGCCAATCCAACCTTTCAAGTACTTATTTTCCTCCTAGGATCTACAAGACTTACAGCCTTGTGTCTTGAAAAGAAAACACGCAAATTCGTGCAAATAGAGAAGTGGGGTTGGTTCATGTTCAATGTTCAATGCGTGAAGTTGGCTGAAGCTGCTGCTGAAGTTTAAAGCAGGTCTGCTTTAAAAAAGTAATTGAACCATAATGATGTTTTGGTAAAGAGAATTTATGAAAACTACATAAGATTTTATATTTTCATAAAAACTGCATATTACCCTGAAAAACTGCATTAATAATGGAAAAACTGCATTTTTTTTAAAAAAACTGCCAACCTGCTCAGAGTTAAAAAAACTGCCATTTGCAGGCAAAACTGCCATTCTGGCAACACTGGTTGCAACGTAAATAATGAGCTTGATGTTGTCTCTGAGCTTAAACGAAAATATGTGCATGTATCTTCATTTAAACCGAATGTGTCTGAAGAGAATATTATTGATTATGTTCATAATCAGTGTTGCCAGATGGTCCGATATATCGGTTTTGTTACGATTTTTAGCATTGGATACGATGATCCGATATTTGGCCGAAATTCCTAAAAATGTTACGATTTTAGGAAAAATAGATCCGACGTCCGATTTCACATGTATGTATTTCTTTATGTATATGAAATGAAAAAATTTCAAATAAAAAATGGTACCAACTTTGAAAAATTATTTTTAATTAAAAATCATCGGTAGCACTTCTGATCACGAATGTCAACATAAGAAATAACAATTACATCCGCTGCATTGCTTTCAAAACTTTTCTTTGTGTTTGAATTATTTACTGTTATGTGTGTGATAATATGTGTCGTGGATGGAAATAAATCTCTTATTTGGATATGGATAAATTTCTGATTAAAAAGGTAAAAAAATATTGTTGCAAAATAAATGCACGAGTTTAATAATAATTTTTACAATTCTGTTAAGGTATAAGTAGTTTCTACCTCAAATTCTGCAGAGCAAATTCTCTAATTTTGTATGTTTTTAGTATTACATTGCCTGAAGAAATGTAATTTATTTAAATAAATAAACCTTAAATGTGGATCATACATCTGTATTGTATTTTATTTGTCTTTCTTCCGACAAACGCGACGAAAATCCGATGGGCTGAAAGCAAAAGTTACGATGCGAAATTTTTTTTCCTGGCAACACTGTTCATAATCATACTTCTATAAGTAAGTGCGACATTGTCTGCTACAAACTTGTAAAGAGAGACTGTGTTCTGGATAACCTGCGTAGTGTGAGTTTTAAGCTGGGTGTAACTGAGAAATTCTATGAAGCTATACTCAACCCTTCTCTTTGGCAAGAGAATGTTAAAGTGCGCCCATTTCGAAATTTTCAATGGGGCAGAGTGAAAAAACGAAATATATAAAATATTTGCACCCTGCTGTTGGTAATGTTTATGTTAAGCTAAAAATGTATTTTCAAAATATGTCTGGAATCAGAACTAAAGCAGATACCATATTCAGATACACATCATTTGGTGACTTTGATGTAATCGTGTTTGTTGAAACCTGGCTCAACTCGGATTTTTTTAATGCGGAATTCTTTGACACCTCTATTTATCAAGTGGATGCCCCCGCGGAGGTGGAGTACTTGTTGCAGTTAAACGCACTCTTCGTTGCTCATTATGTACCTTGCATAATTCGGACTCGCTATTTGATCAACTAGGTGTCTCTATTGTTAGCCCTATGTGTTCCTTGTTCATCTATGTCTCCTACATCCCACCAAATAGTTCTGATGATATTTATGGCGCACATATACATAGATAACATCTTATCTCTTCGCTCATCGTTGGATAATAATTGTCACTTATGTTTTATAGGTGATTTTAATCTTAGTAACATCGTTTGGTCGTATATCGATAATGAATTAATCGCTACTAATATAAATTATTCTCATGAAATTAATTTCATCGATAGCTTATTAAGTCTTGATTTATTGCAAATTAACTCTTTCGCAAATAAATTAAATAGATTATTAGATTTAATTTTTGTTTCTAAAAATATAAAATATAATTTATCTGATTGTTTACATCCAATATCTCCGTCTGATATGCACCATGTTCCACTAGTTCTTAATATAGAATTTTATGTATTTATTGAAAATGAAAAAGCTCATGAAAGTCCGTTTAACTTCAAATTGTGTAATTTTATTATTTAACCGAATGCTTTCAGAAAATTAACTGGAGTGCTCTTTTTGAAAGAAAAAATGTTGCAGCTTGTTTTGAAGAATTTAAATTCCACTTCAATAGTATTTGTACCGACAATATTCCGCGGTTAGCGCAGAAGAAGCATAAATTACCCTGGTATACTGAAGGGCTAAAAAAATTAAAAAATTTACGGAACAAATTTTTGAAATTGTATAAGGCGACTAATGACCTTGAACATAAAAGCAAGTACGTGCACTACATGAGAGAATTTAATTTTTTAAATAAATTTCTCTATAAACAACATACCTTGGGTTTTGAATTTAATATTAAATCCAACCCAAAATCGTTTTGGAATTTTATCCAATCGAAGAAAAAGGATTCATATATTCCTTCGACAATGCACCTCAATAATGTAAAATCATCTTCTCTCCGGGAAACTGTTGATCTTTTTGCAGACTTCTTTAAATCGAACTATGCTGTGGATTCGTTTATGCCAGAAGATCTGGTATTGGCCAATGTTGATACTTTTATGGATATTGGGTCTTTGTCACTATCAGTCCACGATGTTTTTGAATCCTTAATAGCGATGAAAACCTCTGTTAAAGCTGACATTGATGGAATTTCTCCGATTTTGCTGATAAATTGTGCGCTAGACTTATCTGCGCCACTTTGCATGATCTTTAATGAATCATTGTCATCAGGTGTTTTCCTTGAGTGTTGGAAAATTGCATTAATTACTCCGATTTTCAAAAGTGGTGTAAAGAATGACGTATCTAATTATCGTCCCATATCTAAACTCTCTAATATTTCTATTGCTCTCTAATTGTTTGAAAGCTTAATAAAAGAAAAATTATTCTTTCTAGTTAAACGTTACATTTGTCCTCAACAACATGGTTTTGTTGCAGGTCGTTCAACGGTGACAAACCTAGCTCTGTTTTTGGAGTACTGCATCTCATCTATTTCGGTAGGTAATAAAGTTGATGTACTTTATACTGACTTTGCCAAGGCCTTTGACAAAGTATCCCATAAGGTCTTAGTTGCTAAACTTGCCAAAATGGGGTGACATTCAAACTTTTTAGAATGGATTAAAGCGTATTTAAATGCGCGACCGTGCTTTGTCACAATAAATAATGTTGCTTCTTATAAGTTCATTGCTACTTCCGGTGTTCCGCAGGGAAGCATTCTTGGACCACTATTTTTTATATTATTTATAAACGATATAAGTAAATGTATTAAAAATTCAAATTTTCTGCTATATGCCGATGATCTGAAATTATATAAACATGTTTGCAGTCTTACAGATGTTGCTGTACTGCAATCAGATCTGCAAAATGTTTTTAATTGGTGCCTTATTAATGGTTTACCTTTAAACCTAAAGAAATGTTTTCATCTCAGCATTGCAAAAAAAACTAATGTTGTTATTTCTAGCTATAATCTTTTGGATTCACCCATTAGATTGGTTGATTCCATCCGCGATCTGGTTGTGTTCTTTCATGCGAAGTTTACCTTCATTGATCACATAAATTTCATTGTTCCCAAAGCTTACTCGCTTCTGGCGTTCATCCGTAGGAATAGCTCTGAGTTTTCTGACCCTCAAACTGTGAAATGTTTGTATAACTCGTTTGTAAGGTCAAGGCTAGAGTATGCGTCGATAATCTGGAACCCGTGCTATGCAACGCATTCGTTTCGTTTAGAAAGAATTCAAAAATCGTTATCAAAACATATTTTACGTGGCCAAAATTTTGTAGACTTTATGCCCTCATATAATGCACGCTGCTTGCTGTTAGGCCTTAAATCCTTAGAAACTAGAAGGAAGATTCAGTCTATGATCTTCATTAAGTTTAACGTTCCCTCAAGACAGTTGCGGCATTTTAAAATATTTTTCATAAAAAATCATAGAACAAACTATGCAAAAAATGAGCCATTATCAAGAGTTTTGTCATTATTTAATGATTTTGAGGTAAATACTTATTTTGATTTCACTATATCCAAAGATGCTTTTAAAAACCATGTAAATACTTTATTTGTATTTTAGTTATAATCTATTAACCTTATATTTTATTGTTATGTCTAGTCTGTAAGGAATTTGTCCAAAGACTGAAATAAACTTAACTAAACTAAACTAAAAGTTCCGGTAACGGTAAAAATTTCATTTTTTTTTCGTTACATAATTTAAAAAAAAATTTGTAAGCTTAATCTCTACTCTACCCAATAAAAACTAGTAAGAAATGATCTTCGACTGGGTCGAAGTTAAAATACCCCCACGGCCGAACCAAAGTATATTCAAAGTCTTAAGCAATCAATAAAATGTTTATCTGTAAAAACGTTTTCGTTATATTTTTAACAGAAAATATTTGCTTTTGTTTTTTGATAAATTCGCTTTGTATGGGAGGTGGGCGTGGTTTTCACTCAATTTGGTTAAATTCCATACACAAAGTACACGTTATATATCAAAATGTATATGCAAAACTTCAAGTCCATACATTAATTTTTGTGGATTGTATAGAAATTTTACCTTTTTGATAAAGTCACTTTGTATGGGAGGTAGGCGTGGTTTTTATCCGATTTAGTTGAATTTCATACTTAGAGTGTATTTTGAACATCAAAACTCATATGCAAAATTGCAAGTCCATATATTAATTTTTGTTGAATTCTAAAAGATTTTACCGTTTTGATAAAGTCACTTTGTATGGGAGGTAGGCGTGGTTATCATCCGATTTTGCTCATTTACGAACTTGACCTTAATTTTTTAGATAAAAGTTTAAATATTGAATTTCGTGATGATAGCTTTAAAATTACGGCTGTAATCGTGATCACAGACAGACGGACATGGCTAAATCAACTCGGGTGGTGATGCTGATCAAGAATATATATACTTTTCTATACCTACCACGCCTCCTTATGGGCATTACAAACGGAGTGACAAAATTAATATACCCCCATTTACGTTTTTTAAACGTGGGGGTATAAAAATAATGAAGATATCTTGTTTGGGTCCTGAGATATGAATTTTTAAAAATCACCTTAAAGCAGAAAAAGCATGAATTTTCGTACTTTGTTTGTATTACCACAACAACAACAATACGAATTTTTCCAAAAAAAAATATGTGATTTGAAGCCTGTTGAAGAAACCTTTCAAAATATATAATTTTTTTTTTAACGGTGACATCAAAAAATTTGGTGGCCGGTTTGGCGTGAAATGAGTCATATGACAAACGATAAGAATTTGTAAAAAACAGAACAAAAATATAACATTTTCAGGTGTCTACATATTTAGATATGTAGGCATAAGGTAAAAAAGAAAAGTTATTAACTTCGCAGTCTTAAAAACTGACGGCACAAAAACAGTACATTTTCAGGTACATATTTGTATATGTAGGTATAAGGTTAAACAAAGAAATCTTATTAATGGCGTTTTCTTAAAAACTAACTTTTCTTACTTTAAGAGCTGCAAAATTTAAAATAACCTCATCGAAATCAATATTACTTGTAAGCTCGTTTTCAATGGATAAAATATGAAGATCGGAAAGTCTTGCCTGTCCCATGGAAGACCTTAAAAAAGTCTCAATTAATTTTAGCTTTGAAAAACTTCTTTCGCATGAAGCTACTGATACACAAATTGTTAGAAATAATTTCAATGCGACAAAATGGAACACACATTTTTTAACGTAATGTATTTGTACCTTTTTCTTTCTGTTTGAGAAATTAAAAAAAATATCGAAATGGTGTCACCCCTAAAATAGTGGTACCCGAGGCGGACCGCCCCCCTAGGAACGCCACTGCAGATTAACCTTGGTAAAAGAAATTATACGTGTAACAAAATTGAATCATGTTCCAATCAAAAAGATATGTGGAAAACAATAAAAAAATTAGTTTTAAAAAAGGAAAATGCAAAAAATCAGTGAAGTTCGATTCGGTGATAGCTTGGAAACAGATAATACTGTCATTGCAAATAAGCTCAATGCTCACTTTATAGAAAGCATTAATATAATAAGTAACTCAATACCTTCGGCAAATAATCAGTGTAACGTAGACATTCCTGAATCCCAAATGATTTTTAAATTCAAAGAAATCAATTTAAATGAGTTAAAAGCAATTTGTAGAAAAATGAATTAAAAAAAAGCTTTTAGTGTAAATATTAAAATCATACAGGATTGCTTTGATATAATTGGTCCAATAATACTACGAATAGTTAATGAATCCTTCCGGTGCGGTGAGTTTCCAAGAAGCTTAAAGAAATCTACCGTTATTCCGATACCTAAAGAAGCAAATGACTGTGAAAAACTTAGACCCATAAATATGATGCCGTTACTAGAGAAAATTGTAGAAAAGTGCGCGTACGATCAATTTTATAAATTTGTGTGTGATGATAACATTTTAATAGAAAATCAGTCAGGCTTTTGACATGACCATTAGAGTGGAACGAAATGTATGGAAGCAAAAATCTTCATGGGCTTCATATATTCTTGAAAACTACGCTTAAAAAAATAAATTTCTGCATCTTTAGTTTTTTTCTGCGACATAAGAATATAATTTTTTTTTTAATTTCAGAAAAAAAAGTCTGATAGTGAAATATATAAACCCTCGGGCGCAGTCAAAAGTTATGTCGCAGAAAAAAACTAAAGATGCAGAAATTTATTGTTTTACTCATAGTTTTCAAAAATATATGAAGCACATGAGGTTAAAAATTCGTTCCACTCTAATGACCATTCATGTGAAACGTCATTAAATTGGCTGATAACAACTCTTAAAGAAGAGAGACATGGTGGCAAAAAAATAATAACACTATTTTTGGACTTTCAAAGAGCTTTTGAGGGCTCTGAGCTGGAATGGTTCAGATCGTATTTAACAGACACGTATTTAACAGAACACAAGTGACAAATATAAATAATGTAACGTCGAGTGCAATAAAAACATGCTTCGGTGTTCCACAAGGAACCATTCTAGGTCCCTTAATGGCCCTGGTATACATAAACGATATCTGTAAAGTATTAAAAAAGTGCAAAATATCCTTGTTTGCGGATGATGCCCTATTGTTTATAAGTGGTAAAAACTTGAGTGAACTCATTGCATGTATAAAGGAAGATTTAAACAATCTGTGTGCATGGCTTCAACTTAATAAATTAAAAATAAATGTTAGTAAGACTAAATGTATGGTGGTCAATAGTAATGACATTGTTAATTTAATAGCGGATGGAAAACCCATAGAAAAAGTAGTAAGTCAAATGTAGTGTTCATACACCAATTTCGTGGATGCTATCATGTCTAAAATGGCTAAATATTAAACAACGAATCATCTTTAATGTCCTGCTGTTTGTGCTTAAAATGAAATACAACATGGTGCCAAAATATCTAACGTCGAGCTTGATTTCCGTTGGTGACTCGCAGTCGTATACTTTGAGATCAAACGCTGATTTTAGACTTCAGCAATATAGAGACTCCAGAACTCAAAATCAGTTAAATTATCGTGGCCTTAAATTGTTTAATGAATTGCCTTCAGCAATTAAAACAGAAAATAACTTAAGAAGATTCAAAAGAAAGCTTATAATTCATCTCAAAGAGAATATTATATAATAATTTTGTTATTTGTTTTTTAAACACTATTAATTAATTAATATAAATATTATGTAATTTATAAACTTATAGCAGATTTTAATAATTATATTAACTAAATAAATAAATACATACATACATACGTACATAGTACAAAACTATTTAACATGATATCTTTCATATGTTTTAAAAAAGAATTTCGGTCGTCTTTTTCAATTTGCACAATAATGTCCGAAACCTTACTTACATTTGTTCTTTTTTTGAAGCGAAGCTTTTTACGCCTCGTTCTGCGATTTGCTGGAGTGAAATCTGAAAAAACGACACTTTTTTCCGACACCGTTTTTCTTAGAATTGATATTGTTTTTTGCTTGCGTCTATTGCAAGAAGAAAATGTTAAATTTAAAATAATTTCTTGTCCGCTGCAGGAATTGAACTCAGTCCCGTTCACCGATAGTTGAACGCTTTAACCATCGTACCACAACCCTTCGCTGGTAAATATCGCTGATTCAATATTAAGAATTAACTTATGGCATCATTTTATAAATCACCTTAATGAAACGCAACGCCAACGCGGCGCATCACTTGGATTTAAAATTTGAATTTTATTAATCACTACGTTATTGCGTTAGCTATGTTACGTTACCACGGTGAACTGTCAGTCAACAACAGTTTAGGGTTGTCACATGTAAAATAAAACTAGCATCATTATTGCAAATCTTTGAAATATTTAAGATAAACGCCAAACACTAGCGTACCATTTGCTACCTGCGGTAGTTTTTTTATATCTTTTAGCAACATTTCCAACTGTTGGTTCGTTGTTGCTGTCTTTAACCTATATTCAAACGATATATTTGAACATTTAAGAATATATGAGTGAAAGCAACAGTTATTGAGTCAAGAGCACAAAGGACTAGTGCCGTTCAAGCCCTAACCAAAATAGACGAAACGAGACGATTGCAACTTGCCGAATCGTTACGTCTATTTTGACATTTAACCCAAAATGAAACGTGTTCCTCCAATCGTCTGAAAAAAGAAGAAGACTACCTGCACAGCTGTTGTTGACGAGTTCAGACGCTAAAAGTTCGGTTGTTACGGAACAGAACCGTTTCGTTCAGTTTCGATAAGTTTGTTCATTTTGAGTTACAACCAGTGTTGCCAGTCTAGCCTTTTTGAGGCTAGATCTAGCCTTTTTTACTGTCGTCTAGCCTCAAAAAAGACCATCTAGCCTCTAGCTTTTTTTAGCCTTTTTTTTCGTTCTAGCCTTTTGTAGCCTTTTTTGATATATTGATTAAGATGTATGGTCCATCCATTTGTTGTTTCAAGTTCCTTTAATTTTTCAACTCTCTGCAAGTCGAGGCAACACCAAGTTTGCGCGAATCATAACCAGTAAAAATCAAGTTGCCAAATGAAGAAAACTGGAAATGTAGAAACTTGAAATGTAGGGAAAAAGTAATTATTTTGCCTACAAATCTTTTATTTTCAAATCTGTTTACGTTCGAGGAAATAACTTCGTGTCGTCAGTGCAAACTTCGTTTCTCGAGTTAAGAATACAGTTTAACTTCAAAGCATTGGATTGAAGTATGTTTGTGTTCTTCTTGTTGTTTTTTTATTTCCTGCACCTGAACAGAGGAGCTTTAAGTAGGGCCGGAGAGGGTTAATATGTATGACCGACTCCCATTACTTTTGCAAAAGGAATATTTTTCCCTTGGGGACCAACTCCTTTCGACCACTCCGTAGGGGTTAATTAATTTCGTCACTTTGCATAGAAAAGCCTAAGTAGACGCTCGTCAGTGGCTTTCTACGGCAGCGCAGCCGTTTAGACTTGAAAAGTAAAAAGCTTGATTTTTTCTACCAATTAAACGGTAGAAAAAAAATCGTTTTTCAGAAGCTAGTCGTGGCTTGTAGAGTAGAAACATATCAAGTTTCTACAAGTCAAGTCAAAACTTGATTTTTTTTTCAAGTTCATGATTTTCAATTGACTTGCTGCAGATCTCTGGTATGGACCCAGTGCAACCCTGTGCTCTAAAAATAGTATATTTGACAGCACTTCATAAATGAAACGTTATTTCAGCTGGAAATGGAAAAATCAAATATTCTTTGCAATTTTGGTTTCCACTTACTAGATATTTCAATAAAGTTTCTAAATTTATACAAGAAATGAGTTAGAAAATAAGTGATTTTAATGATGAAACTGAAAGTACTTCCAGCTCCAGCAATGGGGCTTCGTCTGATTAATGGAATTTGAAAAATCTGAAAAACTCGAAAAATACGGTTTTTACACTTTGAGCTTGAGAGACTGAATTCAATTTTAATCAATTTCAAATATGTTTTGTTCTTGGTATTGTTTTATATCATATTCATATAGTATGTAAATATATAAATACGTACGTCACAGAGTTAAAAAATAATGTAACCAAATCTAGCTTCGTTGAAATTACTCACGAAATTAGGCCAATATTTACTTGCAACCCTGAAATCTAAAAATTGTGTGCATTGAACACAACCTTTTTTGACACAATAAGAATCTTGTTATCAAAAAGATAATAAAAAAAAAGAATTGTCAAATCTATCAAAAAGATTGTTATTTTTAATTTAAATAATTGTTCTTAAAAAATGTCTTCTCAAAAGAGAAAGTATAAAAAAAAATTATGTGGACGGTCAGCCAAGAAGAGTAATTGGTCGAACTTTGGGCAGAGCGGATTGTTGAATTGCGTGGGGCACGCAAAAACCTACATGTCTACGAGGAGATGCGGCTGGAGCTTGAAAAAGCTGATTTAAGAGTTTCGGCAAATGATGTAAAAATAAAGATCCATAATCTTTCTGCAAAATACAGGTATTTAAAAAAAAACATAATTTTGTCCTAGAACTAGCTTTATCATTTATGGCATTAAATTATGCATTAATTTTAAGTTTGAACTTATGGGTGCGTTCCTAAATGCATTACTTCTTAATTACTTCTTGTATTTACAGAAAAGAAAAACAATCGATTGGTCCTTCTGGTGGATCACCTTCCAATTGGCCGCTCTATCAGAAATTGCATGCGTTTTTGGGTGCGTTTCGGTTTAATAATGTCGACAAAATCGTAGAAGACAGCATCATGAGTAAATTCGATAAACTTAATCAACCCTATTTTGAACAGTTTTTCCCTGGGAATTGTAAAAGGAGTTTCCCCTTTGTAATATGTTTTTGGTGGTGTTCCTAAAAATGCCAAAGATAAGGCTTAAAAGTTTTGATGGCCAATTTTGCCGTACTGTTTGAAGAATAAAAAGAACTTAGATGTTTTAAGTCAAGTTTCATTCTCGTCTTTATTTCAAAGATCTTCGATATTTATAATAAAAATACCAGTATTAATTCTATTTAGATATTCTTAAACTCCTTCCCATTATTCTATTCTCATATTGTTTCTTAGTTCAATTATGTTCTTAATAATTGTTCTTCTCTCACTTGCTCTTTGATTCCTCAGCTTGGAATTTTTGCTGCGCTTGCACTTGTGCAGCTAATAGGGTTAGCGAACACCAGTGAGCGTATTTCGTTACAATTGGCTGTGACGCAAAAACACAGTGACCTAATGACACTCGATAAGCGTTGGCACACGATCGAAAGAATGAATGAAAGAAAAACAATGAAAATATATTTTGTTACCAAATATGTAACGTACCGTAAGCTGGCTGTGCTATGACACTACACCCTTACCCTTAAGCGAAAAATTATTTCTTGAAATGATTTTTAAAGAATGGAGGATTTTAAGAATATTTTACATATTTATAAAGCTTAAATTATTTTTCTATATTTATTTATGGTTTATTTAAATTACATGTTTGAATTTTGTGTATATATGTATATGCAAATATTTGTTTTTCTATATAATTCTATTTGGTTTTAATATATTTAAATAAATGTCTTTACCGTGTATAAGTTTATAATATAATCATATTAATTTAGTGAAATGTTTGGATATACAATTGATAAGTTTATTTTTATGTTTATCTAATTATCTATTCTTCTTATGTATTCTTATATTTTGTAAACATTTTTTTTTTTTTTTTTTTTTTTTTTTTTTTCTTTAACTAGCTCTTTGGCTAGTTTTTGTATTTCTTTAATAAGTTGTTGTGGAGTTCTTTTGGTTTGCCGTTTATTTCTACAACCGAGTTTACTCCTTTTCTATCAATAATTCTAAATGGTCCTTCATATGGGCTCTGTAGTTTTTTCTTATTTTCTACTCTTACAAAAACTAAATCTCCTATTTCTAATGATTGAGGCCTCATATTTTTATCGTAATCTATTTTTCTCTTATCCTTAACTTTGTTTATTATTTCTTTAGCTTTACTTATTGATGTTCTTAATCTTAGTTTCAATTCATTAGCGTAATTGTCTAAGTCATAAATTTTGTTTGTTTGCCTAAGTGTATCACTTGGTAGTGACGGCAATTTTCCAAAGACTAGCTCAAACGGAGAATAGTCTGTGTCAACGTGGGGTGTCGTATTGTATGCAAAAGTGTAATAGGGTATCCATTTGTCCCATTCATAATCGTCTGTGAAGGAAAGTATGTATTGATTTAGAACTCTATGGTTTTTTTCAAGAGCACCGATTGTTTGGTGATGATAAGGTGTTGAAAAAATTTGACGAGTGTCTAGTAATTTACAAACATTTGACATTAGCTCGTTTGTAAATTCTGTCCCACGATCGGACATAAGTGTTTTGAAACAACCGTACTTGAGTATTAATTGTTCGACAAGGGTTGATGCGACTGTCTTGGCGTCTTTGGTTGCAATTGGGTAAGCGACTACAAATTTTGTTAGCTCACATTGCATCGTTAAAACATATCTATATCCGTTTGATATTCTTAACGGACCTACAGTGTCAATTGATATTTTCTCAAAACTTGTCGCTGGTGTGTTTGTCAATACTAAACCTTCTTTAATGTGTTGTGTGGTCTTGTTTTTGTTGCATTTTTCACAGCTATTTATAAATTCTTTAATCATTTTTCTCATCCCTTTCCAAATATATCTTTGTTTTAGTTTTGAAATCGTTTTTCTAATTCCCATATGTCCTGATGTGCTTGAGTTGTGGAATTCTTCAATTAGTTTGTATTGTTTGAGCATGCTGTTTATTTGTATTGGAGCTTTATATATTAGTATTCGTATTGGCGAGACTTTATTATCTTTCAATGCATTGTATTTCTCTTTAAACATATTTATATCGATATTTTTAAATATAAAATCTTTATCACAAAGGGCTAGCTCCTTTATTTGTGATTTTCTTAATAAACGATGTAGCTTCTCCAACATCTCACCTAGGCGCGAAGGGTCATCGCTACACGTTATGCGCAATTTATTATTATATATATTTATGGCAAGCTTGCTATTATTCTCAATGTTAAATTTCAATTTCACCAATTTCCTTACGTCATTAAAAGATGTGCATTCCCATATATAGAGTTGGCCAGACTCATTAGGACATGTGTCTTTTAATATATCACTTCCTTGGAGGTGTTGACTCAGGTGGTGGGTACCATTTTCAATGTTATTTTCACTCGCATTGTTCTTAAATTCTTTGCTCCTTTCTTCTTTGTTAATTTGTTTTGCTTTGCTCCTTGTAACTACTAATACTTCTTCTTTCTCTTTATTTGTGGGAATTAAACTTTTGAGTATATTGCTATCGACTTTTATACGAGATAGCGCATCAGCATTTGTATTAATCTTGCCTTGTTTGTAGACAATTTCAAAATCGTAATCAGATAAGTCCAGTCTGATTCTCGTCATTTTAGATGATGGATTCTTGTGGGAAAACAACGAAACTAAGGGTCTATGGTCAGTGACTACTATAAACTTTCTTCCATAAAGGTAAGGTAAGGTAAGGCTGTATTTAAATCTTTGGGTTGGGCTGCAAAAAGTGTTGGTTTGATGGTGTCATCTAACCCGTTTTTGAATATGGTCAAGGCATATTTTTCGTTCATTGTTTCTATGACTGTTTTCTGTTCGTTGGTTGCATTATTACCTAAATCGTTTATTTGTAGTTTGTTCAGTTCTGACATCAAATTTAAAATTTTGTCTTTAAAATTGTTTACCGTTTTGTTCTTCTGTGTGGTTGAGGACAGTTGTGTATGTATTTGAGCTATTGTTACGTTGCTCTTATATCTTTCTTGTAGTCTTGTTTTAAATTCTACGAATGTCGATGTGTTTGAGCCTAGCGCTGTTCGAACTACCGCACTAAGTTTTACACTTACTACAAACTCTAATAATGTTTTCTGAGCATTAGATGTATATGAGTTGTGTAATAATTCTTCAAAAATGGTTCTAATTCGCTGTGCTGTCCATTAAAGGTGGGTATGGCTTTAATAGCCGTTTCTATATTAAAAGTTGACATTTCTATATTGTTTCGATTTACAGTCTTCTTTTCTGGTGTATTACTTTGACTTTCAGTGTTGTGGCTATCTGTGTTTTTGCTATCTGTTAGCTCACTTTTTGCTATTAAAAACTGTTCTATTGCTCTAGCTATATCTTCGAAATTTTCTAAGTCTAATTTTCTTTTAGGGTTGTCTGACTTATCTATTGAGGTTCTTAGCTCATCTACTTTGTTCCTTATTTCATTAATGTATTTCTTTGTATATTCCCTACCTGGTGCCTTTTTTAATCTCCTTAATATTTCTTTTGCTGCATCTATTTCCATTTATATGTATATCGACGGAACATTGTATTTACATCTAACTTAAAAAGTTTTATTGTTCTTAAAACATTTTTGACACATTAAATTTGGTTCATGCTCTATGAAGCCTGATTTGATTAAATTTTTGTGACAATATTTGCACTTGAAGCATTCACGATGCCATGCTTTGTTTTTGTGTGCCATATATTTAATTTTTCCTATGTCTATGATTTTTGTTGACAATTTTCACAATATTTGTCAAAAAGTTGACCAAAGCATCCTTGGTAGAAACAGTTGGTACCAAACCTTATCATTTTCGTATGTAAAAGTGCTTGATATATTTTTGTATTTATTGTGAATATTAAAATATTTTGTTAAACAGAGTTGCTGATGTTTCGCAGCATTTGTTTCCTAACATAATTTTTGTAATATCTATTAATTATATATAAAATTGTTGCAATCATAAATATTAAGCTAAGTGCTAGAATAAGATCATTGAATTTGCTGCTTTCACTACTACTGCTGCTGCTGCTGCTGTTGTTGTTGTTAGTTGTTACGATTTCCTTGTTGCTGAACCATCCCATGGTTGCCGTAATTTAACTTTTCTATTTGTATTTTGTGTATTAATGCCCGTTTTAACTTTGCATCAGTTACCAACGGTAAAATACTATGTATTTCCGCAACGCGACGTCTAGCAATTACTCTTCGGCCTCCTCTGGGTCTTTTCGAAGGTTTATTTTCGGCAGCTTGTTCGCTTCTGTACTGCGCGATCGTTTGTTTTTGCCGTTCAGTTCTGTCATCGGATCAGTTTGACAGGATCATAAGGCAGGATCAATTTGCAGGATCGCCATGTAATATGTTTTTGGTGGTGTTCCTAAAAATGCCAAAGATAAGGCTTAAAAGTTTTGATGGCCAATTTTGCCGTACTGTTTGAAGAATAAAAAGAACTTAGATGTTTTAAGTCAAGTTTCATTCTCGTCTTTATTTCAAAGATCTTCAATATTTATAATAAAAATACCAGTATTAATTCTATTTAGATATTCTTAAACTCCTTCCCATTATTCTATTCTCATATTGTTTCTTAGTTCAATTATGTTCTTAATAATTGTTCTTCTCTCACTTGCTCTTTGATTCCTCAGCTTGGAATTTTTGCTGCGCTTGCACTTGTGCAGCTAATAGGGTTAGCGAACACCAGTGAGCGTATTTCGTTACAATTGGCTGTGACGCAAAAACACAGTGACCTAATGACACTCGATAAGCGTTGGCACACGATCGAAAGAATGAATGAAAGAAAAACAATGAAAATATATTTTGTTACCAAATATGTAACGTACCGTAAGCTGGCTGTGCTATGACACTACACCCTTACCCTTAAGCGAAAAATTATTTCTTGAAATGATTTTTAAAGAATGGAGGATTTTAAGAATATTTTACATATTTATAAAGCTTAAATTATTTGTGTTTTATTTCAATTCGAAGTTCTATACCTCTAAAAAAAACACCCTATATAACAGCGTACGTGTGAAACTCTAGCAGCGTACGTGTGGCGGCAGAGAAAGCTCTTTGCCCGCGAGCGAAAGAATGCCCGAATCTTTGTTGTTGTTTGCACCATATGTTGATCATCACTGTTTTAAAATTATGTTTTTCTGTTTGTGAATATACGAGAAAATAAACGTGGATATTAAAATTTGTGTTGCAATTGTAACTAAAGTCATAGGTTTTGCTCTAAATTTTATTAATAATTCATTGTGCATTGCGGAAAGAGCTAAACTCAGTGGTCGGCTTTTAAAAAGGCAGCAAAAGAAAAGCAAACAAAAAATGAAGAATTACTCAGAATAATTCAAGCTCAGTACATTTTTTCAATTAAAAGTTTAGCCGTTGTAAGTGTTATTGGTAAACCAAATTCATCTTCAAGATACAAACACTGAATAAAATTGAATAAAAACTAAATTTTATGATATATCGCACACCCTCTTCAAAAGCGACACAACTCAAAATTTTTAAATTTTCAGGAGAGTCAAAAAACTATTTCGTTTTAAAGGGGGAAATATACCCAGAGCCCGAAAAAAAATGGTCATGTTTGTGCATTTTTTTAAGTAAACCTAAGGGATATTTTTAAATGAGGATTTTTATACCTTAAAATATACACATTCAAGAGTATGTTAAGTATTTTTTTTTTTTTATTAAAAAAAAAATAATATTATGGTTGATACAGCATTTTTTGTAGAACGCTCTGAAAATGCGGTGACCGAGATTGCTCCTTCTTAATTCAACTGAAACAAAAAAATGAAAAATATTATTAAACTAGATACTTAAAACTCGTACTTGCAATAGCCGATTTTGAAAATATTGATTTTTCACAAAATGGCGGACTTCCGAACGTAAATTCACGATTTTCGACAAAAAATTCGTCATTATTTTGCCTATAAAAATGATCGAAGCTACGAAAAAAAAATTCTGTGACAAGTACGAGATTATTATGTGTAAAATAAGCCTGCAAAAAAATCAAATCGATCGGTTCACAGAGTTTCGAGAAATCTTGGTCACCGACTTTGAAAACATGGTTTCGAGAAAAACGCTTTTGAAAATAAGGGCCAGCACTGCGCGCTCTAGAACGCGGTTCACTGACTTGGCTATAACTTTGTTATTTTTTGAGATATCGACTTTAAATTTTCACCACATATTTTTGAGACTTAAAGCTTTAAGAAACTGCAAAAACATTTCAAAAAAAAGTTCTGGGTATATAATCCCCCTTAAAGCAACTTTATACAAAAGAATGGTACAAAATGATTTTTTAAAAATTAACGGGCAATCAGATTAAAACAAAATTTTGACAGTCGATGGAGATGTGCATTACTAACAGATTTATATTAAAAAGTCAAAATTAAAAATTTCGAGTTGTGTCACTATTGAAGAGGGTGTGCGATATGATAAACTTATCATTTCATTTTCATATAATTAAATCGTAAAATATAGTATTAAAAATCACTTCAACACAACAACGCTAAAGAAGTTTTACTTAAAAAAAAGTTTTTTAATTGTTAAGATTTTTTTAGAGAAAAACAAAAAATTTAGGGAGGGGCTGCAAATTTAACTCTGTCCCGCGCGGCATCTGGTCTTAAAGCGGCCCTGCGAGTTGCATACCACATTGATGAAAGTAAAGGCTTACGTTGGCCTTGTGAGATATATAGACTTGCCGACATCAATTTTTACAAATTATTTAAGGAGACAAAGCAAGGTTTCTCCGAAATTAGTAGGGAACTTTCCTCGCTTTCTGCTAAATTTAGTAAATACCTAACTCTTTTCAATGAATTTAAATATATTGATGAGCCAAATTCTTCACCCAAGCGGAAAAAACACATGACCCTTCGAAGCAAGCAGAAAACTGACTTGACACTACCACCACCTTCTACCAAACAGGACATTGTTGAAGACATGGACACTTGTACTATTAGTACCCCTCTTCCTACTGTTGCTTCTTCTTCAAAAATATTTAAATCCGAGACTGACTACTTCGTTTAGATTGACTGTTCCGGAAAATTTATTTAATACTCTTGTGGATGTAAATTTTTGGCCTCGTAATACAATTGTTCATGAATTTGAATTCAAAAACAAACCACGTATTGCAAATGTTGTACACTTGCCTCGTCCTTCTAATAATCCTCAGTACCATACAAAAAACGATTAAAAAATCACAAGTCTAAATTAGAGCTTGTGTATCAAAATGTTAGAGGTCTCAATTCTAAACTTTCGGATATTTTCATTAACAGTTTTGATTTTGAATATAACTTTATAATTTTTACTGAAACTTGGCTTCGCTCTAACGTATTAAATTCTGAAATAATGTGGAATAAGTACCAAATTTTTCGTAAAGATCGCTATAATAAGATCGGTGGTGGCGTTCTGATAGCTGTCCATAACTCCCTTGCTTCTGAGGAATTAACAATTCCTGGCACCAACGATCTGGAGTTTATTTGTGTTACAGTTAAACTAAATAATAATACTATTTTTCTTACTTGTTCTTACATTCCACCTAAAAGTGATTTACTTAATAATTTACTGAAACCATATTAATGCCATCGAAATTGTCCATAATATGCTTACAAATATGGATACTATCATTGTTTTAGGTGATTTCAACTTACCTTCCGTGTCCTGGAGTTTGTCCGATGATTCCGAATTTCTTACTCCTATTTCTGCCTCTGATTGGATAAATGATTTATTAGATAAGTTGTCTGATATGTGTCTTCAACAGGTTAATAATATTCTTAATAAAAATTGTAGATCTCTTGACCTTGTATTTGTAGACAGATGCACTTCTGTAAATCTCCGTCGTTCGAACCCAGTTTCTTTTCTGAAAGATGATTATCATCCAACTCTTGAAATAACAATATGACTTGCCAACGAAAGTGAAAATACATTAGCTCCAGATACGCGAAATAATAAAATTTTTAACTTTAAAAAAACAGATTATGTTAAACTTAATGCTCTTCTTGCGCGGATTGACTGGTCCCCAATTTTAAATAATAGGTCTTCGTACTCTTTTTATGATGTCGAATCTTCAGTGCAGTTTTTCAATGATACCTTGCAAAATTGCTTTTCATTATCTGTGCCAAAACAAAATAGTAATTTCAATCCTTTAAACCCTCCTTGGTTAACTAGTGAGCGTAAGTCTTTAAAAAATTCCAAAAATCGCTTATTTAAGAAATATAAAAAGTGAGGCTCTAATTTAGATTTCGCTTGGTATTCCTCTTGTCGTTACAGATATCAACTATTAAATAAACAATGCTACTTTGCCTATATAGCCAAAATAAAAACTCAATTCAATGATAATCCGAAACTTTTCTACACTTTTGTCAACTCAAAACGAAAAACCTCCAGCTTCCCACCTCTTATGAAATTCAATCATGAAGAAGCATCTAGTGACATCGAAGTTTCCAACATGTTTGCAAACTTCTTTAAAACAACCTACTCCGATATACCATTGAGCATGAGTCTTGAATATCCTTACCTACCACCAGTTAACTCTTTTGAAACCCCCGTAATAGATTCTAATATAGTTATGCATTACCTTCGACAAGTTAAATCTTCTTTTACGACTGGTCCTGACGAACTACCGAGCTGCATTTTAAAACTTTGTTCTATTAGTTTGTGTTCTCCCCTATCAAACATTTTTAACACATCCTTGCACAGTGGTCATTTTCCCTATATATGGAGAAAATCTTATATAATACCTCTTCATAAATCCGGCTCAAAAATTGATGTTTCCAATTACCGAGGTATCGCAAAACTAAGCGCAATCCCTAAGTTATTTGAGAAAATTATAACTGATCAAATAACCCATGTCGTATCTTTCTCCATTTCCACCTCTCAACATGGTTTTTTAAAGGGAAAATCTACGACAACTAACCTCTAGGAGTTTACTACGAGTGTCATCAAAGGTTTTACTTTAGGACGACAGACTGACGTTATTTATACAGATTTTAGCAAAGCTTTAGATAGCGTTAATCATTATCTTCTTCTGAAAAAGCTTCATCTAATTGGGTTTCCCGTCAAACTATTACACTGGATTAACTCGTACTTGTCGAATCGTTCTCAAAAAGTTTTATATAAGAATTCTATGTCAAAAAATATTTTGGTCACATCTGGTGTTCCGCAGGGAAGTCATCTTGGTCCGGTTTTATTTTTACTGTTTATAAATGACCTTCCTTCTGTAATAAAACACTGTAACGTCTTAATGTACGCCGATGACGTGAAACTTTTTCTAACTTACAAATCATCTGAAGAATAACAACTCTTACAATCGGATTTAAATAGTCTAGGGGAGTGGTGTAATTTAAACCAAATTTGGAGTGGTGTAATTTAAAATTAAACTTAAAAAAATGTAAGCAAATGACATTCTCACGTCGAATTGCTAAAAGTATAAATTACACTATAAATAATACTAACTTAGAAATTGTACACAGTTTTCTTGATTTAGGTGTAATTATGGATCCTAAACTTCGTTTCAATCTTCAAGTTAATTTGGTGGTAAATAAGGCTAGAGGTGTCCTTGGTTTCATTAAAAGATGGGCTAAAGAATTCAACGATCCTTTCACTACTAAATTACTTTATACCTCTCTTGTTAGACCAATTCTTGAATATGCAACCCCAATATTATTCTTCCCCCTTATGAAACCCGCCTTAAAATTATTTCCCTACCTTCCTTAAGAAGCAGAAGAATTATGCTCAATGTCTCATTTTTATACAAATTACTCAGTGGCGATATAGACTCACAATACCTCCTTTCTTCATTAAACTTCAACATCCGATAATTGTGTAGATTTTACAATTTAACTCATAAGCATCATCGAATATGATAGATACTTTAAGTTTTCGTTTTATTTAGTTTCGTTGCTTTATTTTTTCATGAAATTAATTTAGATCTTTATTTCTATAGCTTCCCAAGTTTGAAATTGTACCTTATATACCGTGTCTCTCGGTTTGGTGAGTCAGAATTTGTCTCTTTTCCATACAAGTTTTTACCTGCGTTGGCCCAAATGCATATCCAAATAATAACTTTAGCTCGGTGTTCCCTTATTTTAGTGACCCGAATATATAAATATATTGTGCCTGCATAGAGATGGGTATTTACTCAACGCTGGGTATTTACCCATTTATACCCACTTTCATACCCGGGTATTTATCTATGTAAGTTCGGGTAAATACTCATTTGAATAACAAATACTCCTTGTAACGTACAGTAAGAGAAATGTGAAAAAATGAAAAAATGTGAAAAATAACACATATATCGTGCAACTGGAACTTTCTTTTTAAAAATAGTTTACCACCTTTAGCAGAAAGCACGCACTCCACCTAATTTGAAAATGCCATGAATTCTTCACTAGGAGGTACTCAAGACGATATCCCTTCAACTTCAACTTGAAAAAATTATTTCATTTGTTATTAAAAACTCCAATTCATAATAAAAAATTAAACTCTTTTAATTTATTTAAATTTTTCTTTATTCTGATTTATACCCACATTTCGGGTAAATACCCAATTGCTTGGGTAAATACCTGGGTATTTACATTTAAATACCCAATTTACCATTTGGGTATTTACCCTTGTCCCATCGCTATGCCTGCACAATATACTTGTATATCTGTGTTATGTTTGGTATTGGTTTGGTGTTTGAGAGTTGCATCTCTTTTCACGTAGGATTTTGGGTTGGACAATGGCCCCGAAACTGAATGACAACAATTATAAATGCAGTTATATATGGTGTAATAAATTACTTTGGATGTTGTCTTGTATTGCTTCGTATTATTAAGAATGTGCTTTTATTCGATGGTGTTTATTTACATAAGCAGAAAAATTTTAAAATTTCAAATTTTTCTTTATTTAATTTTAATTTCCGCTGAAAGGCCAAGCAATTGTGCTTAGTGGAGGCTTATATTTGCCAACAGGGGGTATGTTTTAGTACGTAGGTGCAGTCTATCAGTCCGGCTGATCCGGGAACTTTTTAGAATGTGAATCGAGCATGCATATGGCACGGGTCATACGTATCTATGAAGTTCTCATACCTCCGGGCGAATCAAAAAAAAAAAAAAAAAAAAAATATCGCGATTATCTTAGGCTAGCCATTGAAAGGGTTAATCTTCTCTATTCAATAACCTCATGACAAAATATTCATGCCGTCATGAGACCGCGGAGAGAGCCGCTACAAGATCCAAAATGCGACAATCATGCAATGGAGTTGCATAGAATTATTACTTGGAATGAATAAGTAATATATTTCGTCTTTTATTCTTTTCATTATAATTTATTAATTAATATTTCGCTAGACCGCTTTTAATTACAATCAGAAGTCAACTAAGTCTAAAAAATATTTCTTCAAGCCAAGCTAACTCAAAACGAATACCCAAAGTGCTGATCATGCGCCTTGTGTCTAATTGCATTTATTAATTAACTAGCGATACCCGGCGCGCGTTGCTGCACCCGGCAAGTATATTCGAAATAATAAGTAAATTCAAAACTTTTATTAGTCCCTTAGTCTGACACCACGCTCTTAAGGCCGCTTTACATTGTCCTACTGTGTGTTACGACATGTCAAAATTTTCATGTGTGATAGAATGTAGGATCGTGTAAACAACGAAAAACAAAGTGTGCTCGAACCTGTTTTGATTTTTTTGACATGTCGTTCTACATTTTAATTTTTTGGTTTGTTTCTAATTTCATCACACATTCTATCCGACCAGAGATGAGTTTTATAAGATTTCTTCGAATTTAATTTATTGAAAATCACCAAGCTGCAAGTTACATTTCATCAAATGTTTAAAAGCAAGCAAAATAATGACTGCTTCTATTTTTAATGCACAATTGGCCCTTATAATGCTTTCAATAGCTGCTATATCCCGATTCATTTTAAGAATTTTCAATTTTTAAATTTTTATTGAAGGAAAGTGCGATGTGACGCCGTGAGATAGTCTAAAAGAGAAAAATTAATTTCTTTATACAAAAATTAAAAAAATGACAGTGTGATGAAATTCAGTTATACTTTCTATCTCACATGTCGTAACACACAGTAGGACAATGTAAAGCGGCCTTTAGTCTGTTCCTAAGAAAAAGAAAAGAACAGAAAACGAAAACAACAACAAAATCAACAGTAAAAATTAAAAAAAAAAAAAAAAATATATATAAACAATACTGTAGAATTAAACAACAAACATGAATGCGGGCTGTGTTATTTGCAAATCTGAGTGGAGCACCTATGATAATTTTATTTCTTGTTTTGGGTGCTCTAAACTCTTCCATTTGAAATGTGCTAAATTGTCAGCTAGAGTGGGAGATGCATTACGGAGTGCTACGCCTAATGGACTGCAGTGGTTCTGTACCAATTGCAGACAATTTTCAACTGCTGTTCTTTTGGGTATGTTGTTTGATCACCATACTGCAGCCGCTGACTTAAGCGAAGAACTAACACGTCCTCAAAAACTCGCATCTGAACAATCTCACAACTTTAATAAATTTTGTGATCTAGCACAGTTAAATTTTGATAAAATTGATGGCTCCATGAGCTCGCCTAGCAGTGTTGGTACTTCCACCAGAGCTAAACTTGCTACAAAATCCAAACCTGTTGGCATTACCAATTCACCAACACCTTCCAACAAAATTGCAACAGCGAACATCACATTGCCCGGAACAGCTTCTACGATTGAGCAGAGTATAGACCTTTCGACATCTGCTGCCTCTGCTATTGTAGTTCCGCCTAACATTCTTCAAGCCGATTCGGATCAAAATCATACTGATGATGCTCAGCCTCAATGCATTGATACCTCAACTTTTGTTCCAGCTATATTATCCAATTCAGATAGTAATATTGCAGCAGATCGCGTACCTCTAGTTAACCTGGTGGTCATCCAGCGACCACAGCTAAAGTCTATCTTTGTATCAAGACTTGCGGCTGTTACTACTGAAGAAAATATTTTATCATATATCGTGCAGAAATTGCCATCTGTGTCATCCTTATCTAATCTTAAATGCTTCAAATTTAATTATAATTCGCCGCGGGAGATAGCATAATTTAAATTATTTGTTCCAGTAGTTAACTTTAATGAAATTATTTCTCGAGACTTTTGGCCCGATGATACCGTTGTACACGAATATATTCCACGAAATATTTACCCCATGCTTAATAGTCAACTAAATCAACCTAAAGCTGTACCAAATGTACCCAATGTAATACATCCAGAAAACGATTAAGTAGCGCTATTGATTTCAATTATATAAAAAATTGTAATTATTCTTTATATTATCAAAATTTAGGAGGCATTAGAACTAAGATGCACGAACTGTTTCTATCATCATCTGCACTGGAATTCGATATCATTGTCTTCACTGAAACCTGGTTATCTGACTGCCATTTAACAACTGAACTTTTTAATAGCTCAACCTACAATGTTTTCCGTAAGGACCGTTGCATGGATACTTCAGGATTGACGCGGGGAGGGGGTGTATTGATAGCAGTTCGAAACTCTTATTCTAGTTATCAAATCGTACTGCCTTCTCACGATGCTCCTAACTCTGTTAATCATGATGTAGACCAATTAATTGTTAAAGTTTCTTTTCAATCTGAGTTTGACCTATTTGTTATCGTTAGTTACATACCTCCGAATAGTTCCTTAGAGCTTTATAACACTCATTTAGAAAACTGTCGTTCTCTACTAGATAATTTAACAACTTTCCAACATGTTGCATTCACCGGTGATTTGAATTTAGGTAATATTTCATGGAAGTTCGATTGCGATGAAATGAATCTCATTCCTTTGAATGTCAACAATGATATTGAATCTTCCCTTGTAGATTTTTTTAGTCAATATGACTTGGTTCAAATTACCAATATTTCGAATGATCTCGGTAGACTACTAGACTTAATTTTTATTGATAAGAACCTTAATGTTAGTATCGAGGTTCCTACTACATCTATTTTTAATAAAACGCTTCACCACGTTCCTCTTTTAGTTCAATTTTCGACCGTTTTTTATCAGAAACCTAAGTCTGAAGATATTTACTCTTATGATTATTGTAAAGCCAACTTTGATGCAATAAATAGCTCTCTACAAACGCTGGATTGGAACGTCATATTATCTGGAGTAGACTTAAAACTAATGTATGAATAATTCTTAACCATTTTAACTGAATCGATTTGCTTATTTGTTCCTAAAAAAAATTATTAATTCCAACAATAATCCGCCTTGGTTCAATAAGAGACTTTCAAATCTGAAAAATGTGAAAAACAAATCCTATAAGCGGTTCAGGGAATCGAAACTTGATATAGAGCTCAAATCAATCTATCTTCTTTATCAACGCCAATTCGATAGTCTCAATAAGTTTCTTTATAAATCTTACATACTTTCTACGGAATCTAAGGTTAAGAAAGATAGCAAATATTTTTGGTCTTATATACATATATATAAAAAGAAAATCTAATGGCTTGCCTAGCACCATGTTTTTTTTTTTGATAACTCATCTGATGATACTCGTACTATTTGCAATTTTTTTGTAGATTATTTTAAATCCGTATACTCTGATATTGACTACCATCATGCTAATATTCCGTTGCTAAACCAGGTTTTAGATCTTGGCGATCTTTCTTTCGACGAATTTGACGTGGCAAGAGCATTATGTAATTTAAAGTGTAAAAAAATGGCGGTCCTGACGGTATTGCTCCCATTGTATTGAAACATTGTGCTGAGTCTTTATCTATTCCGCTTTTTAAAATTTTTAGAAAATCATTAGATTGTGGTATTTTTCTTGATGACTGGAAAATTTCTCATATAGTTCCTATACTTAAGTCGGGCCCTAAGCAGAACATCTGTAATTATAGACCAATATGCAAAATTTCTTCGATACCTAAATTGTTTGAAAAAATTGTGTACGATAATATTTCAGTTCAACTTACACATGTGTTAGCTGATCAGCAGCATGGTTTTAGAGCCAGAAGATCAACCGTAACAAATCTGATAATTTTCTGCAATAACGTTATAAAAAATTTCGAAAATCGTATACAAACTGATGTCATCTTTACGGACTTTGCAAAGGCATTTGATAAAGTAAACGACACAACATTAATTAAAAAACTACAGGGCCTAGGTTTACACTCTAACCTTCTCAGTTGGATCAATTCTTATTTAAAAAATCGTTACCAAATAGTTAAAATCAATACCTCCAAATCGGACCCCATTAGAGTGACTTCAGGTGTACCTCAGGGAAGTCACTTGGGGCCAATTTTATTCTTGTTATTCATAAGTGATCTACCGCTTGCCATCAAAAATTCACAATGCCTGTTATTTGCTGATGACCTGAAATTATATTTATCCATTAAATCTTTCAATGACTGCGCGCTCTTACAGAAAGATGTGAATGCTGTGACTGACTGGTGTGATCTAAATAACCTTCCTTTAAACATTTCTAAATACCAGTGCTTTTCTTTGTTTAGGATGTTGTGTGCTTTAATAAACATCGATTCACTTGAATATCGTCGTAAGAGTTTTTCTGTAAGCCATCTTTCTCTTAATTTTTCCAAATGCAAAGTTTTGTCCTTTTCTCGCAAAAATCTTGCAATTGATTATAACTACGCTTACAACGACAGCAGTAGCTTTGAAAGGGTTAAGCAATGTAAAGACTTAGGAGTGTACTTTGATGCCAAGTTTTTGTTTGATACTCATATCGATTATGTTGTATCTAAAGCCAACTCTCAGCTGGGGTTTTTGAAAAGAAACACTAGGGAGTTTCTAGATCCATTTACCTGCAAAACAGTCTTTATTAGTATGGTAAGATCACTTGTGGAATACGCAAGCATTGTATGGGATCCATTCTACGAAGTTTCAAAGAACCGAATCGAAAACATTCAAAAACGTTTTTCAAGATTTGCTTTGCGAAGATTATACTCTTGGGAAAACATGCCGCCATACTGGGTACGTTGTAGGTTACTAAGTTTTTAAAGTCTAACAACTAGAAGAGTTCAGTCTGACATACTCTTTATTAAAGATATAATAGATGGCAAAATAAACTCTCCAGAGTTATTAAAGCTGATTCCGTTCCATATTTCACCTCGCACACTCAGGGATTCTAAGCTATTCTATACCAAATATCATGGAACCAATTATGGACTTAACGAACCTATCTCGAGGTGCCTTTCCAATTGTAATTTTGTATCAAGCCAGTTAGATTTTAGTAATAATCGTGATTTGTTTAAGAAACGGCTTTTTGACATCTTTCAATGATACTAATTGTAAATGTTGTACAGATCACCTTGCAATAAATATTTTACCTAGTTTTAAGTAAAATATTGTAATCTGTAAGGGTAATAACCCGGTAGATGGTAAATAAATAAATAAATAAATAATCAAATCCTTTGTCCTAGTATACTTGAAATGATTAATTTTTATGCACCAATGCGTCCCCTTCGTGAAAGATTTCACTTTGCAGTTTGGTTGCAGAATGCCAACAAGGTGTTCAAGTTACCAAAACGTGAGTTTCTTCGGTAATAAGATAAACTTTACCGCGACAGAATTGATCTGTTAAAGGAGATGAAACAAATGATCTTTAGTGAAAATCTTCATAGATCGAATTATGCCCAAAATGAGCCTATTTCTCGTTGCATCAGAGAGGTTAACTCCATTTTACCACGTATTGATTTATTTATTCAAATGTCACGCTATTGTTTTAAGAAAAACCTTACTCTAGTTTTAAGACAGTCCCACAGTACCTGATAAATGTTATCTGTTTACTGTTTGTATTAATGTTGTTTTTGTACCCATAGAAATATTTTTGGATGTAATTGAGATTAATTAAATTACCGAATTAACCGAATAAACCAAGATATATATGAATATGGATAGATATACATATATAAGAGAGGGGGAGCCCCCAGCACATTTGTATAGCTCTCCCCCCATCTGTAGTACTGTTGCCAACAGTGACAATATGAACTTAAGTACAAATTTTTAGTATGATAAGACCCAAGCCATCTGAAATATAAAATTTTCAGTAATTTGTGGACGGTAAAAGGAGGTGTGGCAAAAGTGTTCACACACGAACCATGGTACGGCCAATAAGAACACAACAAAGAAAACCTCAAGCAAATCGGACGCTCCGTTCTTGAGTTATGGATTTACAAACACAAATTTTTTATATATATACGACTTTTTTTATATATACAGGTATGGGATGGGTGGCGCTCGTGGCGTAGTTAGTTAAAGTGCGTGGCGGCTATGTCAACGAACTTGGAGACCCGAGTTCGAACCCCAGCAGCGACAGAAAATTATTTGAATTAAAAATTATTTTTTTGTACGGCCTCCACCTCTCTGCAGACAATGGCAAACCTCAGAGAGTAATAAAAATGCCATGTAAAGCTTCTTGAGAACATCATCGCCGTTCGGAGTCGGCGCTAAGCCTGTAGGTCCGGTTCTCGGTTAATTGTGTACAAACTTTAATAACATGCACAACACAATTGATCATAAGAAGCTAGGTCAAAGTCCTTTCAAGGGCTGAAATGACCAGTTATTTATTTTTTATTTATTTACAGGTATGGGAAAATCTTTAAAATGCCATATCTTCGGAAACAATGGGCCAATTTCGTGCAAAGCTCCCCAACGCACCCTGAAATTTTGGTTGAAATCGGTCGACCCGTTTCCGCAGCAATTGGTGACATCAAACTGTACACTACTTTTTATATAAATAGATTTCATATTTACAACTATGAACTAATGCGCACACACTTTTCCAGCTATAAAAAATATAAGGTATTCTGCTATTTCTGGTAGCTAATATGAATTAATTTCTTTCATCAAATTAGCATAACCATTATTTTGTCGTGGCCGTGGTACAATCTCGCATAAAAAAGAGGCACAAAAATGGATTTTGATAAGTGTTTTAACAAAACTTCAACCTTTGTGATGTGAGCTTAGCAACACTGCTAATAAAAGCTTTTTATCAACTACTTGATAAGAGATGGCAGCACTGCTACTGTTTGGCAGCACTGAGTCTGAGTTGAAAACAGCAACAGCATTTGTCTCATTTCCTCGTTCGTGTTTTCGTATAAAGACGAAGTATCGCTTATTTTGCGAGAGTACTACGTCATAGACACTGAATTATATTTATTTACATATGCTTATGTTTACATATTTAATTATTTTTAGCATTTTACTGTAGGGAATTTCATTAAAAAATAAATAGATTCTGTCTGTATTACAATTAACATTGTTGTTGTTTTATTAGCTCATTCTTTCGATCATGCTTATAAGCAAGGCATAATCAAAAAGAGCTTTTAAACACACAATGGAAAAGAAAAAATAAAGCTTTGTACTGCTTAATACAGCGTTTATGAATAATTTTCTATGTAGTTTTTTAGATGGTATCTTTGAGTATAAACATATAGAGAAATTACTTTGAGTTGTGTCACTCTCGCACTAGATGGCGCCACATACACCACTTTCAGATTTCTACGCTGGTTTGTATATTTTTTTTTTAATATCGTCATTGATCAAACATACAAATGAACAGACAGACAGCAATGCACAAACACACACACAGTGTTGTTTTGTTGGTTGAGCTGTCACATTAGTTGTGTGTGCGGTATGATCCCGTTAAGTTGCAACTTGTTTGTTTGTGTTTTTGTGCTGCTGAAGCAAGCGCATGCGTGTAGCATTTAATTCTTATATGAACTTTTATGGAGTTTGGATGTGCGACTCATTATATTTCTATTAAATTTTCAAAGAAAAAATTCCATCGAAATGCGTACATAAAAATTGCTACAATGTTTCTACACCATGTGGTTCGTTGTCATTTTTCATTTACCAACTGATCAAAGACGAATGCTTTGGGTCAAGCATTCTGACAATGAAGAATTAAAAAATTTGGCTTAATATGGAAAGGCAACTATAAAATTTTGCGAAAAGGATTTAAATACATCATGTATAGTTCAACGAGCTATAATGAAAAAACTTCTAAAAACCTCCATACCGACTCAGTATCCAAATATTTTCCCATGTAAAAAAAATTATGTTGTGCTAAATGATCCCCTGAACACGACCCCGTTTTTATTTTTTGGAAAAAATTTTTGTTTACAAGTTATTAAAGAAAACATGGTTGTATCCAAAAAGATACAGTGGGTATTCCGACGTATACCATCAATCAGCTTGGTTGTAGGAGTTCAAGGCAAAAACGTGGAAAACGATTCCTTTTATGATAACTAGACTTACTTGTACTTTTTTTTAGTCAAAAATTGTTAATAGCTTAAAAGATATTTCATGTCAAAAAGCGAACTTTCCGTAAAAATTAAAAAAAACTTTTTTGAATTTGACGGTCAATAGTTCCCAAACCAACGAAGTTATGCCAATATTTATATTTTTGTTTTATACTTGCAATTTTCTGAGTGAAACTACATATCCAGCATTTAATTTTTTGCAATATTTTAAAAGAAATAGCTTATTTTCTCGGTTGTATCAAAAACGATACGCTGGGCATTTAAGGGTTAAGTTCATGTATAGAGCAAAATATCGAGTCTAAGCCAACCCGTATTTCAATTCAAACATCAACGATTGCTCGATCAAGCATAATTCATTATGTACCACCTCATTTAAAGGCTATATCTTTAGAAGAAGAGACTTATGAGCCCTTTTATGACGACCTAGGCTGAGAATCTATACGAAAAAAATTAAAAAAAAAAAATAAAAATGGTGAAACTAATTTTTTTTCTCCTAAACATCCCAATAACTTTGTTCAAAACTCACGCATTCCACGGCACATCTTCAGATGCCAAAGCCAAAAAACCGAGTGTCGAAGATATGGTTACAAGCAAAATTAATCAACTCTTTACAAAAAAAGCGTCCCTGTGAGAACATTATATCACTCGTTTTCTTCAATAACGTTACAACTCAAAAAATTACATTTTTCAGGAGAAGCATTTTAAGTTTTGAACAGACGAATGAAATTAATTCACCATTTTCAAAATATGGACAAAACATCAAATATACAAGTACAATGTGAAAATGAACATCCATACAAAGTGACAAAAAAAAAACTGGATATTATCGATATACATATAATACGATCTAATCGGAAATATATTGAGGTGAATGAATCACAAATATTATTTTTCTGCAAAAATTAAAGAAAATATCGTTACCAAAATTGTACACAGCATAGATCATGGTAACACGAATGTTGCTGTGTAATTAACTCAATTGTTATGTTTTTTTAGATTGTAACGTTATTGAAGAAAACGAGCGATATATACTGACATACTGATGCAACTTACTCGTCGCAAAACCTCTCATTGGAAAAATGAAGAGAGGGATTTATTTTTAAAATGAGACCCGAAAATATCTTTAATACCCCGGGATCTATATAATAATAATATCTAATAATAACGATTCTAGTTTTATTTATTTTATTATACTAGTGTCGCCTTTGGTCGAAATTCGACCATTTAAAAATTGATTTTTTTTTTTTGTATTTTTAGTGAAAACATTTTATTCTTCCTTCACTCATGTGGAAATATAACCGAACTCATATCGCAACATATGTACCACCGGCAGGAAATCATAAAATAGAAACTCCATTCTGTGTTTCCATGTTCTATGACTTTTACTTCCAAAGCTATTCGATATCAAAAATTTGGTTTATATGGGCAGAGCCACACCCCCTTTTCCAATGCGCGCCACGATTTTCTACTAGATGGATATCACCAACTTCCAAAACATATTGAGTTTCATTGTTATATGACATTTACTTCCAAAGCTATTCGAGATAAAAACTTTAAATTGTATGGGTGGTGCCACGCCCCCTTGTCTAATGCTCGTTCAATTTTTCCAGTCAAACAACACGACCAAATAGGAAGTTCCTACCTAGTTTCATTGATTTGTGACTTATAGTTTGAAAGTTATAACAAAAATTTGGGCTGCTGAAAAGTTCCACGCCCCTTTTTTAACGCCCATAAAATGTAACCAGTGAAGTAGTTCGTGTGATTTGTGATCGAATACCTATTTCGGAAGCTGTGTGACTTATAACTCTAAAGCTATTCGATATCGCAAATTTGGGTTGTATGGGATGTGCCACGCCCACTATATTTATTCGGTGCACTCCTTCTCCCCACTCTTATTGATTTAAAAAAAAAAATTGTCAAAATCGGTTGAGAAACACGGGAGAAAATGGTTCTTAACTGTTCTGCCTACGCCTATTTATAAATAGATTACGTATATTTATTATAATTACGCATAATTTTTTTATTTTAAAACTTTTTTGCCTTTTTCTGTTATTTTATTTAAAATTAGTTGTTTTTATGTTATGTTTAATGTTTATCTTTATTAAAATAAAAAGCATAAAAATATTCGTTGGAACAATAGTATGTTGAAAATACATATTTGTTTGGAGAATTCACTGCATTTAAAAAAAAACTGGCAAAATGTATGCTTTTACAATTTCTTAAAAAATCACAAAACTGAAATAAAAATGCCCAAAATTAACCGAATGAAAAAGAATTACTTCAAAAGTTGTCGACATGTAGGACTTATCGACATATTATTTTTCAAAATTTTAGATATTTAAATATAGACCAAGGACTACTTTTTCCTCTCTCAACTCCTGTCAAAAAATAAAATCGCTTCAACAGCAACAGGCTTTGTTTGTTTTGTGCACACATACATACATACATACATACTTACTCATAAACACTTATGTTTACAAATTTCTTTATGGATCATTTGCCTCAATCATAGTCTGTGTCAGCATCTTAGCGATTGTTGAGTAAGTGCGCCATCTAAGCGGCAGAGTTACTCCCTGAATTTCTTTTGCTGAAGTGGTTTCTCTATATATATATACTCAAAGATGGTATTTAATTTCAAATTTTAATAACTTTTTAGGGTAGGTTTTAAAAAATAAAGTATGCAATAGCTTAAGTTAAGAATAACGCTTTGAATTAGTAAACGAATTATTGAAATCGGTTCAGTAGTTCTTTAATTTAGCGTATACGAAGATACGTGATAAGCCTTTTATATTTGTTTGCTAAGCCTTTTAGGCTTTATAGCATTTTAAAATTACAATTCATAATCGAATTATACTAATACTAATAATACTAATAATAATACTAATATATAGAGTTCAAGTTCGTTTTAAATAAAGATACAAAACCAAAGTAAAATAAGTTCAGTTGTTATGTAATGTAAATTAAAACATGAACGTTTCAAAGTATACAGACTTATAGATAACATGAGTAAAGGTATTATAAAGCAAAGAATACATTAATAATAAATCTTCAAGAGGGTCCAAGGCGGTGGTATCGAGAATGAAAATATGTATAAAATAAATATATCGTTCTGTCCTTGAAGCCAATAAAGTCTTGGCTTAGCAAGTTGGTAATCCGACGAATTGAGTCGTATTTACCACACCAATTTCCTTGTGGAAAAGAAAATGGTTGCGAACGCAAGCACTAAGACAAACTAGGTCTCATTGGCCACTCATATTAATATTGTACATATAACACCTCTATAAATATGGCACAAAGTATCAGAGTGTGAGATCTAGAAAAGTGGTAGGTATCAAGGCAAACAAGGCCCGGTACGTCATACTGATAGTATATATACAATATTATTCATTCTGTGATTCTAAAGCCGATGAAGTCTTGATTCATCTTTTATTTATCACACCGAGTTCCTAGTAAGCTAAGACAAAGGTAACGAACGCAGGCACATAGACAAACTTGGTCTAATAAGCCACTTATATTAATATATATACTATGCAGATCATTCTCTCATTCATCCAACAGTAAAAATGCCGTATCCTTGGAAGAGTATGTTGAGAATCAGTGGCGGTGCATCCAACAGTAAAAGTGCCGTATCCTTGGAAGAGTATGTTGAGAATCAGTGGCTGTGCTGCAGATAATCTATTATTTTAAGTTTAATTGAGTGTAGGGTTTCATTAAAAGATATAACATCTGAAACGGAATTGAAGTCTCCGCAAGCGCTTCTTAGTGGTTCATTTTGCAAGTCCATACAGTAAGTATGGACTGTCAACAAATCCATGTATAAGTTGATAAATCCAGCAAACATTAAGCATGATCCTACGATTTCTTAGAGAAGGTAGGTTAACAAGCTTTAATCGATATTCATAGGGTGGTAAGTGAATGTTAGTATGACAATATATATTGCGTAAACAAAACAAACGAAATTGTTTCTGAACTGATTCTATATCGTCAATATAACACCCATATCTAGGACACCAGACAATTGACGCATACTCAAGTATGGGCCTTACAAGCGAAGTGAATAATGTTTTAGTAATGAAAGGATCATTAAACTCTTTTGACCATCGTTTAATAAACCCTAAAGTACTGTTTGCTCTGCTTATAACTTTATTAATATGAATGTGAAAGCGAAGTTTTGGGTCCATAGTTACTCCAAGATCGTCGAAAACTTCTAAGAACTCAAGTGTATAGTCACTTATTTTTTAATAAATTCGAGAAGGTTGTCTACGAGAAAAAGTCATGTGTTCGCACTTTTTCAAGTTAAGCTTCATGCAATTGATTTCACACCAGTCACAAAGATGGTCAAGATCAGTTTGTAAGAAAAAAGAGTCTTGCTCATTTTTATATGACAGGAAAAGTTTAACATCATCAGCGTATAGTAAAATATTACTATGAATTACAACAGATGGTAAATCATTGATAAAAAGTAGAAACAACAGAGGCCCAAGGTGGCTTCCTTGAGGTACTCCGGAAGTAACAGGGAACTCCTCTGACTTAACAAGGTTAAAGATAACACTTTGTGTTCTATTTAATAAATAAGATTCAATCCAAAGCACTAATGGTGTTGGAAAACCGAGAAGGGTTAGTTTTAAAATTAAGAGCTTATGATTTACAACATCGAAAGCTTTACTGAAGTCAGTATAGATAACATCTGTTTGTAGACCTTTTCCAAAATTCTCAATAGTCTTTGATGTGAATTCTAGGAGGTTAGTAACAGTAGATTTTCTATATAAGAATCCATGTTGGAATGGGGACATTAAAGATTTCACGCTATGTGATAATTGTGAGGTTACAATAGCCTCAAAAAGTTTAGGTAGGGCGCTAAGCTTTGCAATTCCGTGATAGTTATCTATTAAAGATCTATTGCCGGATTTATGCAGCGGAATAATAAAAGATGATTTCCAAGCCAGTGGAAAATAGCAAGATTGCAAAGACGCTGTAAAAAGCAAAGTAATGGGAATTACAAGTTCTTCACTGCAATATTTCAAAACACATGAAGGTATGTTATCAGGACCGCTTTTATAAGATGTTTTGAGGTTTTTTAAGTAGGTTAAAACTGTATCAACATTAATTATTGGGGAGCAAATGTCACCAGGTTGCACATTATAAGGGTAACTAAAATTATCGTAAGAAGCTGATGAATAAGTGGTCTTAAAGAAATCTGCAAAAAGACTACAGATAGTAGAATCAACATCTGATTCAAATGTTTTATATTTCATGAAAGATGGATATGAATTTATCTTACGTTTAGTATTAACAAAGTTCCAAAAAGATTTTGCATCAGATTTTATGTTTAATTTAACTTTTGTTAATTATATATTATATAGGGTGTTTTTTTTAGGGGTTTGTTTTTCGAATTGAAATAAAACACAAGAAAATCGTTTTAATGTCCATCAATTTGGCTTTATTGGAAGGATAATTTTATGCCATTAATGTTTAAATATGATTTCGGGCATGTGGCCGCCGCGGCTGGCTCAAATAAAGCCAATTCTACAGGTCCAATTTTCAACCACTTTTCCGAGCATATGGGGCCGTATGTCGGCAATAACGCCACGAATGTTGGCCTCCAAGTCCCCTAACGTTTCTGGTTTGTTGGCGTAGACGAGCGACTTCACATATCCCCAAAGAAAGTAATCCAATGGTGTCAAATCACACGATCTTGGTGGCCAATTGACAGGTCCATTCCGCGAAATTATGCGCTCATCGAATGTTTCCTTCAATAAATCGATTGTGACGTGCGCTGTGTGGCATGTAGCGCCGTCTTGTTGGAACCACAACTCATCCACATTCATGCCATCCAATTCGGGAACAAAATAGTCGGTTATCATGGCTCTATACCGGTCTCCATTAACGGTAACTGACTCTCCAGCATTATTTCGGAAGAAGTATGGCCCAATGACTTCACCAGCCCATAGAGCACACCAAACAGTCAGTTTTTGTGGATGTAATGGCGTCTCAAGGATCTCATGTGGATTCTCTTCACTCCAAATGCGGCAATTTTGCTTGTTGCCGTAGCCATTCAACCAAAAATGAGCCTCATCACTGAACAAAATTTTGCGATGAAAATCAGCATCGAGATCAATCTCATTTTCGGCCCATTTGCAAGCGTTGTTCTTTTGTCAACCTGTTCATGATGAAATGGCAAACCAAACTGAACATAAATGACATTAGAGTTGCCAGATTTGACCACAAAATGCCAGTTTTATCTCTATTCGAAAAACAAACCCCTAAAAAAAAACACCCTTTAGTATTGCCTGCATAATTGCCGGTAGTTATATTTAGTTAAGGTATAAGAAGCAAAATCACAAATGTTATGAGTTTTTTGATACTTTTTATAATATTTCGATTTTAAGTTTCTCAGCTTTCTCAGTTCTTTGGTAAACCAAACGGGACCAGATATTAAAGAGGATTTTCTCTGTGGCACTGAAGTTAAAAAACAATTATTAAGAGTACTGTTAAAGGCAAATACAGCAGAGTCAAGCGTTTGTGGCAATATTCTTTTGTTATTAATATTAAGTACAGATGACCAGTTGATAATTGACAAATTATTTCTCAAAATTACATAATTCGTTCTTTTAAAGTTAAACTCTAAGGCAGGATTTTGAATACGGTTTGATATAGATTGTTTAGGAAAATTCAGTGTGATTTCGATAGTTGGATGGTGTGCGTCTTCAGGATACACAAGTGGATTAGACCTATTAACTGAAACAATATTACTATCATCAAAATAAATAAGGTCTAACAAGCGGTTGTTTCTATTATAGTGGCAGTTAATTTGAAAAAGTCCCTGGGTCGAAAGCTCATTTAAAAATGAGTTATCGGATGAACACTCTGAAGATGGCAAGAGCACTGCAGAATTTTCAGAGCAGCAGTTCCAGGAAACATTAGGAAGATTGAAGTCACCCGTTATTAAAATATGATCGTAAGGCTGAAGTTGTGAGCAAATTTTATAAATCGACGCAAAATGTTTCCCATACACTTCAACACTAGAAAGTGGAGGTATATATGAACATGTGACATAAATTCTCAAAGTACCAAACTTTACAAGAACACAGCAAAATTCAATATCTAAAGACTTAGATATTAATATTTCTTGTGAAAAGTGAGAAGATTTAACGGCAATTAACACGCCACCACCATTGGAAAAATTACCAGCAATAGAGTTTCTATCTTTGCGGTATATATTAAAATTGTTAGACAGAATTTCAGTATTTAAAGTACTAGGTTTAAGCCAAGTCTCACTGAAAGCAATAATGTCAAAATGAATATTATGGCTTAAAATGTGTAAGTCTGTAAGTTTAGTATTTAAACCACGAACGTTCTGATATAAGGCTAGGAACTGAAGGCAACAATCTAGTTTTTTGGGTTCACGCTGTGAACAGGTAAGATAGCCAGTGAAGTTTGAGGCGGTGATTTTTGAATAAATTCATGCACCAAAGTATTTTCCGGCCAAAAGCCTTGATCCAGAACATCATTGAAGAGATCACTAGGCAAAGTAATTTTAAAAGAAGAAATAGTGCGCTGATAAGAGAATCTCAGTTTGTGAACCGAAATCTTCTTATTAAGAAGGTTTAACTTAGAGTTTAAATAATAAAAGATATCACCTTCTGATGTATCAACTGCAAAGCGAGAAACAAATATACATTTTGCTGGCGGAATAACTACAAGTTCCTTATGATCAGGTAATTTAATGCTGCTATTTGATATTTGCTTCGGTATAGCTCCAGTAGAAACCGAACTAGGAGAGGAAGAAATAATATTAGTACTCGTAGCAATACTAGGAGAAACATTAGTAGCACAAGTCTGAGCATATGTTTTTTTTGCAACAGAAGGAGAACTATCTTTTACAGGAGCTGCTGAAGAAGGTATAGTTAAAGTTAAATCAACTGAGACTGCAGCGTTAGTAGGCGTTGGCTGATCAGTACTCTGATTTGTAATAACAGACTCTGAGGTCCTTCAGGTGGTAAAACTGAGGCAGGTGGAATAGGTTCAATATTTGAGGACAAAGGCAAGGCTATTGCAGTAGATATTGCTGAGCTTCGAAGATTTTTGTTACTTCGCTTTCGTTTTGGAGACGCAGAAGCTTCATCCAAGACCTTGAACTTTTTGAACAAACTTTCAAATTCGGCTAATCTGGCCTGAGCCGCCTCTAAATCTTTCGACACTTCCAAGAAGCCTCTTCTAGAGTGTCTAATAAGCTTAAGATATCAACATCCGTAGACCTGCAATCAACACCTGACCAACGAAGTCCTTTGCCTTCGTTGATTGCGTCATAAATTCTTGCATTCAACGATGCGCACTTGAAGTGGAAAAACGAATCGCACAACCAGCAATTTACCACGCGGTCGGATTCGTCTTTTGTAGAACAATTACGGAAACTGCAGAACATTTTAAATGTAAAAAATTAATAAAATGTAAGAAACCACAAAAAAGAAGATACTTGGTTTTTCAATAAAACAGTTTAATAAACACTGTAAAGTTATTAAGTGCAGCCCTGGTTATTGAAATAATAACAAAACAAAACAGGCCAAAAACAGATGAGCAAGTGTAATAAAAAAACAATCACTCTCACTCACTTGCACACAGAAAACCTGTTTGTAGTTAAAAGAAGAAAAAAAAAAAGAAGCAATGAAATTAAGCGATAACTTCGAAGAATATGTGCAAGAAGAATATAATAATTCGCTCTCGCACAAATAATAAAAAAATTTATATTAAAATTGAACTGAAAAGAAATTTTTTGTAAAAAGGATTTATATGAATGCTGGCACGCAACAAGAAGACCCAGCAAAAATGATCAACCAAATATAGTTTCAATTTTATTTATCAATTGACTTAAAAGAAAACTTTGAAATTTATCAGATTAAAAGACGTCAGTACGACAAGAAAGCAACGAGCGAACTGATAATAGTATATAATAGTATAGATGTCAGATAGCAATGAGTTCAACAAATTAATGCAACTTGCTGATGAAGCGCTGTCATCAGGCTACCTCGGTTTTGATTCAGCAATTCGTTGGTTGCTGGGTGATTGTGTTAACTCCTACTTTACTTTAGCGAAACGTCCTTGGGCTTCTTTAAACCTTCAATAATAGTCTGGCTGGAGTGCCGCTGGCGAGTTCTCCTCAGCCTTTGACACAATTAGCAGATCGATTCTGTGCGTTGCCGGTAACAGCAATATTGTTACCGAAACTCGTTACCGGTCTTAGAAATCGGTATTCTGTGGACTCGGTAACGCTTTCAACAGTCGTAAACTCACCTTATTGAAATTAAGCTCTCTCTTTCGTGTGGTGAAATATGCACAATGGAAAATGAGAAGAAAGCAAAAAGAATTAATTACATTTTGTTAACTTTTTATATAATATTTGTTTTTCTTGGCAGGAAATATGCACGCACTACGTCGGCGCAGCTGCGGTGTTATCTATATTTAATTTATATATTAATTTTATGTAATTTAATATTATACAGTGAATTGTTATAAATTTTTATTTATTGAAAAGTGCGGAAGAAGCAGCAACAGTGAATTTGACATCGTTTTATGTTTTTATTTGCTCCAATTTCGATTTGAGGATTTGAAAAGTAAATTCATTACTCAAAACACAAGCACTTTTTTAATGCAAGCTAAAAAAATGTCTTCTGTTTTGCTTGTTAACATCTAATGAGATGGTAACAATATTCACCGGTAACGCTTGGTTGCAGAATGCCAACAAGGTGTTCAAGTTACCAAAACGTGAGTTTCTTCGGTAATAAGATAAACTTTACCGCGACAGAATTGATCTGTTAAAGGAGATGAAACAAATGATCAGAATTATGGAAACAATGGAGCAAGTTAGCAATGGTCTGGTTAACTTTTTTTCTATTTGGTCAATGTAACGTAAGTACTCGATATTCAACCTCTTAAGATACAGTAGGCTCAATATCTCTTGATCTGTATTGTTGAAATAAAAAATATTTTTTGATTGAAATAATATCGATTGAAATTTAAATCAAATCAATAGCTGCGTTCGATTCGCCAGCCTATACTCAATTCATGTTGCTTATTTCAAAATTTGTATGTGAAAACAACAACAAAGTCTCCAGCTAGTTGAGTAAAGAGTAGGTCAATTATCAGTTCAGTTGAGTAAAGTTGCGTTGCCAAGTTCTTATTTTTTAGTTGGTTTGTGTACGGAATAAGTAAAATGTAATAGATTCTGTCAAAATGTGATGTGAGTACAAAAACAAAATTATTTTCCTTTAAGGGGGGAGATACCTCATAGTTTCGGAAAAATTTCAAATGTTTTTTCGAATTGTTCTTTAAAACAAGTTTTAAGTCATTTATATTGGTTTGAAATTGCATGCTGACCCAAAGAAATAGCTAGTGATGTGACGAGTCGAGTTTTTTTACTCGTTAACTCGAGTCAAACTCGAAATCGAGTTGACTCGAGTCACTTTTAGCTGTGACTCGAGTTGTCAAAAATGAAGCGAGTTTTTTCGCATTCGCTGTTTTAAAATGATATGCTTGCGAGTTTAAAATTTAAAAACAAAGCAAGCGTTGAAAAATACAGTTTCAAGTATTCTTCACGACTGCGCAACAAACTTTTGAATGGTGGTGTTGTTGTTATTGCTTTTTTGTTGTTAATTTTATTTGTGTGGCAGCGAGTCTGACTCGAGTTGCGGGTCTGACTCGAGTTTCGGGTCTGATTCGAGTTGCGAGTCACTTTAAAAAAATAAACGAGTAAGGTAGCATTGAATTTTTTATCAACAGTTTTAAAAATGCCTCGGGAAAATAAAAAATCGAGCGTTTGGGAATTTTTTAATAAATCAAGTCATAATAGAGTGAATTAATTGAAGTATTCATTTTATTTATGTGTAGAAACGTTTTGTCTATTATTTGTTTTCATTTTTATCTTTTTTTAATAATATAAAATAAAAAATACATCACCTTTGCTTTATTTTGAGTAATAATTATTGCAAAATAATTTGTCTTGAAGCTAAGTTGCTCAAAAGTAAAAATAAAATAATCAAATCGTCAATTTTCATACCAAGTAAAAATCCCTTACTCGCCTTTGGTAAGCTGATTCGTAGATAAAGAATGGCAAACTCGACTTTGAAATGATAACTCGCTGACTCGCCAACTCGAGTTTCTATTCGAGTTAAAATTATTCCGACTCGAGTTGACTCGAGATGAAAAAAATTCGACTCGTCACATCACTAGAAATAGCGTGACATGAATAGGGTTAAAAAAAAAAAAACACAGGTGCGTCACTGGACACACGAGAGAAGCGAAGCGTTTTCGCAAATTCATAGATTTGATAATTTAATGGCGTTTTTTCGATTAAAATAATTTTTAAATTCAAAACTTTAAAATAACAAAATAAACTAAAAAACACACGTTTATCTTCACACCAGTAAGTTTTATTATATTTCATTATTATTTTTTTTTCTGTCACTTTAAAAAGAAAACGTACTTTTGGTAAATTGTTAATTTTTCATTCGCGCTATGCAAAAACAAAAAAAAAAAAAAACAACACCATGTGCCAACAACATAATTAACGATCGTGTAGTAAGAAGAGTTCGTATTTTTTTAAGTATTAAGCAACTCGAGAGTACTCAATTTGTTCTTTTTAAGTAAATACTAATAAAGTACATACGTACAGACATACAAACATGGCTAAATCGTCTCGGGTGGTTATGCTGATCAAGAATATGTATAATTTTCTATATCTACCACGCCTCCTTATGGGCATTATAATGGGTGTGACAAAATTAAAACTTACGTTTTGTATGGGAGCACCCGTAAGGAGTGGTCAGAGGGAATAGGTCCTCAAGGGAAAAATGTTCCTTTTACAAAAATAATAGGGGTTGATCATATGTATTAACCCTCTCCGGCCCTCCCTTAAAGCCCCCTGTTCAGTTGTGGGGAATAAATAAACAAAAATCATTAAATTTGTTACAATTTAATCAACCTTTGAGTATATACATATAGAGAAATTACTTTGAGTTGTGTCACTCTCGCACTAGATGGCGCCATATACACCACTTTCAGATTTCTACGCTGGTTTGTATATTTTTTTTTTTAATATCGACATTGATCAAACATACAAATGAACAGACAGACAGCAATGCACAAACACACACACAGTGTTGTTTTGTTGGTTGAGCTGTCGCCCTAGTTGTGTGTGCGGTATGATCCCGTTAAGTTGCGACTTGATTGTTTGTGTTTTTGTGCTGCTGAGGCAAGCGCATGCGTGTAGCATTTAATTCTTATATGAACTTTTATGGAGTTTGGATGTGCGACTCATTATATTTCTATTGAATTTTCAAAGAAAAAAATGCCATCAAAAAGCGTACATAAAAATTGCTACAATGTTTCTACACCATGTGGTTCGTTGTCATTTTTCATTTACCAACTGATCAAAGACGAATGCTTTGGGTCAAGCATTCTGACAATGAAGAATTAAAAAATTTGGCTCAATATGGAAAGGCAACTATAAAATTTTGCGAAAAGGATTTAAATACATCATGTATAGTTCAACGAGCTATAATGAAAAAACTTCTAAAAACCTCCATACCGACTCAGTTTCCAAATATTTTCCCATGTACGGAAGATAGCTTGGATCTTTGTTGTGAAAGGCTTTTAACCCTCAAATGCCCAACAACACCGATTTCATTAAAAAAAAAATTATGTTGTGATAAATAAAAAAATTTTTGTTTACAAGTTATTAAAGAAAACATGGTTGTTTCCAAAAAGATACAGTGGGTATTCCGACGTATACCATCAATCAGCTTGGTTGTAGGAGTTCAAGGCAAAAACGTGGAAAACGATTCCTTTTATGATAACTAGACTTACTTGTACTTTTTTTTAGTCAAAAATTGTTAATAGCTTAAAAGATATTTCATGTCAAAAAGCGAACTTTCCGTAAAAATTAAAAAAAACTTTTTTGAATTTGACGGTCAATAGTTCCCAAACCAACGAAGTTATGCCAATATTTATATTTTTGTTTTATACTTGCAATTTTCTGAGTGAAACTACATATCCAGCATTTAATTTTTTGCAATATTTTAAAAGAAATAGCTTATTTTCTCGGTTGTATCAAAAACGATACGCTGGGCATTTAAGGGTTAAGTTCATGTATAGAGCAAAATATCGAGTCTAAGCCAACCCGTATTTTAATTCAAACATCAACGATTGCTCGATCAAGCATAATTCATTATATACCACCTCATTTTAATATACGCCAAAAGCCAAAAAACCGAGTGTCGAAGATATGGTTACAAGCAAAATTAATCAACTCTTTACAAAAAAAACGTCCCTGTGAGAACATTATATCACTCGTTTTCTTCAATAACGTTACAACTCAAAAAATTACATTTTTCAGGAGAAGCATTTTAAGTTTTGAACAGACGAAGGAAATATACAAGTACAATGTGAAAATGAACATCCATACAAAGTGACAAAAAAAAAACTGGATATTATCAATATACATATAATACGATCTAATCGGAAATATATTGAGGTGAATGAATCACAAATTCTATTTGTCTGCAAAAATTAAAGAAGATATCGTTACCAAAATTGTACACAGCATAGATCATGGTAACACAAATATTGCTGTGTAATTAACTCAATTCTTATGTTTTTTGGATTGTAACGTTATTGAAGAATAACGTCGCAAAACCTCTCATTGGAAAAATGAAGAGAGGGATTTATTTTGAAAATGAGACCCGAAAATATCTTTAATACCCCGGGATCTATATAATAATAATATCTAATAATATCGATTCTAGTTTTATTTATTTTATTATACTAGTGTCGCCTTTGGTCGAAATTCGACCATTTAAAAATTGAAATTTTTTTTTATTTGTATTTTTAGTGAAAACATTTTTTTCTTCCTTCACTCATGTGGAAATATAACCGAACTCATATCGCAACATATGTACCACCGGCAGGAAATCACAAAATAGAAACTCCATTCTGTGTTTCCATGTTCTATGACTTTTACTTCCAAAGCTATTCGATATCAAAAATTTGGTTTATATGGGCAGAGCCACACCCCCTTTTCCAATGCGCGCCACGATTTTCTAGTAGGTGGATATCACCAACTTCCAACACATATTGAGTTTCATTGTTATATGGCATTTACTTCCAAAGCTATTCGAGATAAGAAATTTAAATTGTATGGGTGGTGCCACGCCCCCTTGTCTAATGCTCGTTCAATTTTTCCAGTCAAACAACACGACCAAATAGGAAGTTCCTACCTAGTTTCATTGATTTGTAACTTATAGTTTGAAAGTTATAACAAAAATTTCCACGCCCCTTTTTTAACGCCCATAAAATATAACCAGTGAAGTGGTACGTGTGATTTGTGGTCGAATACCGATTTCGGAAGCTGTGTGACCTATAACTCTAAAGCTATTCGATATCGCAAATTTGGGTTGTATGGGATGTGCCACGCCCACTATATTTATTCGGTGCACTCCTTCTCCCCACTCTTATTGATTTAAAAAAAAAAAATTGTCAAAATCGGTTGAGAAACACGGGAGAAAATGGTTCTTAACTGTTCTGCCTACGCCTATTTATAAATAGATTACGTATATTAATTATAATTACGCATAATTTTTTTTATTTTAAAATTTTTAGGCCTTTTTTGTTATTTTATTTCAAATGAGTTGTTTTTATGTTATGTTTAATGTTTATGTTTATTAAAATAAAAAGCATAAAAATATTCGTTGGAACGAATATGTTGAAAATACATATTTGTTTGGAGAATTCACTGCATTTTAAAAAAAACTGGCAAAATGTATGCTTTTACAATTTCTTAAAAAATCACAAAACTGAAATAAAAATGCCCAAAATTAACCGAATGAAAAAAATTACTTCCAAAGATTTCGACAAAATATTAGATATTTAAATCTAGATCAAGGACTACTTTTTCCTCTCTAAACTCCTGTAAAAAAATAAAATCTTTTCAACAGCAACAGGCTTTGTTAGCAGTGTTGCCAGAACTTTTTTGAGAAAAGCGCGAGATTTAAAAAAAATATCGCCCAAAATCGCCCAATGAAAAAAAAAAAAATCGCCAAAATCGCAATTTTTTCTAAGAAATTTATTATATTAGAAAAAACAAAAAAAAATTATATACATTTTTTTCAAATAATATTGAGGCTATTAATAGTATAGTATATATAAAAGTTCTTATTTTCATATTTATTGAAATTATATTGAGATCTGCAAAAATTATAAAAAAGATACTTAATTTTATACGAGAATTTTGATTGTTAAAGAACATATTTTTTAGAGACTATAACTATTTAGAATTTTTCAATATGCAACTTTTAAAATAAAAACTTTTTACAAAAAACGTAGTTCCATTTTCGTTTTGTCAATTCTCGAAGTATTGTTTAGATCAGTGGTGTCGTGGCAGTGAGCTGGATCAAAAATTTAAAAAAAAAAAAAAAAAAATAAGATCTTCGATGGCGACGAAAAAATGAAAAACAAAAACAACATGTGTACACTGATCTAATATAGTCCTTATTATATATTATAGTCCAAAAACACTAGCCATCAGTTGAGTGTGCGCTATTAGAAAATACCAACAAAATATACACAGCATCAATAACCTTGATAACTTTCGACGCGAGCAAACAACAACAATGCTATGCACACTTTTTTTCGTGCTGTCGCAGCGCGATGCGCCGACAGTAATTTCTTCGAATTACAACAAACACTGAAATATTGAAGTTGTTGTAAGTGAGCTAAAAGAGCTAATTGAGCTATGGGATTTACAACTCTGGTTTAGATCATACATCGATTTATTCATTTTTGAAATCATATCATCGGATATTGGCAGCGACTTGCAACAACAGTTTTAAGCCTTCATGAAGTATTTTACGCGAATGATTAGATATGCTAACATCTAATTTCTTTCTGTTGACGGAGAAAATACGTTCCACAAATGCATTAAAATGTGGCAAGGAAAGAAAAATGAATGCCAACTTACAAATATTGCCAAACATTTTTCCCACACACATTAGATGAGTTTATGGAAAAGCGTGGTTTTCACAAAAATCGCCCAAAAAATCGCCTGGCGATTTCCTAAAAATTTAAGCGCAAAAACAAGAAAAAAAGCGCCCAATTGGCGATAAATCGCCCAATCTGGCAACGGTGTTTGTTAGTTTTGTGCACACATACATACATACATACATACTTACTCATAAACACTTAGAAAGATAGATAGATATTTTATTTAAAGTAGTAAAATCATTTAAAATATTTGTCATTGCACAATTTACAGTGATATGGATTTTTTTTTATCCTTACATCTAAAACATTTTCAATTTATCAGGCTATACAAGTATTCTATAGAAATAAATTTAAACTAGGCAAAGGAAAAACTACTAACAAAAAACCTTCATAATAAAAAGATAAGAGAAAAAAGCGAAATTAAAGAATATTTTTTTAATAATAAGGAAAGAATGTAAAATAATTTTAGTTATTTTTTAACAAAATTTATTATATAATGATGAAAATTAATAAACTATAAATATGAATAGTGAAATAAATGTGTTAATAAGTATGTTATATAAGTTAATTAATTTATTTGAGTAAATTAAAATAAATTACATAATTTTAAATTCAATTATTAAGTTATATTGCAAATTGCAATTGTTAATTATTGTTATAAATATTTGAAATAATATAGCTGTCAGAAGTATTACATGAAACTATAAATCGATTGTTTTGCTTATGAATGCAATCATAAATCATTTTTACATTACTGATTCGGTGAAGTTTTTTTGTAGAAAAGTCTTCATTTTAAGACTTTTAAAAGATTTAATATCATTTTTAATAGCTTGTTTTGTGAGATCTGCTGTTTCTTAAGATGAGTTTTAGCACAAAACCCCAAACTGGACATCCATAAAACATGATTGATTGAAAGATAACTTTAACAATAATAATTTTGTTGTCGTCGCAAAGCTTCGATTTCCTATTTATTAAGGGATATAATAATTTGATTGCTATGTTATATTTGTCAGTAATGCTTTGTATGTGTTTGTTAAACAATAGTTTTGTATCGAGGTAAATACCTAAATACTTAACGTTATCTGACCAAGGTATCTCTGCGTTGTAAATGGTTAGTTTTGAGGACGGAAAAAAACAAGGATGTCTTTTTCTTGTGAAAAAGATTGCTTGAGATTTTGAGGCATTTAATTTTATTTTCCATTTTTCATAATAAGACACTATATTATTTAACTAGCGATACCCGGCGCGCGTTGCTGTACCCAGCAAGTATATTGGAAATGATATGTAAATTCAAAACTTTTATTAGTCCCTTAGTCTGACACCACGCTCATGTTCCACTGCCCGTTACAGTTTTCCAGCAGCAGAACATCACTCCCAGGTGACAATTCCATTATGAGTTTCAATGTCCTGTGATTTTAGCTTCCATAGCAATTCTGTATAGAGAATCGGGCCACACCCCCTTTTCCAATGCACAAACCAGTTTTAGAGTAGAAAGACTTTGGCAATTAGTAACCCCATACTGAGTTTTATTGTCATGCGACGTTTAGTTCCAAAACTATTCAATATCAAAAATTTAACTTGTGTGGTCGAAGCCATAACTCCTTTTCCTATGCCCGTCCGAGTTCTCTTGTTTATTTATAAAAAAACTTATTGAATCACACAATATCAATTCTATTAAGTAAAACGTCAGCCGTTTGTTCCTTTTATTCATTTTTAAATTACAGGAAAACCACCCTCAAAACATGTGTAGAAAAGTTGCATGCAGCGAAACAAATAAACATACGTACATACATACATACTAGGGCGGGTCGATTTAAAAATCGCTCAATGCTCTGTGAAAATCGTATTCTAGGGATCAAAATAAGAAACTTCGCCGAAGGAACCATACCTCTAAAACGAATTCTGATGTCCCCCAATTTGGGTCGAACTTTTGGGTAGGGACAAATTTTGAAAAATCCCACTTTGACCCATTTAGAGTGCTCCAATCGAGTCCAAATGTATGACCGACCCCCACTAACTTTGGAGGCCCGACCCACCCAAGCCAGTGGCACACCCCCTGGAACCCCCTGTGGGGTTCCCCATGCAAACATTTCAAAAAATCACCATTTTTGGCCTTTACATGAAAAAATCAGCGAAATGGCTATGTTTTTTCTTTATTTTTATTTATTTATTTATAATAATATTTATTATTTATTTATAATAATATTTATTATTTATTTATAATAATATCTATTTTTTCTCTTTTGAAATTTATTTAGTCAGAACATATGTAAATGAAAAAAATTAATTTAAGTTAGTTATAGAAAAGAAACTAAAAAAATTATTGTTTGAAGTCTTTTTTACTTTCAAGTCTGGGCAATTTCGCACGGCTCTCTAATGTCGTCGCCATAACAGCCTCTACATTTTCCGGTATAACCCGTTTGGAAACGCTAGCTAGCAATTGAACATGTCGTTCCGTTCCTTGTATGTTTGATGGAATTTTTGGATCATTAAACGGTGGATCATCTTGATTTAAATATTCTTTCAATGTATCGTACGGAATGCTTCGCGTGAATGGTGGTTCAAATATGTTATTTATGTCATTCATATTGATCATTTCCGTGTAACTTGTGCAATTAAACTTTATATCTGGTTTTTTATAAGCTCTAAGTTGCGTTGGGTCGTCAACATCTGTTCGATAGCGTAGAATTATGTTGATAGCACAGTCGCGCTTTTCTTTGCTATCATCAAACAACATTGATAACAAGATATTTTCCGAATGCGCATAATATGAATTATCTGTAATTACTTGATTGACAATTTTGCGTAAACGAGGTTCTAGAAATCGTGACCAACTAATGAAGTTGAAAAATAATGCACTGCCGTACACGACAGAGCTGTAATACTTGATATTGAAGTTCATTGGCACATAACATTTAATTATAAATTCAACCAGAATTCTTAAATTTGCCTCTGGATTTTCCGTTGTCACATATAATCGTAATAATCTAGCGGCCTTGGTGAGCCACCGAGAATGTACAATTTTCCCTGCTTTGATGTTAGCCAGATCCACCGAAACCACGCCGCTAGAAATTGCATGGGCCATGTCGTATAAGTACTTCGAATCAGTGGAAAGTTCAATTTTTTTCTGGAGCGGGGGCATATTTTGCAACTCAATTTTCTGGAAGCCGTCCACCACCTGAAAATATATAATAATAAAATAATTAAAAATGGTTGACAATTATAATAAATGAGTGATAGCAATAACTTACCGGAAGAGTTTCACAAGTTTCGATTTGACGGCTCAGTTTTCCGGTTGCCGATCTTGGTCCAGTGCTGGTTGATTTATCCAAAGCTTCAAACAAATGCCGAAACGGAAGTTCGTTGAAGTGTAGAAGGCAAACGAACCAATGCAATGGTCTTTTTAACAGCAATTCGAATCGTCGTATAATTCCACCGTGTGGGCCAGTGTTTGTTGGCTCACCGTCAGTGCATATTCCAATTAATGCATCCAGTGATATATTCTTATCGTTGAAAAAATCATTTAATTTGGTTGTTTTGTATTCAGCGGTTTCATGTTCCAGTCTAACGAAACCAATCAATTCAGAATTGGGTTCTCTCAAAATAACAAGATGAGGTTCTTTTACCATCCTAGTATAATACTTCTCATCAACTTTAGCTGTCGTTAAAGTATCATCTTTTCTGCCATCGAATGAAAAAGCTAACAAATTGGTATGATTTAACCGTTTGCAAACCACTTCTTGTCTGCATTTCTCTTTTTCTCTGCGAAAACGACTTAATGCATTCACAAAAACTGTTGCGTTATATATGGTCTACGAGACGAGGTAATACGAATGAAATGGTAATTTCAATTCTACCTGCTGTGTGTTGTGGTGGCTTAAAAACGCACACAAGCAATTTTAGGATCTGCAATTGTGTCACAGTGATACCTTAATTTTTTAAAAGGGTTGCGGTGCATTCCAGTGATACCCTAATTGCTAAAATGGTTGCATAAAACGCGCATTTCTTAAGAAGGTGCCATAAAATATCCACAAAAAGGGTTTTAAAACCTTGGTTCCTTCGGAAGTTTCTTATTTTGATCCCTAGAATACGATTTTCACAGAGCAATGGGCGATTTTTTTCCTCCCCACAAATCGACCCGGCCTAATACATACATACATATATCAAGTCGGATTGAATCTCATTCTCATCAAAAAAATCCTCAACATGCTAAAGGTGGTCAGTGAATCCCCTTTTAACAAAACTGTGTTAGATTAATTCTCCACATCAAAACTACTTTGAACATGTAAGAATGTACTTCGATCCAATTAGCTTCAAGCGCAGCAAAGTATGTATGTATATGTATTTGTTTGTTTGTTTTGTTGTTTTGTGCTTGCTAAGAACAAAAAGAGTATAGTAGAGAGGAACATGCAGTTTATTGAGGCTCTCGCAGCACAAACGCATGAAAAGCTAACGATCAAGCAATGCATGGCATTGTGGATGATTTTTTAAAAAAAGTAACACTTTAATTAAAGATACTTATTATTGAAATTTCGTAAAGAAAATAACCAATGAACCTTTTGTAGCATAAATGTGACATTTTAAAACTTATTTCAAAAAAATCGGACCAGTACTTTTGGAGTTTTGCGGACACAAAAAATTTTCACTTTCATTTTATGTAATAGTATAGAAGTATAGATATAGATATAGATATAGATATAGATATAGATATAGATATAGATATAGATATAGATATAGATATAGATATAGATATAGATATAGATATAGATATAGATATAGATATAGATATAGATATAGATATAGATATAGATAGATGTGCACTGTAATTCAGTAACAGCAGTGCTACCAAATTCGTGCGAGGAAAAGACGCCGACGTCATCAGCATATGCTGCATATTTACATGAGCTCGATATAGGAAAATCAGAAGTGAAAATAAGGTAGAGAATATGTCTAATTACTGATCCTTGTGGGACACCAGCAGGTATTTCAATCAGGTCAGAGAAGCAATTATTGAGACTAACGCAAAAATAACGATCTGTGATGAAACCTTTGATTATTTTAATAAGATATAAGGGAAAGTCGAAATGTATAAGTTTAAAAATTAGTCCATTATGCCATATGATATCGAATGCTTTCTCAACATCTAGTAGAATGAGCGCTATAGACTTTTTAGCCGTGAAGTTGCATTGAACATGATTACTTATTCGCTTTATTTGATGAATAGTACTATGGTTTTTTCTAAAGCCAAATTGTTCTTCAGGTATAATGTTGTGGCAGTTGATAAATGTCCATAATTTCTCTTTAAGCACCTGCTCCAGAACTTTACTTAAGCTACTAAGAAGACTTATGGGGCGATAGTGTTCAGTCTTTTGAGGTGATTTGCTTGGTTTTAGTATTGGAACAACCTTTGCTGTCTTCCATGCGGCAGAAAAATATTGCAATTTCAGGCAGGAATTTTAAATGAATGTAAAATATTTAATTCCGCACTGTGGAAGTTGTTTTAACACAAAATTTTTTATGTCATCCATACCAGATGCTTTCCTAGGCCGCATATCTTTAATTATTAATCTAATGGTTTCAGCTGTTACAAACTGTGTTTGTTGAGTTTCTGGCAATAAGCTATCGAAGTTTGAAATAATTTCATTAATTGAATTTTCATGAACAGAAGACCCAAGGTTTTGAGAAACTTTGTGATTTTTTAGAAAAGTATAAGCGAGACCGGTTGCTTTTTCTTCATTTAGAAATAATGTTTTGTTTCCGTCAATAAGTGCTGGCATGTAAGTGTGTTTTTTTCTAAGTATTTTATAGATGTTCCAAAAAGGTTTCGAACTTTTTTCAAGATTTTTTAATTTGTTATTCCATGCTTCATTTCTAAACTTAAAAATTTCTTTTTGAATAATAGCATTATATTTTTTAACAATAGAAAAGTCATTACTTTGTCTATATCTACTAAATTGTCTCCTGTAAAAATTTCTAGTTATGATTAAATTGATTATATAAGTAGGAATTTTAATACATTTGGATATTGGGGAAATTTTTGGTACAGATGAGTTTAACGCTTCCATTATTTTCGTTGTAAAAAAATTTACTTGGTAATCTATCTGAGACGTTGTATTTATACTACTCAGATTGGTATCTTCATTTTCTAAAACTTGTTTTAGGTTTGTCTTAAAGGTTTTCCAGTTGGCTTCCTTGTAATTCATAACAAGCCGATTTTGAATAGGAATTTCTAATGAAAGATGAAATTTAACTGGCAGATGATCTGAATTTAAAGCATTTAAAACTATAGGACTCGATATGTACTCTGGAATATTAGATATAATCAAATCTAATATAGAAGAGCTAGCTTTGGCATTATATGGTACATATGTTGGATAATTTGGATAAATTACTGAAATAGGATAAAAAGTCGATAATTCTGATAAAATATTACCCCAGCAATTTGCACGCGCGCAACCCCAATCCCTATGTCTGCTGTTTAAGTCACCACATATTGCAAAAAAACCATTTAAATTAAAGAGTTTTCTAATATCGCTCTTGAATTTACAACGCAAGTCAGGCGTACTTCGACCATCCGGGAAATACACAGAATATACTTTAAGCTTTGAGCAGTCTTCTAGCAATATTTCAATTCCAATATTTTCTATTATTTCAGTGTTTAAGTTATCAATTTGTCTAAAATTTATCGATTTTTTTATTACTATAGCTACTCCACCTCCTCTGCTGTTTACTCGATCGTGTCGAACACAGCAATAAAGAGGGTGAGAAAATTTATCAAATGGTTTGTATACAAGGAAATATTTTGTTGAGTTATTGGTAGAAATTAGTTAAAAAATCACCGGAAAATTTTTAAAAGTTTAGCTTATAACTTCTAAACTCAAGTTTATGGCGAAATATTAACACAAATTCTGAGAAAAGTCAAAACAACTGTTATTTTTTTTTATCTTCCCTCCTTTTCGAGATATGCAGCTTCGTCTAAATTTATATATTTAGATTTGTCTGAATTATATTATAATTTATGTCTGAATACACATGTTAGTTTTTTATCGATCTAATTTAATCTGATTGAAAAAATATCGATCAATGATTGATTTTTATTTTTGATCTAAGAAGTATCGATATAATATATATATATTAGACCGGTTCAAAAAAATAGGAGGAAAATTATTTGTCTTTTTTTCTTCGGTGCGCGTCCATTTTCTGAAAGTTCCATTCCTAATGAGAACAAAAGTGCCTTAAGACCCAAAAAAAGTTGACCTCTAGATATTGCTGAAATCGTTTGAAGGTCATTTTGGAGCTATTTACGACTTAGATCATATTGAATAATATGTTGTCCAAACCGAAACATATGTTGAATATATTGTGATGAAGAATCATTTACAATAATATAAGCTATTTTCATTTTTTTTATTTTTTTAAAATATGCATCTGATATTTTTTGGCGGAGCTTTGAACATGCAATTTAACTCATTCGTCAAAATTATCGTATTTCCACATAAAACTTTTTTCTTATTTTGTTCCAGTGACATTATGTTTGTAATTTTGTATTTTTGTGCAGAGCTTAAGGTTTCTTGCGATATAACTTACTGCATAATTTTTGGACCATAACATAAAAAAAAAATAAAAAATACTACAAACATTTGTTTTTCCTGAATTTATTTTTTAAAAATATGATTTTTTGTTATGTTTTTAAAATTTTTTCTATGGTTATCTACCACTTGCAGCCAATCTTGTTTTTGCTCTTCATTTGAAGTAATCGAATCATTCAATTCAGTTATTAACGCTACACTTCTCTATGCTGAATCGTTAATAACATTGAGCTGAGTGAAGCGGAGTGATTTGAAGACCACTAACATATGAGCTGTTATTTAGCCACTCATCTGGGTGAAGTTTTAAAAACTCAGTAGACATTCAAAATTTTAAAAAAGAATCTAGTGTAGATTGTTACAAAACCATGCAGATTAACATTTAAATATGTTGGTTTCCTTGAAGCCTTTTTTAACAACTTTTCAGTTCCTGGCTTATTTTGTATTGATTCCACCATTTTTTTGTGAGTGCCAATACTTTAAGACCTATCGAAAAATGATAAGCCTACAAGGTCTTCACCAAGGTACCGTAAGTGTTGCTAAAATTTGTTTAATGCAATTTCTGCTTTAACGGGGCTTTAATCAATACAAAATAAGCCAGGAACTGAAAAGTCGTTAAAAAAGGCTTCAAGGAAACCAACATATTTAAATGTTAATCTGCATGGTTTTGTAACAATCTACACTAGATTCTTTTTTAAAAACTTGAATATATCTACTGAGTTTTTAAAACTTCACCGTGATGAGTGGCTTAATAACAGCTCATATGTTAGTGATATGCAAATGGTCACTCAGCTCAATGTTATTAACGATTCAGCATAGAGAAGTGTAGCGTTAATTACTGAATTTAATAATTCGATTACTTCAAATGAAGAGCAAAAACCAATATTGGCTGCAAGTGGTAGATAACCATAGAAAAAATTTTAAAAACAACAAAAAATCATATTTTTAAAAAATAAATTCAGGAAAAGCAAATGTTTGTAGTATTTTTTATTTTTTTTTTTTATGTTATGGTCCAAAAATTGTTAGTAAGTTATATCGCAAGAAACCTTAAGCTCTGCACAAAAATACAAAATTACAAACATAATGTCACTGGAACAAAATAAGAAAAAAATTTTATGTGGAAATACGATAATTTTGACGAAGGAGTTAAATTGCATGTTCAAAGCTCCGCCAAAAAATATCAGATGCATATTTTAAAAAAATAAAAAAAATGAAAATAGCTTATATTATTGTAAATGATTCTTCATCACAATATATTCAACATATGTTTCGGTTTGGACAACATATTATTCAATATGATCTAAGTCGTAAATAGCTCCAAAATGACCTTTAAACAATTTTAGCAATATCTAGAGGTCAAATTTTTTTGGGTCTTAAGGAACTTTTGTTCTCATTAGGAATGGAACTTTCAGAAAATAGACGCGCACCGAAGTATTTTAACATTTTTGAAATGTGAACCGATCTAATATATATATAACGATTAAAGAATAACTTTTATTTGTGATCCAAAAAATAATGATAAAAAAATAATTTTTATTGCTAATCGGAAAAATATCGACCAAAAAATAACTTTTATGTCTGATCGAAAAATATCAATAAAAAATTATTTTTATTTCTGATCGAAGAAATAACGATTACAAAATGATTTTTATTTTTGGTTGAAAAACTTTCCGATCGAAAAAATAACGATCTCAAAATTATTGTTCTTTCTGATAAAAAAAAAAACGATCAAATAATAACTTTTATTTCTGATTGAAAAAAATTACGATAAAAAAATAATTTTTATTTCTGACCGAAAAAATTACGATAAAAAAATAATTGTTATAAAATTATTGATTGATAACGATAATCGTTATTTCCGTTCCCTGCTTTATTATGATATTTCTCTGGTTCTTGTATAACGATCCATTGATTTTGACTTCATCTTCAGTCCGCTGAGTGTCGTTACTTATTTTTACTGTGACCGTTCGATCGTTGATAATGATAACGCCGTCATCGATTATCATTAGTGGAGCTAGATGACTGGGGCGAGTGCTGCAGTGAGCAATGCTTCCAGAATGGAGTTGTTGTCCCACGTTGGGTCAGGTAATTCCTTACAAAAAGGTATAGTTGATGTTATACTGCAATTTTCGATTGCCAATACCCGGTTTCCACAGTCTGCAACTTTGTTATTTCCGACGAAATGAAGAACTGTTTAATTATGCTGAACGGGGTACAAGGTATCCTTTTTGTATACTAAACTTGGCTTGGGATGCTTAATTAAAAAAAATGTAAGTAATCATTATCTAACTAGCGACACCCGGCGCGCGGTGCTGCACCCAGCAACTATATGGGAACATAATAAGTATATTAAAAAATTTTTCTAGACCCATAGTTTGACACCACCGTTGTTTTCCACTGCCCGTTACAGTATCCCGGTTGCAGGACATTACCAAATAGTCACTCCTTTCTGAGTTTCAATGCAAGTACTGTAACTTTTACTGTATAGCTTTCGATCTCAAAAATTTAGTATGGGCGGAGTCACACCCCCTTGTTTAATGCTCGTCCCAGTTTTCTAGAAGAAGAACATCACCAAATAGTAACTCCATTCTGAGTTTCAATGTAAGTAGTGTAACTTTTAATTCCGTAGCTATTCGATATCAAAACTTTGGCATGTATGAGCGGAGCCACATCCCCTTGAACAATGCCTTTCACAGTTTTCTAGTAGAAAGATTTTACTAAGCGGTATTTCCATTCTAAGTTTTATTTTTATGTGACATTTAGATTTAAAGCAATTAAATCAAAAATTTGTCACCAAATCAGTGGCGGAGCCACTCTTCCTTATCCAGTGCCAGTCACAGTTTTCTAATAGAACAACATCACCAAATAGTAACTTTATTCTGAGCATAGAAAAATAACAGAGGTAGGCGCATTTCGGACTGCGCTCTCTTCCTCATAGCCTAAATTGTCTTTCAATAGTAATTTTAAAATGAAAAAAAAAAAAAAAATAATCGCTTTCAGATTTTCTACCGGCAGTAAATTTCGTTTTGACAGTTGCAGCAGTCTGCCTCTCTGAAATGCTTCTACCTTGTTTTCATTGTACCATGATTCCGAGTTTAAACGTTTTGTGACTTTTATTTCCAAAGCTATTCGTTATTAAAAATTTCAATTATTGAGGCGGAGCCACATCCCCTTATATGTTACACATGCCACTTTATTATTTATTTAGTTTATTATTTATTTATTTATGGTCTATGGAATATATAATCCTACATATCTTAAACTAATTAAATAATATGAACAATTGCAAACGAAATTCATTGAAACTAACATTAAAATTAAGAAATTGAAAATATTTATTACATAAACGAATACTTATAGCAATATATTCATTTCAGGCATAATTGGACGCATGAATTGCATCATCAAACATACGAGTACCTTAGTTTCTTAAAGATATAATTAGAAGACGAGATACGAATAGACTTTGGATATAATCACAAATTATGGCTTTACCGGATAAGACATTAAAAACAAATAATAAGGAGCAAAATGAACATCTATTAAATAGTGACTGCAAGCCAAACAATTTACGTCTAACGACATAAGATGGAATACCGTTGGGTCAATTCATCTTTTGAAGAGCATATTTCGTAAAAAGCTATTGAATTTTTTCAATGCGATTTGAATGCTCAGCGTAAAATGGATACCAAACAATTGAACAGTAATCTGGGTTACTTTGAACTAAGGAAACGTAAAGAGCTTTAACAGTTAAGTAAAACTTTGAGAATTCCTTTTTATAAAACCTATCATGGCACATGATTTAGATATTGGGTCAGTCCGCCGAGATGGATCACAAAATAGCAAATTCGGTCGCTCGACTATTTTAAAAATTTTTTATTTTTTTACCACAAATTTCGTAATGTTTCGGCATCTTAGAACTGCTTTCAAAAATACATTTTTTGTTGTATTTTCAAAATGGCGGCCATATTTGTCATGCAACCACGAGCGGTTTTCGTATCTTATAGAGTTTGCAGTAATGATCATATCTCAGCTCCTATTAAACATACAGTAATAAATGAAAAAACATAATATTAATTATATCTTAGGCTATTATCTTGCATATCAGAAAAATTAATTGGGATGTTACTTAATTAAAAAAAAGTTAGATTTTACAAAAAAAATCGTAATTTTTGGTAACTTTGAAAAAAAAAATTTAATAGAATGAAGCTAGTGGCAGGCCCTTTTTTTTGGAATTAGGTACATCTTAGTAAGAACTTCAAATATAAATGTTTGAAGTGACTAGATCATAAACTTTTTGGGTTACATCGCTTTGAAAAATAATACGAAATTTTAAATTTGCCCCAACTTTGGGGTTAAGTATCTCCAATGGGCACGGGTGAAAAAATTTTAAATTAATGTTAAATAAACTATGTAATAAGAGAATTCTGATGATATAAGAATGAAAGTGGTTTTTATGGTTCATGTAAAAGATATAGCATTTTAAAAATGTATCACATGAAATATTTCAGAATGGGTACTTCACATGTTTGAATTTTGCCATAAGAGATAAAATTTTCGACTACAACTTATTTACAAGAGTATATAAAACAACTGTGTGGCGTCTTATTTATTTAGGTAAGCTTAATACAAGCAATTGATACTAATTTCTAATAATTTATACTTAAAAACTTATAATTAGACATTTATTTCTTAATGCTAGGACTTTTTTTTTTTTTTTTTTTTTTTTTTGGGTAGGGATATTACATATAATACTTTGTGGGCTATAGTCTGCCCACAAGACATATGAAAAAAATTGTTTCAGAGGGAGGAAGTGGGGTTGGAGCTAAGAAGGATATTACGGAGCTCGGATCGACTGAGATGGAAGTCGAATTCATTGACCATGTTATTGGTTAGACGAAGCATCCTAGTTATAGGTTCACCACAACCATAGACGGTGCGATGAAAGTTGAGATGGAAGAGAGGTACAGACCTTAGGTTGCGTGGGTTAGTATCAAGGGATATCAATTGGAGCAGGGTAGGACAATTAATGGTGCCATCTAGTAGTTGATGAATGAAAAGGACATCAGCAACTACCCTGCGTTTTTCAAGAGTTGCATGTTAATCAACATCAAACGATCAGCATAAGGAGGTAAATTGAAGCTATCGGAACCAGGCAGGCCTCGTAACGCAAATCGAATAAATCTTCGTTGTACAGCTTCGATACGCAACGAATGAGAAGCATAGAGCGGTGACCAAACTTGGCTGGAGTATTCGAGTATGGGCCTCACAAAGGTAAGGTAGAGGGATTTTGTAACGTATGGGTTGGAGAACTCCCTGGACCAATGTTTCACAAAACCAAGAGTAGAGTTGGCTCTACTAATGATATTATCGATTACACCCAAGTCTCGCAAAGAACTTACTAAGGGAACCGGCTCACCTAATAGTCGAATGTAATAAATTCGTGATGGAGATTGGAGTCTCTTCCGCGAGTATGTGATAGCTTGACATTTACTGATATTGAGTTCCAGGAAGTTTTTTTGGCACCAAGAAGAAAAACTGATTAGGTCATCTTGAAGACGGCAAGAGTCAGTATTAGTATGTATGCGTCGATAGATTATCATGTCGTCAGCATAAACAGAAATATTAGAGTATTTGATGGCATCATCGACATCGGTTATTGTTAAGACAAATAGCAGAGGACCTGCAGTTTTAGACCCTCTCCCCCCTTTGGGAGAATCCTACATCCGCCACTGGTAATAAATCCCCCAAAATCGGCTACAGTTTCCCAAAATTCACATTCAGCACAAACAACACGCATGCCAACACGCGGCTACGATGCAAATACGCACATATTTAACATATATGCGAATTTTAGGAAACTGCACCCGATTTTGGGGGATTTATTACCAGTGGCGGATGTAGGATTCTCCCAAAGGGAGGGAGAGGGTCTAAAACTACAGTTTTGTAGTCCGAGGGGGGAGCTGAAACGGTTTTTATGGCGTTTTTTTCCCAAACAACAAATTTTACAAGGGAAGAAATGGGGGGCTATATCCCTTTCAGCCCGTATGTAGATCCGCCTCTAGTTATTACTAGTAATTTTGACTAAAAAGGCGGAATAAAATTTATTTTAGTTGTTTTACCGTGTTTTTTGTTAAAAGTTCCCCACTGCATTAGCTCCCCATAGCTGTACTATCCAAGTTAATTCGACGTCTACAAAATAATGTTGAAGAATGGAATGAATGGTTGTCGAGGATTGGATTTTCATTAAAAAAAATATTGTTTTCACATGCGAAAAATAGTTACAAGCAATTCTTTTTTTAACCCTCAAGGACCTTTTTTTTGATCTAGAATCCAAAATTTTAACTTATTTTTATAAATGATGATCTATTTTACGTATGCCATGAGAGTTTCATAATTATATGTTTAAAAACGAGAGAGATATGAATATTTCAACTTTAACGCTTTTTCCGCTTTTTTTGATATAATCATCCCATTTTTGAATGGTCTCGGTTGATTTTCGACAATTTGTTATTTTTAATCACCCTAGTCTATAGTTTGTGATGTCATTTTTTTGCCCTTTTTTGTGCAGAGGTATAAATCCTTCCAAAACTTAGGAAAAATTGATTGAGAGATAGAGAGCTGGAAAAGAGCTAAAAGAGGATGAGCTAAAGTGTTTCGGGTCCAGGAGAGTAATCGTCCTTTAAATTTCGTAACTTTTCGTTCACATTGCCAAGTGTAATATTAACCGAGGTTAAAAACGTTTGGGCACAATATCTTAAATAAGTGAAATATTCAGAGTCAAGTTCATCATTATGATTGGTAAATGACTGACTAAAAAAACTTGCAAAAAGATTTGCAATTATTTCAGGGTCGTCCGAAGATTTGTCTGAAAATTTTAGGGTTGGCGGGTAATTGTCTGATTTTCTCTTGATATTAATAAACTGGTAGAATTTTTTTGGATCAGTGATAAGTTTGGTTTGGATATGGGCTAGATAGGATTCATAAAGATGATCACAAAGATAAGAAAAATGGTTGTAAACATTAAGGTAACTCGTGAAATCAGCAGAAGACCTAGATATTAAATATGTACGCCAAAGTTTGTTTCTCTTATTCCGAAGCGAACGTAGCTCTTTATTATACCAGGGAGGTGAAGACGAAAAGCTCTTTTGACTAGTAAAAGGAACAGATTGTGTGAAACAGTTAAAGATTATGCCATTGAAAAGGCCAACAGCATTATCGATATCTTCATTAGCACTTTCAAAAATGTAAAGGAAGTCAATTCTACCAAGAAGTGATTCTAGTTTTTCAAAATCGGTTTTCCGAAAGTTAAAACTGTACAAGTGTTCGGAGTGTGTGTTTTTGTTAGTATTATTGTAGGAAAAGGTAATTGAAAGCGGTGGATGGTACTGGTCCAGTGTTGAGAGTAGATGGTTGCTAGCGGAAACTGCACAATTTTCAACTTCTGATGAAAATACAAGGTCTAGTTGTCTACCCATATAGTTAGTTACTCCACTTAACTGAAAGAGTCCAGAGTCAGAGAGGCAACTAGTAAAGAGAATTTCTTTTTCAGATGTTGGATTTAAGGGGAAGAAATGACATTCATCGTCTGATAAAACCCACTGAAGATTAGGCAGATTAAAGTCTCCCAAAAATATGACGGTATCAAATGGATCCATGAGATCTAAAAGAGAATCTATAGCATCTACTGCCAACTGATACCCTTTCGTTGGCTGAGACGGGCGAAAATAGCAGCATATAACATATAAATTACGTTTAGCGATACTAATTTTGACACAAATGAATTCAAAGTCTGCAGTGTGTGAATTTTGAACTAACATTGAATCATGACTTTTATGACTTGCCAAAAGAACACCGCGGCCAGAGGAATGATCATCTTTATCTAGTCCATCGTCTCGGAACACAACGAAATCGGACGCAAAAACTTCTTGATCCTTGAAATCTTGACAGAGATTAGTTTCAGTGAGGGCAAATATATCATATGGAAGTTTCAGAGAGTTCAGAAAGACTGATGAAATTTTTGTGCGTAGTCCTCTGACATTTTGGTAGTAGAGAGACACAAATATTGGACTGCGATTAGTATGTTGGTTAGGAATAATATTGTTGCTGCTCTTTACGGGACTTTTGAAGAAAAGAGACATGTTTCGACCTTATATGAGCACCATAGGTGTTAAGATCTTTCTGAACTTGATGGCTTGTCAAGCCAAGTTGCTCGTGGAAATTAGTGAATAAATGGCGCAATACAATAAATGTCTGTGGCGTAGTTGGTTAAAGTGCGGGGTCGCTATGGAGACCCAGGTTCGAATCCCAGCAGCGACAGAAAATTATTTTAATTATATTCGGTTAGCAATTTTAATTAAAATAATTTTTCTGTAGGGCCGCCACCTCTCTGTAGACAATGGTAAACCTCAGAGAGTATTCAAAATGCCATGTAAAGCTTCTTGAGAACAAGAACATTCCGTTCATCGCCGTTCGGAGTCAGGTCCGGTTAAACATGTAGGTCCAGTTCTCGGTCAATTGTGTACAAACTTAATAACACGCACAACACAATTGATCATAAGAATTGGCAACCCTGGCCTCATTTGTCAAAGTTGTGCGCTCTTTTGTCTCTGAAAAAAAATTTTCTAAATTCTTAATTTTTTCAATTAGAATCGTCTTGAAATAAATCGGTTTCGGTTGGTTTTTAAGTGTTCAGCACTCAAGTTTGTATAAAAGATAAGTAACTTTTCACATTTATTTTGTTAAACAAACTTTGTTGTTAACATTTTTATTTGCATTTTAAGTGTTTCTTTTGTTTGCTTTGTTTATCTGAAGTTTAAGACATCTGCCTAGTTACAGTGTTTCTTAAACTGTGGAAATAATTATTACCATATATTTAATTAAAAAAAACAACTTTGCATACTTTAAGTCACTTTTGAATTAATCAGTGTTGGCATACTGCCTAGTTCATTTTAAGTAGCTATATTTACTGTTTATTTACTTTTTATTATTAATTAATTATTCTTATCATTTTTTTTGTTTTTTGTTTTTGGTTTTTCTAAATCATTTTTTAAATTAGAACATTATTGTTTACAGCTTGAAATCACTACATTTCTTCTTTTTCTTTTCCATTTTGTTTTACAATTATCTCTTTAATTTCAATTATTTTTACTTTAATTTTAAATAAATTTTCATATCTTCATTTAAAATGATTTGTACCAAACCTGGCTGCTTTACAAAGGGTGATACCGAACGGTTTTTGTCATGTTGGTTATGTGACAACGCTGTTCATATCAAGTGTGCAGGCGTGTCAGGTCGATTAGCAGACCACATTGATGAAGGTAAAGGCTTACGTTGGTCTTGTGAAAAATGTAGGTTGGCCGACATAAATTTTTACAAATTATTCAAGCAGACGAAGCAAGGTTTCTCTGAAATGAGTAGGGAACTTTCCTCGCTTTCTGCTAAATTTAATAAATACCAAACACTTTTCAATGAGTTTAAATATATTGATGAGCCAAATTCGTCACCCAAGCGAAAAAAGAAACACATGACCCTTCGAAGCAAGCAGAAAATTCACTTGACCCACCACCACCTTCTACCGAACAGGACATTGTTGAAGACATGGACACTTGTACTATTAGTACCCCTCTTCCTACTGTTGCTTCTTCTTCAAATTTAACTCATTTAACTGTTTCTGCTCCTTTGCCGTCGTCGGCTCCATCACTTACATTGCCAGATATGTCCTATGCCCAAACTGTTTCTCTTGCTCCTACTGTTGTCGATGCTCATCAGGTTGCACTTACTTCGGAGGCTTCTGTTCCAATCTCACCTAAACCATTGATTGCGGTTCCTCCAAATAAATCAATCTTTGTTTCGCGCTTAGCTGCAGATACAACAGAAAATGATATAGACTTTTTTAATCAAGCAAAGTTGAAGTGCTATTTGTCTCTTTCGATCCAAAAATTCAAATATTTAAATCCGAGACTGACTACTTCGTTTAGATTGACTGTTCCGGAAAATTTATTTAATACTCTTGTGGATGTAAATTTTTGGCCTCGTAATACAATTGTTCATGAATTTGAATTCAAAAACAAACCACTTATTGCAAATGTTGTACAAGTTAATTATGTGCTTGCTTATCTTAAGCAAACCCTTTGTTTTTATTTTTATTTTTTTATTAATAAAAACACCGTTTTATTATCAAGAAGAATGAGTTTTATTTATTGGTTAAAAAAAGGTAAAGTTATAACTTAATAATAATAACTTTAATAACTAAACTTAAAAGGTAAGTTATTATTATAAGAGAGACAACCAAACAACGTTACACGAAGATGAAGACTGAATTTTATCTACCTGAGCTGAGCTGAGCTGAGCCTTACGTGTGTCACTAACACATGTAAAGCTTAGCGAACCATTGCGCCAAACGCGTTGTCAGCGCTTCTGGCACACGCTTATGGTTTGGTGTGTTAAGTTATTATTTAGGCAAAAAGAAAAATATATAATTAATTGCGACAGTGTTATGTCAGCATTTTATATTATTGTTTGAACAAATAAAATTAAAACAACGATTGCGAAATTGCAGCAACCCGATTGCGCAATGTCAGCAATATTCTTATTTGAATAAAAATGAAAAATAACAATAAAACTGAAACGGCGATTGCGAAATTATTCCAAGAATTATGAAATAATGTAAAATAATAAGTTTATTTTATATGGAATAAAATTAAGCAAAAAGAAAGATGATTAATATGCAAAATACCGAATTTAGCATAGTGAACTTTGTGTTCGTTAACTTACACTTGCCTTCTAATAATCCTCAGTACCATACCAAAAACGAAATAAAAAATCACAAGACTAAATTAGAGCTTGTGTATCAAAATGTTAGAGGTCTCAATTCTAAACTTTCGGATATTTTCATTAACAGTTTTGATTTTGAATATAACTTTATAATTTTTACTGAAACTTGGCTTCGCTCTAACGTATTAAATTCTGAAATAATGTGGAATAAGTACCAAATTTTTCGTAAAGATCGCTATAATAAGATCGGTGGTGGCGTTCTGATAGCTGTCCATAACTCCCTTGCTTCTGAGGAATTAACAATTCCTGGCACCAACGATCTGGAGTTTATTTGTGTTACAGTTAAACTAAATAATAATACTATTTTTCTTACTTGCTCTTACATTCCACCTAAAAGTGATTTAATAATTTACTTAAACCATATTAATGCCATCGAAATTGTCCATAATATGCTTACAAATATGGATACTATCATTGTTTTAGGTGATTTCAACTTACCTTCCGTGTCCTGGAGTTTGTCCGATGATTCCGAATTTCTTACTCCTATTTCTGCCTCTGATTGGATAAATGATTTATTAGATAAGTTGTCTGATATGTGTCTTCAACAGGTTAATAATATTCTTAATAAAAATTGTAGATCTCTTGACCTTGTATTTGTAGACAGATGCACTTCTGTAAATCTCCGTCGTTCGAACCCAGTTTCTTTTCCGAAAGATGATTATCATCCAACTCTTGAAATAACAATATTACTTGCCAACGAAAGTGAAAATACATTAGCTCCAGATACGCGAAATAATAAAATTTTTAACTTTAAAAAAACAGATTATGTTAAACTTAATGCTCTTCTTGCGCGGATTGACTGGTCCCCAATTTTAAATAAAAGGTCTTCGTACTCTTTTTATGATGTCGAATCTTCAGTGCAGTTTTTCAATGATACCTTGCAAAATTGCTTTTCATTATCTGTGCCAAAACAAAATAGTAATTTCAATCCTTTAAACCCTCCTTGGTTAACTAGTGAGCGTAAGTCTTTAAAAAATTCCAAAAATCGCTTATTTAAGAAATATAAAAAGTGAGGCTCTAATTTAGATTTCGCTTGGTATTCCTCTTGTCGTTACAGATATCAACTATTAAATAAACAATGCTACTTTGCCTATATAGCCAATGATAATCCGAAACTTTTCTACACTTTTGTCAACTCAAAACGAAAAACCTCCAGCTTCCCACCTCTTATGAAATTCAATCATGAAGAAGCATCTAGCGACATCGAAGTTTCCAACATGTTTGCAAACTTCTTTAAAACAACCTACTCCGATATACCATTGAGCATGAGTCTTGAATATCCTTACCTACCACCAGTTAACTCTTTTGAAACCCCCGTAATAGATTCTAATATAGTTATGCATTACCTTCGACAAGTTAAATCTTCTTTTACGACTGGTCCTGACGAACTACCGAGCTGCATTTTAAAACTTTGTTCTATTAGTTTGTGTTCTCCCCTATCAAACATTTTTAACACATCCTTGCACAGTGGTCATTTTCCCTATATATGGAGAAAATCTTATATAATACCTCTTCATAAATCCGGCTCAAAAATTGATGTTTCCAATTACCGAGGTATCGCAAAACTAAGCGCAATCCCTAAGTTATTTGAGAAAATTATAACTGATCAAATAACCCACGTCGTATCTTCCTCCATTTCCACCTCTCAACATGGTTTTTTAAAGGGAAAATCTACGACAACTAACCTCTTGGAGTTTACTACGCGTGTCATTAAAGGTTTTACTTTAGGACGACAGACTGATGTTATTTATACAGATTTTAGCAAAGCTTTCGATAGTGTTAATCATTATCTTCTTCTGAAAAAGTTTCATCTAATTGGGTTTCCCGTCAAACTATTACACTGGATTAAATCGTACTTGTCGAATCGTTCGCAAAAATTTTTATATAAGAATTCTATGTCAAAAAATATTTTGGTCACATCAGGTGTTCCTCAGGGAAGTCATCTTGGTCCGGTTTTATTTTTACTGTTTATAAATGACCTTCCTTCTGTAATAAAACACTGTAACGTCTTAATGTACGCCGATGACGTAAAACTTTTTCTAACTTACAAATCATCTGAAGAATAACAACTCTTACAATCGGATTTAAATAGTCTAGGGGAGTGGTGTAATTTAAACCAAATTTGGAGTGGTGTAATTTAAAATTAAACCTAAAAAAATGTAAGCAAATGACATTCTCACGTCGAATTGCTAATAGTATAAATTACACTATAAATAATACTAACTTAGAAATTGTACACAGTTTTCTTGATTTAGGTGTAATTATGGATCCTAAACTTCGTTTCAATCTTTAAGATAATTTGGTGGTAAATAAGGCTAGAGGTGTCCTTGGTTTCATTAAAAGATGGGCTAAAGAATTCAACGATCCTTTCACTACTAAGATACTTTATACCTCTCTTGTTAGACCAATTCTTGAATATGCATCCGTGGAACCCTCAATACAATGTCCACATCGATGCACAAAGAACTAAGATATAAGGAAGTGATGTTATTGCCCAAAAGTGTTGTATTTTTCTTATTCGTGTTGGTTGACACAAATACATAAATATTCACAAAGGGCCGTATTCAGTTGCATCGAAAAAGTAGGCTCAATTTGTTTCTGATTAGAATAACATATAAAACAGGTATTTAAAGTTATACGGTATTAATAAAACGTTTGATAATTAAAGATCTAATATATTAATAGAAAATTGTATTGTAATACAGAAACATTTACTCAGGGCCATATTCGTTTAGATCGTTAAAGAAGGTCCAAACAGTTTCTAATTGGAATCACATATACAATAGATTCTGGATTAAATTGACTGATTTTGGAGCTAATTTAATAATATTATATAAAAATAATTAAATTATCATAAAATATGATAATAAAGTTTTGTTTTTATTGTATTTCCACACCACCTTTGAGGCATACAATTTGGTGCGTTACCGATATTTTATTGGGTAATAATAATATAATATAATGTAATATAATATAATATAATATTATATAATTTAATTTGAGATCCACAATATGCGGAAATCTAAAAAAAAATAAAAAATAACAATTATGTATCATAAACTTAGCTAAAGACAAAAGCGCCCCAAAAGTGTGTTAAAGAGTGAAAAAGTAATGCGACAACTGTGGTCGCATCAAATTGGCGCGATTATTTTTTTTTTACTGAGAAGACTGGTAAACAGCTGACGATCGCTCAGTAGTGTCAAAAAACACACTCTGTCTCGCTCACTCAATTTACGAATTCGGCCACAGTTCACGTACACTGTATGTGTAGACAACACCACTTCCTTATATTTTAGTTCTTTGTCGATGCATTAGAATCGGTCCAAAAACAATTCTTACTTTTTGCTTTACATTATCGTTGGAACCCCAACATTATTCTTCCCCCTTATGAAACCCGCCTTTTTTTCATGAAATTATTTTTGATCTTTAGTTCTATAGCTTCCCAAGTTTGAAATGGGACCATGAAAACCGTGTCTCTCGGCTTGGTGCGTCAGAGTTTATCTCTTTTCCATACAAGTTTTTACCTGCGTTGGCCCAAATGCATATCCTAATAATAACTCTAGCTCGGTGTTTCCTTATTTTAGTGACCCGAATATATAAATATATTGTGCCTGCACAATATATACTTGTATATCTGTGCTATGTTTGGTATTGGTTTGGTGTTTGAGAGTTGCATCTCTTTTCCACGTAGGATCTTGGGTTGGACAGTGGCCCCAAGCCAAATGACAACAATTATAAATGCGGTTATATATGGTCTAATAAATTACTTTGGATGTTGTCTTGTATTGCTTCGTATTATGAAGATTGTGCTTTTATTCGATGATGTTTATGATGTTTACATAAGCACAAAAAATACTCAAATTTAAAAGGTTTCTTTACTTAATTTTGATTTCCGCTGAAAGGCCAAGCAATTGTGCTTAGTGGAGGCTTTTATTTGCCAATAGGTGGTAAGTTTTAGCACGTAGGTGCATTCTATTCAGTCCGGCTGATCCGGGAACTTCTTAGAATGTAAATCGTGCATGCGTATGGCACGGGTCATACGTATCTATGAAGATTTCTTACCTCCGGGCGAGTCCAAAAAAAAAAAGAAAAAAAGAAAGAAGCTAGGTCAAAATCCTTTCAAGGGCTGAAATTACCAGTTATTTATTGTTTTTTTTTTATATAATACAACTTTATTTATGGCAAAGCCATATCAAATAAATGGCTTAGAAGTTATTCACAGTAAAACACAAAATAAAAAAATAAAAATCAACATTTTTTGTATATATTATTACCCAACGTTTCCTTAAAGCAACACTTCGTAGCGGTTAACCTAAACGTCGGAAAAATTTTTTAATGTGAAAATGTCATATTGAAGCTCAAAATAGGCTATCCTTTAAAAATTTTTAAAATCGGTTCACGGATTCTAGTAGCGGTAAAAGATGGGTTAATTTCAAGCATAAGTAAGTCAATAACAGACATTTTCTAAGTTTTTGAGTCATCATTTCGAAAGACAAATATCCAAACTTTACTTTAATGTACATATATCAGAAGTGTGAGCAACATTTTTTTTGACATTTCGGTGTACTATATTTATTTTTTCGTGAAATTTGCGAAAATTTTTTAAAAACGCTTCATAATTTTTAAAAATTTCATCAAAATGAAAAAAAAGTAATTATGCACTTTGAACTACAGTAAAATTTTGAACAATTCAAAATAAAACAATTCTGGATTTAACTCTTGCTGTTCTGAAGTTATAGTCTCTTAAAGCTTTGTAACCGTTGGTTGAATCGTTAAATCGTTGGTTGGTGCATCGACTATGAAACTGCTAAAAATATGCAACGTGTAAACTTGCCCTTTCAAACAGCTGGGAGAAAGCATGCAAGGTGTAAATCTATTCTAATAATGAGCTGGTCGAATAATTAAAAAACAAGCATTGCAACCAGTGGCGGATCTACATACGGACTAAAAGGGCCCGCCCCCTTGGTAAACTTTTTGTATGGGAAAAATACGAAAATAAGCCCTAAAAACGGTTTCAGAGCCCCCATTCCCCTTGCGCTACACAAACTGCTATCTTAGCCCCCCTCTGTCGAATCCTAGATCCGGCACTGATTGCAACAAATATGCTTCTCCATCAACTTCAACCATAAAAAAACGTGTTCCAAAAAGACTGATGAAACTGCTTGCCAAGGCCACTCCACGTTCTACGACATCATATACTACTTGCAATTGTTGAATAGTTCCTAGCTTCTTGAAATAATATGTTTCTTTTCCATTCTTCCGGGTCGGTTTGTAAAAAATAAATTGAGATATTGCAGACTTCAAAAAAAGTAAGGCTGGCTTTGGAAATAAAATGTTGAATTTTCTTACTTTTAACATGTTTTTTGTTATATTGCCCTGTACAAGTTTGTTTTAATTATTGGCGTATTCATATTTTTTACCATCAAACGCAAAGTTTTGGTTTCTATGCGTTCATTAAACAAGGCTAAGGCAACTAGTTTTCCGGATAGGTAACCACTAAATCGTGGTTCAAATATCGCATGAGGCATAAAGATTTTCGGTTGTGTTTAATTAATAAAATATAGTTCAAAAGTGATTAAAAATAGACAAATTAACAAATAAACACATTCTTTCTAAAGAAAAACAAGATTTCCTTGCTAGAATAAAAAATAACAGCGTTATTATGAGGCTTTGTTTTTTTATTTTCCTTAAATATTTTACTTAAATTATATTTTGTAAATACTACCCATTAATAAAAATAGAAAAAAAAACATTTCTAAACAAAATTACAAGAAAAAAATTTGGCTTTATTTGGTGAAGGGTTTGAACACGCGCATGTTCGCGTTAAAGGCCAGCGCTCTAACCACTACACTATGGCGGAAAGGTTTTGCGAGACGCTAACTGCGTACTTAAGTAAACAGCTGAGTTTGTTATGAAATTCTATACGGAATTTTTTGTTAGTGTGAGCAGAACAGCTCTGTTCGACAAGACATTGAAATACTTGCGTAAGAAAGAGATATAAAATCACACTTATACATGAGTTTTGGTTATGAGTTTGGTTTTGCCCTTAACAAGCCGGTCTTTTATAGACGGTCAAGACGGTCTTTTATACAAATATTCATAAAAAACGTAAGAAAAAATAAATGAAATATTTTGTGTTTACACATTTTGAAATGTATAGTTTTATACAATTTTTGACTAATAGTCAGTTTAAGGTCCCCTTTTCTTTAAGGAAGAAAAGAGCAGTAAATAAAAGTTTTCATTTAATAACTGAATTTATTATTATTATTATTATTATTATGGCGAACAGTGGTGTACAATAATACTTAGTCTTTTATAGTACTTGTTTTGAGTCCGTCTGGTGAATTTCTTAACCGGATGGATCCGTTGCGATTATAGATAAAGCTGATAGATAAAGTTAAAGACGATATTGTTATCTAACTAATTATAATTTTATTGTGCGACCATGCGCTTCAGAAAGCAAAAAAAATGTGTATCTATTCGTAGGCTGATAGACAAAAAAAAGAACATGATATAAAAGTGAATAAAACAAAACGTCAAAATAATCAAGGGTGACCAGATGAACCATCAAATAGTAAGTGACCAGCTTCAACATGTCGGCCCAGCGATGATGTTCCTCTAGAACATCATCCAGTATTGCAGCAACTTCTTCAAAACGGGTTGTTTACGATCTATCTTTCTGTGGGTAGCCCCTAACCTGTATCAACGAAAAACAAGTGCTTATGATATTACTGTGCTGGACTTTCTGGCTCGGCGCTCCAGTTGTCAGTGATAGGCAATGGACAAAGCTTTACAATTGGTCGTTTTATGAGACCATTCTGGGTTTTGAGCGTAACGACTCTTACGATATTGTCGGCACCAGGGTGTAATTCTACAACTCGGGCAAGCGGCCAATGATTGCAAGGATATCTTTCATCCTTTATCAGAACGATATCGTTGACTTTTATGTTTGGATGTAACTTCAACCATTTGGGGCGACTTTGCAAGCGTGACAAATATTCATTACTCCATTGTCTCCAAAATTGTTGAACCAGATATAGACCATGTCGCCAGCGGTCTCTGAGGCTCATCGTTATATTACCAGATGGCAAGGCTAATAGTGAGTCCCCTACTAAAAAGTGACCAGGTGTTAGTACCATTAGATCGTCAGCGTCGCCAGTCAACGGACACAGAGGTCTTGAGTTTAAACATGATTCAATTTGTGCAAGAACTGTGTTAAACTCTTCGTACGTTAGTTTTTGTTCTCCAACGGTTCGTTTTAAATGATATTTCATTGATTTAACCCCTGCCTCCCATAGACCACCAAAATGGGGGGAAGACGGTGGTATAAAATGCCACTGAACTCCGCGTTCAGCCAGATGTGGATATATATTTTTAGTGATGAAATGTTGATAGGAATCACGATCCGCTTGAATTTTCCGATTAGCTCCAATAAAGTTGGTACCACAGTCGCTGTATATGTGACTGCATAGACCCCGTCTAGCAATAAACCGATTAAGAGCACCAATAAATGCATCTGCGCTAAGGTCACCTACTAACTCCAAGTGTATTGCCTTTGTGGATAAGCACACAAAAAGTGAAATATAACCCTTTAGTGAGGTACGTCCTCTTCCTTTTGATGGCAATATATTAAAGGGTCCAGCGTAGTCGACGCCTGTTGATGAAAATGCTCGTGCGGGTGGTACTCTCTCCGGTGGTAAGTTTCCCATTAATTGTATGCAAGGTTTTGGGTTTTGTTTAAAGCATGTAATACAGCGATGAGTAACGGAACGCACCACATTCCGTCCATTTAAAATCCAAAATCTCCGACGTGTATGTGCAAGTGTGAGAGAGACGCCCCCATGAAGTGTGTTCAAATGGCTATAAAATACAATGAGAGAAGTAACATGATGTTTGGATGGCAATATGTATGGGTGCTTTTGTTCCATTGGTAATAATGCATCTTTCAACCGGCCGCCTAGTCGAATGACCTGTTGCTGTTTATCAAAGAAGGGATCAAGAGAACGTAGAACACTGTTGCTATGAAGTGTTTTTCCGGCTGAAAGCTCACGCCACTCTTCAGGAAAAGCTTCTCGCTGAATTATGCCAACCACACAAATGACGCTCCTTTGTAATTCTTCCACTGTTAAAAATCCCTTGTGTGCATCCCTGGACCTACAATTACATTTGAATCGAATACAATAAGCTATTACTCTCAACAACGAGGAAAAGGATGAAAACTTCTCTAGAATCGATGTCTCCTTAGTTTTATCAGCCACATTAAAAAGTGTTAAAATCTTTCTTTTTTCATTTTCAATGGATGGATACGTTGTAATATTATTCAGTGTAGATTCAGGCCACTCATGGCGAGGCTGCTGCAGAAAAGCTGGAGCTCTCCACCACTGAACGCAATCCACGAGTTGAGAGGGACTTCTTCCACGACTGGATATATCGGCAGGGTTGTTTTCCGATGTAACATATTGCCATTGACTAACTAACGTGACTTCCAAGATTTTACTTTTAGGTCTTGTGTTAACTACATCAAAAAGCTAGGAGTGGCTACAAGTGATCAAGATCAAGTTCTGGTATACTATATGGTAAAAAGGTTGCCAAACGTAATTCGCACTGAGTGGGATCGCTCGTTGCGAAAACAAAGTAATATTCCAACTTTTTCTGAATTGTGTTCTCTTTTAGATGAGCAATATCTTACGATGGTTACTGCCTCAAAAGTAGGAGAAAGACAGCATCGATCTCTGTCACGCAAACTGGATTGTGCTGCCTCATACAGCAAAGGAACCATTAAATCAATTCATACCGTGAAGAAAACAACAACTTGCCCAATTTGTGAGAAGGCTGATCACCCGGTACGAGAATGTCAAACTTTCATCGAAATGAGTGTTGTTGAGAAAAAAGCGGCTGTGGAAAAATATAAATTGTGTTTCAATTGCCTTGGATACAACCATACAGCTACGAGATGCAGTAGTCGGCGTACCTGTGGTGTATGCGGAGGTAAGCATCATACATTGATACATACGAATAGAGAGGTTATGGGGATTTCTGCACCACCAACAACATCAACATCAACAGTGGCAGCCACTGAATCATTTACGCAAGAGCTCCGAAAAAATAACGCAGCTCGCAAGCCACATGACGTTATTTTACCTACATCAATTATTACGCTAAAATCTGTTACCGGTCAAACTCAGCTCTTTAGGGCCTTGATGGACCAAGGGTCACAGGCTACCTTTGTATCAGAAAGAGCTGTACAAATGTTAGGTCTACCACGTGAAAAAATTCGCGTCAACATTACCGGTTTGTCTGGGGCTAGCGTTACAACAGGCCGTTTTTGTGTTAATATTGTTGTTGGTTCAAGGTTGGATGTTCGCGTGCAGTATCATTCTATGGCGTATGTGTTACCAAAGGTATGCGGAATATTACCATCAAGCAAAGTTGTTACGGCAGGTTTTCATCACCTCAAAGGCTTGCAACTGGCGGATCCAAATTTTTTTGAGCCTCAATCTATTGATGTACTTTTGGGAAACGACGTTTATGATGAGTGTATCTTAGATGATGTTTGCCGGGGGGGCATCGGATTGCCCATTGCACAGAAAACAACCTTTGGGTATATAATATCTGGGAAAAATGCTTCAAGTTGTTCGATATCGGGTTACTTATCTCATTTATCAATAAATCAAGACATCGAATTTGACATCCTGCTTAGAAAATTTTGGGAATTAGAAAGCATAGGGGATTCTAAAGTTTTTTCATATGAAGATAACTGGTGCGAAAGCTTTTATCAAAACACCCATAAAAGAATGGAACATGGTAAATATCTAGTTCGGTTGCCATTGAAATGTGAATTTGATTCATCTTGCTTTATCGGAAAGTCCAAGGCATCAGCTCTAAAACGTTTTATACAATTGGAAAACCGGTTAATGAAAGACACAAAATTAAAGACAGCTTACAAGGAGCAGATTAACGAATATTTAAAATTAGGTCAAATGAAACTGGTAACAACCACTGAAGAACAACATTGTATGGCAGATTTAAACAACGATCGTAGAGTAACCTGCTGCTATCTCCCTCACCATCCAGTTGTCAAGGAGTCGGCCGTATGCACCAAGGTGAGAATTGTATTCGATGCGTCCAACAAAACAACAAACGGAAAGGCACTAAACGATATTTTGGCTACGGGTCCTGCTCTTCAGCAAGATTTATCTGCGGTATTAACTAACTGGCGTACTTTGAAATATGCATTTATGGCAGATATCGAAAAGATGTTTAGGTGTATTGACGTCGATGAGGAAGATGCTCAGTACCAAAGGATTCTCTGGAGGGAGGACCCTAAGGCACTAATTCAAGAGTTTTATTGTTCCACTGTTATGTTTGGAACTGCCTCTGCGCCCTTCACTGCCATTCGTACAGTTCAACAATTGGTGCACGATGAAGGTGAACGTTTTCCGATGGCTGCTAAAGTTGTTAAGCAGCAAATGTACGTGGACGATATATTGGCTGGTGGTGACACACAAGAAGGTGCTTTACGTGTTTGTGAGGAGGTTACATCTATGTTTAAGAGCGCATCTTTTGAATTGAAAAAGTGGGCAAGCAATGAACCTTCCATTTTAGAAGACATTCCAGTGGAACACCGACATGTAAAAGAGTTGTCGGAATTTAAGCATTCTGGTGCGGTAAAAGCTTTGGGTATGTATTGGGATCCATGTTTGGATGAATTTAAGTTTCAAGTAGGATTTAAAGTTTGTATTGAAAACCCAACAAAACGCTCAATTTTATCAAACATTGCACGACTCTTTGATCCCCTAGGTTGGCTGAATCCAATCGTAATGTCAGCTAAACTTATAATGCAGAAGTTGTGGATGAGCAAAATAGGGTGGGACACGCCGGTGCCGGAAGCTCTTCAAAAGTCATGGAAAAGGTTTGGCGAAGAATTACACCATATTGAACAGCTTCGGATTCCACGATGGATCACGATAGACATTAACAAGGGCCCTTGCGAATTGCATGTATTCTGTGACGCATCTGGTCATGCGTATTCGGCTGTAGCATACCTCCGAGGTTTAAATGAGCAAGGATCAGTTTCTGTTAATCTCATCATGGCAAAATGTAAAATAAATCCAATAAAGCCTAAGCTTACGACACCAAGGGCAGAATTATGTGGAGCAGTCTTGGCGTCTAAGCTTTTAAAGTTCATAACAAATAACTTATGCATTGTAGTAGATAGCTCAAATATATTCATGTGGACTGATGCGTCAATTGTCTTATACTGGATAAGAGGGGGACCTGGCAGATGGAAAACTTTTGTATCTAACCGAATTAGTAAAATCTTGGAAGTCACGTTAGTTAGTCAATGGCAATATGTTACATCGGAAAACAACCCTGCCGATATATCCAGTCGTGGAAGAAGTCCCTCTCAACTCGTGGATTGCGTTCAGTGGTGGAGAGCTCCAGCTTTTCTGCAGCAGCCTCGCCATGAGTGGCCTGAATCTACACTGAATAATATTACAACGTATCCATCCATTGAAAATGAAAAAAGTGGCTAAAAGTGATCAAGAAAAAGTTGGAATATTACTTTGTTTTCGCAACGAGCGATCCCACTCAGTGCGAATTACGTTTGGCAACCTTTTTACCATATAGTATACCAGAACTTGATCTTGATCACTTGTAGCCACTCCTAGCTTTTTGATTGAGTTAACACAAGACCTACATGTTTGGATGAAATGCTTTAAAGAAGCTGGATCATTGCGATTAACATCGGGTTGTTGATCTAAAACATCCATATAATGCGTGAACAATATTCGTTTATTGTCGTAGCGATTACACATCATCTCCCATGCTTCATGATAGTTACTTCCAACAAGGCTAATATGTTGTATGTCTTGAGCAGCATCGCCCGATAAAACCGACTTCAGATAGTGAAAACGTTGTAAATTGTTCAAATTTTCATTTTGATGTATACGATCTACAAATATTTCTTTGAATGCAGGCCATTCGACGTAGTCCCCAGAAAAAGTTGAAAGTTTAACTTCAGGTAATGGTACTGTGGTCGGCATGCCAGGTGTCGTGCTGTACGTGTTGCTTAGAACTGAAGATGACCCTTGTTGCTCAGATGATGCGTGCTTAGCTTGAAGTGATTCCCGAATGACAACAACAGCGTCGAGATACGCTTCTTCGAATTGTTCGCAGATTTGGACATCAATATATGATTTTTTAACTTCAGCGTTCTTGGATTGCCTCATTAAAATTCGGTGATTTTCTCGAAATTCTACGCGGTATGAAGTTAACGTATCCAAACGAACATTGTGATATGCTTCAGTTTTACGCGCCGTTCCATCTTTCTTAAAGTTTTTTAATGTTGTTTGAACTGATTGATAAATAGCCACTTGCTCCGCAATGATTTCGTCCATGATGAATTCGTCTTTTTGTCCAGGCATTTGCACAATATCAAAGCACTTACCTCGTGTTACTTACGGTTAGGTTAGTTTGATGAAATACCGCCTCCGACCCAGATAACCGCAGCAGATCCTCACAGGAGGCACCAATGTTTTGAGTCCGTCTGGTGAATTTCTTAACCGGATGGATCCGTTGCGATTATAGATAAAGCTGATAGATAAAGTTAAAGACGATATTGTTATCTAACTAATTATAATTTTATTGTGCGACCATGCGCTTCAGAAAGCAAAAAAAATGTGTATCTATTCGTAGGCTGATAGACAAAAAAAAAGAACATGATATAAAAGTGAATAAAACAAAACGTCAAAATAATCAAGGGTGACCAGATGAACCATCAAATAGTAAGTGACCAGCTTCAACAGTACTACATAAGAAATATACATTGGTTACAAAAATTCATTTAAATTAAACATTAATATTAAGAATATTTTAAATACAAAAAATAAAATTTAGTTAAGTATGAAAAACAAAATATAATTTTAATCTTCGTTTTTTTTATTTCCTTTATTTTTTTATTTCCTTCGATTTTATTTTTTTGCTCTATTTCTTGGTTGCTCGTCAACCGGAAGCTATCAAAAGAATGATGGCCTCCTCACAAAAGAATGATGGCTTCCTCCGATACAACAAGAGTTGCAATTTTTGCTATGCTGTTGCTATACTCAATTTAATTTTACAATACAAATGTCGTTGCCATATCAAAAATGTATAACTACGATATACAGTGTAACTACAATAAATATTCAAACTCGACCAATCTGACACTCTGATTGGCCTCAATCAAAGAGCAAATGACATAAACATAATTGATTAGTATATCTTATATAAAAGTGTGGCTAATAGTTATCCACAGCAATGCTCTCTAAAGTTTTCCTGGTTTTAACCACTTCCGCATTCTAATAGCCTCGACTACACCATCATATGGTATTTGGGACATTTGACAATTATCTATATCTTTAACCACGTAACGATCATTTGGCAGAACCCTAGTAATAACGTAAGGACCTCTTTATTTTTTAACAAACTTTTTATTTATCCCAGCAGTTGTATCTACGTCTTATAACTACAAATTCTCCAACTGAATATGACTTTACAGTAGAATAGCTATGCCGGTTCCAGCGCAAAATCACGTGTATTTCCTTATGGGAGCTCAAAATTCGACAAAGTGTCTTATTTTTAAGCTTTTATGGTTTGTGTATTGGCTAAATGAGGTTGTGTCTTGGCTAAATGAGGTTGTTGTCTTGGCTAAATACTTTTAAATGATTTGTGGGTCACCCTGTTCGGGAAAAATGCGCCGCGCCTCTGGTGGGGGTAAATAAGTCAAGGCACAAACCAGATTGCTCAGGCGCAAGGCGTCTCTGCCCACTGATAGGATTGTAAGGCGCCGAGTTTATACCGGTCGACACCGAAACATGTTGTTGTTGTTATTGCAATTCACATGTTTCTTTATTAATGCATATAATTTTTAGGTATTTTATAAATGAAAAATATAAAAATGTTATTATCATAGCCCCGGGATTGAACTCGGGCCGCAAGCATTAGAGTCGAACGCCTTAACACTGTGCTATTTCATCGTATGCTTCTGAATGAACAAAATGTATATAAAAACATGTGTGTGGATAAAAACATGTGCTCAACATGAAGATAAGCGTGCACCGTTGCTGCTTGGGCTGGACGGACGGGCAAACCGCAAGCTCAGCACAATCACCATAAAGTTCTGCGCTCACGCCTGAGCTCAGAGCTTTATGGTAGAATAGATATGCCGGTTCCAGCGCAAAATCACGTGTATTTCCTTATGGGAGCTCAAAATTCGACAAAGTGTCTTATTTTTAAGCTTTTATGGTTTGTGTATTGGCCAAATGAGGTTGTGTCTTGGCTAAATGAGGTTGTTGTCTTGGCTAAATACTTTTAAATGATTTGTGGGTCACCCTGTTCTGTAAAAATGCGCCGCGCCTCTGGTGGGGGTAAATAAGTCAAGGCACAAACCAGATTGCTCAGGCGCAAGGTTGATTCGGATGTTTTATAAAACATATGTTCATGTCTTGGCTAGATCGTGTATTGGTTAAAGCTTTTATGGTTCATGTCTTGGCTAGATCATGTATTGGCTAAATGGTTAATGTATCATGTTTGATGTTTAACATCATTCTGATTGGTTGAGTAAAGCTTTATTAATTAGCGCAAGTGAATGTATGCAGCTTATGTTTCATGTGTTGGAATTTAGATTTATTCAGATTGGGTGAGTAAAGCTTTATAAAAAAAATTGCTGAAGATAAGAAAAATATGTTGATATGGTTGCTGTTATTTTGCTAAAGCTCTCACTTTGTTAAATATGGCTCATGTCTTAGTTAAATGCTGATGTGTGAGCTTGAGCTCATAGGCGCCCGATTCGACATATGTCTTAAATTCGGCAAATTGTCCCATTTAGTTGAGTCACTCTCAAACTAGATAGCGCCACCTTATGGTTCGTGTCTTGGCTAGCTCGTGGGAAAATTTATAAAAATTTTGCAAGGCGTGGCGCTGAGAGTTCAGTGGAGTGGTTTGGGGGAGAGGAGGCTTTGGAGCCGCGCGACTTAGAAGCATGAGTCATAGAAGCGTGAGTCACCACCGATACGATTGTAGGGGACCGCAGCGTGTGTTGAGTACTGTGCAGTCGGCGTCTCTGCCCACTGATAGGATTGTAAGGCGCCGAGTTTATACCGGTCGACACCGAAACATGTTGTTGTTGTTATTGCAATTCACATGTTTCTTTATTCATGCATATAATTTTTAGGTATTTCATAAATGAAAAATATAAAAATGTTATTATCATAGCCCCGGGATTGAACTCGGGCCGCAAGCATTAGAGTCGAACGCCTTAACACTGTGCTATTTCATCGTATGCTTCTGAATGAACAAAATGTATATAAAAACATGTGTGTGGATAAAAACATGTGCTCAACATGAAGATAAGCGTGCACCGTTGCTGCTTGGGCTGGACGGACGGGCAAACCGCAAGCTCAGCACAATCCCCATAAAGTTCTGCGCTCACGCCTGAGCTCAGAGCTTTATGGTGATTGTGCTGAGCGCGATAAGGGTCGGGGGTGGTGCGGGCGGTGGGGGTAAGTGTTTACATCGGTCGACACCGAAACATGTTGTTGTTATTGCAATTCACATGTGCGCGGAGACCTCAGCTTGTGTGTTGCTTGATGAGGCCGATAGTAGGGTGACGAAAAATGTAATTGTTGCCAAAAATGTAGATAAGCGTAGCAATAGCAGCAGTAGCTTGGGTTGACTAATGGAAAGTCAAAGTATGAAAGCGGCAAAGGCGAAGCGTCACCGTAACCTCGAACTTGAGAATACAAACCATGACCATACTCAACTATGTCGATATAAATAAAACAGATTGATTTATTCATTTTTATTTTTTATTTATTAAAAATTGAGAAAAAGAAGTAATTGTTTATTTTAAATTATTCTTCGGATTTCGTTGGTTAGGGGTGAGTATTCAATTAAACGATCATGAATTACTAAACAGTAGGCCGATGTTTTAGATGGAATTGAATTGTTTGCGGTTAGATAAAGATTACGCTTTCATTTTTGAGGGTATTTGTATTATTTTTATTTGAGCATCGAAAATAAGAATCTTAAGCATTAATGACCACAATTTACAGTATTAAAATTTTGATATCTAGTATAATTATAACTAATGTTTTTCCCTAAATATTCAATTAATTGCTTCGGTGGATGCAAATTTCCGAAGCTGTCGAAATATTCGATTTGATTGTTGTTTTTCCAGTATGCTACCCAATGTGTGCCAGGTCCCTTTGAAGTATCCAGATTGATTATTCCACATTCTTTTTTAAAGGGTTTCTTTGGAAGAGTGTCACACATAAACACACCTCTAAAATTTGGGATATCTTTCGCAAATTTTCTCAAGTCTACATCGGAAAGGGCTCTTTTGGGTAGCTTTATGAAAAATTTTGATTTTGATAAGGTTTTAAAAACAAACCAAAACCCTTTTTATATGGTTTTAGAAACATGCCTTTTCCCATTGCAATAGACTCCATTTTACTGTTATGTCGTTTTGCTTCATTTAACTGCTCTTTTCCGTCTTTAACTGCATTGATTGCTTTTGTTATACCAGCTGCTCCACCAGCTAGACCACCAAGTGCACCCAGTGCAGCGAATATTGGTGCAAGAGGAAGAAAACCTCCAGATTTAGATAGTGGTATTATTCGAGGTGTTTTGATTAGAGATTTTTTCCTCTTGAAAATATTATTTGCAACTTTTCTTGAAATTTTAACGGCATCATCCAAATTTTTAGTTTTCTTAATTTTCATTTTAGCACTTTTTAAGGCGTCTCTAAATAGTTGATGCCCATTTACTTGAGGAGATCTCTTAGTTTTACTGTTAACGTTGCCCATACCAAATTTTGCTTTCGCCTTCATAGCGTTAGTGACAAACCAAGCGTTTGATTTTTCACCAATACTGCTATCACTTGCGTTAACCCGTTGCCAAGCCTTTTCAGCTAAGATTCTATCAGCAATATGTCTTTTTTCCAAATCTTTGTTGTTTGCGTATACTATATCATGTTGTCTGCAAGCGGAATCCAAAAGATTGATTCCTTGATCACCTCTAGCTAATCGCTTCTTTAATTTTGTACCAGGCCCACAAAATTGATAACCAGGTAAATGGAGTTCAATCGGAAGTTTGTCTATTAAATTATTCAGAATACCTTTTCCAATGAAGGATGGGGGAAGACTGATTTCCTTTTTATAAATAATTGGCATTAATATTTAGACTTTTTCGATCAGAGGTTGTAATCAAAGTGATGTAAAATCAATAAAATGACCCGATTATATATGACATAATTTAGTAGTTGACATAATGCGATTCTTAAAGCAACGTAAAACGCTTGATGTAAAGAATATTGATGGCAAATTAAATACATCAAATATATTAAGACATAGCTCATTACTACCAAACTCTATTCGGGGTCTTATTGTGGGACCGTCAAATTGTGGAAAAACAAATGTGATGATAAGTCTTATTGAAAGCCCCAACGGATTGAAATTTAAAAATATTTACTTATACTCAAAGTCAGCACAGCAACCAAAGTATCAATACTTGGAGCGTCTATTTAAACCTATTAAGGAGATAAATTTTTCAATATTTTCCCATAATGATGACGTCATAGACCCAGATGAAGTACAACCGCACTCAATATTTATATTCGATGATGTAGCTTGCGAGAAACAAAATCATATACGATCTTACTTCTGTATGGGTCGTCATAAAGATGTTGATAGCTTTTACTTATGTCAAACTTATACACGTATACCAAAACATTTGATTCGTGATAATGCCAATATGATTATAATGTTTAAACAGGATGAAATGAATACAAGACACATCTACAACGATCATGTTGGTTCTGATATGTCTTTTAAGACTTTCTATGAGCTATGTTCAAAGTGTTGGAGAGAAAAATATGGATTTTTAGTTATTAATAAAGATGATGATATGAATAATGGTCGCTATAGAAAAGGATTCGATGTTTTTATTGGATTATAAAAGAAACAGAATAGATATCTAAAAATCAGTACAACAACAACAGCTGCGCAACTGATCATACAGACGGCTAAACTGATCTGTTCGATAAAACAGCTAACTACTAAACTGATCTGTTCTATAAAACGGCAACTGCTAAACTGATCTGTTCGATAAAACAGCTGTTAAACTGACCTGTTTATCTGTATACCCTGTTTATATATACACCTATCAATATGAGTGAAAAACTAGTCAAGAATCTTATATGAATAATGGTCGCTATAGAAAAGGATTCGATTTTTTTATTGGCTTATAAAAGAAACAGAATAGATATCTAAAAATCAGTACAACAACTGCTGCGCAACTGATCACACAGACTGCTAAACTGATCTGTTCGATAAAACAGCTAACTACTAAACTGATCTGTTCTATAAAACGGCAACTGCTAAACTGATCTGTTCGATAAAACAGCTGTTAAACTGACCTGTTTATCTGTTTACCCTGTTTATATATACACCTATCAATATGAGTGAAAAACTAGTCAAGAATCTTATTAAAACACGAAATATTTTGAAAAAGAAATTTAAAAGTATTCAACTGGGAGAAGTTGCAAGTGATAAGCTTTTGGAAAAAACATTTAAACCTATATCAAAACCATTGCAGGAAATACTTCAATCAACTAATAAGAGAAAGATAGTGAAAAATGAAAAGGATTCAGATAATTCTTTCAAAGATACTAAAGTTGCTACCAGCACACCATTTAAACAGAGCCAGCATGATTATAATACATTTTCTCCAAGCTTTGATGACAAGGAAATCGAGAAAAGTTCATCAGCATTTAAATCATTTGATGTTGATAACGGTTATGATGATGCTAATGATGATAGTCATTATGATGGTAATGATGATAGTGATATGGAAAATGATGATGTTACTATTTCAATAAATCCAAATCAAAGTATTCAATACGATTTATCTAAAGTTAATTTAAACGAATTCGATAAAACCTACGGCCCCCGCAAGGATAAAAATCAGATATGGAGACTGGGTAATGTGCCAATTACTTTTGATTCAACCAATATAACTATAGGCGATTCAAAATGGATCTTTACTCCAGGTTTATATGAACTATTAGTTTACAAGGAACCAATCAGTTTTAATGAGGCAGATTTAAATACTTGCAAACAAATATTAGAGATGACTAATGCTCATAAACGAAATAATAATAACAATGAATAAATTAAAGGAAATCGCTCAAAGAAATATACGGCGATTATAAGAAAATTATTTAAAGAAATAGTTCATAAAGGTAAAGGTTTGATGAAGTTGAATACAAACAAATCAAATTATATATATTGGGATGACCCCAACGAACTAGTTGATAGATTACGTCTTTTGATCTCATCATCAATAGCTGGTCACTCAAATCATAATAACGAAATATTTTCAATTATTGAAGAATTGAGAGAAGCAAAAATTATTGTATAAATAGTCTGCAAATGTTTCATCATCAATATTCATAAAATGCCTGTCGACAAGTTTGGACATTATATGAGTAGCTCTGAAAGATATCAAAATCCGCACACCAAGATTCATTTAGATAGTGATCGCCATTTCAACTTCAACTCACGTAGAATAAAAAAATATTGCTAATCCTGTATTGGAAAACGATGCTGTGAATAAAGTTTATTTAAAAAGTTATTTTGAAGAAACAAAGAAACAATTGAATGTATTATATGAGGGGGGAATTAAGGAGATGGAAGATCGTTTTAACAAATTAATACAGCAGCAAACCGTATCGCATACAACAAAACTTGTAGACTTAAAAGCAGTTCTATCTAATTTAACACAAGATCAAAGTAACCTCAACAAATCATTAGAGGAGATAAAATCAGCGTTTACACACAAAATTGATGAAGCTGAAGAACGTCTTTTAAGAAAAATACAAGATCATTATGAGTTTTTGGAGGATAAAATAAATCGTGCTGAAAGGAATTCATCAGCAGAAGCTCTGAAACGAGTGTGGGCTAAGGTAGCATCTAGAGACGGAGAGGTGACAGCTCTTAAACGAATAACAACCACTGAAGACACTAGGAATGGACAGACAAGCAGTGGTGCAGGAGCTTCATAAGCAAGCACGCAGAAATTTCGCACGACGACGAGTGGTGACCAATGGTATAGATGATCTTTGGCAAGCAGATCTTGTTGAGATGGGTGCTTATTCAAAATACAACAAAGGCTACCGATTTATTTTAACGGTAATAGACACATTTTCAAAGTTTGCTTGGGCTGTTCCCGTAAAATCTAAAGGTAGTGAAGATATTACCAATGCTATGAAATCTATTTTTTCACAAAAGAGAATACCTAAAAACTTGCAAACAGATAATGGCAAAGAGTTTTATAATAAAACATTTCAAAACCTAATGAAAAAACATAGTATCAATCACTATTCTACATACAGCATCATGAAAGCATCTATTTTAGAACGATTTAATAGAACTCTAAAAGGAATGATGTGGAAAAAGTTTAGCTTACAAGGAAATTATCAGTGGATAAATATATGCAAGGATTTAATTAACCAATACAATAGTAAAAAGCATAGAACCATTGGAATGATGCCAAAGTCTGTTAACACAGGAAATGAACGTTCCATTCTAAAACAAGTTTATAATCATCCAAAAGTTTTTAAATATGGCAAACTTAAGGTTGGAGACTACGTTCGCATAAGTAAATATAAACATATTTTCGAAAAAGGATATACTCCCAATTGGACAACTGAAATTTTTAAAATTCATACTATACAGAATACAAATCCTGTAACTTATTTACTGGAAGACTATCAAGGAAACCCAGTTATTGGTGGATTCTATGAACATGAAGTTATGAAGACCCATTTTCCGAATACGTATTTGATTGAAAAGGTTATTAAAACAAGGGGGCAGCAAGTTTACGTTAAATGGTTGGGATTTTCCAATCTACATAATTCTTGGATAAATAAAGATACAGTTCAACAGCAACAACAATATACCTAATTACTTTTGATTGTAATACAAACAAATTGTATATCTGAATACACATACTCAATAAAGCGAAAAAATTAAAACATTTTTTTTATTATAATCATTTTTATTTTCATATTATTTCACAAATTTTAAATAAGTTAATTGTTTAATTCCTGTTTTTTATCATCATCATCATCATCATCATCATCATCATCATCTTCTTCAGAGCTTTCATACATGTTTTTGTAGAATATATTTCCATTTTCCCTCTTCCTCTTTTTAATGGCTAGGGAAAATGTGCCATCCATGCCTTCAGTTTTCATTAGAATGTGTAATGTCTCGTTTAAATAATCCATCTGATTCTTAGTGATAATATTGATAGGTGTATATATAAACAGGGTATACAGATAAACAGGTCAGTTTAACAGCTGTTTTATCGAACAGATCAGTTTAGCAGTTGCCGTTTTATAGAACAGATCAGTTTAGTAGTTAGCTGTTTTATCGAACAGATCAGTTTAGCCGTCTGTATGATTAGTTGCGCAGCTGTTGTTGTTGTACTGATTTTTAGATATCTATTCTGTTTCTTTTATAATCCAATAAAAACATCGAATCCTTTTCTATAGCGACCATTATTCATATCATCATCTTTATTAATAACTAAAAATCCATATTTTTCTCTCCAACACTTTGAACATAGCTCATAGAAAGTCTTAAAAGACATATCAGAACCAACATGATCGTTGTAGATGTGTCTTGTATTCATTTCATCCTGTTTAAACATTATAATCATATTGGCATTATCACGAATCAAATGTTTTGGTATACGTGTATAAGTTTGACATAAGTAAAAGCTATCAACATCTTTATGACGACCCATACAGAAGTAAGATCGTATATGATTTTGTTTCTCGCAAGCTACATCATCGAATATAAATATTGAGTGCGGTTGTACTTCATCTGGGTCTATGACGTCATCATTATGGGAAAATATTGAAAAATTTATCTCCTTAATAGGTTTAAATAGACGCTCCAAGTATTGATACTTTGGTTGCTGTGCTGACTTTGAGTATAAGTAAATATTTTTAAATTTCAATCCGTTGGGGCTTTCAATAAGACTTATCATCACATTTGTTTTTCCACAATTTGACGGTCCCACAATAAGACCCCGAATAGAGTTTGGTAGTAATGAGCTATGTCTTAATATATTTGATGTATTTAATTTGCCATCAATATTCTTTACATCAAGCGTTTTACGTTGCTTTAAGAATCGCATTATGTCAACTACTAAATTATGTCATATATAATCGGGTCATTTTATTGATTTTACATCACTTTGATTACAACCTCTGATCGAAAAAGTCTAAATATTAATGCCAATTATTTATAAAAAGGAAATCAGTCTTCCCCCATCCTTCATTGGAAAAGGTATTCTGAATAATTTAATAGACAAACTTCCGATTGAACTCCATTTACCTGGTTATCAATTTTGTGGGCCTGGTACAAAATTAAAGAAGCGATTAGCTAGAGGTGATCAAGGAATCAATCTTTTGGATTCCGCTTGCAGACAACATGATATAGTATACGCAAACAACAAAGATTTGGAAAAAAGACATATTGCTGATAGAATCTTAGCTGAAAAGGCTTGGCAACGGGTTAACGCAAGTGATAGCAGTATTGGTGAAAAATCAAACGCTTGGTTTGTCACTAACGCTATGAAGGCGAAAGCAAAATTTGGTATGGGCAACGTTAACAGTAAAACTAAGAGATCTCCTCAAGTAAATGGGCATCAACTATTTAGAGACGCCTTAAAAAGTGCTAAAATGAAAATTAAGAAAACTAAAAATTTGGATGATGCCGTTAAAATTTCAAGAAAAGTTGCAAATAATATTTTCAAGAGGAAAAAATCTCTAATCAAAACACCTCGAATAATACCACTACCTAAATCTGGAGGTTTTCTTCCTCTTGCACCAATATTCGCTGCACTGGGTGCACTTGGTGGTCTAGCTGGTGGAGCAGCTGGTATAACAAAAGCAATCAATGCAGTTAAAGACGGAAAAGAGCAGTTAAATGAAGCAAAACGACATAACAGTAAAATGGAGTCTATTGCAATGGGAAAAGGCATGTTTCTAAAACCATATAAAAAGGGTTTTGGTTTGTTTTTAAAACCTTATCAAAATCAAAATTTTCCATAAAGCTACCCAAAAGAGCCCTTTCCGATGTAGACTTGAGAAAATTTGCGAAAGATATCCCAAATTTTAGAGGTGTGTTTATGTGTGACACTCTTCCAATGAAACCCTTTAAAAAAGAATGTGGAATAATCAATCTGGATACTTCAAAGGGACCTGGCACACATTGGGTAGCATACTGGAAAAACAACAATCAAATCGAATATTTCGACAGCTTCGGAAATTTGCATCCACCGAAGCAATTAATTGAATATTTAGGGAAAAACATTAGTTATAATTATACTAGATATCAAAATTTTAATACTGTAAATTGTGGTCATTAATGCTTAAGATTCTTATTTTCGATGCTCAAATAAAAATAATACAAATACCCTCAAAAATGAAAGCGTAATCTTTATCTAACCGCAAACAATTCAATTCCATCTAAAACATCGGCCTACTGTTTAGTAATTCATGATCGTTTAATTGAATACTCACCCCTAACCAACGAAATCCGAAGAATAATTTAAAATAAACAATTACTTCTTTTTCTCAATTTTTAATAAATAAAAAATAAAAATGAATAAATCAATCTGTTTTATTTATATCGACATAGTTGAGTATGGTCATGGTTTGTATTCTCAAGTTCGAGGTTACGGTGACGCTTCGCCTTTGCCGCTTTCATACTTTGACTTTCCATTAGTCAACCCAAGCTACTGCTGCTATTGCTACGCTTATCTACATTTTTGGCAACAATTATATTTTTCGTCACCCTACTATCGGCCTCATCAAGCAACACACAAGCTGAGGTCTCCGCGCACATGTGAATTGCAATAACAACAACATGTTTCGGTGTCGACCGATGTAAACACTTACCCCCACCGCCCGCACCACCCCCGACCCTTATCGCGCTCAGCACAATCACCATAAAGCTCTGAGCTCAGGCGTGAGCGCAGAACTTTATGGTGATTGTGCTGAGCTTGCGGTTTGCCCGTCCGTCCAGCCCAAGCAGCAACGGTGCACGCTTATCTTCATGTTGAGCACATGTTTTTATCCACACACATGTTTTTATATACATTTTGTTCATTCAGAAGCATACGATGAAATAGCACAGTGTTAAGGCGTTCGACTCTAATGCTTGCGGCCCGAGTTCAATCCCGGGGCTATGATAATAACATTTTTATATTTTTCATTTATAAAATACCTAAAAATTATATGCATGAATAAAGAAACATGTGAATTGCAATAACAACAACAACATGTTTCGGTGTCGACCGGTATAAACTCGGCGCCTTACAATCCTATCAGTGGGCAGAGACGCCGACTGCACAGTACTCAACACACGCTGCGGTCCCCTACAATCGTATCGGTGGTGACTCACGCTTCTATGACTCATGCTTCTAAGTCGCGCGGCTCCAAAGCCTCCTCTCCCCCAAACCACTCCACTGAACTCTCAGCGCCACGCCTTGCAAAATTTTTATAAATTTTCCCACGAGCTAGCCAAGACACGAACCATAAGGTGGCGCCATCTAGTTTGAGAGTGACTCAACTAAATGGGACAATTTGCCGAATTTAAGACATATGTCGAATCGGGCGCCTATGAGCTCAAGCTCACACATCAGCATTTAACTAAGACATGAGCCATATTTAACAAAGTGAGAGCTTTAGCAAAATAACAGCAACCATATCAACATATTTTTCTTATCTTCAGCAATTTTTTTTATAAAGCTTTACTCACCCAATCTGAATAAATCTAAATTCCAACATATGAAACATAAGCTGCATACATTCACTTGCGCTAATTAATAAAGCTTTACTCAACCAATCAGAATGATGTTAAACATCAAACATGATACATTAACCATTTAGCCAATACATGATCTAGCCAAGACATGAACCATAAAAGCTTTAACCAATACACGATCTAGCCAAGACATGAACATATGTTTTATAAAACATCCGAATCAACCTTGCGCCTGAGCAATCTGGTTTGTGCCTTGACTTATTTACCCCCACCAGAGGCGCGGCGCATTTTTACAGAACAGGGTGACCCACAAATCATTTAAAAGTATTTAGCCAAGACAACAACCTCATTTAGCCAAGACACAACCTCATTTGGCCAATACACAAACCATAAAAGCTTAAAAATAAGACACTTTGTCGAATTTTGAGCTCCCATAAGGAAATACACGTGATTTTGCGCTGGAACCGGCATATCTATTCTACCATAAAGCTCTGAGCTCAGGCGTGAGCGCAGAACTTTATGGTGATTGTGCTGAGCTTGCGGTTTGCCCGTCCGTCCAGCCCAAGCAGCAACGGTGCACGCTTATCTTCATGTTGAGCACATGTTTTTATCCACACACATGTTTTTATATACATTTTGTTCATTCAGAAGCATACGATGAAATAGCACAGTGTTAAGGCGTTCGACTCTAATGCTTGCGGCCCGAGTTCAATCCCGGGGCTATGATAATAACATTTTTATATTTTTCATTTATAAAATACCTAAAAATTATATGCATTAATAAAGAAACATGTGAATTGCAATAACAACAACAACATGTTTCGGTGTCGACCGGTATAAACTCGGCGCCTTACAATCCTATCAGTGGGCAGAGACGCCTTGCGCCTGAGCAATCTGGTTTGTGCCTTGACTTATTTACCCCCACCAGAGGCGCGGCGCATTTTTCCCGAACAGGGTGACCCACAAATCATTTAAAAGTATTTAGCCAAGACAACAACCTCATTTAGCCAAGACACAACCTCATTTAGCCAATACACAAACCATAAAAGCTTAAAAATAAGACACTTTGTCGAATTTTGAGCTCCCATAAGGAAATACACGTGATTTTGCGCTGGAACCGGCATAGCTATTCTACTCTTTACAGGCGAGCTATGTTTTAGAAAATATTGTAAATTGTATTCTTGAGCTTTCTCTATATTACTTAATGCTGTAGATCTAATTTTGCCCAGGTCACGGTCACTATCTTGACTGTATTTTGCACAGAGATATTCCGTTAACTCGTCAGTAACTTTACCTCCTTGGTTCACTCCAAATAATAATTGACTTGGCGTATATTTTGTCGTACTGTGAATAGAGTTGTTTATAGCATATTCGACGTTGGATAACTTAATGGACCAATCAGAATGTTGAATTGGTTCACTCAGTTTACCCAGCATTGACTTGATAACGTTAACACGTTCAACCTGACCATTTGCTTGCGGCGATGCTACAGCTACTTTTACATGTAGTATATTACTATCTTCTAAAAACTGGCTAAACTCCCTAGATGTAAAGCAAGTACCGCGGTCAGAAATTATTCGTCTGGGTCTACTATAATAACTAAAATACTTCTCCAATGCACAACACACCTCTTTCGTGCTTGTCGACTTTACAGGATATAACCGAACAAGTTTTGTGAAAGCATCTATGACCACAAGAATATGTTTTCGTTTGGTTATAAGGGATGGTAGGGGGCCAAAGTGATCTATATTAATTGTATCGAATGGAACTGGTTCTTTAGGGATGTTATATAGATAATGATTATTTGAGTGGGCTGGTGCAGAATAAATAATACATTTAATACAGTTTTGGATAAAGCAAGAGATTTTTTGTTTCATCTTAGGGAATCAGTAGTGTTGTCGAATTTTGTCATAACATTTATCCGTGCCCAAATGGCCAATTTTTTCGTGTATCATTCTGATAATGTTGTCTTCCATTTCCTCTGGTACATAAAGTAACATATGGTTATTATTTCTGCGGAAAACTAAACCATTCTTAAGATCAAAACCATCTACGTTTGTTGTTTCCAATTTTTGGAGCAAATCTTGAATGTTCTTGTCCCGACTCTGGGTTATTTGAATTTGAATATCTACGTCATCGCAGTCAACAACTGCTATAAACACATTTTCATTCTTGGTCTGAGGTTGAATTAAAATATTGTCATTGCTACACTCTTTTGGATAACATCAGCTTAAGGCGTCTACATGACCCATCGAATTTACTGCTCGGTGTTGTATGGAGTAGTTGTAATTCTCTAGTTCTAAGGCCCATCGAGCAATTCGTGGATTAATCTGTTTTTTATTCAATGTTAAAGTCAGTGAGTTGCAATCGGTTATAATTCTGAACGGAATTCCATCTAAATAGACGCGGAATCTACGGAGTGCATATATAATTGCAAGGGTTTCCATTTCAAAACTATGGTATTTGGATTCAGCTTCTGATGCAGATTTAGAAAAATATGCTATAGGGTGGAATTTGCCATCGTCTTGGCGTTGCATCAGTGCCGACCCGAAGCCATAACTACTTGCATCGCAGTGAAGTTCAGTCTCACGTTTTGGGTTATAAATAGCTAAAAAAGGAGCGGCAGTTAACTTGTCTCTCAACTCGAAAAACGCGTTCTTACACTCAACAGAAAATGCATATGGGACATCTGCTTTTAATAGGTTTAATAATGGTTTAGCAATTTTTGAAAAAGAAGGTACAAATCTACGGAAATATGAAAATAGGTCTAGACAACTTTGTTACTCCCTATGGTTTTTGGGTACTGGGTAGTGTTTAATAGCATTAATGTGTGCATCACTCGGTTTTATACCTCGTGACGTGACTAAATAGCCCAAATATTCGATTTCATTAAACCCAAATTTGCATTTTTTTAATTTCAATTCAAGACCTTTCGCACATATTCTACTAAGCACTTAACTACTTTAATGTGTGACTCGAAGTCGCAAGAGGCAATTAGAATGTCATCAATATAGACTTTAATTTTATGTTTATCAATTAGATCACGAAAAATATTGTATTCAAATCGCTGAAAATTTGCCGGAGAATTCTTTAAACCAAATGACATCCTCAAGTATTCGAATTGCCCATGAGGAGTAACAAAAGACGTTAATGGAATATAAGCTTCATCCATTGCACACTGATAAAATCCGTCCTTTAAATCGAGTAAAGTAAACCAACATTTTCCTGCCATATACTCTACACAATCCTCGATTAAAGGCAATGGAAAATGGTCGCGTATTGTGTTTTTATTTAATGTTCGGTAATCTATGCACATCCTTGTTTCACCATTTTTCTTCTTTACTAAAACGATGGGTGATGCATAAGGAGACTGACTAGGTCGAATAATTTTCCTTTCTACCAAATCAGCAGTAATTTTCTGAACCTCAGATCTGTCGTGGAAAGATAGTCGACGCGGTGGGCAATAAAACGGTACGTCAGTATTTGTTCGTATTTTCATCTTATACTCGATTGGTTCCGGTTTGATATCAATCGGGTGCAAATAACAGTTATTAAAAACAATTCTCAACTTTTCAATCTGAGTTTTAGAGAGATGTGGGCCTAAGTTAGTATCGATTTGAAATTCATCGATATCAATTTTGCATTACGATAAAAATAACTCATCTCCAAAGCCTGCCTGCAAAAAGGAATCTTCAGTTGGCTCTACCATCTCTGTTTTGTCATAAAATTTGTTTTATCTGTTGGGTTAACTGATAATGAAATCTGAAACTGAAATGAGGATAACTGATAGGCATTATTGCGGAAAACTTTACAATCTTCGTTCGAATCAGATGCATTGCAATAACTATTTTCAAAATTAAATGTATTTTTTATTTCACTTTTATTTGATAACAGATTCTTATCTTTAATTTGATTTAGTTCAATATGGAACTTGCACATAAAGTCTCGCCCAAGAATCAGCGGTACTGTCATCGTTTCATCGGGAACTATCATCAATTTCATTAATTGTGGTTTTTTTCGGAACTCCATATAACAAGTGAGTGTACCATATATATAGATCTTTTTCCTGCCAAGACCTTAGAAAATTAGTTGGCATAAGCGTATCCGATCGATCGACAGAAACTGGGACTTGACTGTTCTGAATGAGACTAATAGGGCTGCCCGAATCGATAAGAGAAAATATGTTAAATTTTTTAATGCATCTGCTTCGATTATTAACGTAAAAAGCCACACTTACAATTTGGTTATGATAAATATCTTCAGTGTCCTCTTCAATGCTGGAAACAGTAGCACCCTTTGACTGAACCCCAGCGGCACCACGGTTACGAGTTAATTTTGGACAGTCTTGATGGAAGTGACCCATCTGGTCGATATGGTTTCGGGCATTCACTTTTGTAGTGCCCAAACTGCGAACAATTGAAGCAGCGAATTTTATTTTCATTCTTGGCGGCGGCAGCAGCAGCAGATGTGACTGAGGTTGATTTTGTTTGCATTTTAGTCGCTATCTTTGTTTGACCTAAGCGACGATGTTCGTAACGATTCATACGGTTGATGAGGTCGTCGATGCTGCTAGCACCATACAAAAAGGCAATGTCATTGCTGTCATCTGGTATACCATCTATGATAATGTCCACCAGCTCCTGTTCTCCGATGCTTGACTGATTGGCTATGGACTGCATGGCGATGACATAACTCAGGCATGACTAGTTTGGTTTCAGCTTACGAGCTCGTAGTTGCCTGTAAACCTCTTGTCGTGTGACATTTTGGCTAAAAGTTTTAAGCAGATTCCTTTTTAAGTTGTCATAATCGACTAGACCAAGATTGACAACATATTCTTTGGCAAGTCCATCCAGGCGACGTCGGACTGCTAAGCACTGCTCACGTTTGTTGTATCCACATATGTATACGTAGTCCTCGAATTGAGCAAACCATTTGCCAATATCGTATAAGTCAGTTCCAGTGAATATTGGCACTGCTGTGCAGTTCCTCAAAGTTTATGCGTCGTGTTGCAGCTGTAGGGGGGTTTGATTCCAACAATCGAATTTGTTGTTGAATTTCCAGCGTTTCTCTTCGCAATCGTAGAAGTCTTAACTCTTCTTCTAGACCTCGGGCATCTACAGCAATGACGGAAGGCACATCAGTGACAGCGGACTCTTCATCATCCATGACCGCTTTGTTTTGATTAAAAGTGGTTGGAGCAACAGCGGATTAAATGACTGCGGTTGGTACAGCAGTTGCAGCAGCATCGGCGTTTCTAACCTCATTTGGTTCGGCAGCGCTAACAGCAGTGACCTCGGTGACAGAGTGTCCTGAATGTGTTGCCTCCTGTTGTTCCGTCGATTCCGCGGTTGGTGGCATGACGATGTTCACGGGAGGCTCCCCTTTGGATGCATTTGCCACGTCGGCCATTGTTTGTCGCGTTGCACGTCTTTTAATGTAAATTTTTTTTTAAATATTCTCTTTTAATGGAAGCTGTGGCTATACCCATACATCTGAGATTTAATCTTCGTTTTTTTTATTTCCTTTATTTTTTGATTTCCTTCGATTTTATTTTTTTGCTCTATTTCTTGGTTGCTCGTCAACCGGAAGCTATCAAAAGAATGATGGCGTCCTCACAAAAGAATGATGGCTTCCTCCGATATACCCAGAGTTGCAATTTTTGCTATGGTGTTGCCATACTAAATTTAATTTTACAATATAAATGTCGTTGCCATATCAAAAATATATAACTACGATATACAATGTAACTACAATAAATATTACAATAATATTATTATTAAGATACATTTTAGATTTTATATTACTTAAAGAGTATAAAAAATGGCAAATAAATAAGACTAAAGGTGACAGAGAGAGGTGAGATTCCGAAGTACAGATAAAACTGTAGAAAAGAAAGATAAACATAGTTAAAGAAGTTAGGTATATTGATTTAAAGAGCTATAGTATTCAAAGATGGCATGTTAGAAGCTGGTTCGTGAGGTTATTTGTTTTAAAAAGCTTGGTAATGAATTCCACAACCTAATGGTGCTGATGAAAAAGAGTCTGCTGCTGTTGCGATAGTTAACCCTAGGAACCACAAGATTAGTTGACCGTTGGGACTGAAAAAACTGAAGTTTCACGTAGAGATATTCAGGGCTTTGAGTATGTATAAGTGTTTGCAAAAATATAATGTTCCGAATTTTTAAATATTCCAGTAACCCACACCCAAGAATTCCTTTACTCCTTTGAGAGATATGATCGAAACGACTGATTCCATACCCATATCTAGCCGCGTTGTTGAATGCTACCAAGAGTTTGTGTTGTGATTGTGAGTCAAGCTGACTATATACAACATCAAAGTATGTTATGTGCGGCATAATAAACTGCACAACTAGTCTTCGACGAGTCTCAAGAGGCGTGTAGTCCCGAGAATTGCGTAAGTAGCATAAAGTCCCATATATTTTACCTATCGTATTATTAATGTGGTCTGTACAGGTCAGCTTAGAGTTAATTATAAATCCTAGGTTTTTAGCTTTAGGCACAAAATCAAGCTGCTTATCACCAATGAAAAGCGGGGGAATATCAATGAAGCATGAAGCGCTTCTTGCAATTGGCAGAACTTTAGTTTTCAGGGGGTTTATAAGGAGCAGGTTATTAACAGCCCAGTTGTTTAACAAGGTCAAATCGTGGTTCAGTCTATAAGTTAAGTCCTCTAAGAATCCTGTAGGTCGAGAGAGCTACAGTTGAATATCATCCGCATTTATGTTTCTGTAATGTTTTTAATTTGCTAAAGACTTACTAAATACGTATATATACGGAAAGGATTAAATATACTAAAGGATTTTCAACCCTTTTTCTAGTTACAGAAATTGACAAATAAGCTGAAGAATTAAAAAAAAAAAACAGGTGCGCCACTGGACACACGAGAGAAGCGAAGCATTTTCGCAATTTCATAGATTTGATAATTTAATGGCTTTTTTTTTAGATTGAAATAATTTTAAAACTTTAAAATAACAAAGTAAACTAAAAAACACACGTTTATCTTCACACCAGTAAGTTTTATTATATATCATTATAATTTTTTTATTGTCACTTAGAAAACGCTCTTGTCAACGCACTTTTGGTCAATTGTTAATTTTTCCTTCGCGCTATGCAAAAACAAAAGAAAAAAACAACACCGTGTACCAACAACATAATTAACGATCGTGTATTAAAAAGAGTTTGTTTTTTTTAAGTACTAAGCAACTCGAGAGTACTCAATTTGTTGTTTTTAAGGGGGCATATAGGTTACAAATTAAAAAAAAAAAATATTGATATTGAAAATTTTGTATATATATATTAACATTCAAAGAATCAAAATGGCGACTCGAAAATCGACTTTTTTCAAATGGCCGCCATTTTGTTTTTTTTTTCGGCGGAAAAAAATTATCCTAGTTCGGGCGATAGTCACTTAAACAAGGATTAATTTGGTTTTTTTTATTTTTTCCTCAGATGTTCCAGACTGGTGATATCCTGAACACCGTCAATTTTTTGGCATTTGTTAAAAAAAAAATCAAATAACGTCAAAAACCGCTTCAAAAATTCTGAAAAAATTTTGTTTGTATTCTTTAAGTGTTAGTTAACATATGTGCAAAATTTGAAAACGATATTTTTTTCTTTCTATGGAAAAAAAATTTGTAACCTATATGCCCCCTTATGTAAATATATATAAGGTACATACGGACAGACAGACAGACATGGCTAAATCGACTCGGGTGGTGATGCTGATCAAGAATATGTATAATTTTTTCTATCTACCACGCCTCCTTTATAAAATTAATACCCCTTTTACGTTTTTGTATGGGATCACCCGTAAGGAGTGGTCGGAGGGGATAGGTCCTCGAGGGAAAAATGTTCCCTTTGCAAAAATAATGGGGGTTGATCATACATATTAACCCTCTCCGGTCCTCCTTTAGAGCCCCCTGTTCAGGTGTAGGGAATAAATATAGAAAAATCATAAAATTTGTATGGAAGCTCCCCCTAAGGAGGGATCAAAGGGGATAGGCCCCCAAAGGAAAAATGTTCCTTTTGCAAAAATAATGGGGGTTGATCGGGCATATTAATCCTCTCCGGCCCTCCTGTAGGGAATAAATATACAAAAATCATTAAATTTGTTACAATTTAATCAACTTACAGGTTGATTATTTTTAAGAATAACGTCCTCTTGTAGTAAGTAGAAACAACATCCAATACACAATCCTTAGTGAATTTTGTGTATTGGCTAATAGTTATTGTAAGATATGAAGGATATGTAGCCAATACACATTCCTATAAATAGACTATTCTGATCTACTGCAACATAGCTTTAGTTAATACTTAATATTGAATCAGCGATGTTTATTAATGAGGGCTTTTGGTTTGATGTTTAGAGCGTTAAACTATCAGTCGACGGGGATGAGTTCAATTCCTGCAGTGGACAAGAAATTATTTTTAATTTAACATTTTCTTGTTCCAATATACGCAAGCAAAAAACAATATCCTAACAAAAAAGGTGTCGGAAAAAGTGTCGTTTTTCAGATTTCACTCTAGCAAATCGCAGAACGAGGCGTAAAAACCTCCCCTTCAAAAAACAGTTAACTTTTATAGTAAATTTCTCGACGTTAGTGCTTCTAAAGTTATGAAAGAGTTGGAAATGTGGAAGTTATATGTGAATCATAGAGATTCTATTTAGCCTGTAAGTGCTCTAGAAGCATTATATAACGGCCCGGATAATTTTCCAAAAATATACGTGCTATTAAAAATTTTATCTAGACTGCCAGTGTCCACAAACACGCTTGAGCGAACCTTTTCGGCTTTGAATAGGATAAAAACAAACCAAAGAGGATAAAAATAATATATTTCTTTATTAGCAAAATATTTCTAATAACTTATATGTTTCCAATGCAGCGCCGATTAAATGATTTGACAACACTCGCGATTCATCGAAACTTAGTTATATCGGCTGAAGAAGTCCTTGAACTAGCAAAGAATCCAAGCCGGCTGGATTTTTCGCTTTTAAAACATTAACAAAAAATATTAAAATAAAAGTTCACCTTTTTTTAGTGCGATTTTTACAAAAAATTTTTTTATGTATGTTTATCACGAAAATAAATTTGATCCCCTTCCATTGCAAAAAGCTATCTACGCCACTGACTTCTATACGTCTGTGTGGGTACTTCTGAGATTGCTCTCGTAGAAATCCCCCCAATCAGTGGGGATCAACACACGGTTCAAACAACAACAAAGATATCTTTCCGAGTGCACAGCTTTACACTGAAACAAGAAGTTGTTAAAACCTCTCACTGGTGCAAGAAAATCTTATCGAGTGTTGGATTTTCAATGTAATGGTTTAGTTTTTATTTTTGTTTTTCGCTATTATAACATAGAAAAGATCAAAAAAAGATAAATCATGAATAGAATGTAATAATTTTTTCCGGAAACATTGCAAAATTTGTACGTACATTCAACAAAAAAAGCGGGGAGCGACACCTCACCGTATGAGCGCTCAAAGCATACTGACTTTAAATTTAAAGCACAACACAAAAACAAACTTTAACGCTGTGTACCAGTGTTGCCAGATTAGGGGAATTCCCCCTAGATTCCGGGGGTTTTTAACTGGTTTGAGGAATTTTAGGGGTAATAAATCTTTAGGGGTCTTCAAATTTTCTAGGGGTTTTTTTAGGGGTATTTGAAAAGTTTACCTTTGGAAATAAAGATTTATTACTTTTCTTTAAAACTATGCAAAAAATTTAGGAAAAATACTTTTTCCACCATATTGTGTAAAAAGCGATTTCAGCAACACTTTATAAAAACAGCTGAATTAGCAACACTTCAAATAAATTACCAATCATTTCCCACTTCACTTCAAACAAGCTTCTCGCTTAACCCTTTCGGCATATTTGTTGCCATACGGCAACAGTTTGCTTTGTGGCTCTGTTTCCAGTTTGGGACACCCCGCTTTTTAACAATACATTTTTAATAATAGATTGAAATGTGATGAAAAAGAAGAGAAAATAAAAAAAACGAAAATAAATTTTTATAGCATTTTTTTCAAGGTTATTCCGAGTGAACTCATTTGCGCGACCACGCGGCCACGCGACTTCAAAAAAGAGGAAATTAAAAATTATATTTTTAAATATTTCCGAGAATTTTCTAAAGCGAAAGGTAATTAAATGTAATACTATGAATGTAAGAGATCTTATTTACATTTTTAGTTAGAAAAAATATGTGACATTTATAGCGCTAGAAGTTTTTAAAATTGTTTTGAATATTTCTAAAAATTTTTGTAGTATCTATTAGTAAAGCAATACGGCTACAAAGTTCATACTCAGCTTATTTTAGTCAAAAACTGACCCTGAACGAAGTTTGGAATGTTTGGCATTGCCAGGGCTAATTTGGCACTGAAAGGGTTAACTTGCAACTCTGGGTAAATATTAAAAACAAAGCAAGTATGGGGAAAACTGACGAAAAGAAAAGGTATGCCCAAAAATATACAAACAAATGGGAGACGGAGCCTGCTTTCAAAGGTAAAACTAAATTTTAAGGCCAATTTCAGCTTGGACAATTGAAAGCTACAAAGCAACTTCCTTAGCTTGTTGACGACGTCCAACAGCTCAGCCCTTTAAATACATAGGAACACATAAGCAATTTGCATTGCAGTTGCGCTACTCTTCAGCTGCCCCTTGAGCTGAAGTTTTAACTCGATAAATTTCAAGTTATTTACAACTGTATTTTTGTATGTTTTTCGAAAAAAAAATTTTAGGGGAATTTTAGGGGATTTGAAATTCAATCTAGGGGTAAATGGTGAGAGGCATCTGGCAACACTGCTGTGTACAAACCAGTAGTGCTCACTACATGGTTTCCCATAGCCCGCGGGCATCGTGGATTGTTGAGCTTTTGCGCACGAAGTAGCAATCGGCTCGCTGTGTTTGTACACTGCGTAAGAGTTTATTTTTTCTGCTGTGCTTTAAATTTCAAGTCAGTATGCTTTGAGCGTTCATGCGGTGAGGATGTTGCTCGTTGTTTTATTTATGAATATACGTAAATATATTGCAATGTTTCAGGAAAAGCATTAATACATTTTTGCTTGATGTCTTCTATGTTAAAATAGCGAAATACAAACGCAAAAATAAAAAAGAAATAATTATATTGAAAATCCAACACTCGACAAGAGTTCCTTGCACCAAATTTTGTGAGAGCTTTAAACAACTTCTTGTTTCAGTGTAAAGCTGTGCACTCGGAAAGCTCTCTTTGTTGTTGTTTGAACTGTGCGTTGATCACCACTGGTACAAACACAGCGAGCTGATTACTACTTCGTGTGCAAAAGCTCAACAACACACGATGCCCGCGGGCTATGGGAAACCATGTAATGAGCACCACAGCTTTAAATATAAAAAACAGGGAGCTTTGAACAAACAGTTGAACATGGTTTTAGAACAGGGCTGGGCATTCTAACACAGTCACATTTTATTTTGTCTTGCTAGTATTGGTGCTCTCTCGAATTGAGCACACTGAGCGAAATAATTGTCACAATTATTAAGATTTGTAATTTTTTTATTATTTTGTAAGTTTTTATTTTTTACTTTGTTTTTATATTTACTCCTCGATATTCTTCATTATTTCTTCTATGAAATTAATTAATACAAGTAATTTCAATGAACAATGCAAAGGATCTAAATATGTAATATGGATGAATTATACGAAACCTTAATACAAACGAATAATTATTTAAATATTATAAAATCTTAATGTATAGTAATAATTAAACTTAATAATAAAAAATAAGTAAATAATAAGTAAGTAAACAAGTAATCAAAAAATTAGTTTTTAAAAAATTAATACAAGAATATAAATGAACAATACAAAGAATCGTAACAGGTAATATGAGTGTATGAATTATAATAAACCTTTATATATGCAAATAATATGAAATTTCATAAAATATAGAAATATATGCATGGCTTTTATGAATCTACAAATCAGTAGGTTCGTTTTTTTAAGAGTGTACATAAAATATGCAGCGCAAAGCGACATAGACCCTCACAGCATCACCGTCTGCGAACGACTGAATTATATTCTCATCTGCTGTGAGCTTTGTGTACATGTGAAAAGTTACGCTCACAGAGAGCTCAGTGAGCTATGGAGCGCCCTGCGCTGTTTTAGAAGCAATGGATATTGTACCCCACTGGACTAAATTTAATTAATAAAATTTTTTAATCCAAGCGATAAAAAACTAAATGTACAAAAAAAACTTTTATTTTTCAAAATTTGCCGGCGTGGGTCCGAGCCCACTTGAATCATATGGTAAAGGCACCATTGTAGTATATACTCGTATATACATATTCTTGTTTTCTTCAATTTTTTATTTAAAAAGTGACATAAATGACAATTTACATTTTTTCAAGGATTTTAATCGAATAATGGTGTTAGAATAATTGATATTAGAGTTAATACAGTGAATATTATATTCTTCAAAAATATGCCCCAAAAGGAATAAGTTTTAATAAGATGTACTTACTCTTTTCTGACTTCGGCGTATTTTACTGCAACTAATTGTAAATTTGCATCAAAATAAATATTGTTATTAAAATGCTCTTTCTTTTGCTTCCATTCCTCTGCTTGAGTTCGAATTTTTTGAAATCCAAAAAACGATAAAGTCATTATTAAAAAACATAAGAAAAGAATTCCTGATACAGGGGGAATAAAATATCGTTGAGATTCACGTATTGCTGTGAAAATAAGAAAAGAAATTATTGATACAATATTAATTTGTATAAATTAAAATGAAGGGTTCATATAGTTCTAAATAAAAAGTTTTAAATTAAGTGTTTAGTAATAAAAATAACATAGTTTTATATTTACAGCATCCATTTATGAATGAGTTGAATTTGGTTGTTAAAATATTTTACTGTTCCTTAAATTGCTCAAGGTAACCAATATCATTTTACAACGCAACATTGCCCAATTGAAGGATTGTTAAAAAGCTAAGAATATTCGTAATTGTTATCGGTCATTATGCGTTCTAAATTTATAGAAAATGTCAAAATTCCTTTGCTAACAATACCGAAAATCACCGTTAAAACGTTTGGGAATACTGATACTGGTTGCTGAATTGCATAGAAGACAGTATTGGAAAAGATTCCTCCATTCGACGTTTTAAAAATAAGAGGAACAGTTTATCGGATTATGGTGAAGGTCCTTTTTGGAAAGAAATCACGTTTTTTACATATAACTTTTAATTTTTTCCCGGAATGCATATCCGAATTTGGCAAAAAAAAATATATTTTATAAATAATTATTTAATATTTTGGGTTCGATCAGAGAGGAGTGCGAAAATTTCAAAATGTTAAAAATTGGTTTCTCAAAGATAATTGTATGCAACAATTGTTAATTTTTAACCATTTTATAATAAGTGCGCAATACAAATTTGTCACCCGTCACGACTTGGTGCATATAAATTTAAAACCTACCGACACCAAATAAAAATAAATTAAACGACCCCAACGCACAGTGGGAGATTCGTGGTCATAAACAGAAAAAAGTATAAGTTTTGAAATTGTACAAAATTTTTTTACTAATCGACAGTTTATACTTCAGATAAGAAACACCCAAAAAATCACTCAGAAATCTTTTACGGTTTGGTCAGAAAATGGCTCGAAATTTCAACTTTGTTTAATGACAAAAATTTGAGAATATCACTTGTTTTTACTACTTGCAGTTGTAAGTGTTCCAGTTTTTTTAAGAATGGAATTGAAATGAAGAAATAATAAAAAAATTATATTTATTGTTTCAGAAAGTGTAGGTTTTTTGTTGTTATTAAAATAAATTTATTTTTTGTGATTTTTTAAAAATAAGCATTTTTAGTGCAAAAAAGCTAAAAAGTTTGAAAACTTTAGCAGTAAAAAAAAACATATTAAAACATATTTCCAGTTTTTCAAAATAGTATCCAGATATATATATATTTATAGAGAAATATGGTTCTTGCTGTCCGAACTTGGCCCAAATGGGTTTAATGTGATTTTTTCTCGTTGAATGTCAATTAAAAAACATTTTATTTTATTATATTCAGCGTATCTTCAAAATGAAAATTGCATTAAAAGTAACAAATAGCAGGCCGATGTGGCTCAATTTTTTGCAGTTGTTCATAATTACCAGGAAAAGGATTTTACGAAAGAAAATTTTTGGAAAATCCTCGAGAAATCGTGTTTTTCGGTCGGAAAAAGTCGGGAAATTGGAAAAGTCGAAAATTTATGTATTTGTATATAATTTTGTGTTCAATTGTTTCGGAATGGCTTTTCGAATGGAAAAATAGGAAATTTTTAGTGGAAAACTCGGAAAATTCCGGAAAAACGCAAAAAAATGTGATTTTTTTTTCAACGAAATTTTGCATTTTATCGCATGATCTGATGATTTTGAACAATGTAAAGGTGGACAATTCGTTGTGAGGCATAGAAGATTACTGATGATTGTTAAGTTCATTGTGATAAAAGACGTTTTGCGTGAATTTTTTGTGGAGAGGAAACGAGATAAGTAATGCATGGCGCTGTGTTGGGGTCAATGTCACAACCCGATAGATAGCATTATACGTTGACTTAGACTGTGCGTAATTTGACAGGTGTCCTTTTGGCATTAACATTTTCTATTGAGCAAATATGCTACTTTTTTTTGCATTTGTTAAGTGTAGTGATACATAACAAAAAAAATCACGACAATTTGTCAAAGCAATTAAACAACAATAAACCGAAATTAATGAGATTTGTTAAATACACATACTAAGTGCCCTAAAATTTTTTAACCCTACTGTATGATTAACGCGTACCGTTACTTAAAAACAAGTGCTCAAAACATAAAGGGCGAGCGAAATAATAAAGGAGTTAGGCGTTTTAATTGGACGGTTGTCTGAGGAAGCACATGGGGCATCCAACAAAATATTTAAAAACGCACGTCTACACAATAGCAGAACGTGTTTCAGGACTGCCAATAATGAATATATTTTTCACCATCTTTTAATATCTTCCGATCCTCTTGCCAGCCATTTGCGACTGAAGAAAGACAAAAAATACAAAGAGGTATCAGTAGAAGCTCGAGAACTTATACATAATGAGCTTTATGAGCAATAAAAAATATTTTTAAAATTTTAAACTAGCTTTTTCAATTTTAACCGACTCCGTACGGCTTATGCTTATGTTCTTAAGAAAAATGTTAAAACCCATAGAATTTAAACTTGTATACGAAGAGTTTAATAAGTGTTATATGGAAAGAAAGAAGATTAGGATAAAAGGTAGGGGTGTCTGTCGGCAAATTTTGCTCAAATTCGGAAATAAAACTTTTTTCCAATACATTATACGAGAATATTTTGTAAAGACTAACTTCAAGATTACAACTTTTGTTAAAAAAAGAAAGTGTAAGTGTATATATTTTATATTTAAGTATGCAAAGCATTCGTACCAAATTTGAAAGCTCTACGTTTATTTTTACTATTTTCTGCAAAAAAATTCGTATGGAAGGTGGGCGTGTCTGTGGGCGGATTTGATCCAAACTTATACATATTTAATTTTTAACTGTACAAAGCATTCATACCAAATTTCAAAGCTCTAGGTTTATTTTTACTATTTATGGCCAAAACTCGTATGAAGTCCTCACACTGTGCGACGGGTCCCTCTTGTTACAGATTTTGAAATAATTTTATAGAGCGACGTTTAAAGTTTTGATCTTTAACATTTAAAATCATAAAGAAGCAACACTGACATTAGCTGCAATTCGCCTCGATTACTACGCAGAAACTATCAATAGAAAAAACAAAAACAATTTTTTTTTGTTAATCGATTGCAAATGCATAATTCCCGTTTGACTCTCAGCATAGGTCAGTAGCAAGCCGACATTTTTGCACATTTTCTTTTTCGCTCAAACCTCGGCTGGCAAACATCGCAAGTGTCTTAAGCTAAAGTCAAGCGTAATGTAATTTAATAAACGTGAACTTTTTTTAAATTAAAATATAATCACAAGGAATCCTGCAATCTAATCTTTTCTAACCACATTAAACTAAAGGTATAAACTTTAATATATTTTTTGAGTGCTTTCTTATAGGTATTTTTTTTTTAAAGTTTTACAGGGATATCTCAATTTTAATTCATCTTTGGAAGTATAATATCATCTTCCAAATTTATATCTACCATAAATATTTCGGTTAGTTGAATCAAGCTTAATTAAAAAGAAAATAAATCATATCTAAAAATAATTTACTTTTCAGAGTCATATGTGTTATAATTTGCGCAATCACATGTTTTATTGTTAAAGCCTATAAAAAATTAAACACCTATATTGTTGTTGTAACATTGTTGTAAAAAAAATCATACAGCAACAAAGTTTCTAATTCTGCTTCAAACGCAGGGAGAGCAGCGGAGCAGCAGAATTGTTGCAGTTTAAGCTATTTTTTTCACATTGTTGTTGGAGCTTACAGGCATAAAGAAAGAAAACAGAAGAAAACTAAACCAGTTTTAAACAAAACGAAAACATGAAAGAGCACAAACCAACAAAAGAATAAAAACAAGAGAAAACAAAACAAAAACAAAAGCGACAGACTTACATTTAGAAGGAACATTACAACCAAGGGTTCAATTGACTATTTATGTTTATAAAAGAAAAAAATATATAACAAACATTAAAATTTTTTTTAAATTACAGCAGATCACCTTGAAACGATTCCTGACAAGTGCGCACTTTTCGAAGGATCTACTTAACTACATCAAACCATGGTATAATCAGTGTTTAAAAAACTTAAAAACGTTTAATTGCTTTTGCTTTTACTTTGCTGTGCTTATTAAAAATCAAACAGCAACAGCCAAAGCAGAAAGCACTATCACAAAAAAAAGTGTACTCATTTTGCTTTGCTTTCTGAATCTTCGAAAGGCTAAGCAAAAGCAGCAGCACTAAAAAGAATTTGTTTTGCTGCGTAGTGCTACGAAAGCATAAGAAATTATTTTAGTGCTTTGATTTTCATTTTGCTTTTCTAATTTGTCGCAGCACTACGAAAGCAACAATTATGCGCTTTGCTTCGTTTTGCTTTCGGAAGCATTTTATTTTCATTCGTTTGGCTTTCGGGATTTACTTGTCATCGTTTTTATGCTGTATTTCAGAGACGCATGTCTTTTTGTACGTTGTTGTTTGTATAGTATGCGCACTTGTACGCAGTCGCGAATGCTTGGTGTTGTTTTTGTTGTGTGTAACGGTTTTATTATATATCTATCTTTAAAAGTTCCAGAACTATTTTATATGCGCATCCAAATTTATTTCTGCAATCTCTTTAAAACTCATGCCATAAAAAAACCGTTACACACAACAAAAACAACACCAAGCATTCGCGACTGCGTACAAGTACGCATATTATACAAACAACAACGTACAAAAAGACATACGTCTCTGAAATATAGCATAAAAACGATGATATGTAAGTAAATCCCGAAAGCCAAACGAATGAAAATAAAATGCTTCCGAAAGCAAAACGAAGCAGAGCGCATAATTGTTGCTTTCGTAGTGCTGCGACAAATTAGAAAAGCAAAATGAAAATCAAAGCACTAAAATAATTTCTTATGCTTTCGTAGCACTACGCAGCAAAACAAATTCTTTTTAGTGCTGCTGCTTTTGCTTAACCTTTCGAAGATTCAGAAAGCAAAGCAAAATGAGCAGCATATGCTTGTCTTTAAAAACTTTAGGTAGCACTACGCAGCAAAATTATCGTTGCTTTTGCTGTTTTGCTGAAAGCAATTTAAACCCTGGGTATAATAACCCAGGTAGACTTATTAGAGTTGAGTTCCTAGAATTCGAACTGCCTTTGCTGTCAAACTCTGCGCTGATATTGCCACATCTTGAATTTTGTGGGAAAAAGTAATTGGGTTGGGATTTTATAATGGGCTAAAGGGATAAAAATAATATAATAACAGAGCAACCTTAATTTTTGTTTATTTTTGATAATTAACTAAACTAAATTTTTAGATTCCAATAATATATTATATAACAAAGCATCATTGCAATATTTTGACACAAATACTAACTATGGTTTTATTAGCACGCTTTGATATTCATACATACCGCATTTGTATACAACGTAATAATAAAGAAATTCAATGAACAGAAGAAAGTACTAAACTGTACTAAAGTACTAAATTAAACGCATAATTCATATAAATTTATTGTACTATTTTTTATTCTTAATTTATATATCTATTATAATTCCATATAATATTAAAACATTTTCTTCTGAAAACTCGGATTTTTGCTTAAAGATATGGCAGCACCGTATATGCCAACTTTTGCTGTCATTCTAATAAGTCTACCTGGGTTATTATACCATGCATCAAACAAAATTCATCTAAAATTCAAAAAAATTCGACACGTTGATAAACATTCAATTCCACAAACTTGTAAGTAATTAAAACAACAACATAAACTAAGAAACAAGAACACTAGTATAACAACAGCTAACATATTAAACTCTCAGTAAATTACAACAACGATAATGAAAACTAACGAACATTCATTCAGAGATAAAATTTAACAACAACAATACATATTTTCTTTTAAACGTAGTTTTACGAAACTATTATTTTTTTTTTCAACTAATATCCTAAGATTGAACTAAATAAAAATTTTGAATTTAATATTTTTTTTTTGTTCTTATGCCTACATCAAATTTTAAATGCAATTTATAAACTTAAATACTTAAACTTAATAACAATTCTAATTCAATTTAATACAAAATGAAGGTGACCTGTGAATTTTATTCATTTAAAGCTAATGTGCCAATTTTTATCTTTTATGTTACTTTTTTTTACATTTTAAGTAAAATGAATTATTGATTTTGATTTCATAAAGAAGAATGTTAATAAAGATGAATTATAGATTTGTCTAAGACGCGAAAGTTTTTTTGTTAAGGGGCAGTCATAGAGAAGGTCGAGTGTGTCAGATTGCCACAGGTGTATGGATAGGATATATCCAGTGGGTGGGAAAAATGCACTCAGAGTGACAATCCATCAAGTCACTCTATAAAGGCGGGAAGGGGAATTTAAGCATATTTTTTTTTATAAAACTATTTTTTTTTTCGAGTGTTGTTTCTTCAATTCTTTAAAGTGGTTTCTAAATACAGCATGAAGAATTTGTTCTATGCGTATGCGTTACCGTGCAAATAAGTGCAAGAACCGCCCCACATCCGGCAGAGCTAGCCGATGAACAGCTACCAACGCCGTATATATGGGGGGGGGGTTCTGAGGGTTCAAACCCTCCCCCCTTAGCAATCCAGAATATTTTTCTATCTTATAAATAAAAATGAATGTACGCTTGTGTGTCCTGAATACATTTCTACACCGTTTATCCGATCGTGATGAAACTTTGTGTATAGAAGTTTTTTGGTACAAGGCAAGTCATAGGGCACCAGAGGGCGCTGTTGTACAAATTTTTTACAAAACCACCTAAAACTCACAAACCGCTAATGCGATTAGAATGAAAATTGGTACATAGGGGTTTTCAGGTACAATGAGTGTTTTGGCGCTATTTGCTTTGATCCACCTTGGACACCAGATGGTGCTGTAGTAACAATTTTTTATAAAATCGCATATTTTTAGTTGTTTTCTTAGGTTACATATGCAAATATTTACAAAATATACAATAATTCTTAAATTTAGCATAATTAAAACAATTTCCGTTATTTTGACATCAAAAACATGAACATATCTTGAAAACTATGAAAAATTTTAATACAACGATATATTTACCGCCCTATTCTGCGTTTTCTTGATAAGTAATTTATCAATAAAATTTGTAAAGAATTTTATCAAGCGAAAGCTTTTTTAGTATTCGACAGCAACCTTGATAAATAAAAAGTTTTCGTAATTCACCAGTGGAGGTGAATTCCTGTTAACATCTAATTGTTCTCATTAATAGCATGACACAGAGAGCAGAGAGTGAGAAGCAGCTTGAGGTGCATGAAAAGCAAAGAGAGGAGTGTGAAAAGCAGTAACACCAGTGTTGCCAGAACCTGGGATTTCACCCATATTTCGGGTTTTTTAAACCTCAAAAGGGCGCACGGGATTTTGAGCCCAAAATGGGATTTTCGCTCAAGTCGGGTTTCTTAACTTATTTTTTTAATTTCAAAAATGTATGAGAGAGGGCTGGGCTCTGAACCAGGATGGGTTGTGAACCATTACTTTTTTCTTTCCCTAATTATCGAGGAAATTTCGTTTCTTTTTTCTTATATTTTCGTAGATTTCTTATACGAGGCCAAAACCAACCTACGGTTGTAAGCGCCAGATAAGTTAGTAAGTAAGTAATTGACATATCGCCAATCTTTCAACTGCTAAATTTGTCTTGTGACATTGTGCAGTTACACCGAAGTGTACAGATATATTGCTTATGCCAGTGGCAGACATCGTGTTTGAAACTGTGAAAACTTTTGCGAAAGGCAATGGAGAGCTGCGAGCTTACTGCTCCAGACAAAATTGATGATCTGAAGCAGGAAAAAACAGCAGAAAAGTCAAAATCCCTAGCAAACGCATCACTGAAGAAGGCACAACCAACACCATCCAAGCGTCCTAAGGCAAAAGAACCATCAAAACCATCTGATGAGGATATTGATTTTTGCACCATTTGTTTGAGATTTTTGCCTACAGAACTGACACCCAAAAACTCCATCGAATGCAACACATGGGGCCGGCCTTTTCACTTGAAGTGCGTCAATATGGGAAGGCGTTCTTATTTCACATGCAAACATTGCACACCGATTTGGATGAAGAAAATTATGATTAAACACTTCCAATCATTACGATTTTTTAGCCTAATTGGCGTCATTATAACTTGTTTTGCCTCTAACTTATAATATTATTGGCGATTTACTTCGTATTTTCCAACTTTTATTGGTATTTGCCAGATTTTTCACAACCCAGCCACATTTTTGGAAGAGCCAAAAATCACGTCTTTAGAAAATTGGCAGTAGAGAGTTAAATTTTAATCAAAACGCTAATCTGTCTGCATAAAAAAGTTGCGTTGTATATTCACCTTTCCAACAGTATCTTGGATTATTCGATATCTTTATTCTGAGGAAAAGTTTGAGCCCAAAAACGAAACCCGGTTCACAACCCAGCCATCACCCCTACATTAATAGCATTATTCTTGCTGTTTAAAGCAAGACCCTTGCAAAGCTGTTTAAGAGTTGAACAAGAACACAATGACGCTGTGAAAGAGAAAGAAGAAGAATCCAATTTTGAATGGTCGGATTCGTTTTCTTTTTGACTTGACTTTACCAGGTACAAAAGAGAAACAAGCCAAAAAAATTAACGAGTAATCAAACAGGAAGCTATGTGCAAGGTTTGTGAACGGGATTTTTTCGGGATTTTTTATTTTTAAAACGGGATAAACAGGGCGTCTTAAAGAAGAGAACGGGATATTTGGAGCTCGGCCTCTGGCAACACTCGATATACGAACAACAACAGCAGCAATAATTAAAACGATTTCTGCTTTAATTTTCCTTATGTTCCACAAAAGTGTATTAATTTGTAGAAAATAATTATTATTATTAATATTATTGTACAATAACTGTACAACAACAACAACATAGGCAAAACAAATTTCAGCTACAGCACAGGGCAACGCACGCTTGTTGACCTACTTTTATTTATTATTAAGTTTGTTGTTTTCATTTTATATATTGTGAATTTTGCATGCTTTTTAATTGTTTAAATTATTAATACCAAATAAGCAATATTTATCATGAATTTAGGTTTTGTCATTTATTGAAGTTAATGTTAAGTAATCAATATTTAATTTGTTTAACTAAGCAATATGTTTTATATTTACAAGGAAATATTATTTCCTTGTACCTTTACAAGGTACAAGGAAATAATAAAGTTAGTTATTTATTTTACACTATTCATCAAGTGTCTTCTGTTTTTAACTCTCTACATAAGCAATCCAGGTTCAAGTGCCTGTGTTTGTTAAGTGTTCAATCCAGAGCAATCCAAGTTCAAGTGCTTGTGTTTGCGCCACTGGAACGAAACATTTTGGTGACCCCGACGTGATCGGAAGGATAACTGGTTCAAGTGCCAAGTGATACATTCATATCACACAGGCGTGATACATTTTACATTAAGGATACATTATCCTTCGACACCTTCAACAAGAAGAACACGCCATATTTTGGTGACCCCGACAGGTACACAACACACGGAGGAATCATTTTGGTGACCCCGAATATTAAGGATACGTTATCCTTCGACACCTTCAACAAGGACACGCCACATCGATCAACACCTTCAAGGGTGCCACAAGGACACGCCACAGTGACCGCCGCAATCAAAGGTGCCACAAGGACACGTCACATCGATCGCCGCAATCAAGGGTGCCACAAGGACACACCACATCGATCGCCGCAATCAAGAGTGCCACAAGGACACGCCACAGCGACCGCCGCATTCAAGGGTGCCACAAGAACACGCCAAAGCAACCGCCGCAATCAAAAGTGCCACAAGGACACGCCACAGCGATCGTCGTAATCAAAAGTACGACTAAAGTGCCACAAGAGTGCACACTATGAAAAACGAGACAGCGAGTTGAGATGCAAGATCGACCAGCCAATGAATCACGAGTATTTCACAGATCACTATGATAAAATACGTAAAATAGCTGAATACCACATCGAGCTATTCAACACGGAAATCATACGATTTGAATCACAAGAGGCATCAGGACTAAATACTGGTGCCAACAAATCTGGACCAAACCATGGGGCTAGTACAAAATCAGAGCAACAACAACATGATACGACAACTACTCAACACCAAGGCGAAAGATTGCAGCACGCATGACAGCTTTACGGCGATTGTTCAATTCACTACCAGCTGCACAAGAAGAGGAGACATCTCAATTCTACAAGGTCAATATCAGCACCATAAATAAATTATGGAATTAACTTGAAGGCCTTCAGGATGAAGCATTGAAAAACTGGAGGACCAAGCACCATTAGGTTTCGATCAAACTGAATTCAACGAATTAGGAGATATGGTGAGGCAACAACTGGTCAAACTCTCCATTAAGGAAGATCAGCTTCAATCAAGAAACACATCATTATCAACTTCAGGAAGATATCATCCTGCACAGACTACACTACCATTGCCAAAGGTGATAATTCCGAATTTCAACGGCGATTACCTAAAATGGCAGGAGTTCTACAATATTTTTAATGAAATGATAGACAAAGAACCATTACCACTAGTCCAAAAAATGTGGTATCTAAAATCAAATGTTTCGGGAGAAGCCGCAAAGCTCGTCAGTCATTTGTCACTGACTGAAGAAAACTACAATGCAGCCTGGACGCTGTTGCAAGATCGATATAACAACAAACGAATCCAGATTGGAGCCTTGGTCCAAAAATTACTAGAGCAACCTATCGGTACATCAACAGCTGGTTCGGTAAAAAATCTACATGACACAACAAGAGAATGTTTGTTAGCTTTAAAAAATCTCGGAGTGGAAACAACTTCCTGGGACCCACTCCTGTTGCACATACTGATTAAAAAATTAGATAGAGCAATGCACATTAGATTCGAGCAATCATTAGCAAGACCAAAGGAGCTATTGAAAATCAATGAATTTTTGTCATTTTTGGAACTACAATTCCAATCAATGGAGTCGATCGGTTCCAAAGATAAATCATTATGTACACAGGCAACGACTAGATCATTCACTACAGTTGCGACCACACAAAGGAATATAAATACTTGCAGAATCTGCACCATTAGCTATAAATTTCTGCAATTATCTACACCAGAGAGACTGAATTGGGTGCAAAAAAATAAACTTTGTGTCAACTGTTTCAAGCTAGATCATACAGCAAAGAACTGCCCATCACGAACCTGCACTAAGTGTGACAAGAAACACAATTCACTGGTGCACCTAGAAAGAAGAAGCGATGTCTCAAATGCAACAAAGGCAACTGATTCAAGAATAGCAGTCACATCAGCTGCAGCCAACACGATGCCAGCACGTAAAGGTTATGTCTTACTAGCAACAGCGAAAATAAAAATAACTGCGGCTAATGGAAGATCAGGTGAATTTAGAGCAATTTTAGACTCTGGTTCACAAATAAACATTATCTCTGAGCGACTCATCAGAAGGTTGTCCATCATTCCAAACGACGCATCACTCTGCATTGAGGGCATCGGAAAAGCAAAAAGCAGAGCCACACAACGGGTCAATGTCATGCTTAATTTTTTTTTCATTTAATTTAATTTTTCATTCATTATAATAATTATATTATAAATAAATATTAAAAATTAAATAAACAAAAAAATAATTTCATTATTTTAATTCAAATAATTTTCTGTCGCTGCTGGGGTTCGAACCTGGGTCTCCAGGTTCGTTGACATAGCGGCCACACACTTTAACCAACTACGCCACGGACGCCTCCGAAGTTAGTCAAATTCTAATTTTTATTTTTGACCGAAAAAATATAAGTCAAATTTGAACTGTTATTTTTGACCAAATAAATAAAAGTCAAATTTCAACTATTATTTTTGACAAAAAAAAAAAAAAATCGGTCAAAAAATAACTATTATTTATTGACTTTTTTAAAAAAAATAATAACACTTACGGTCCCTGTGTTTGAATGCTCCAGCGAATGCTTTGAGAGCTTAAAGAGAATACTAGTGATGATTTTTGAGAAATTACAGTGAAGATGTTTCATTCAGCAAAACTCTTTTCGAAATAGAGGATATTTTATTGACACATAAAGGCTTAGTTCGAAAACGTGTTTATACAAAGCATCAGTGTGGTTTTTCTTTGCATTATTGTTCGGTACATTCACTAAAACTGCGCAACTGGATTGTTATTTTTAAGCATGCTTTGGTTGCGCAGTTTTGATGAATCTACTAAACATCAATTCAAAGAAAATTCACACTGATGCTTTGTATAAACACGTTTTGGAACTCAGCCAATATTTCATGTGAAGCACTTGGGTTTCCACGAGAAATCGTTCTGATACCTCGGGCAATATTACGTAAATAGATGATATCGAAGAAGATGAAACTTTTGAGAAAATGTATAATACTGTTAATGATGAATAACTTAATGTTATAGATAGAATTTTGCGCGAAGTTTTGCATCACGGTACTTATAGCAATGAATTTTGTCTGACGGCTCATGCAGGCTGTGGTAAAACCTTTATTTAAACAGCAATAATTCATAAATTAAATCTTTTATGTATACCAACTGCTTTCAGCGATATAGCTTCAACTCTTTTAATTGATGGCCAAATTTTCCATAATGTTTTCAAGTTACCAATTCGAGTATTAGAGAATTCTGTGACAAATATCTGAGATAACAGTCGACACGGTCAATTCAATTATAGAGCTTCAATGATGAAGTTTAAATGTGCCCACTTCATGCATTAAATGTTATTTATAAATTGTTGAGAGATTTGAGTATGGATGAAAATAAAAATATTTTTGGAAGGCACGACAATTTTATTGTGTGGTGATTATCGACAAATTTGGCCAGTTGTACCTCATGGAACGCATGTAACTTTAATTGAAAATTGTATTACATCGAGGTATGAGTTTCATTAAGTAACATTAACACAGAACATTAGAGCGCTCCCTCATGAAGTGGAATTTGTTCAATTTCTAAAAACACTTGGTGATGGTGAAATGCAAAGCTTTCATCAGTTCAGTCAATATATCATTGAAATTCCTAATTAACTTATTGCTGTGCCTTCAAATATTGTTGAAGATATGTTTGGCAACATTTCGGAAACTATCTTATCTCATCAGGTTTTGAATTCAGTTGTATTAGCTCGGAAAAACTACAATTTCTCATTTATGAATACTGAAATTTTGAATTGTATGCCAGGAGAGGACAAAGTATACCTCAGTTATGATACAATTATATGCGATGATGATCGAGAGCAAGCGAATTATCCTGTTGAATTTTTGAATACGATGATTGTTAGCAGTTTACTTCCACTCAAATTGATTTTGGAAGAGAATAATATTGTATTGCTTATTTGTAATTTAAATACAGGGAACGCGTTGGTGAATGGAACTAGAATGCGTGCACAACAATGGTGGTCACTACATGGTTTCCCATAGCCCACGGGCATCGTGTGTTGTTTAGCTTTTGCACACGAAGTAGCAAGTGGCTCGCTGTGTTTGTACACTGCGTAAAAGTTTGTTTTTTCTGCTGTGCTTTTAATTTCAAGTGAGTATGCTTTGAGCGTTCATGTGGTATAATAGACGTTCGCTATTTAATGTACGTAAATATTTTGCAATGTTTCAGGAAAAACATTAATATCGTACATTCTAGTCTTCACTTTTACCTTTTTTTTATGTTTTCTATGTTAAAATAGCGAAAAATAAACACGAAAATAAAAAAGAAATGATTATAGTGAAAATCCAACACTCGACAAGATTTCCTTGCATCAAATGTGGTGAAAGCTTTTAACAACTTCTTGTTTCAGTGTAAAGCTGTTCATTCGGAAAGCTCTTGTTGTTGTTGTATGAACCGTTCGTTGATGATCACTGGTATAAAATGAATGCATTGGAATTCAATTGACTGCGAAATTTTGATAGGTGTTGCACACAACAAAAGAATCTTAACTCTACGCATTCACTTAACTAATTCTGCTACAATTTTAGCATTAACGTTTCAACATACACAGTTTCCAGTCATTTCTGCATTTGCAATGACTATAAATAAATCACAAGGACTAACATACGATAATGTCGGTATATTGTTACGGCAACCTGTATTTACTCATGGGCAATTGAATGTTGCTTCCAGAGTTCGATATTTTGATGGATTTCGATTCTTTATTTCAGATACTTCTACCAAGGGCATTTATCCAAGGATAAAAATAGGGTCTTTTCGAAAAACATTGTTTATAGAGAAATTATACACCCTTAATTCCAAGAACAAGTTATTTTTTAGCGATATATTATACGTAATAATGTTCCTGCAATAGAATAAATTTTCAATATTTTTTCCGTTGATAATCTCACATGAACGAATGTTTTTATATATAAATGTGGTGTAAGTGTGAATGCTAATGAATGAATGATTGCGGGCTCATCCATAAGCACGTGGTGGAAGGGCTTAATAGATCAAATTTTGATCGAAATCAAATACCTTTCCCAAATTTTTTATTTCCACTAGCATATATGGTATATATGGTATATATATGGTATAACTTAATTTAATACATCTAGACTTAATAAGTTTATTATTAAGAACCAATATTTAACTTACATCCGGTAAGGCCTTGTATGAAATATGATGGCATTCCAGGAAAACCTTTTTGTATTGTTAAAATCACTAATCCGGTTGGAAGAGAAAACGAAACGAAAACATAAACTGCAAAATTTCGGATTTGCTCCCACTTAGATATCTGCCTACGAAGTGGTATGTAGAACCTAAATAAAATAAAAATATTCATTATATATTCTTACAATCACAATTATATAATACACATAGCAATAATTTAAGCAAGAAGACAATTTATACAAGCTCGTAAATATTTTTGTACTCGATGATCGTTTAATGGATTTAAAAAAACACTACTTTTTTGTATTTTTAAAATTTTTATAGGTAGCAATAAATCGGCATTGAATAATTTTGTTCAGCATGGAATGATAGCTAATCAACGTTCGATATTTAAATATACTCGTAGTTTCTACCAGAAAAATAGTATCTGTTCTTACGACCCAGACTACTGATACTTCCCCTACTTTAAGTTTCGGATATTCAATTCAGAATTCTAATACTTTACCAAACCAGTCTTTCTAATAATTGTCCTGCTTAAAGGGTTGGATGTTACGACCAACACCACTAATAAATTTTATTATAGTGTTGGATTTTACTATCTGGGCCTTATTCCATAAAAATTGACAGCTGACAATTCTACATACTTGTCGCAGTTGACTGATAATTCTTTGTTTTATAAAACTTTCAAATTTCAAACATCACAAATTTGTAAACTACACTAAACCCCCGTTTTACACGGTACTCGCTTAGCACCTTTTCGATCTTACACGGTTTTGAGTGTGTGATGAAAGTGACATTTTACTATTCAGAAAAAGAAGATTGATGGCTACATGCGACAGTGACAGCAATGAAGCAATCTGAATATATGATTCTTACTAATTTTTCTCTAATATTTTTTTTTTCTTTTTTATTTGGTACTTTGTACATTTTTAATTTCTATTTCTACGTAGAGCTTTTTTGAGTTACACATTCATACGTTTGTATGAAAGGTGGTTCCCCCCCTCATAAGAAAGGTGGTTCCATAATAATAGTAAAACGCCCAAAAAAGACCAAACTTTTCATAAACTGGATGAGCTACAGTTAAAAATGTGTTTTTCGGGCCCTCAGAGTTAATGCGATTTTATTAATTTTCATACTGGCATTAAAGCTACACGAAAATTAAAAATTAAATAAAATTGGTTGCTGAATCCGATTCCGTACTCAGATTTGGCATTAAATTAAATTTGCGTTCACCAGGAGCAAATAAACGCGAATATCATTGATTCTTTCCACTCAGTTATTATTTCAAATCTCTCAATCTGGTAGATACTGGTGTTCTTGTCAAAATTAAATACTTTAGTTGTGAAGTCTTTTTAAAAATCGTTGTGAAAATTTTGAAAATCGAACAATATTTAAGCGAAATATGGTTTGTTATATGAATGTACTTTTTCGATAAATGTGAATTTGTTGTAGTAGTATATCTGCATAAATTATTAAGAAAAGTTTTTGTTCTGTTGTATATTTGTAATAAAATTTTTTCGAAGTCCTCCTGTAAGGGAAAATCTTCTGATGAGCTTCTACTACTTGAAAAATTATTTGCTTTTCGTCCTCCGACGTAGTTAGTTTATCATTGAATCCGTTCATGAGATTGATGGCCCTCTCTGCAGAGTCATTAACGAAGGAAATGTTTCTGACGGTTTCTTCAGCTCCCAAAAATTTTCGTTATTGGTCTATAGGCTGTGATCGATTTGCAAGAAACTGAGGGTGTCCACTTTACCCAAATTTTTGTCCAAATCTACTGTACCGAAGACCTTAAGAAAGCTACTATCAATACAAATTCAATGCAAATTTCTGAATTAAAAATAGAAAACTTCGTCACCGCAAACACCTAACTACTTTTTTTCAACTCGTTGTATTTGGACAAAAATTTGGATAATCTCATGAACGGATTCAATGAGAAACTAACTACGCCGAAGCACGAAAAGCAAATCATTGTTCAAGTAGTAACTAGAAGCTGATCAAAAGATTTTTCCATACAGGAGCACTTCGAAAAAACATATTACAAATATACATATAAAGGTTTTCCTAATAACACTGTTCTACACGAAAACTGCACAAGACATCCCACACATACATTTCATTAAATGGTTATTTGTGATGACTTTCTGCATTTACAGAATTTTTGTATCACTTCGAATTTTTTGTCAAGGACCTCGTAAATAAGTCAATTCAAATTTTTGTACCTTGCCTTATTTGGTATGTCATAACATGGAAGACTGCAAGTGTAAATATTAATAAAAAATCAAATTTTGATGAATAGAAGGAAAGTTATGATCCATTAAGTTAGGCAAGGTGCAAAAATCAAAGTGACTTATTAAAAATGTCCTTGAAGAAAAAATAGAAGTGCTGAATCATTCTAAAAACGCAGAAAGTTATCATATGGTTCGATAAAATGTAAAATATTGGTGGAAGCTCTTGTACTCTTGTACTAAAAAAAAAAAATGTTTGTAGTACAGCGTAATTTTTGCAGATGTATTACTACAACAAATTCACATTTATCGAAAAAGTACATTTATATAATAAATCATATTTCGCTTGAATATTGTTCGATTTGCAAAATTTTTTCTATAAATGTTATCTACATTAACACTCTCGGAATAACACTCTCGAACTTTTTTCCTGATCAAAGTTCCTTAGTGATAAAAACTTGCGAATGGATAAAAAAAAAAATTTGGATACTTTTCTTTGTTTTTTGAACCCACACCGGTCCACCTCCGTGACCTTTTGTGAACGCAAAAATCGATTTTTTGCAATTTTTGCCGCATAGCATCCAAACTATTGAAGTGACGTCATTACAATGTTTAGCATTTTCCAATTAAGGGGACATATAGGTTACAAATTTGAAAAAAAAAATTTTTTTCGGGAATTCTTTTTCATAAAAGGAAAAAAGATATCGTTTTTGCACATATATTTACTAACATTTAAAGAATACAAAAAAATTGTTTTCAAAATTTTTGAATCAGTTTTTGACGTTATTTAATTTTTTAAAAAAAAATGTCAAGAAATTGACGGTGTGCAGGATATCACCAGTCTGGAACATCTGAGGAAAAAATAAAAAAACAAATTAGTCCTTGTTGAAGTGGCCACCGCCTGAAGTAGGATAATTTTTATCCGACTAAGAAAAACAAACTGGCGACCGATTTTGTAAATTCGAAAATCGATTTTTTTTCAAATGGCCGCCATTTTGTTTTTTTTCGGCGGATAAAAATTATCCTAGTTCAGGCGGTGACCACTTAAACAAGGATTAATTTGGGTTTTTTTATTTTTTCCTCAGATATTCCAGACTGGTGATATCCTGCACACCGTCAATTTTTTATCATTTTTTTAAAAAAAATCAAATAACGTCAAAAACCGATTCAAAAATTCAATTTTGTTTTTTATTCTTTAAATGTAAGTAAATATATGTGCAAAATTTGAAAATAAAATCTTTTTTCCTTCTATGAAAAAAAATTCCCGAAAAAATTTTTTTTTAAAATTTGTAACCTATATGTCCCCTTAAATAAAACCTTTTTCAAATTGACTGAAACCTTTTTCCAATTGAATGAAACCATTTTTAAAATCGATGAAACCTTTTACCAATTGAATGAAACCTTTTTCAAAACCAATGAAACCATTTTTCAATTGAATGAAACTTTTTTCAAAATCAATGAAAACATTTTTCAATTGAAGTCCTTCTTAAATTAAATTTTTTTCTTTTGAAATAAACCTTATTTTTTATAAATTATTGGTATACGCAAAACAATACTACAAAATACTATTACTTTTTAATAAATTTTTATGTACTTTTATGAATTATTGAATTGGCTAATTACATTTTTTTTTTAATACAGTGGAACCTCGTTTATCCGACACTCAATTAACCGGCACCTCAATTATCCGGCGCACAAAATCGGTAAGCCAAAAATTTTATTATATATAATATTTTTTACGATGGATTCCTCTTTTCCACATGTCAAATCATGTGTATTCGTGTGGCAAAATTGTTGCGATGTTGAGCTTCCACACATTGATTGAATTCAATTTTCGAATATTTTTTATCGATTTGTTGACATTCATCTACTTGTGACCGAAGTGGGCATTCAATTCGGTCACTTAGTTTGAATTTCACAGTGGAGCCGAGCAGATCAAAAGAATAAAAATATGAATCTAATTGTACAGAAACGATGCTTCTCCGCCATTTACGTGCTTTGGCTCAAAAGAAATCCAAAACTACTCTCAGACAGTCATTTCTAACAGCATTTTTTTAAAAAACAATTCAATTATTTCTACATGACCTCAATAAACTGGTATCTTGTGAATGAAGAAGCGAATATGTCTTTTATTTAGACTATTTACATTTCGGTTAACTGTTTCGTTTTTTGTTATCCGGGTCCCATGCGCGCCGGATAAACGAGGTTCTACTGTATATACTATTTCCTTAATAATAATAATAAACTGGCCATTTCAGCGCTTGAAAAGACTTTGACCGAACTTCTTTTGATCAAATTGTTTTGTGCGTGATATTGAATGTTTGTACACAATTGATCTGGAACTGGGCCTACTAGTTTTCTGCCGTCTACTAACGGCTAATGTGCATTAGATGGGTTTTGGGTTCCATACATTTTCTTAACATATTCCAGAACCTCCCTGCAAGATGTAATATAAGCATGTGACGCGAAAAAAAATTCAAAAAATTCGCAAACTGGAATGGCGCCGCTAAAAAACGTGAATTTGAAGAAGTATAAAATGGATGTTTCAAATCGAGTTTCCTATTTAAATTTAAGTCCTACAAAAACTTTTAACTATAACATTTCCTAATGTAAAATCGTCCCCTGAACCCAAATGTGTCATCAGATTCTTAAAAAAATTAGTCCTTGACCCAAAATTGACCTACTTTATTAAGAATGTACTAATTTTTTCTTTCGATTTTGAAAAAGAAGCTTTACCTTCGCCAAGGTCGCAGCAACTTTCTCAAATTAAAATACTGCATTATTGTTGGCCTTTTTATGAAGATTAGGAATAAAAAAAAAATTATTCAAATCGGGCCATTTTTATGGCAGAAAACGATTTTTTTGTTGAGCTGACATTTGGGCAAGGATGGAATAATCGTCATTCTGATACGCTATGGTTTCACTACGTTGGAAATACGTTGTTAGAAACCCGTCCGGCAACTGTCATACACCTTGGACAGTGAATCGAGAAGTGTTTCAGTCCATTTATCTCTTGAGGTAATGTAGCAAGCAGTTCAATATACTTGTATCGAATAAAAAAATGTCGAATATCATATATTTAATTGGTGAGTTTTATTTTTTGACGAATTTGGAGTCGTATTTAGTGAAATGAATTTTCGCGTATTAATGTTTATAGTAAATACTTTGAAATTCTTTCAAAAAGTAACATTGCCAACGTTCGAGCATGTGCTAAGCCGTTTGTTGCATCTAAACTTACTGGCCAATTTGACGTTGAATCAAGCGTATCGTCGGTGTATTAGTGAAAGTTTGGTCAAAATTTATCCATCATAACGGGGAAGAAATCAACAATAAAAACTCTTGTTGAAAAGTTGCATTTGGAGTAAAAAAATTTTCGCAAAAGCAGAAATCACCGAAATACTGCACAAAAGGAACTTAAAGAGTCAAAATTTATTTTGAAATACAAAAAACTGTTTAATATTGTTGCTATAGGGGGAATCTTCAACTAAGGAGATCCTATGAGCTTTCTAAACATCGATACAAGTTGTTGGCTCATTGAAATGGTCAGCAAAATTGTTGTCGTGAACGATTGTGCTGAAAGCGCAATAAATTTAATAACACGATTCAATACAAACGTTACTAACTTAGAATCCGAAAAACAGTTGCCTTTGCAGGTGGTAGAGGAACACCAAAAACTTTAACCATATAATATAACAAAGAATGACATCATTTCAAATTTGCAGAAAAAAAGTGAATTAAATCTATTCAAAAATAATTATTTGCTTAAAAGTATTTAAATTCACTATGTTTTCTCACTGGCGGATCTAGGATTCGCCAGAGGGGTGCTGAAACTACAGTTTTGTATGCCAAGAGGGGGATGAAAAGTCTTTTTGGTTTTTCCCATACAAAAAATTCTCCAAGGGGGGGAGGTGGGCTAAAGCCCTTTCAGCCCGTATGTAAATCCGCCACTGTGTTTTCTGCATATTTGCTATGATGTCTGATGATGACGATGAACAAATTTATGTTTTTGAAGTTATTGCAAATATGCAGAAAACAAAGGGAAGAAAATTTTATAAAAAAATAAATTTTTCCCAAAAGTCAACTCAACAGAAAAATCGTTTTTCTGCCATAGAAATGGCCCGATTTGAATAATTTTTTATTATTCCTAAACTTCATAAAAAGGCCAACAATAATACAGCATTTTAATTTGAGAAAGTTGCTGCGACCTTGGCGAAGGTAAAGCTTCTTTTCAAAATCGAAAGAAAAAATTAGGAAATTGTTAATAAAGTAGGCCAATTTTGGGTCAAGGACTAATTTTTTTAAGAATGTGATGACATATTTGGATTCAGGGGACGATTTTACATTAGGATATGTTATAGTCAAAAGTTTTTGTAGGACTTAAATTTAAATAGGAAACTCGATTTGAAACATCCATTCTATACTTCTTCAAATTCACGTTTTTTAGCGGCGCCAATCCAGTTTGCGAATTTTTTGAATTTTTTTTCGCGTCACATGCTTGTATTACATCCAAGATTCAGAATTTGGCCTTGCAGGGAGGTTCTGGAATACTTTTGGAAAACCCATCCCATCCCATCTAATGTGCATGTTCTCAAGAAGTTTTACATGGCATTATTTATTCTCTGAAGTTTGCCATTGTCTGCAGAGAGGTGACGACCGAACAGAAAAATTAATTCAATTGAATAACTTTCTGTGTCAGATGGAAAGTGAAGCAGGGTTCTCTGGCGTTTGGGTCACGCACTCTACCCATTGCGCCACGACCACCACAATATTATTTCCTTAATCCACATAAAAAAAAATAAGAACATGAAGGAATTCGCTCTTAGGGAAACATAAAACAACAACAAAGCTTCTTCAATCTAGGTAGTATGTATTGAGCTTGTTAGTGACATACTCCTGGGCTAATTTTTCACGTTGTTGTTTTTTGATATGCAATCAGGAAAGAAATCTATATTATTATTACGCAAGTGCTTTTTTTTGTGATGACCATCAAATCTATACCGTAAATGCGATTTTTATAAAGAGGGTATCAATAGAAAGGTCTTGTTCTGCCAGTGTTCCCAGATTAAGGGATTTTCCCCTAGATTTAGGGGTTTTTTGTCGGTTTAGTAGAAAATTTAGGGGTCAAAAATCTTTAGGGGCAAACTTTAGGAGATTTTAATTTTCTGTTAGGGTTTTTTGAGAATTTTTAGTGGTTTCTAGAAGAAGTGACAACATCAACTTTGAACTGTTTTTTGTTTTTCATTTGATGCACCCTTTTGTGTTCTATTTTTCATTTTGTTTTAGCTCTTAAAAAGTTTATTTTGTCAAAGTGAGTCAAAACAATTGCGTACCATCGAAACAATGCTGCTGATTATTTGTCGAATGAGCGAAATAGCACCAGTATATGTGTGAAACGTGAGGCTGTTTTAAATTCTGACGACGAGAAAGCATATATTTAAATTTATTTTTTTTTCTGTATTTTTTAATGACTTAAATACAATTGAATTTGTAGCAAACAAAAAAAAAAAATGTTAAAAAACAAAAATTAGAAAAAACCTGGAAGCATGTCTCTAAATTTATTAAGCAGTTTTCATTTTACTAAAAATTAGTAGAAAAAATCTAAATAGTTCAACCTAATTACAATCGAAGAATTATACTTTCATAAAATATAGTGTATATCACCTTATGTTTCTTAAAAAATTTGGTTGCGCAAAGTTGCGAATAAGATAAAACACTTCATTTAAAAAAAAGCTTAAAAAACATGTTTTCCTCAAAACGCACTAATGTTCAAAACAAATTCTGTTATAGAACTAAAAGATGTTTGTGAAAGATGTGTTTGTGTTAATTAACAAAGGTACTTAAAATTAGTAAGATATATTATTTTTTTCTCCCGCCTTTTGCCATGATGGCGATGGCGATTATAGCTCTTATATTGAATCGATCTTAATGAAATTCAAAATATGTAATTTCTTTATTACTTGAGTTTGTTTTTTAAGTTCCTCCTTACTATTCCTTACTATGTACAAAAAAACTAATGTGATTGTTTTTTAGTCCAATAATTTATTTTGATATTGTATTTATTTACATCAATTAAACAAAGTATTCAATAAATTTAACTAATTTAAAAAAAATTTTAGGGGTTTTTTTTTATTTGTAGGGGAAAATTCAGCAAATTTTTTCAGATTTAGGGGAAAGAAGCTCAACCTATCTGGCAACACTGTGCTCTGCAGATGTGCAATAAGGTCTTACTTTTTCTTAAAAATTGTGTGTTTAAACAAGAAAAACTAAAACAACCTTCTACGAAGAAAGTCAGCTTTCTATTTAATGCCTAAAACTATGTGATACATTTTTTCTCAAATTTTCCAATTTCATACTATTGTATTATTAAAGCAGTTGACGGAAGCGAAAAACGTACAAATATATTTTATATTGATACACTAGCCACAAAATAGCAAGTTCATGCAAAATCGCTATTCTAGGAGCCTTACTGGCATCGCCGCCAGCTCATTTGAAGGAGAGCATACTTTGCACAGCTAATTCAAACTTCCTATACCTCTTCTTAAGACATCTGTATTAGGTGATAAGCCCAACCATACGCACGGAAGGTCAGGCCGTGAAGATAGCAGCTTATCCAACCAAAATTTAGTATCGTTGCATTATAACTCGCTCAGAAGACGTGCTACGATAAATTTTAGTTAACGACAGAATAAATGTGCTATTAAGCCTCACAACGAAGATATTGTGAGCGCATTTTGACGTTTAAACGCCATACGGGTTTACTAGCAATATAAATTTAGTAAAATATTTCTAACGAAAAGCTCAAAAAAATAAATCTGCTTCATTAAAAATAATTTAATAAGCCTATATCATAAATGTTTTGTTGCTTTCAATAATTCATAAAATTACATAAAAATTTATTAAAAAGGCAAAAGTATTTAGTGGTTCTATTATTTTTATCCCAATAACTTATATAAAAGAAGATTTATTTCAAAAGAAAAACATTTTAATTTAAGAAGGACTTCAATTGAAAAATGGTTTCATTGATTTTGAAAAAGTTTCATTCAATTGAAAAATGGTTTCATTGGTTTTGAAAAAGGTTTCATTCAATTGGTAAAAGGTTTCATCGATTTGAAAATGGTTTCATTCAATTGGAAAAAGGTTTCAGTCATTTGAAAAAGGTTTTATTTAATTGGAAAATGCTATATTAAAAAATTGCAGAACTCGATACCGATCTCAAGTGTTCCACACTCCATTTTTTCAATGTTTTCTTGGTTCCTGAACTGATAGAAGGGATATTTCATGTGAAGCGGACAACGAAAAAAAGTAAGGTTCTGAAATTCGTTTATATTGGGCATATTTGTACTTCTACGGGATATGAACGTGTTCACATAACTTTTTTTGATTTGAGGTTTAGCTGTTAATATATGGAATTCTATAGAATTCACCTGATTGACGAAAGGGTTTTTTTGAAATTTTATTTTAATATTGAAGATAATTATTATAAAACAATGAATGTAATTTTTTTATAGAAAATTTACTGCTCTTTTTGATTTTCTAATAAGTTTTTAAAATTTATTTTTTTTTTCCAGTTTTAAACCGGACCGGAGTATTTGAAATATTTTTTTAACAACTTCGACCATTTTAATTTCAATATTTTTAACGGTAAAATAAAGTTTAAAATTTATAAATCTTATAAAAACTTCAGAATGGGATCTAAATTACTTGAAGAGATAAATCAATTAGAGTACGTACATGTCATACTGGGTACTTGGTTGGTTTGTGCAAAAAAAGACAAAACTACGTAGTAAACTTGATGTGAGGTGACCAATTTATGCATAAAGAAATACATACTCTGAACTTGTTTTACATTTGATACCAATTTATTCATAATGATAAACTTATAACTAAATAAAACAATATTGTAGCAGAAGAAAAATATTTTATTTTTGTTTGCTTTTGTTTTTTGATAAAATTATTTTGTATGGGAGGTATGCGTGTGTTTTACTCGATTTCGTTAAATTTCAAACTCAGAGTGCATATTAAAGCTTATTCGCAAAATTTGAAGTCCATATATTAATTTTTGTGAAATTAAAAAAAAATTTACCTCTTTGGTAAAGTCACTTTGTATGCGAGGTAGGCGTGGTTTTTATTCGATTTGTTTGAATTTCATACACAAAGTGCATATTAAATATCAAAGCTCATATGCATAATTTCAAGTCCATATATTAATTTTTGTGGAATTCTAAGAGATTTTACCGTTTTGATAAAGTCACTTTGTATGGGAGGTAGTCGTGGTTTTCATCCAATTTGACTCATTTTCGAGCTTAATCTTAATTTTTTAGATATAAGCTTAAATATCGAATTTCGTGATGATAGCTTGAAAATTACGGCTGTAATCGTGATCACAGACAGACGGACGGACAGACAGACGGACAGACAGACAGACGGACAGACAGACGCACAGAAAGACGGGCAGACAGACAGACATGGCTAAATTTTCTTGGGTGGTGATGCTGATCAAGAACATATATACTTTTCTATACCTACCACGCCTCCTTATGGGCATTACAAACGGAGTGACAAAATTAATATACCCCTTTTACGTTTTTTAAACGTGGGGGTATAAAATAACCTAATAATAATGGCACAAATAGGTAAGACAATAATATCACCGATAGGCTTTAAGAAGCGACAGGTATCACGCTCAGAGCGACATGTACTTGACATGTCTAATTGACTTATTTCTTAAACTAATTTAGATCCTATTTTGCAATTTTTATGATAAAATTTATAAATCGCCCATTTCAGATTGAGGTGACCTATCAGTCGCACTGACCATCTCCGATTTGGCTCAAAATTTGTTTTGAGGTTGGTTTTTTGCTACGAAACCCAATTCCGGAGTTTAAAGTTTCAAAAATTTTTTTTTGCGGAGCCACAGCCATTCGAATGCCAAAATAGGGCCTATTTTTAGACAACGTAGCTCAGTCAATTTAAATCACATTTTTTTAACTAAGGTATCATTGGAATAGTTATCTCCTCTTTTTTAAGGATAATATATAAAACTTTTAAAAAAATTGCTATACATTGACCCATTGTTAATTTCAATGTTTAATGCCATGCCAACAACAGACGCTATAATTTTTTTTCAGTTTTTTATTTTGGTTTTTTGTACGTTTTAATACCTTTCCAACGATATAAAATTAAGGTGTGCTCTTGAAGGGTTCAGAAGTTATGGCGTGAAACATGCAGTATTAAAGAATTTTCAATACAAATTTAATTGAAAATCCGGGTCGCTTGAATCCCTGTCGCTTTGAATTCGGGTTGCTGCGTTTGGCTGTTTTGTTATTTTTGTCGTATCGCTTTCGAATTGAGGCGTTTGGCTGTCATTGTTTCATTAATTTTCTTGGCTGTGTTGTGGCAAAACCGCTCAATTCCTAGGTTTTGAAACTATAAAGCGGAAGTGCAGTGAATAAAAAAAGGGAATGCTTCGTCAAGCCCGTGCGCGCGGAGTGTTGGGGGTTCTAACTCCCCACAGGAGGGTTTCGAACTATACTTTTGAAATCCACAGAACTGTCTGGTTATGGAAAATTTCCATGAAGCAAAGATATATATATTATAATTTATTATAAGTCTTCATCATTGAGGCTTCCCTATCAAAGTTTAAATTAAACATGGCAACTCCATTGAAAAGTAACTCAACTGATGTAACGTTATTTTATAGGAGAAGTAGTTTTTAAGCAGTGTCGGGCAGTGTGGAATATTATCGAATTTTAGATGTCTTTTTCCATCAAAAATTTCAACCCTAGATGAAGAAGCCTGCAACCAATTATTTGAGAAATACTTCTCGATTTTTTTTTATTCTTTCGAAGTATGGATCAACTTTGGAAACTATCAACTATGAAACTTTGGATCTCTTGACATCTGCAATGCAACTGCTTTTCCACATGTGCACCAAATCTTGCTGGTAATGGCTGCGTTACCAGTAACGACATCATCGAACGAACGCTCTTTTTCAACATTACGCCAGTTAAAAAATTACTTGCATTCTACTCTGAGCGAAAATTGGCTGAACGGGTTGGCTGCACTTAATATTCATTGGGACGTTGAAGTTCGTGTAGATGCAGTATTGGACGATTTTTTTTCTATACCCCGACGCATTAATTTATTGATGGAATAGTTTTGTATAGAGTTTTTGTATTTACTCGGAATACTAAAAAATAATCTGAAAATGTATGTATAACTGAAATCTTATAGTTTTATATCCAATATATAATATTTTCTGTACATCCATTTTTTAATAGTTTTCTTTGTACTTAGAATTCCTAAATTTTTAGTCAAAAACCCGTGTAAGAAAAGTTCGTATAAGATTGTATAAAGGTTGCGCTATTATGGAAAAGTCTTGAATGAATCTTCTGAAGTATGAGCATAACCTAAGGAAACTGTGTACCACTTTGACATTATTAAGGAAAAATTAAGGAAAATTCACAACAGATTCAATATTTTTAATATTTTGGTTGAACACCCTCTTTGGAGATAAAATAACCTAAATAATTTATTTTCCATAAACTTACATTTGTCTAATCGGAGTTCTAGTCTATTTTTTATTAGTCTATCAAAAACTCCGCGTAAAATTTCTAAATGTTCGTCAATCGAATTCGTAGCTATCATTATATCGTCCAAATATATAGCTATTTTTCCTGATCTAATCAAATCATCAAAAAGTTCATTCACAAAACGTTTAAAAACCGAAGGTGCATTTTTTAAACCGAAAGGCATTTTCAAAAATTCAAAATAATATGCAATAACAATAACAATCGAGTTTAGCTACTACATACAGCTTTTTCGCACATTCTCATCATTAACGCATTAAAAGTCACAATCCAAAAATCTTTGAAATTCAATGAAATTGATACTAGTGGCTCGTAATAAGTTAATGTGAGAAAAATTTACCCAACAAAATATGGTTGGGCTCAACACAACAACACAAGACGACACGACTAACCATGCAATTACACAATAGTTTTTAATCTACTCTTGAGTTGACCTTTAGACAAGTTAACATCAAAAAAGGTACAATTGTTAACTAATTTACTCATACGGTTTAAAGGAGCAGTTAACATATAATTTGTTCTACTAAATGGCAAGTAAATTAAATTGTTAGCATTTCTACTACTTCTACGATTAGAGTTAAAATTAATAAGAGAAAGAAGTTCTGGAGAATCGAATACACCGGTTATGAGTTGGTGCAAATAGACGATATCAGCAGACTTCCTTCGCTCACTCAATGATTGCATTTTTAAAAGTTTTAAGCGATCCTCGTAAGGAGGAAGGTTTAAAATGTCCTAATGGAGTCACGAATGCTGTATACTTTATAGAATCTTCATTCATATGCACATGATAAAAAGCGCTTTTTAAATCTAGCAACGAAAATAAAGTTTTATTTGCTAGTCGATCAAGCAAGTTGTCTATTAAAGGTAACGGGTTAATGTTGCTTTTAATGTTGCTTTATTAAGGGTTCTGAAATCTATGCACAATCGAATGTCACCTGTTTTCTTTTTTATCAGTACGATAGGAGATGCATATTCTGAACTACTTGGTCTCACAATTTTTTTTTTGAAGCAGTTCGTCAATTATAGTTTGCACTTGTTGTTTTTCGTGATATGATAACCTACGTGGATGATATTGGAAAGGCTATCATTGTTCAAAATTAATTTCATCTCACATTTTATCTCAGGTTCATCAGGACGATTGCGGTTTACATAACATTCATTTTATAACTCATACAATTTTTTTTAGCACTTAGCTCAATATCATTATTACTTACAAAAATGTTGTTAATTGAATCACACTATTCAATTTTCATCAAATTATTCATAAATTCATTTTTTCATTTTCAAAACATGAACTTATCGTTTCGAGATTTTCTTTTCTTTCATTTTCCATTACTAATTTTAATTTTGCTTTTTTCAAAAAATCCCTACCAAGTAAAACTGAGTGTCTCATGGTTTCATTTGAAACTACAAACAAATCAAGTTCAATATTTTTATTTTCAAACAAAACTAAACATTTTATTCTTTCAAAAATTTTCAAAGGACTCTTATATATTCCATAAAAACTAAAAAAATCGCAATCTGCTTCTTTTTTCAAATTAATAGATGGCACGAACTGTTGGCGTATAAGACTAATTGGGCTACCAGTGTCAATCAGTGATTCTAATGAAAATATGTAATTGAAATCTAAATACAAAAAACTAAATTCTAATTTTCTTACAAAGTCATCATCGTCGTTTACAGCGTCGGTATAATGAAGTTGTTGCGGTTTCCTCATTGGACATTCGGCTGCTCGGTGACCCATTTGCGCACATGCATAACAAGCTCCAGGATCTCTTTTTGCTTTTCGACATTCCGCTGCAACATGTCCGACAGAATTGCAATTGTAACAACTGGTGTGATAGTTTCTGATGTTGTCATGGTTGAAGATTCATTTGATGAGCACTCGTTGCTGATTTGGAAGACACTGGTCTTGCTAAACTTACTTTATGAAAAGCTTCCAAAATGTGGTACTTGTCACGAAAACAGTGTAATTTTGCTTGTGAACGCAATCCATAGTCTGGGATCCCTTCGATGACATATTCTATTAACTCACTTTCGCCAATATGCAGTTTGCCTGCCAGTATGGTCTTATCATAAAAATATTCTTCGAAGGTTTCACTTATTTGCCATTTTCTGGCTTCAAACGCACGTTTAAGTTTAGTTTAGTTTAGTTCATTTACTAATGTCTTTGGAATACAGATTTCCTTACAGACTAAAATATATAAAGTAATTCGTTTTAAAAAATTTAAATGTTTAAACTTATATTATAAATTCAAAATGAAGAAAACTAAAATTATGTTAAAAAAATATTATTTACAAAGTTTTTGAATATATGCTTAGGAACAAATAGTTCAAGATCATTGGATACATACAATTCATTAAAAAGGATCAAAGCCCTTGTAATAGGCTCATTTAAAGCATAATTAGTTCTACAAAATTTTATATAAAACAAATAAGTTTTTCTTAAATGTCTTGAAGGTATATTAAAATTTATAAGTTCAAGCTGTAATGGACAGTCAATTGAACCAGAGATAATATCATGAATTAAAATTAATGATGCGATTTTGCGTCTTGAATCCAGCGATTTCAATCCCAAAAGCATTAACCGGGTATTATAGGGTGGTAACGGGTCATAAAAATTAAATGACCGCAATGCATAGCTAGTAAAATTTTTTTGAATCCTCTCCAGTCTTAGAGAATTTGAGGCATAGAAAGGACTCCAAATTATAGACGCATACTCCATTCTAGACCTCACAAACGCATTAAATAACATTTTCAAGGTATGTGGATCTAAAAACTCCGAACTATTTCTTCGAATAAAAGCGAGTAAAGAGTATGCTTTTGGAATTAAAAAGTTGAGATGGTCAATAAATGTAAATTTTGTGTCGAAGACAACTCCCAAATCCCTAAATACAGAGACATTATTAATTTTAGAGTCAGACAGAAAATATGAATTACACAATGTATTTCGAGAAAGTTTGGAGACGACGAGATGAAAACATTTAGAAAAATTCAAATGAAGGCCGTTAGATACGCTCCAAGACAGAACACTAGATATATCAGATTGCAAATCAGTTACATCAGCGGAACATGATATCATTTTAAAAAGTTTGAGGTCATCATAGAATGAATAGAATGAAAAACAGGGGTCCAAGGATGCTTCCTTGGGGAACACCTGAGGTCGCGACAAACTCATAAGAATTAACATTATTTATACAGACAAAACATATCCTGTCAGACAGATATGATTTTATCCAATATAGTTTTCGAAGTAAATATTTGTGCGAACCTCTGTCGAACGCTTTAGTGAAGTCTGTGTAAATCACATCCACTTGATGTCCGAGTCCAAACGAAGACACACAATACTCGGAAAAAGTAGTCAAATTTGAGACCGTAGACCGTCCTCGATAAAGCCAAGCTGTTTTGGGATATGTATCGTTTAATCAAAAAACTTAATTTTACTTTAATGATACTCTCGAAGAGCTTAGACACATTTGAGAGCTTAGATATTGGCCGGTAGTTGGCGACGTTATTTTTAGAACCCGATTTAAAAACGGGGGTAATGGATGCGATTTTCCAACATTTAAGAAAGTTACCCTCGGATAAGGACTTATTAAATATATCACAAAGGGGAGCAGCAATAGTGTACGAGCAGTTTACGAAAATTATTGAAGCAAAGCCATCAATATCTTCTTTGAATGATGTCTTCATATCTCTTATCGATTCAATGACATCATTAACTGAGACAGTAAGGGAACCAATGTCAATAAAGGCATCGACAGAGTTTTCAACATTACAAACAGAAAAGTCGTTGTCAGTAACAAAATTGGACTTGAAAAAAGCCGCAAACATATTTACAGTGTCAGGAATATTAACTGAGCACTACTCATTAAAGTATATTGAAGTGGGAATTTGTGAGCCTCCTTTCTTAGACTGGATGAAGTTCCAAAAAGATTTAGGATTCGATTTTATGTTTGATTCAAATCGCAAGATATATTGTTTGTACAAGAATTTGTTTAGGAAATTAAATTCACGCATATGGTGCAAATACTTTACTTTATGGGCAGGATCGTTAGTTGACTTAAACAGCTTTAAAAACTTGTTGCGTTGGTTTTTTATTTTCTTAAGACCCTTAGTGTACCAGGGTAGCTTATGAATGATTTTAGGTACGCGTGGAATACAAGATTCGCATATATATAAAACATTAGTTTTAAATAAATTAAAACATTTTTCTGCATTATTACCACGAAATATTTCACTCCAGTTCAAATTAACCAATAAATTATTTAAAATGTCAAAATTACATAAATTGAAGTTAAACTTATTTTTTACAGGCACGCTCTCAAAAAATTCATAAAACTCAATAACTAATATGAGCGGCTTATGATGCATACATGGATTAGAAATTAGATAAAGGCATTCAGAGATATCATGTTTAATATTTTTTTTTTTTGGATTCGCCCGGAGGTAAGAAATCTTCATAGATACGTATGACCCGCGCCATACGCATGCACGATTTACATTCTAAGAAGTTCCCGGATCAGCCGGACTGAATAGAATGCACCTACGTGCTAAAACTTACCACCTATTGGCAAATAAAAGCCTCCACTAAGCACAATTGCTTGGCCTTTCAGCGGAAATCAAAATTAAGTAAAGAAACCTTTTAAATTTGAGTATTTTTTGTGCTTATGTAAACATCATAAACATCATCGAATAAAAGCACAATCTTCATAATACGAAGATATACAAGACAACATCCAAAGTAATTCACCAGACCATACATAACCGCGTTCATAACTGCTGTCATTCGGCTTGGGGCTCTGTCCAACCCAAGATCCTACGTGGAAAAGAGATGCAACTCTCAAACACCAAACCAATACCAAACATAGCACAGATATACAAGTATATATTGTGCAGGCACAATATATTTATATATTCGGGTCACTAAAATAAGGGAACACCGAGCTAAAGTTATTATTTGGATATGCATTTGGGCCAACGCAGGTAAAAACTTGTATGGAAAAGAGATAAACTCTGACGCACCAAGCCGAGAGACACGGTTTTCATGGTCCCATTTCAAACTTGGGAAGCTATAGAACTAAAGATCTAAAATAATTTAATGAAAAAAAAAAAAAAAATAAAGCAACGAAACTGAATAAAGCGAAAACTTAAAGTATCTAACATATTCGATGATGCTTATTTGTTAAATCGTAAAATCTACACAATTATCGCGAGTTAAATTTGTTGAATCGTAAAATCTACACAATTATCGCGAGTTGTATTTGTTATCACAATGAATGTGTTAACTATTCAAATGTAATATCATTTTACGTTTTAAGACATCCACCGAGTCAGAAAAATTTATCAAGTTCAAGTTACCATTGAAATCACTACACATACATCGGAAAGGGTCGTGAAGGGCATAATTAGAAGTGCACTGACTCAACTTAAAAAGCTGGAAATGTCTGGCTCCGCTCCTGGGGATGTTGAAGTTTAATAAAGAAAGAAGGTATTGTGAGTCTATATCGCCACTGAGAAGTTTGTATAAAAAGGAGACATTGAGCATAATTCTTCTGCTTCTTAAGGAAGGCAGGGAAATAATTTTAAGGCGGGTTTCATAAGAGGGTAGGATAATGTTGGGGTTCCAACGATAATGTAAAGCAAAAAGTAAGAATTGTTTCTGGACCGATTCTAATGCATCGATGTGGACATTGTATTGAGGGTTCCATATAACGGATGCATATTCAAGAATTGCTCTAACAAGAGAGGTATAAAGTATCTTAGTAGTGAAAGGATCGTTGAATTCTTTAGCCCATCTTTTAATGAAACCAAGGACACCTCTAGCCTTATTTACGACCAAATTAACTTGAAGATTGAAACGAAGTTTAGGATCCATAATTACACCTAAATCAAGAAAACTGTGTACAATTTCTAAGTTAGTATTATTTATAGTGTAATTTATACTACTAGTAAACCTATACGACGCAAAAGCGCCTAATGCATGGCCTTAATGTAGGAAGTCGATATATGTGTTTGTATGTATTCTATTCAATAAAAAACTTATATCTTGGCTGCGTGAGCGGCTTGCGCGAGCCTTACATTTTACTGAATTTCATTATTACGTTGTTTACAGACGCTCTATTAAGAAAAGACAGAAGAGAGCTAAATGTGAGCAGCGAATAGTTTTTCTCTGAGTTTGATAACATTGTTCTCAGCTGCTCTGTTAAGAAAAGAAAAAGTAACATAACAACAACAATTATATGCAAATTTGAATACACTTTAACTTAAAAAATATAAATTTTTAAGAAATAAAAAATCCAGTTCGCACAATTACAGGTTTAAACCTACCAATAAATACTAAATTTATTAAGATCGGACTTGTACTTAAAAAGCCTTACGCCGGACAAAATTTGAGTTTGCGTAATATATATAAGATAATATATATAAGATTAGCAATTCGACGTGAGAATGTCATTTGCTTACATTTTTTTAAGTTTAATTTTAAAAGGTTTAAATTACACCACTCCACTAGACTATTTAAATCGGATTGTAAGAGTTGTTGTTCTTCAGGCGATTTGCAAGTTAGAAAAAGTTTTACGTCATCGGCGTACATTAAGACGTTACAGTGTTTTATTACAGAAGGAAGGTCATTTATAAACAGTAAAAATAAAACCGGACCAAGATGACTTCCATGAGGAACACCTGATGTGACCAAAATATTTTTTTTTTTCTTATATAAAACTTTTTGAGAACGATTCGACAAGTACGATTTAATCCAGTGTAATAGTTTGACGGGAAACCCAATTAGATGAAGCTTTTTCAGAAGAAGATAATGATTAACACTATCGAAAGCTTTGCTAAAGTCTGTATAAATTTAGAAGAGATATAAATATTAGAAGAGATATAAATAAGATCTAACAACTTGTTTAAATTATTATAAATATGATTCGATTGATGCAAATCGATACTGCAGAGACTATCAATAAAATATATTTCACTAGTCTGATTAATATTTGTGGGAGTTAATTTACCGCCTATGTATGTCCATAAAATTCTAGCAAAATTGAAATCACCCATGACACAAAGGTGAGAATTTTCATCCAAAGCTGAGTTTATTTCCATTATATTGTCAATATGTGCCGCATAGATTGAGTCATCACTATTTGGAGGAATGTACGATGCGCAGATGTATAGGGATCCATTACAAGTATATAGTCGAACACAAATTTGGTCGAGCAAGGAGTCAGAATTAACCAACGGTTGAAGAGAGGAACAATGTACCCTCTTAACGGCGATAAGAACACCACCACCATCACGATCTTTACGATAGACATGAAAAGTATTTAAGTCGACAAATTCTTCATCATTAAAAGCAGAATTTAGCCAGGTCTCAATAAAAATATATACATCAAAAGATTCACGAGATGTAAAATTTCGTATCACGTCAGACTTTGTTCTAATTCCAGACATATTCTGGAAGTAGCATTTTAAATTCTTACACAAACTTTTTAAAGGCTTGACAAATAGTGTTAATTTACTCGTTTTTTCAGCTTGGCTCTCTGAAAATTCGTAAACATTGAGACTCTAATATTTTGTTGCCATAGTGATGGATCAAATATAGCATCAATGTAACGCTCGTCCACACCGAGCTTGAATGTAACACGTTTTAGATTTTCTACCACAGAGCCTTTTTTTACAAGTTTGTAGCAGACCAGATCTTTTTCATCAATAGATGAGTGTTTTACTACATAGTTAATTATTTCTTGCTCAGAAACACTAGGGTTAAAGGCACCAATATGCACAAAAGCAATTTTTGGGAAAACATTTAACTCATGCCTGACATTTTGACCAACAACACATGTAGTACGTTGAGCAGATTTATTATTATGCACTGGATTCCTCTCTGCATTATTATTCAATTGACAATTACCCGCAAGAACAGCAGCATAAGTTTGCGAATGATTAGATACAGCAGTCGAGGAAGATCTCGGGGAAGCAACAACATCATTAGCAGCATGCATAGCAGCAGTAGAGAGTGCAGAAATACAAGAAGCCTCTTCCATAGTGGGAGTATTTAATTCAGCAGAAACAATAACATGAGCATCATCCACAACGCCAGCAATAACAGCGGTAGAGAGACCAGAATCGTAAGAAGCCACTTTCAATGTAGAAATATTTATAGCAGGAGCAACAAAAACACCTGCATCATCCACAGCATCAACAATAGCATCAACAACAGTAGGAGAGCCCACAAAAGGGACCGCAGAGAAGTCATCCGCAGCTTTAACAGAGGCTGCACTGCCATTAGAAACCGGTTTTCGAGATCGCGTACGAGTTTGAGCATTGTTGACTGCATTATTTATTGCAGTAGCGGGCTTACGGGATCGGAGACGAGGCAATTCCAGAGAGGGAACAATAGAATTAGGAGATTTAGAGCACACATCTGATTTGTTCACATCACTTCGTGGGGGGTCAACGACCTTACTGCCAAGTGACTGTATTAGCAGAGCTTTTATCTCGCTTACTTCAACTCTTAATTTATAAATATTAAGCACAAGATTCGCGCATTCAATCAAACATTTATCACAGATAAACGAAATGTTCAAGTGATTGGCAATTAAACCATATTGGCTATCGTTCATGTTAACACATTGTTTATGAAAAGTGGTGTTGCAAGACTTGCACACAATTATATTGTCACCAATTGCAACAGACTTATTACACTTAATGCACACCATAGCAAAGAATGTCTGATCAGACTTGCGACTAAACAGAGACTGAGAGTCTCTGTTGTAATAAGCTTGTGCGATTATCGAACATCGAACTCATTTCTTATCAAATTTTCAATTGAAATTGTTATCAAGTCATCCTTGGTCTGCAGCCACTTCAAAGCTTTCCCATTGAGTTTCTGCGAAATTAATGCTCTGGTATTGTTGTCATCAAGTTTGTATGCGTTTCGAATGCTTTGCAATTGTGCTTTCGAAAGTTGCAAATTATCGGCTGTTCCAGAAAATTGGCTGTTAACTACTTACTTACTTACTTATCTGGCGCTTACAACAGTAAGTCGGTTTTGGCCTCGTATAAGAAATTACGGCAATTTCTGTTTTGCGCTTGCTGGCGCCAGTTGGAAACACCAAGCGTGGTGAGGTCATCCAACACCTGATCCTTCCAACGAAGATGTGGGCGTCCTCTTCTGCGTTGACCACCACCGGGCACTGAATCGAATATTTTTTTCGCTGGAGCGTTGTTTTCCATTCGCTCAACATGACCTAGCCAGCGAAGCCGCTCGATTTTAATGCGCTTAACTATGTCAATGTCAGCGTACAGCTCATGCAGCTCGTGGTTCCATCCAATTCGGTACTCGCCATTGACGCAGATTGGACCGAAGATCTTACGAAGGATCTTTCTCTCGAAGGCTCCCAAAGTCTTTTCATCAGAACTGCTCAACGTCCAGGTTTGTGCTGCATATAATAGGACGGGCATGATTAGTGACTTATAGAGCGTAAGTTTTGTTCGTCGAGAGAGGGCTCTACTTCTCAATTGCCTACTCAGCCCAAAGTAACACCTGTTGGCAAGAGTTATCCTTCGCTTTATCTCAATACTAACATTGTTGAAAGAGTTTACGCTGGATCCCAGGTAGACGAAGTCCTTAACAACGTCGAAGGAGATGTTGTCAAGAGTGACGTGGTTTCCAAGCCGCTGGGACTGTTTATTTGTTGACACTAGGTATTTCGTCTTATCTGCGTTCACTACAAGACCCATTCGACTCGACTCTTTCGCTAACCTGGAGAATGCTGCGCTGACTTCGCGCGTATTATGGCCAATGATATCGATATCATCAGCATACGCCAGCAGCATAATACTTTTGTAGAATATCGTGCCACTGCGTCTCAAATCAGCAGCTCGGATGATCTTCTCCATCATTAGGTTGAAAAAGTCGCACGATAAGGAATCACCTTGTCTGAAACCTCGTTTGGTATCGAATGGAGGAGTGAGGTCCTTCCCGATTTTAACTGTGCTGCTGGTGTTGCTCAGTGTCATTCTGCAAAGGCGGATGAGCTTTGCAGGAATACCAAATTCAGACATGGTGGAATATAGATGATTCCTTATTGGACTGTCGAAGGCGGTTTTGTAATCGACAAAAAGATGATGTGTGTCAATTTTTTTTTCTAGGGTCTTCTTCAAGATTTGTCGTAGCGTAAATATCTGGTCTATGGTGGATTTGCCAGGTCTGAAGCCACACTGATAAGGTCCAATCAGCTGATTTACGATGGGCTTCAGTCTTTCACATAGTACGCTCGACAGGACCTTATATGCGATATTAAAAAGGCTTATTCCACGGTAGTTGGCGCAAATTGTGGGATCGCCTTTCTTGTGAATTGGGCAGAGCAGACTGAGGTTCCAATCGTTTGGAATGCATTCTTCTGACCATATTCTGCACAGAAGCTCATGAATGCATTTAAATAGAGATTCGACTCCATTCTTGAAGAGCTCAGCAGGTAAGTCATCGGCTCCTGCGGCTTTGTTGTTTTTAAACCGAGCTATAGCTTTCAAGACTTCACTATGGTCGGGCAGCGGAACTTCAACGCTGTCGTCCAAAAGTGGGGATTCCGGGATATCATCTCTATTGGCGGGATTGTTGTCGTCGTCGCCATTCAGAAGCCTAGAGAAGTGTTCCCTCCACATCATCAGTGTACTCTGGATATCTGTCACTAGATTCCCGTTTTCATCCTTGCAGAAAGAGGCCCGTTCTTGAAACCATCGGCAAGCTCATTCCTGTCACCATGCATCTCAATTTTCTCGCACTCACGCATTTCCGCTTCCCTTTTCTTTCGCCTGAAAATGCGTCTCTCTTCCCTTCTCTTCTCTTTGTATCACTCTTTAGCAGCACGCGTTACAACCGACTGCAGGGTGGTTTTGTAGGCGGCATCTTTTTCTGCAGTGGCGTCGCAACACTCTTGGTCGTGCCACTGGTTTCGGCGAGGGCGGTGAAAGCCAATTACCCCTTCGGCAGCCGTACGCATAAAGTGGGAAATATGATTCAACTGCGCGCATATATCGGCGATCGGAGGAGTGCTTTTTTGAAGCAGGAGTGAGAGTCGAGTAGCGAAGCCTTCGGCTGTTTGCTTTGATTGCAGCTTTTCGACGTCTAGCTTTCTCTGTGCTGGATTACGCGCATTCTTGGTTGCGCACAGGCTTGTACGGATCTTGGCTGTGATAAGATAATGATCCGAGTATATATTGGCACCTTAGATCGTGCGTACATCTAAAACACTGGAAGAGTGCCTTCCGTCAATCAAAACGTGATCAATTTGGTTGTGCGTCTTTTGATCAGGAGACAGCCAAGTTGCTTTATGAATATTGAGATGCTTGAATCTAGTGCTACTCACGACCATGTTTCGCGCTGCGGCAAAGTCATTCAGCCTCATTCCGACTGTTAACTAATCAAACGTAAAAAAATTTGACGAAAGCAGGGTATATTGGGGCAGTTGGGCTGGTATGGGTTAAGAAAAAGTCTTAGAGTTAAGTATTTTGTACTTAAAGATGAGTAATGCATTAATGAAAATTAATGTAGAGCATTTCAATGTCTGGAATAGTTTTTTTAATAAAATTAAGAAGTAAAAAATTGAAACTTCGATACACCTCCGATTTTTCTTATAAAAATATATATCTCGGGAACCAGATGTCTCAGATAGGTAAGTAGTATACCGAAATGTTTGTATTCAAATTAGCTCCAATTTTTGAATACATTGCAATGATGTAACTTCAATAGTTTGGATGCTATGCGGCAAAAATTGCAAAAAATCGATTTTTTTGCGTTCACAAAAGGTTACGGAGGTGGACCGGTATGGGTTAAAAAAACAAAAAAAAAGTATCCAAATTTTTTTTTTTTTTTGTCCATTCGCAAATTTTTGTAACTAATCAAACTGAATCGGTTTCTATCGTTACGCCCCAATCTACATTAAAAAGGCTTCACAACTAAAGTGTTTGACTTTGAAAAGAACATCATTATATACCAGATTGAGAGATTTGAAATAATAACTGAGTGGAAAAAATCAATGATATTCGCGTTTATTTGCTGCTGGTGACCGCAAATTTAATTTAATGCCCGATTTGAGTACGGAATCGAATTCAGCAACCAATTTTACATGGGAATGGATTGTTTTTTTTTTTAATTTTCGTGTAGCTTTAATGCCAATATGAAAATTAATAAATTCACATTAACTTTAAGGGCCCGAAAAAAAAAATTTTTAAGTGTAACTCATCCAGTTTATGAAAAGTGTGGTATTTTTTTGGGCGTTTTACTATTTTTATGGAACAGCCTTTCATATGAGGGGGGGCACGGAGAGTCTGACGCAAAGTAGGATTTGACTGTTTCTAATAAATATGTATTTAAGTTTATTCAATGTTACAAATGATTTTATATTTCTTGTTATTAAATTGTTTACTTTTATGATTTATTTAATATTTTGCTCTTAGTTTACGTTCAATAAATAATAAAATAAATAAATACATAAGCATTTTTATGGCTTTTTTCGTTTTACACGGTTTTTCATACAAACATTTCATTTTCGCTTTTCACGGATTTCTCAGGAACCTATCTACCGTTGGAGTGAAATATTTCTTACACTGTTTACAAAAACATATGCAAATGACCTCTACTTTCGACACATCGAAAATGTGATCATTCTAACGAAGATCAGATTTGAACGTCAAGAGCATCTGACTCAGCAAGATCTACACCGTTCATATTCAGGGGAGCTAAGATGCAATTCTTTTGTTTGTGGGTTAATAGACGACACTGGGTCTTGCTAGCATTAAACTCAACTCTACTAGCAAGCCACCACTCAGAGATTTTTCCTAAGTCCGTAAGCAGTGTGTCATTCATATTTTGCCTCTTTCTCTCAATCTCCAAAGAGCTCGGGCGTTTTTTGAAAGAATATGAATGACAAATGCTGCTGTCATCTGCAAACGAATGAAATGAGTTATGAGTCAACGACAGAAGGGCGTTGATAAAAACCAGAAACAAAGTCGGTGGTAGGACTGAACCCTGCTGTACTCCAGCACCGATCGCGTATTTACTAGACGAAATGCCGTCAACCACAACACGAATGGACCTTTCCTTAAGAAAACACGTGATCCATCGAGTAAAGTTACCACCAACACCATATGCAATTAGTTTTGACACGAGAGCTTTATGCCACACTCGGTCAAACGCCTTGAAATATCCAGAGCAACAACCCTGTTTTCACCAAAGAAGTGAACAAATTGGTTCCATTTCTCCGTGAGGAACGCCATGAGGTCACCAGTAGAGCGAGCCCTACGGAAGCCATCTTGACGGTCACTAAGCAATTCGTTGCACTCCAAATAATTCATAAGGTGGAAGTTTATTACACTCTCCATGACTTTGGGCGTAGAGCGTAGAGCATATCGCAATGGGTCGGTAGTTTTCAGGGTTCGTGGCATCGCCCTTCTTAGGAACCGGCTGAACATTTGCGACCTTCCAACAAGATGGAAATACTCCTGACCTGTAGGAGATCTTAAAAAGGTTACGCAAAGGTTGAGCCAGTGTAGAAGCGCAATTGGTGGTGTAGTGTATACACACATGTTCTCACTGCCGACCCTAAATTTCATTCTCGCAATGAGTAACGTTAATGTAATGAGTAACTAATATGCTAACGCAGCACTATTGGCATGCGCTGCCAATCGATTTAAATATGTAATTTGAATCCTCTTTGATTCACAAGTACTTGCACGAATAAAATAGAATATACAATAAAGGCAACAATAGTCGCACAAGTAGTTTAACTATACTTTTAAGAATTGTATAACAGTTTTTGTAAAATAGATAAAAATCCGTGTTGGCCACAAATAAAATTAGATTTGAACTATCAATGCAGGCCGGCAGTCTCTGCCTTGTGTTGTAATTATAATCTCTATGCCTAGGACTAAAATCCTAGTAGGCATTATTAGGACAAACAGCGAAGGCAAACTCTGCCGCTGTTAAAAATATAATTCCTTAGGAGTCGATATCATCGATCTTTTACAGTGGTTTACCATCAGGGCCAGAATATTTGTTTATGATCAGGTTTTCAAGGACTCTTTGAACTGCTCTCGTTCGAAAATATATCTCCTGCATTGAAGACGATTTGTTCTCTACAGAGGGCAGTGGCTGATTGCTAGCCAGGATTGTGGAATTTTGTGCAAGCAATCCAGCCAAAAGGTTCGCTTTATCAGCCGAGTCAGTGAAGATTTGGTCATCCCTTAAAAGAGCAGGAATCGATGAAGACGTCTGATTTTGAACTCTCTTAACGAATGACCAAAAGTTTTTGCTCCCTTTGGGGCAGAGAAAACCCTGTTCACTGATGTGAGTTTCTAAAAGAAACTTTTCGCGTTTTAAAACTGCGAACGAAGTCTTTTAGTTTCGACATTCTTGTTGGAACACCAATTCTGAAAGGCTTCCTCTTTGGACCTCACTGCAATCCTGCATGTCTCATTAAGCCAGGAGTAGTCTTTAGGCTTAATGCTTCTCATTTTTTTGGGGATGAAAGACCGCATGCCTAATAAAATAATTTCTTGTACCATAAGAACCGCAGCATTTACATTTCTATCAGTGAAATATAATTTGCAATTGAAATTGCTGTACAAATTGTTTAACGCAATCCAATTTGCTTTTATATAAAACCAAGCGATCCCCTTCGGGGCTTTAGTCGTAGGAGTCCTTAGGTTAGAATACGAAAAAGCAGTTGACATGGTGCAGTGGTCCGAATCACCAAGAGGTGCATGGACAGCCATAAATTCATAAATTCATAAATTTCATGGTGGGAAGTCAGAAAAAGGTCTAAGATTTTATGGCTTTGCAGACCAACTCAAGGGATGAAAGCTGGTTCCTTCACTAGTTGAATCAGAATCTTTCGATTCAGCAAAGAGCTCAACATGTTGGCCGTGTTGTTTGGCCTGAGTGGCATAACCAAGCTGGGCTGTGGACATTGAAATCGCCGAATACAACGATCTCGTTGTCAGGGAACAACCCCAAAATGTGCGTAATAGAACCAAAGAGAGAGTCCAATTTGTTAAAAGTGGGCTCCCTCCCTAGATTCGGACTTCTATAGATGTAGCAGAAGTACATCAAATGAGAGCGAACTCTGAATTTCACCCACAAGGAGCAGAACTCAGGATCGGAGTTGCTCAGATTCCACTCGCACTGATACGCTACATCCGTTCTAATGAAAAGAGCGATGCCCCTATGCAGGGAAAACAATGGCCGTAAGTAGTACTAGTAGTAGTATTTATCAATTTTTTCATTTAATAAAATAAGTACAATATTTTATAGTGAGTACATTATTCACATCGGTTGACAGATATTATTAAATGAAAAAATAACTGCAATCTATAACTCACATGGAGCTAGAGGCGAAAGCAGTTGAGTTTTTAAAAAGAAACAAAATACATTAATGAATTAATGTGGTCTCGTAAAAAGTAAATGTTTCGCTTAACAAAATAAAAATAACGTATATAATATAACAATTTTAAAAAATTTAATCGAAAAAAATTTGGTGGAAAAAATATAAAAATTTAAATTTAGGATTATATAAAATTAAAATAAGGTAAATGAAGCAAAACTTGAATAAAATTAGATAAAAAAATTAATAAATAAATTACAAAGAAACTAATAAAGAGCAAAAAGATCCTTACCATGACTGAGAAGCCCTGAAACAAATATAAATGAAGCACAAATAAAAACCTTAACAATTTAAGTAACAACATTTATAAGGACATCGACCTCATTATAAGAAATATTTAAAAGCCATAATTTTACGTTTTTGAGAAATACTGATTTATTTCGGATTATTCTGAAATGAAGAGGCAAGGCGTTGTGAGTTGTGTTGTGGTACTGAAACATAATTCTGATAGTTTATTCTTAAATTATAATTTGTAGAACATCTACTCAAGGAATATCCTGATTTTATAAAAAATATACGAAGAACCTTAAACTTATATTATTGTCGTAGCGGCAAAATGTATAGATTTTTAAAAAGCGGCAAACTACTACCATGGCGACTTCTGTTGCAAATTAGCCGAATAGCATGTTTTTGTAAAATTAACAGTTTATTTATTTTGAAATTATGCGTTTCACCCCAACAAGACAAACCGTACTCTAACTTTGATTGGAAAATGCCATGATATATGCACTTAAGTAGACTAGAGCTGCAATACTTTTTTAATAGGAAAATATGCCTGTTGACAGCCAAAAGATATTTCTTAAGAGCAAATGTATGCTCTGATCAACTTATTTTACAATCAAGAAGCAGACCTAGATACTTGAACGATTGGACACATTCCATACGAAAACACTTAGAGGAGCAAGAACCTTATTCAAAATAAGTTTCGGCACACGTAGATGTTGGACGAACATCTATACAAAAGCGAAATTTTGCGCAATTACTACTATGAAAGTATAGTTCTCAAAGGTTTAAGTCTTTGTCTTCCACATTAAAGAACATAATTCTCGTTTTATCACTTATAACTAACCTATGGACTTTAAACCAATGGCGCAAGATTTCGAGATCGTGATTAATATCCGCAAAGAGATCTAACGGAGATTTACTTGTGAAAGTACAGGCCATATCGTCAGCAAATGCATTTGTTTTACTTTCAAAATTTGTAGAGCAAAGAGGTTCGGCTAAGCACCGAACCCTGAGGAACTCCTTATGAAATGAGGAGGACTTTACTTTCTGCTGCCTACTACTTAAATATGAACTAAACTAAAGGGTGATTTTTTTGAGGTTATGATTTTCATGCATTAGTATTTGACAGATCACGTGGGATTTCAGACATGGTGTCAAAGAGAAAGATGCTCAGTATGCTTTGACATTTCATCATGAATAGACTTACTAACGAGCAACGCTTGCAAATCATTGAATTTTATTACCAAAATCAGTGTTCGGTTCGAAATGTGTTTCGCGCTTTACGTCCGATTTATGGTCTACATAATCGACCAAGTGAGCAAACAATTAATGCGATTGTGACCAAGTTTCGCACTCAGTTTACTTTATTGGACATTAAACCAACCACACGAATGCGTACAGTGCGTACAGAAGAGAATATTGCGTCTGTTTCTGAGAGTGTTGCTGAAGACCGTGAAATGTCGATTCGTCGCCGTTCGCAGCAATTGGGTTTGTGTTATTCGACCACATGGAAGGTTTTACGCAAAGATCTTGGTGTAAAACCGTATAAAATACAGCTCGTGCAAGAACTGAAGCCGAACGATCTGCCACAACGTCGAATTTTCAGTGAATGGGCCCTAGAAAAGTTGGCAGAAAATCCGCTTTTTTATCGACAAATTTTGTTCAGCGATGAGGCTCATTTCTGGTTGAATGGCTACGTAAATAAGCAAAATTGCCGCATTTGCAGTGAAGAGCAACCAGAAGCCGTTCAAGAACTGGCCATGCATCCCGAAAAATGCACTGTTTGGTGTGGTTTGTACGCTGGTGGAATCATTGGACCGTATTTTTTCAAAGATGCTGTTGGACGCAACGTTACGGTGAATGGTGATCGCTATCGTTCGATGCTAACAAACTTTTTGTTGCCAAAAATGGAAGAACTGAACTTGGTTGACATGTGGTTTCAACAAGATGGCGCTACATGCCACACATCTCGCGATTCTATGGCCATTTTGAGGGAAAACTTCGGAGAACAATTAATCTCAAGAAATGGACCGGTAAGTTGGCCACCAAGATCATGCGATTTGACGCCTTTAGACTATTTTTTGTGGGGCTACGTCAAGTCTAAAGTCTACAGAAATAAGCCAGCAACTATTCCAGCTTTGGAAGACAACATTTCCGAAGAAATTCGGGCTATTCCGGCCGAAATGCTCGAAAAAGTTGCCCAAAATTGGACTTTCCGAATGGACCACCTAAGAAGCAGCCGCGGTCAACATTTAAATGAAATTATCTTCAAAAAGTAAATGTCATGGACCAATCTAACTTTTCAAATAAAGAACCGATGAGATTTTGCAAATTTTATGCGTTTTTTTTAAAAAAAAAGTTATCAGGCACTTAAAAAATCACTCTTTAGTTATATGTTATATGCATCCCCTAAAGCCAAAGTTATGCAATTTATATAGCAAAATCTTGTGGTCAACAGAATCAAATGCCTTAAATAAGCATCTTTGGGTAAATAAAGCTGCAGTATTTTGTTTACTATTAAGATCCGAATATACACTTGAACAGAAATTCAGTAAAACTTCTTCAGTAGATAGCCCAAATCTAAAGCCAAATTGCGAATTACTAAAGAGTTTCTTTTTTTCAATAAAATTGACAATTCTGATTTTCAAACACCTTAGAGAAGATAGGTAGAAGTGATATTGGTCTATAGTTGTTGATATTAGAACGGACATCTTTCTTATATAAAGGTAGTACCTCAGCAATTTTCATCATGTTAGGAAATATTCCTAGTTGGACGCTTATGTTGAAGAGATGGCTTAATACGTCACTGATGTTAAGCGCAATTTTTTTAACAAAATTATTGGATAAGCTATTAGAAGGAGATGAATTTGAATTTTTTAAAAACATAATAATTCTGTTTACCTCAAATGAAGAAATTGGTTCAAAGAAGAAACTATTAGGAAGACATGGCTCAAGTGAAAGACAATTACATTGTAGCTCGGCATTATAGAAGAGTAGCTCGTAGCTCGGCACCTATAGAAGAGAAGTATTTATTGAAACATTGGGCTTAATCTTCAGAACACATAATTGTTTTATCATCAATTAACCAACTTTGTACACTAACATGACCTCTGATTTTATTTAGTATGTTATTTACTAGTTTCCATTCCTTTTTTATGTCACCTTTAACTTTATTAAATTCATTACAGTAAAAATTGGTTTTGCAAGACACAAGTTCCTTGGAAATATCTTTACACATCGTTTTATATATAGTGCGAATTACAATATCATGAGACCTTCTTTTTTTCTTTTTAAAAGGCTCATTTTTTAATTTGATTTTATTCAACAATTCATCTGAGATCCAGGGCTTTAATTTTTTCAATTTCCCAACTTTTTTCTTGACCATAATTGAACAAGCTTCAACATGCTTTGAAAGTGTATCAATGAAAAACTCATATGCCTTAGACGGGTCAGATTCATTATAAACTTGAGCCCAACTTTCACAGCGAAAGGAATTATTTAAATTTAGAAAATCAGTTTTTAGAAGAAAAACCGGAGCAGCGGACACAGGATCATTTTTAATATTTTCATTATATACTAGACTTAAGCACGTCATGCAATGATCGGATATTTGAACTGAGCTATACAAAGACAGATTTCTAAACGCTTGAAGACGCACAAAAATATGGGCAATACACGTTTCAGAAACGTCCGAAATTCTTGTTGATTGTAGTATGCATGACTCCAAGCCATAATAAGAAAGCAAAGAAAGGTATTTATCGATGCTAGGTGAATTATCTAGTATATTTAAGTTTATGTCACCAAGAAGAACTAAATTTGTATCATTTTCATTAGAGAGAAGAGAATCCAGGACATCAAAAACTTATCATGTGAACTCACATTAAACCGATAGACACACAAAAAAGTGAACTTAATACCATTTATTTGGCATTTAATCTTCAGAACATCACAACTACAAAAATTAAGACAAAAATGCTCACAATCAACAGCACTCTGAACAAATAACACCACAGCACCAGAGGCATAATTATTATTACAATTAGCTATAAATTTATAGCCAGTGGATCTGCATCCTCGCTCACCTGGGTCTCACTCTTGGCCATTATTTGAGGCTTATTAAGAGTACAATATGCACAAGCCGAGAAAAAAATTCGTCCTCAGTCCACGCACATTGCAAAAGTCCATGCGAAAATTATCCGAAATTTTCTCACAGTGTAAATTTAAAAAAAAAAAAATAGAGGTGTATGGGTTATTATTTGCTACTGTAAAGAGAGTTACACCGCGAGCATAAGTGAAATGCACAGAGGCAAGTGTTGTGCCTTTGCCGCAGCACAATTCCACTCACAGTCGCAACTAATCGGAGAGGATGGAGAAATAGACGGACACGAAAAAACAACAATTACTTACGTAGCGAGGAGCATAGAAAATCCCCTCGCGTGGCTAGCTAAAAAACAAATCAACACTCCAGCGGTGTTGTTGTTGTTGCTGCTGTAGGTTGTCGTCAAAACCAGTTGCAGTTGTTGTTGTTGTTTTATTGTGCAGTCGATGATGCATATTTGTTGTTTTGCTTTCACTTGATTATATTTATATTTTTTTTTTTTAGTTGCAATTTACACACACTGCGCACAAGTCTTTTTGTGCAATTAATGATTGCTTTTATCAATTTAAAACAAAACACTGACAAAAAACAGACGGACAGTAGACTGACGGAACGATATAACATAAACATAAACATAAATTATTTAGAAAACAAATTTGAGCTTTAGGCTAATTATGTTGACAACAAGACAACATGAAGACAAAGAAGGCAACAACCAACAACAACAACAACGGCTCTGTATAGAGAAAATCACACAGCTTGACTATACAAACTGTTTCGTTGGCAGCTACACCAACTCATCAGTAGTCTTTGCATGACTTTTCACTGTGATCCACTCAAGCTACTTAGGTTCTACATATACTGCCAATATGCCGAGAAAGTTACCCGGAATTTATTTTTGACAGAAAACGCTTAACTTAGTAACTGAGTTCTTATCTACTTCGATCCACCCTGTGTCAAGGTTAGCCTAGATCATGGTATAATAATACAAGGTAGCATTGACAGTTGCTTGGGAAAACATCTTCTGTGAAAAAATATACTCAAATTTTAGGCATAGCCTTAACTCATGTGCATCTTCGAAATTCGATCACAGCGGTTTACCGCTATCAGAGCATATTGAAGTTGTGTTATTTTGTTGTTAGATCCTCCTTTTTTTTCAAGTATGTTCTTCTACTATGTTCTAAATCTTCACTTTGTTCAGTCCTTGACTATCCACACCTTACCTGCGGATACTGTTTTCCACGTCACGTCGTGTTGCTTGCGGCTTAACAGCTGTGTCAGTTATATAGCGCGTAAAAAAATTTTTAATTAAAAAATGTGAGAGCAAGATTTGCCTCTCCTTTTTTAGAGAGACTTTTTTAGACTTTCTAGACTTTTTATTTTTTATATAAGCGCAGTGTCGCACAACTATTCAATATTGAAGGAATACCTTTTGTGAAACAAACAAATATCAAATTAGTGACATCCTTTTAAAAAATATCCGATGCATTAACATTACATTTTTTGATCTAAAATAAGATGGATGAAACCATTTTGTGGAGGAAACCATGTGGCCAATAATGGCTTCAATGTTTTTATCGAAAAGTAAATTTTACTCTGTAAAATTTTATTTATTTATATCGTGATTTAGAGCGATATCATTAGATACCAAGGGTGTCGGCAGGATGAAAATTAGGGGGACAAGACCTTATAAATTTCTTTTTACCATATCTTTCATATCTTTATAATATCTTTTTACCATATCTAGTTTCAAAGAAAAAGGAAAAACCACATATTAAAAAGGATTAAAAATAAATTACATAAACAAACTTCTTTCAAAGCCAACGAGTATATAAAAAATCTCAGTTTCAGGGAGGTAAGTTTCCCCCTTCCCCCGTGGCTACGCCCATGTTAGATACAGATGTATTTATGCACTCAGAAAACATCCCAGTGTTATATAAGCGATGTATTTCTTCACTCTCGGTTGCCACTTTGGTCATTTGTGTCCAAATTTGGAAATTTTTGTTTCACTTGGTCTCTTGGTAATTTTTTTCTACATCAGGCCACTTTTTATAAAGAAATGAAAAAGAAAAGCTCTACTTTTCTTTTTAATGATCTCAAAAATTAAATGCATGAGCTGCAACTTTTTATATTTCCTCGTGTAAACTATGCATAGATGTGTTATATTCAACGCACCCATGCATGACCACTGAACTTCCTAATTTTTATCATATGACAATTGACAGATGACTATTCCAGTTTTACTTTTAATGCTGTGAATTATAAAATAAATTTAAATAAAAGTACATGTTTAGTTTTTTAAGTTCCTTAATGTGAAACCCCATTATGTTTATGATAGTTTTATGAATTATGTTGTTCCTTTTTATATTAAAAATTTTTTTTTTTTTGTATTTCTTAAATTTTCTGTTAATAAATTAAAAATACAGCAAACTATAATTTTGTGTGCATATAGGTAATACCTTTTCAAATTTATATTGCTTTGGTCACTCTTTTTTCAACTTTGGTCACATTTTTATTTCCAAGTGGCAACCGTGTCTTCACTGCCTGAAGAAATAGCACCCACAGCATAAACAGCAATTATATCATTAGAAAGTGTATCAGCAAAGCTGGAGGTAGCAACCACAACATTACTAAGAGTAGCCGATATCAGCAGAAAGTGCATTAGCAGAAATTCTAGCAGCTAATAACCAGCTGATGCTTTCTCAAAAGCAAAGAGAATAGGGGCATATGATGAGATCACGTTTGTGCGCGTCTATTAGATTTTATTGGCGTCTGACTAATTTCGCCATTTTAGCCGTAGGATGCATAAGAATGCGATCTTCTATTCTTGTTTAGAACGCTTTCTGAATTTTCTCATCAGCTGGCGCGAAATTATTCGTAACTAAGCAAATAGTTGTTTTAATTCTTGAACAGCTTGAAAAACATTCATGTGCATCTTCGAAATTCGATCACAGCGGTTTACTGCTATCAGAGCATATTGAAGTTGTTGTTATTTTGCTGTTTAGCTCCTCCCTTTTTCCTCACTTCCATTTTTAGGGTTCAGTTAGTTTAACTAATGGTACACCTAAGATGGTGAAATATTAAGATTAAAAATTTCTGGGAGAGCACGCCCATAAAAATGTTAAGAAAAATGATTAGTTGTGTGTTTCTCACATAAAAAAAAACAACAAAGTCTTTCATAACAAAATGGTGTCCACACCATCTTAGGTTTACCATCAGTTAAACTTATATATCTTATATGGTCCTGGAATAGATGATACTATGTTAATTGAAAAAAATTAATGTATACCTAAATAAACTACTTTTAAAACTTTAAACGCGTTTTTCTCGAAAAGGCTGTTTAAAACCGGTGGACAGCATTACTCAAAAACTATGCCAAGGATCGCTACCAACTTTATTTCACTTGTTAAGCAAATATGACTGGTACTTTTGATCGTTCGATTTTTATTTTAGAAAAATACTCTTTTTTTATAACCTGAAAAAATATTTTTCTAAAATCTTCGATTAAAAGCTCAAAAAGCTTTAACAGAACCTTAATCATTTGTATTTTTTGTTTTTAGATAAAAAAGCTCTGAAAAATCATGTCCACCGTATTTGCTGTCCAGAAAATAAAAAAATTTTCTTCAAAACATATATAATTATTATATAAGAAAAAAATTTACCTAAATTTAACTGTCAGAGGGCAATAGCTAAGCATTGTCAGATGTAAAAGAAAACACCACCATTTTCTTCAATTTTTGAAGAAATTAAATTTTTTGTCATATTTTTAAATGCTGGCAACGTTTTACATGTTGGCATCAGCTGTTAGTTTTGTCTATTGCTACATCTGACTGAATAAGTGATTTGAAGTGTTTATTTAAGTGATTTTGAATAGTTTATTTGAGGCTTCTAAATGTTTGCGACAATTGGTGGATTTCATTTTTCTTCATCATCCGAATCTGACGATGTGGATGTTGAAGCAATGCGCACATCAAAACGGATCTTACGCGAACATTGCAACATATTGAATATGCCAGATATTGGGTGAGTAATAAATAATACATAAATTGTAAAAGACTTTGAAAGTATTGTTTTAGGTTTGTGAAAAATTTTCGAGTAAACAAAGAATTGTTTGCAATTATTTTTAATGAAATTGTACCGCATATGAAAGCCTCCTATCGAAACACAGCGATTCCTGCTACACTAAAATTGGCAGCTTTCTTGCGATTTCTTGCAGGGGGTGGCTACCAAAATGGAGTTGGAAATTAATTCCTTTCTTGCATGTCACAGCCGAAGGTCTCGGAAATTATTGCAGAGTGTTTGGAGCTTTCCCAAGATAATTTCTGCTCGAAGTGGATCCATTTGAGATTAACAGAAGATGAAGAAAATGATGTTAAGCATAAATTTAATTTAAAATTTCAATTTCCTAGTGTAGTCGGTTGTGTAGATGGGACCCACGTCAAAATTAAGGCACCAAATGCAGAAGTTAGGCATTTATACTACAACCGAAAAGGATTTTATAGCATAAATGCGATGATAGTAAGTTTATTAACAAATAAAATTAATAACTATATAACAGTTTCATATATTTATTTTTCAGATTTGTGATCACAATCTGGTCATTAAATATGTAGATGCTAGGCATCCCGGTGCAAATCATGACGCTTTTGATTGGAAAAGCAGTGAGGCGGAAACCTATTTCAATAGTAATTATACTGCTGGGAAGAGAAATACGTGGAATACAACATCTAATTTCATTTGTAGGCAATGCCGGCTACCAATGTCTTCCATATTTGATGACACCCTTTCGCAATCCAATGAACCAAAATGAAAATCTATACAACGATCGACTGTGCAAGGCTCGAAATACAGTTGAAAGGTGCTTTGGTGTTTTGAAGAACAGATTCCGTTGCATTATTGGAGAAAGGGGATTAAGATATTCACCAGAAAAGACCACAAAAATAATAAATGTGTGTTGTGCTATACATAATGCATGCGTGTTTTATAGAAATCAGTGTCCTACAATAGAGCACTATTTAAGTGGTAGTAAAGACCTCTCAGCTGCAGAGTTTTCCAGTGGAGACATTACTTCGGCAGCAACAATTATTCAGAGTCAAATTGCTGAAAGTTTAACAAGTTGAATTGTTCAAATTATAAAAAAACGTTCTTTTCAGAACGACAATTTAAAAATAAACAATCCGTTCTTTTCAGAACGACAATTCAAAAATTTACAAAGGGATAGATAAAAATGTGTTCGACTTTAGAGTATTTAAATGTTAAAAATATTATGTTGTTGTTAATATCCTGCTATAAATTTAAATCATTGAAATATGACCTATTTTAAAAGATAAGAAATACACAATGTAATATATTCTTCAAGTTCAATTATTTATTAATGAGTTCATTTTTTCCAGCTGTTATTATAAAATTGTAAACTTAAATCCATTAGCTAAAACTAATATAATAATATTATAAACATAAGTAAAAAAATAGTTTATCACAATTAATTCAGGTAATTCAGGTGTTATTAAAAATAGGAATAATTATGAACTAATAAAAAAATGAAGTTTGAAAAAAATACATAAGGTAAAAAATAAGTTATCACAATTCAATTTTATAAAAATTCATGTTATAAAAAATAAAAATAATAATGTTATAAAAAAATAATAAATAAGTAAAAAATTCATGTTTAAAAAAAAATAATAAAATGAACTAATAAGAAAATAAAAGAATTATATAAAAAAAGAAAACTTAAGAATTTCTTTCTTTTAAAATGACGAGTATTTCAGCTGTCGCACTACCTTGTTTTTAGACTAACCTTGCTAGGACTTCAACCTGCGCTTTTTGCAGCTCAATTTGCTGCCGAAACAAATTCAAATGCTCCCGGTTGCTCCTTTTTCTTTTATTTGTTCGCCTTTTCTTTAATACATCTAGCGATGTATTGCGACGTTGCGGTGGGGCAGCTCTGCTGATAGGAGTACATGGCGCTGATATGGCTGAAGTGACCTCTATGGGCAAAAGTGAGTCGTTAACTTCAACCACCGACGGCTGTGGAGGTGTTTGTGGTGCAATTGAAGTCGATGGAGTCTGCATTCCCATGCAAACCCCTGGTGGAACAGCAGCTCCTCTTAGGCTAAGCAGCCTGTCTACTGCCTTCTCAATATCATTGAGGCCACTTGCAGTAAATGGGCCTCCACCAGTTTGGATAAGGTTACCCTTGTTTGCTGCCAATTTTTTTTTTCGTCCGACCTCTTAAGTCCGACCAAACCTAAAATAAAAAGATATATTATAATTTCATTCGCATGATAAAAATAATAAACTTTGCATAATGAATGCATAAATAAGAGCACGCTTCGAAATTTCAAAATGAATCAGCAAACCTTTCTCCACCCAGTCGTTTTCCTAATAGGTGGTCCAATTGAGTTTAACTTGTACGCCATTGACTCCCAAGCACTTTCTACTTTGGCCCTGTTTCCATCAAACAATGGCGTTCCTCTAGCTAGCTCCGGTAGCTTTTCAATTTCTTTTAGCAACATTTCGAACTGTTGGTTAGTTGTTGCTTTTTTTAAACAATTATTTAACAATTACAAAATAAATTGATAAAAATACAATATTTTACCCTTTTGTTGCTAAGTTCTCCATTTTAACGGCAGGTGAAGAACAAGTGATGATTTTGACAGTTCATGTGAAAGAAATTACAGCGTTGCGTTTTATAAAATGCCATATTGCAGTGTTACCACTACGTTATTACGTTACTCAACGCTAATCATCACGGCGTGAAGCGTTGCGTTTTATAAATTGCTAATTTCAACTGTAACGAACCTCCGCTGGTTCTTTTTGTTTGCTGGGGTAAGCTCAGCGGGTTTCCAGGGTTCTTACAAGAAATTACACTTGGGTTTTCTTTAACAATCGATCTTTATTAAATTTTTGGCCTTTATCTTTAATACACTATAAGATATCTGAATTTATAAATTTGTACTGTTGACTTAGTGGGCCTTATTCCTCTGGGTCTATCACATCTGCGTCTCGGCTTAACAGGCGGGCCTACAAGCCGCAGCACTGTTACTCGATGAAAAAAATGCGAACACGCGGGCTTACAAGCCACGGACAATGTTCCGGTTTGAGCAGGCGGGCATACAAGCCACGGACGCTGCTAACAAAAATGTGAAGACAGGTGGGCCTACAAGCCACCGACTCTGTCTACTGCTACTGCAGGGGGGCCTACAAGCCACCGACGCTGCTCTTGCCGTTGGGTAAACAAGTGGGCCTACAAGCCACCGAAATGTTTATCTATTATCTTAGCAGGTGGGCCTACAAGCCACCGACGCTGCTCTTGCCGTTGGATAAGCAAGTGGGCCTACAAGCCACCGAAATGTTTATCTATTATCTTAGCAGGTGGGCCTACAAGCCACCGACGCTGCTCTTGCCGTTGGATAAACAAGTGGGCCTACAAGCCAACGACTCTGCTTTCTCCGTTGGATAGACAAGTGGGCCTACAAGCCACCGAAATGTCTATCTATTGTCTTTGCAGGTGCGCCTACAAGCCAACGACTCTGCTCTTAATAAAAAAAATATTTCACTTCTCACAATTTCTCACCTCCTCTGTCTTTGCCACTTTCCACTCTTTTCTTCGGTCGGCGTATTTTACTCAAATACTTTTTCGGTCCAATTGCACTCTCTGCTTCACTGTTTTATTATTTGTTTAGATCAGTGTCGGCCAAAAAAATACATACACAGTTCTTTCAGTTTTGTAGTAGTGTGCGCCAAAGTGAGAGCCAAGAATCTCTCTTTGGCTTACACTGTGAAAATTTTACTTCGCAAGAGGCTTAAAGAAATTTTTATATGAAAGTGAATTGAAATGAATGAAATTTCTTACTAGGTAAATAATGTGCAATATTATTTATTGTTTAGGGGCCGCGTTATTAATAATAACATTAATATTAATATTTTATTAATAATATCAATATGCATATATATATTAAAAAAAAAAAAAAATAAATAACTGGCGATTTCAGCCCTTGAAAGGACTTTGACCTAGCTTCTTATGATCAATTGTGTTGTGCGTGTTATTAAGTTTGTACACAATTGACCGAGAAAGGGACCTACATGTTTAACGCCGACTCCGAACGGCGATGAACGTAATGTTCTTATTCTCAAGAAGCTTTACATGGCATTTGATTACTCTCTGAGGTTTGCCATTGTCTGCAGAGAGGTGGCGGCCGTACAGAAAAATTATTTTAATTCAAATAATTTTATGTCGCTGCTGGGGTTCGAACCTGGGTCTCCAAAGTTCGTTGACATAGCGGCCACGCACTTTAACCAACTACGTCACGGTCGCCACTATATATATATATATATATATATTATTAATATCAATATTACATATTTATTTGGAAAGTAATCTTTTACAAATTACATTTTACCGACTCCTAATAGCACTAATATTATTTATATTGCATATTACTTCAAAATAAAAAAAAAACACTGGTAGCGCACCCTACTTTCTGCTGGCAAATGAAGTTTTCGCTTCTCCAAAACAATTTTTAAAGAAAAAATATGCTAATTTCCACATTTGGTTAACCATTTTTTTACGTGTAAGCATTTAAAATTACGTAATAAATTGCGCGCATAATTTGCATAGAAGCGTGGTGTTAACTAGCCAAAAGCGAAACATCGACTGAGCGCTCTTGCTACGAATATTCGGCAGCGTCGGTGTAAAAGCACGACAGCCAGTTTTATGTCGGTGTAAAAAACCGAAGTTTCACGAAGCACGCGTGCATAGGCGTCGGCCGACACTGGTTTAGATAATTTAGATCACTTGCACTCTGCGCACTTTTAATGCATAATACATTCTGTCCTCTTGTTTTCGATTGCGGCCTATTTATACCATCGTCTTCTTGTTGTTTGTGATAAACAAGGTACCGCAATCGAAAGTTCTGGGCTGATTTTCCCGTAACCGAGGTCCCGTACGGTGCAGCCTTGTTGTTGTCTTTCATCAGCATTTTGTTTACATTTTGCCCAGCAATTTGCCTTCTGTTATTTTCTTATGTGACCCGCTACTTGACTCTGAGCAAGATCACGCCAGTTTTGCGCATGTGTTTGCGCACGTTTTGCATGTTTCCAACTTTTTTACATGCTTTCCTTTTCTCTCTCTCTTTTCTAATATAAAAAGTATGGGTGTTATTTTTTTTTGTGTGTTCATGTGTTTATTTATTCATAATATTCAGTGTTTATGTGTGTATGTATATAAATGTAGAAAGTGAAGCCTGAAGTGGCGGTGTTCACCAGGTGCCTTTCTTGCACCTCGGCCGTTGTGCGGCAAAAAATCGCCCACGATATTTTATCCGTCACACAACAACACGGCGTGAAGTGATGTGCAGGGTTTTATAAAATTATCCTATAAAACTATGATTTATTCGATAAAAAGACCATTGTGTAACCTAATCGTAGAAGAGTTAATATATATTTTTTCACAATAATACCACGTATTGTACAACTCTAATATTTTTGAAATGCTGTCATTAAAAATGTTATATTAAATATAAAAAGTATTTTTATTTATTTCAGCTTACCAAATATTTAAAAACACGTTGCAGCATATGCATAAAAACCAACAGAAATAGGATAAGATAAACCATTGGATTGTGTATCCAACAATTGCTGACGACATGTTCAAAATGTGTGCAAGAGAGTGCAGTAGAAATCCAACTGCCAGACAAAATGCCATTAAGCTTAATGAAACTCCATGAACAGTCCTTAAATCTTTAACCAAAACATGTAAGCAACTTACAAGTATTAAACATGGAATCGATATCAGCATCAAAATCCCGATTGCTACAACTTGACTTCGATTTAGGTGTTCTTCGATTGAAGTTATGCAAACAATGGCATGTAAGTTTCCTGAAATATCTGTGTCAATACAATATTTTTGCTCAACTGAATATGAGTTATTTGAATATTCATCCATTAATAATAGCGATCCGTCTTGTAACACATAAAAAATATCATCGTTGTTATTGAAGAGAAGAGACCTGAAATAATGTGATATTGTTATTAATTTAATCTATCTATATCTATACTTTTATTATACTATTACATAAAATGAAAGCGAAAATTTTTTGTTGCCGCTAAACTCCAAAAGCACTGGCCCGATTTTTATGAAATAATTTTTTCAATATCACATTTATGCTAATTTTATGCGAAATTTTAATAATAAGTATCTTTAATTATAGTGTAGTTTTTTAAATATCATCCACAATGCCACGCATTGCTTGATCGTTAGCTTTCCATGCGTTTGTGCTGCGAGAGCTTCAATAAACTGCATGTTGCTCTCTACTCTATTCTCTTTTTGTTCTCAGCAAGCACAACACAACTCAATAAACAAACAAATACAAATACATACCTACTTTGCTGTGCTTAAAACCATGATACAATTACAAGGTAAGCTCATTTTAAAATGGCTGCTCAATTGAGAAATTTTGCAACAACAAAGCTGTAGGGGCTACAAACGTCAAACGACAAAAGCAACAACAAAAATTAGAAAAACTAAAAATTACCAGCTGATTTTGACAACTAGCGCACCCTGCTCTCAAATATAAGCCTATCTTGTAATTGTATCATGCTAAAAACAAACGAACAAATGACTTCACCACACCAATTGCCAATTGGATCGAAGTAAATCTTCTATATATATAAAAATAAGTTGCATTGCGTATGAAATTGATGTTCTCTGTAATGCGTGAACCGATTTTGTTTCTGGAAAGGTGACGTCAATACGAAGGTTTTTATGTATAAGTGGTCTTTGTATGTGTATTGGTTCATGGATTATAGGCATTTGAACATGTGTTTGTGCGTATATACATCGTGGTTTGTTCGGATGCTTAAAACTTAAAAACGACTGGACCAAATAGGATAATTCCTTCTTTGAGCTTGTTCGTAATTGGTACGCGAAGATTTTGGAAAAAATTCACGGAACATTGGACAAGGCGTGGCATCTCCCAAACAACCCAAATCTACGATAGCCTACCTCAATTTACAAGTGCCGTTCCACAGGCAAAATTTTATGGGCGTTGGACGTGGGGCGTGTTATATAACTATAACAAGCTATAAGTCACATCAATGAAACTTGGTAAGAGCGTACTATTTAGTCGCTACTTTCGACTAGCAAAATTAAGCAAGAATTGGACAAGGCGGTGTGGCACCGCCCATATAATTCAAAAATATGATATTGAATAGCTTTGGAAATAAATGTCGCATAGCAATAAAACTCAGAATGGAATTACCTCGGGTGATGTCCTCGATTTTTAAAATTTTGAGCTTGATAGATTTGTATTTTTGCCACACCTCCTTTTACCGCCCACAAATCAATAAACCTCCATATTTCCGACGGTTTTGGTCGTATTAGACTAAAATGTGGTAATTTATTTTATAAATTAGTTTGTAATTTGCTCACTGTCGGCAACTGTACTAAAACTGGGCTACCACATCCCATTTTTACCGCCCACAAATCAATGAAAATTCTATATATCAGAAGATTTTGGTGGTATTATGCTAAAATTTGATAATTAATTTTGTTTGCTTGCTCTCGGCAGCTGTACTAAACATAGGTTGCCACACCCCCTTTTGCCGCCCACAAATCAATAAAAATTCTATATATTAGAAGATTTTAGTGGTATTATACTAAAATTTGGTAATTCATTTTGTTTGCTAGCAGTCGGAAACTGTTTTAAATATAGGTTGCCACACCCTTTTACCGCCCACAAATGAATAAAAATTCTGTATCTCTGAAGGTCTTGGTGGTATTAGACTAAAATTTGGTAATTTAGATTTTATGCTCACTGTCGGCAACTGTACTAAACATGGGTTGCCACACCCCCTTTTACCGATGGTTTTGGCCGTATTAGGCTGCAATTTGGTAATAATATTTTGTATGCTCACTGTCGGCAACTGTACTAAAACTGGATAATGTCCATCTACTAGAAAACTGGGATGAGCATTTTATAAGGGGGTGTGAATCCGCCCATACAATTAAAATTTGTAATTTCACATAGCTTTGGAAGTAAAAATCACAGTACTTACATACAAACTCAAAATGGAGTTACTATTTGGTGATGTCCTGCTACTGGGAAACTGTAACGGGCAGTAAAAAATGACAGTGGTGTCAAACTATGGTTCTAAAAAAAGCTTTGAATATACTTATTATGTATCCATATAGTTGCAGTGTGCAGCAACGCGTGTCGGGAAAAAGCTAGTACTTTTTAAATGAATCGACCAAACACTAGTTTATATTGTTATTAAACTAAATCTATTGACTTTATTTTTATAATTCTTAAAAAACATATTTTTTTTAAGAATTATATTAAGAGCTTTATGCCAAATAATTCATGAAGCAACAGGTTGCTACAACAACAATGTTCTTTGCAGAACAAACCAAGCTGACTAGACCATGGTTTCGTCGGACGCTACTCCGACTCATCAGTAGTCTCAGTGGTTCTAGCAATCCACTAACTTTGACAAGCTAATAAGCGCAAGAGCAATAAAACCAAAGCGGAATTATAGAAGCGCTATACTTTATCAAAGCAATGTTTTTCTACTCTTTTGCTAGTCGCAAAACTTCAAAAAGTTGACTGCATTGATTCTGCATTGATTCACATTCAAAAGTTGACTGCATTGATTCAATGCAGTCAACTTTTTGAAATTTTGCGACTAGAAAAAGAGTAGAAAAACATTTCTTTGATAAAGTATACTTACTTACTTACTTATCTGGCGCTTACAACCGTAAGTCGGTTTTGGCCTCGTATAAGAAATTGCGCCAGCCATTTCTGTTCTGCGCTTGCTGGCGCCAGTTGGAAACACCAAGTGTAGTCAGGTTATCCAACACCTGATCCTTCCAACGAAGATGTGGGCGTCCTCTTCTGCGTTGACCACCACCGGGCACCGAATCGAATATTTTTTTCGCTGGAGCGTCGTTTTCCATTCGCTCAACATGACCTAGCCAGCGGAGCCGCTCGATTTTAATACGCTTAACTATGTCGATGTCAGCGTACAGCTCATACAGCTCGTGGTTCCATCGAATTCGGTACTCGCCATTGACGCAGATTGGACCGAAGATCTTACGAAGGATCTTTCTCTCGAAGGCTCCCAAAGTCTTTTCATCAGAACTGCTCAACGTCCAGGTTTGTGCTGCATATAATAGGACGGGCATGATTAGTGACTTATAGAGCGTGAGTTTTGTTCGTCGAGAGAGGGCTCTGCTTCTCAATTGCCTACTCAGCCCAAAGTAACACCTGTTGGCAAGAGTTATCCTTCGCTTTATCTCAATACTGACATCGTTGAAAGAGTTTACGCTGGATCCCAGGTAGACGAAGTCCTTAACAACCTCGAAGGAGATGTTGTCAACAGTGACGTGGTTTCCAAGACGCTGGGACTGTTTATTTGTTGACACTAGGTATTTCATCTTATCTGCGTTCACTACCAGACCCATTCGACTCGACTCTTTCGCTAACCTGGAGAATGCTGCGCTGACTTCGCGCGTATTATGGCCAATGATATCGATATCATCAGCATACGCCAGCAGCATAATACTTTTGTAGAATATCGTGCCACTGCGTCTCAAATTAGCAGCTCGGATGATCTTCTCCATCATTAGGTTGAAAAAGTCGCACGATAAGGAATCACCTTGTCTGAAACCTCGTTTGGTATCGAATGGAGGAGTGAGGTCCTTTCCAATTTTAACTGTGCTGCTGGTGTTGCTCAGTGTCATTCTGCAAAGGCGGATGAGCTTTGCAGGAATACCAAATTCAGACATGGTGGAATATAGATGATTCCTTATTGGACTGTCGAAGGCGGCTTTGTAATCGACAAAAAGATGGTGTGTGTCGATTTGTTTTTCTAGGGTCTTTTCCAAGATTTGTCGTAGCGTAAATATCTGGTCTATGGTGGATTTACCAGGTCTGAAGCCACACTGATAAGGTCCAATCAGCTGGTTTACGATGGGCTTCAGTCTTTTACATAGTACGCTCGACAGGACCTTATATGCGATATTCAGAAGGCTTATCCCACGGTAGTTGGCGCAAATTGTGGGATCGCCTTTCTTGTGGATTGGGCAGAGCACACTGAGGTTCCAATCGTTTGGAATGCATTCTTCTGACCATATTCTGCATAGAAGCTCATGAATGTATTTAAATAAAGCTTCGCCTCCATTCTTGAAGAGCTCAGCAGGTAAGCCATCGGCTCCTGCGGCTTTGTTGTTTTTAAGCCGAGCTATAGCTTTCAATACTTCACTATGGTCGGGTAGCGGAACTTCAACGCTGTCGTCCAAAACTGGGGATGCCGGGATATCATCTCTATTGGCGGGATTGTTGTCGTCGTCGCCATTCAGAAGCCTAGAGAAGTGTTCCCTCCACATCATCAGTGTACTCTGGATATCTGTCACTAGATTCCCATTTTCATCCTTGCAGGAAGAGGCCCCGGTCTTGAAACCATCGGCCAGGCGTCTTATTTTTTCGAAAAATTTTCGGACCTCATTCCTGTCACCATGCATCTCAATTTTCTCGCACTCACGCATTTCCGCTTCCCTTTTCTTTCGCCTGAAAATGCGTCTCTCTTCCCTCCTCTTCTCTTTGTATCGCTCCTTAGCAGCACGCGTTACAACCGACTGCAGGGTGGCTTTGATAAAGTATAGCGCTTCTATTATTCCGCTTTGGTTTTATTGCTATTGCTCTTATTAGCTTGTCAAAGTTAGTGGATTGCTAGAACCACTGAGACTACTGATGAGTCGGAGTAGCGTCCGACGAAACCATGGTCTAGTCAGCTGGGTTTGTTCTGCAAAGAACATTGTTGTTGTAGCAACCTGTTGCTTCATGAATTATTTGGCATAAAGCTCTAAATATAATTCTTAAAAAATATGTTTTTTAAGAATTATAAAAATTAAGTAAACATATAAAAATGCCACAATTTTGTAACTCATGTAAACTGGTGCGAGCACGACCTACGAAAACATGATGAAATATTATATGTCTGCGCATATAATAAATATCTGTTTTCAAAAAAACCTTCTTCACGCCTTCTATGGTTTAATACCAACAAAATGTTGGAACCTAGATTGATACGTGATAAAGAAGTAAACAAAAAAGCGCAACAACAAAATCTTTGCAGAATCAATGCAGTCAACTTTTTGAAAATTTGCGACTAGCAAAAGAGTAGAAAAACATTGCTTTGATAAAGTATAGCGCTTCTATAATTCCGCTTTGGTTTTATTGCTCTTGCGCTTATTAGCTTGTCAAAGTTAGTGGATTGCTAGAACCACTGAGACTACTGATGAGTCGGAGTAGCGTCCGACGAAACCATGGTCTAGTCAGCTTGGTTTGTTCTGCAAAGAACATTGTTGTTGTAGCAACCTGTTGCTTCATGAATTATTTGGCATAAAGATCTTAATATAATTCTTAAAAAATATGTTTTTTAAGAATTATAAAAATTCAGTAAACATATAAAAATGCCACAATTTTGTAACTCATAAATCTATTGACATTTTTATTTCTTTCAGGTGACCCAGTTTGCCACAATGTTCGTCACCGCAAAACACAAAAATAAAAACTCGATTTTTTTACAGCTATAGAATAATTTTCAATAAAAAATATTACTTAAAAGTATTCAATGTATGTACTTTAAGATAATATATTGATCGTATTCATGAAAACGAGATATTTTTTACACGGCAAGTTGGGGGTAGCGCCTTAGTACATAAAGTCAGCTGCTGGTTCAAATTTACGCTGGTTGTTGTATAAACCCCTTAAGAAATTCAATATGTATTGAAGGTTTGTGTACGGAATAAGGACCAGATATGATTTTTTAATTTTCAAGACATTTTCGTTGAAAATATTAAGATAATAAGTTATCAGTTGACAGATTTTACATGCATTAATTAAATTTCTACCTCTTTTATATTCATTTTATGTCCATATCCAAAATAATAGAGCAATACTATTGGTAGCTAAAAGCAATTAATAGTCGATACAATAACAGTTGACAGTCTTGAGGTGAACTCATATACACAATACGTGAGTGCATAAAAAATGAGAAGAACAAGGACCATTTTGGCGTAAAATCAGCAAAATTCACAATAGAATCGAAGTTTCCTATCTCTTTATCTCTGGCAGATATACTGTAAATAGAATCAAATATACCATAATCTTTTGCATTTATAAATTGAATATATTATTTTTATTTAGCCGTTTACAAATGTGGCAAAAACTATTGCGGTATTTGCAGTTGTTTGACGTATTGTTCTTCCAACCATAATGGCTATACTTCTTTTTATTTCTTTCCTTGCTGTTGTTTTGATCTCTACCGTAATCTCATATGTTGCTGCCGTTGCAACCGCGTATCATGTTGTTGTTGCTATTGCGGTGTAGACCAACCTTATTGATGTATTTAACCTCAAAAGTTACCTCGTTTTGTGCGGTAAGCTCTGACTGCAAAATTAGCGCTTTTAAAAGGCATTACCTTAAGACAACTCCTCATTCTCCTCGCACAATATTTCGAACATTTTGTAAGGCAATTCCACAGTGAATTTATGTAAGATAATTTTATCTAGCCCAGCTCCAAATTTTGTAACTCAATGACAATTTTTTACATACGAGGACTAATCAGCCACAGTTCCATTACCTGATCTCTTCGCTGTGTGAACTTTTTCTTTCTTGGATAGAGTGACAAGTGGAGTAAAATGGCTCTGCAGAATTAAACTCAATTCAACATAGCTTTTTGTACTGCGCAGCTCAGGACTGCAAATGCTGTGCAATGTACCGTAGACTACATTGGTGATACTTTTTAATATGTGGACATTTTTCCACGATCATTTGTGCACTAATTTTCCACAAAATGGAGTTCCAGCCTCTCGTATCACAATCTCCAATTGTTTGCTGCAGAAAATTCTGGAATACTCTAAGCTTAGATTATTTTGATTAACGTCGTTGTGTACTTTTCTGGCATTTTATTTGTTTTTTTTTTTTATTTATTATTGTAACAAGACGCTATCACTGTAGTATTTTATACGCCATCTAGGTATCATTAGTTTACGCCATCTTAAGATTCTAATTTCTTCTAATGTTTGTACCTAACTTCACTTTCATATATAACACTTTCTTCTCCATTTTTTTATTACACATTTTCGTGTATAAAAAGGGAGCACAAACAATAATTTGAATCATTTGGAAAAAGCAGGCGATGAAAAAATGCAAAACTGTTTAAGGTTTATCTCCAAAATTTATGTACAAATAAAAGCATACACAATATTAAACAATAAACTTTACAATGGCGCCCAACGTTTGAGCCTACCAAACGACACAAAAACAATTTTGCATACAATCGCCTCTATCTATTCCACGAATCACACGTCAAACAAAGATGGTAACGCTTTCAACTGACCAGTTTGAACGTCTTATGCAAGCAATGACTTCAAGTAATGCGAAAAATGGTTCATTGAGTAGCTGTTCGGCTCGCTTTGATGGTGAACGCAACCTTAAAGTCGAAGAATTTATTGCAGCCATTACAACTTTTAAAAATGTTGAAAATTAACTGATGAAGATGCAGTTATCGGAATGCCTATGTTGCTAGAGGGAGATGCTGCCGAGTGGTGGCGTGGTGTGAAAGCAAATGCCAAGACATTTAATGACGTCACGCGGATGCTTCGAGAATTTTTCCAAGGCCGGCATGGCGCATTTGTTCTGAAATTTTTTAAAGTAAGCAGCAGAAAAATGAGGCAACTGATACTTTTATTCGCAAGAAACGTGCTTTGTTTGCTCAACTCTCAAAACCTTCAGCCGAAGCTGAGCAGATTGATATATTGTTCGGAATGTTGCATGCTCAAATTCGCGAGCGAGTACTCCGTCACAAAATCACATCTTTTGATGAACTTTTAGCAGATGCCAGAGAAGCAGAACAATTTCTTTTGGAACGAAGCAAGCCTGTGAACACTGAAGAAAATGTAAGGGGTCCAGTACGCTGTTCTTTCTGTCGCAAGAAGAGTCATTCTCAAGAAAAGTGTTTTAAAAAACAGAAATCAGAAAAAAACCGTTGCACAAGTACCAGTTATTGCATCTGTCAAACCGAAGTTTGCGTGCTATGGTTGTAATACTCCAGGATTTACACGAGCAAACTGCCCAACATGTAGCAAGAAAGCAGTCGCTAACCCCGCTTTTGCCAATTTCAACGCGTTTTCAAGCAACATAATACCAAACATAATACCAATAACATATCACGACCAATTGTTAACGTTCAGCTATTTGGCGTAACATATTAGGCTTACTTTGATTCTGGCGCACGCACTAGTGTAGCTGGCGCTGCATCTAAAAGAATTATGGACTAAAAAGGCTGCAAGTACCAAAATGTTAAATGCGAGATAAGCTTGGCTGATGGAAGCACAACGGTTCGGCAATGCCTATCCACGATTTGTAAAATTGTAATTGGAGGTAGATGACTCAATATTAGGCCGGGTCGATTTGTGGGGAGGCAAAAAAATCGCCCATTGCTCTGTGAAAATCGTATTCTAGGGATCAAAATAAGAAACTTCGCCGAAGGAACCATACCTCTAAAACGAATTCTGATGTCCCCCAATTTGGGTCGAACTTTTGGGTAGGGGCAAATTTTGAAAAATCTCACTTTGACCCATTTAGAGTGCTCCAATCGAGTCCAAATGTATGACCGACCCCCACTAACTTTGGAGGCCCGACCCACCCATGCCAGTGGCACACCCCCTGGAACCCCCTTGTGGGGTTCCCCATACAAACATTTCAAAAAATCGCCAGTTTTGGCACTATACATGAACAAATCAGCGAAATACCTATGTTTTTTTCTTTTTGGAGTTTTTTTCTCTTTAGAAATTTATTCAACCCTTTTAAAAAATGAAGGTATCACTGTGACACAATTGCAAATCGCAAAATTGCTTGTGTGCGTTTTTTAAGGCACCACAAGACACAGCTGCATGTCGTAAACTTACTTGTGTAGTTTTTTTATAGCAACTACTTAAGAAATGAAGGTTGTTTTTACAACCCTTTTTGTGGGTTTTTTATGGCACCTTCTTAAGAAATGCGCGTTTTATGCAACCATTTTAGCAACTAAGGTATCACTGGAATGCACCGCAACCCTTTTAAAAAATTAAGGTATCACTGTGACACAATTGCAGATCCTAAAATTGCTTGTGTGCGTTTTTAAGCCACCACAACACACAGCAGGTAGAATTGAAATTACCATTTCATTCTTATTACCTCGTCTCGTAGACCATATATAACGCAACAGTTTTTGTGAATGCATTAAGTCGTTTTCGCAGAGAAAAAGAGAAATGCAGACAAGAAGTGGTTCGCAAACGGTTAAATCATACCAATTTGTTAGCTTTTTCATTCGATGGCAGAAAAGATGATACTTTAACGACAGCTAAAGTTGATGAAAAGTATCATACTAGGATGGTAAAAGAACCTCATCTTGTTATTTTGAGAGAACCCAATTCTGAATTGATTGGTTTCGTTAGACTGGAACATGAAACCGCTGAATACAAAACAACCAAATTAAATGATTTTTTCAACGATAAGAATATATCACTGGATGCATTAATTGGAATATGCACTGACGGTGAGCCAACAAACACTGGCCCACACGGTGGAATTATACGACGATTCGAATTGCTGTTAAAAAGACCATTGCATTGGTTCGTTTGCCTTCTACACTTCAACGAACTTCCGTTTCGGCATTTGTTTGAAGCTTTGGATAAATCAACCAGCACTGGACCAAGATCGGCAACCGGAAAACTGAGCCGTCAAATCGAAACTTGTGAAACTCTTCCGGTAAGTTATTGCTATCACTCATTTATTATAATTGTCAACCATTTTTAATTATTTTATTATTATATATTTTCAGGTGGTGGACGGCTTCCAGAAAATTGAGTTGCAAAATATGCCCCCGCTCCAGAAAAAAATTGAATTTTCCACCGATTCGAAGTACTTATACGACATGGCCCATGCAATTTCTAGCGGCGTGGTTTCGGTGGATCTGGCTAACATCAAACCAGGGAAAATTGTACATTCTCGGTGGCTCACCAAGGCCGCTAGATTATTACGATTATATGTGACAACGGAAAATCCAGAGTCACCGAGCATTGAGCGATTTTTAATCGACCCGCCCTACTCAATATACAATTCATCGTTCTCCCTAAAGCGAACGGCAATCGCACGCTTATTGGCGCAGACTTTTTAGAGCAAGCGGGAATAGTGCTAAACATGAGCCAAAGATATTGGTATTTCTAGCAAAACCCAACGCAGCATTTTGACTCACATAAAGCGATTCCTCTTGGCGTAAATTTATTGGAGAGCTTGCAAGTTGCCGACAAAGAGCACGTAAAATCTAGCCGCACTTTAACAAAAGCCGAAATCGCAGACCCAAAATGCAAGCCATCCGAATTAAAAGCCCCGCAACCAAAATTTCATAAGGTTGCTTCCGCTAATGTCTGCAGTCAAGAAACTCATGTGTCCGAATTTGAAAAATATGGCCCAGATTACGTCAAAACTAGTGACTACTCTCCACATTCGATACAATCGATTTTTAAAGACTGCTTGCAGGTAAATGACGTCACTCCAGATCGAAGAAAACTGATAATCTCTTCAAAGGCGTATATTTTAACAAAGTACAAGGTGGCGCAAAAATAACCTTCCGATGTTTTTTGGCTGTAATTTAAAAAAAAAATGAAAAACTTTGATTCTTCTTGTGGATTATTTTTATTTGGTCTTTTAATTTTTTTTACATCAAGTCGAGAATATGATGTCATGTAAATGGCCGCCGCCACAGTTGATTGTCATTTGAGCCCTTTTTATGGCATTTTCCATCACTTCGGCCAAAACTTCCGGCGATAGGTGCTCACATTCTTGACGGATATTGTCTTTAAGAGCTGCAAGAGTCTGAGGCTTGTTGACATAAGCCCGCGACTTCAAAAAGCCCCACAAAAAGAAGTCTGGAGCAGTCAAATCAGGCGATCTTGCTGGCCAGTGCAAATCACCAAATCGGGAGATTAGGCGCCCAGGAAATGCATCCTTCAGCATATCGGTTGTGGCACGTGCAGTGTGTGCCGTTGCACCGTCCTGTTGGAACCACATGTTTTCCAATCCCAATTCATCAAGTTGCGGCAAAAAGAACTCGTTGATCATTGCTCTGTAGCACTCACCATTCACAGTAACCGTTTGGCCCGCGACATCTTCGAAGAAAAAAGGTCCCATGACTCCTCCAGCGAAAACAGCTCACCATACAGTGACTTTGAGCGGGTGTAATGGCTCTTCGTGGGTAACACGCGGATTTTCAGTGCCCCAGAAGCGTAAATTTTGCTTATTTACGTACCCGCTAAGATGGAAATGGGCCTTAGCACTCATGATTATTTTTGATGAAAAATCATCTTATCTTAAAATCAGCAATATTCCGCGTTCTGGAGCAGTGTAGCGTAACATTGTTTATTAACGTGTATTTCGCATGTGTTTACAACACAAATGTCAAAACAGAACTGACATTAGGGGCCAATCGCAAAATTTATAGCATTTTCTGATAGGAGGATTACTTTTGCGCCACCTTGTACATGAAGATGAGCCGAATGTTATAAAAGTTTTTTAAATTAATTTTAAAATGTTAAAATAAACTTATGGTCTTCAACTCAGCGACGTACAAAAGTCTCAGCTAGGCGACACATTAAAACGTCATGACGTAGTTTTTGGAGAAATCGGAGAGCCTACTTCCTATGCGGTGCATAAAATAAACACAGGCAATCATGAGCCTATAATGTCACCACCATATCGACTATCAATTGCGAAAACGAAACAGCTTAAAGAAGAAATAGATAAAAGGTGACTATGGGAATATTGGAAGATTGCAAATCAGCTTGGTCATCACCGGTGGTTATGGTACCAAAGAAGGATGGAGGTGTACGTGTTTGTGTGGACTACCGCAAGTTAAATGCTACAGCAGCACCTGACCGATATCCGCTGCCTCGTATGGACGATCTGCTCCACGTGGCGAAAAGTACTCAATTTATGACAACACTTGACCTTCAGAGCGGTTACTACCAAATTAAGAATGCCTTTTGGATTGCGAAATGCTCCAGCAACATTCCAGCGTTTGATTGACAGGTTCAAAGCAGCTATATCTCAAGTACAAATATTGGCTTATTTCGATGATCTCATCATATGTTCCTCATCTTTTCATGAACATGTAAATTATTTAAATATTGTCTTTGAAAGACTCAATAAATTTAATTTAAGAGTTAACAACTCAAAATGTCGTTTCTGTTGTTCGGAAGTTAGGTATCTTGGGCATATTCTAACTAAAAATGGTATTTGCGTAGATCCAGGTAAGACAAGTGCGATAGCTAATCGCCAAGAGCCAAGAAATGTTAAGGAGTTAATTTCGTTTATTCAAACTTTCTCATGGTATAGACGGTTTATTAATCACTATGCTAAAACCACTAAACCCCTAACAGATTTAACCAAGAAAAATCAGGTGTGGATCTGGGATGAACCACAACGTAATATTTTTAAGAAACTTAAAGAAATGCTAATATCCTCACCAATACTTAAGCAAGCTGAAGATGCACCACCTTTCATTATTAAAACTGATGCCAGCGTATATGCCCTTGAAGCTGCTTTACTCCAGGGGGAGGGCAAGGACGAACACCCTATAGAGTTTGCAAGTCGACTGCTATCGAAAGCAGAGAGAAATTATTCCACACTAGAGCGCGAATCACTCGCTATCATTTGGGTTTGTGCAAAATTTAAGGCATATATTGAAGGCGCTGAAATAGTGTTGCCGATCATCAGCCGTTGAAGTTGCTCCTCGGCGTAAAAACACCATCCGGTCGTCTGGCAAAATGGGCTTTGCAGATTCAGCAGCATAACTTCAAAATTGAATACACGCCAGGAAGATCGAAAGCAGACATGCTTTCAAGGCCACCACATCAGGATGATGAAACACTTATGCAAGTAAATGCTCTGTTTTTACATAGATGTTCTTCATAAAACCACAGTCGAAATGCGACTTGAGCAGCTTAAAGATTCAAATGTAAAGGAAATTATTACGTCACTGGAGTCCGAAGATGAAAATATTAATCGATGGATAGACCGAGGATACATCATTAGTGAAGGTATTTTACACTGCTATTACAACGAGGAAAATGCTGACGCACAATACGTAATGTCAGCGCACGAGCGCCCAGAAATTCTAAAACTTTATCATGATGACTGTACAGCTAGCCATTATGGAGTTGAAAGAACCATAGCTAAAATCGCTTCAAGATATTATTGGCCTGGCATGCGAGCAGAGATAAGGAAATATCGATTGTCAACGACTCAAAGCAGTTAATATGAAACCCGCAGGACTATTACAAACAACTAGCAGTAAGCAACGATTTGAAGTGCTAGCAGTTGATCTCTTTGGTCCTTTGCCAAAACCTGACGAAGGTTTTCAATGGATTTTCATCGCAGAAGATGTTGCCTCTCGTTGGATTGAAATTTTCCCGCTGAAAGAAACCACAGCAGAAGCTTGTGCTAAAATACTAATCGATGAACTTTTCCTTTGATATGGTTTACCACGTCGCACAGTGGGGTATTCTACCCTGAAAATGGATAACAATTCACCTAGTAGACTAAAGAAAATTTTGACTTTTGTTTAAGTTAGAATAGGTCCAAATAAGAAAAAAACCACAATCAGTTGATAGGCTTTGGTGGATTTATTTTGTTTTTTTTTTTAAGAAAAGCATTTTTTTTTATTTAAGTTCCGAGGCAGCTATTTTTGGTATATTTTTATAATTTAAATATGAATTTTTAATCACTGCCGCTTGATAAAACTCAATCGTATGGATTATGAAAAATCGATGTCACGACTTTCACCACTCCCTTCTTCGTTAACTTCATCGGTTTCATCAGTGTCTTCACCGTTGCTTTCATTTGTTGGCACCAATGGTTCTACAATCAAATCTACAGCAGTTTGTGGCAGCTTTTGCAACTTCTTTTGAGGTAATTTTCTTTTGCTCGAAATAATAAGATCAGAAGTTATGAAAAACCTATTGAAAATATCCTCGAGCGATTTTTCTCGGCTGATTTTTCGTGAAAAATGGTCCCTGAATGTTTTGAAGTCATTGTTGCAAGCTTTGTCAAAGCATTAGTTCTTTTGTTCTTGGTTCCCTCGTCACAAATGGAAGTTCTGAATTGGAACTTCAAATGGAAGTTCTTTGTGACTTCGTTTTGCTCGTGTGCAACCGTTAAAAGCTATCGATGAATCTAGCCAACTTTCGTTCGCTTTAAGAAAACGTTCTTCGTGTCGAGAAGACCTAGTCCATAGAGTTTTGAACTCAAAAATTAAGGACCTTACCCTATCATCAAACTCTGATATAGTGTTTAGGCGGCAACCCTAAAGAAGGAAAGGTCAAAGATTAATGCCCACTGATGTAAAATATTACATACTTACTTATCGACTCGTTCGATTATCGATTTTCGATAACCGAACGAGTCCCTCGATCGGCTTCTCCGTCGAGTTTTCGGTCGGCTTAATGGCTTCCCTTCCTTTTTGGTCAGCAAAAACTACCAGACGCCTTTTTGGAAATCAAAACTTTTTAATTAAATTGTGATCCATATTTCGTGCCAGCATCAACTGTTTAAATTTCTCAGCACTCCACATATTAGAATCTGTAACTAAAGGTATAATTAAATAAAACAATATTGTATTTAAAATTTAAACTTACCGCTTTTATTTCTTTACTTTCGGTGCATTTGCGAGTAAATCTTGGTCACCAATTGAACAAGATTTACTTCCAATTCTAGACTGACTTAGCTTCTATATCGCAGCACCTATTGCCGCCTGTACGCCAGCAGCCACAGTGAAACAATCACAAGGAACAAATATCACCCTAATTTGTTTATGGTCCTTCTGAAGCCGTCTTAGTCAGCCAGAAGAAAAGTCAAGCACGAAGAAAGTCACCAATCATCCTTTGCAGTACCAGCAGTTAAAAAAGTGAGTTGATTAATTCATTATATCGTGTCTCTTAGAGTTTTTTTTTAATACTTATTTAAGTAATTGTGCTAAAATAAACCAAGTGAAAAGATAAAAATATATATAAGTGAAGAAAAATTTAATGAACTTAAAGTGCGTTAATTAAGTAAACTATTTTTCAATTATTGGCATATAATTAAAAAATTTTTTTAAAATAAATATTAAATTAATCAAAAAAAAAAAAAAATTCCTGAATTGACAATAAATTTTTCTTCACACACAAACACTCACAATCTATATATATGGCACAAAGTGTCCGTCCGTACGTGCGGCAATTTCATTTGTATCGTCCGTCAGTGCAATTAGTTTTATATTTTTTATATAAATTAAATTACCTGTGTTTTAGCTGAAGATCAGCATTAAAAAAAAGAAGGAAATCAAACAAAAATCGGCACAAAGTAAACGAAAATATAGTGTGTTTTGCCGTCGGCATTTGCATGTTTTCAACACTATTTTTTTTCAACGTTCGACATTAGTGTTAATGGCTTATCAAAATACGCGATTAACTAGTTTTCAACACTTTATTACACCGGTGAAATTTCATTATTTCATTATTTCATTTCATTTTTAAAATTTTGAAATTCGCAAAATAAAAACTAAGCACTTTTTTTCGTTTGTTTCATTGACTTTGTGCAAAACAAAACACACACACACACGCGAGAACAAAATATATTTATCACATATAATTACACATAACAAATTTTATGTTCTCGAGTTTATTATAAAATTCTATATAAAATTTAAAATTTTATAGGTGTAATATTGAATGATTTAAGCCGAGTTAATAACGACCGGCTATTTTTAAAAATCATTGGTTTTTTTTTCAGAAAAAAAAGCACTTAAAATTTTGTGCTACAAAAAAAAACAAACACATTTCGCGTGTCTGTCCACGGTAAAATACAATAGAGCAAGAGTTTTCTACAGATTAGAAAACTTGCCTATTGCAAAAATTACATTTTTTATAAAAACAACCTTAAGCAATTGTCCGTCGGCAATTGCTGCACAACAAAGCAATTTTTTTTTGCATTGTTTTGTCATTGACCAAACAGAGCACACACTCACATACATACGCGCGAGCAAAAAAAAAAAAAAACATTTTTTTGTCCGTCCGAAAGTTTTAGCAGGTTTCATTCTGCACTTTCGTTGAGGTTTTTTATTACTTTTTATATTCGATTCTTAATCGATATATTTCGCGGTTTTATTATTTCACGTTTTTTGGTTATGTTTTTTGAAAAACACAGTGATTTATTATAAATTTATTTGGAACAATTTTTTTTTTTGTTTAAACAAAACAAGCACACATACACTCGCGCACTCACGTATATAACCAATACGATTGCTTAGCCACATAATTTGGCACATCGCGTTTTTTTTAATGTTTTTTCGTTTTTTGTTAAACGCACTGTGTTAATTAATTAAGTTTATTTTATTACACTGCGTTATAGTTGTGAAAAAATTATTTGTACAAAAGAAAAACACTCGGCGAAACGGGCAGAAACAAACAAGCCAGAAGCAAACAACGCGAGAAAGAAGTAGAGAAGGAAGATTCGGACATTGGAGACAGCTGGATAAGCAACTTCGAAAAAGAGTTGCCAACTCGACGAAAGCTTATCGCACCTATTGCGACTTGCAACCTTGGCTTTACGAATCTTCGTGGGAGTTTGTTTTAAGTTTTTATATATATTTATAAAGTATAAATTGTAATAAATACAAAAAAAAAATAAACTTAAAAAAAAGAGAAAAAAAAATAAATTAAGAAAAATAAAAAAAAAAAAAGAATTGTCTTTATTTATAAGCGATTTTATTTCGCAAGAAAAAAAAATTAGTTTTTTGTTAACTAGCGATTTTATTTCGCAAGAAAAAAAAAATTAACACCACTTATATTAGTTTTATTTGTGAAGTTTAAACGGAATATAAACCAGGTATACAACATTTTAAGCAAATTAAGCCTGAAATTACCTACTGGTTTATGGTTTCTACAAATTAGAAACTGTCAAAAAATAAAAATATTTTTTGAATTTTTGTCGACTTTTCTAGTTTCGACGAATTAGTAATTGGTGAAAAATATTTTTAAGCATTTTAAGCTTAAAATTTACCAAAACCAAAAAAAAATTTTTCTACATATTAGAAAAATATTTTCTCGATCTTGTCAATTTTTTATTGTTTTTCGACGAGTCAGAAATTTGGTAAAAAATATTTTTAAGCATTTTAAGCTTAAAATTTTACCAAACCCTCAAGAATTTTCTACTTATCAGAAAAATATTTTTTGAATTTTTTTCGATTTTTCTGGTTTTCGACGAATTAGTAATTTGGTGAAAAATATTTTTAAGCATTTTTAGCTTGAAATTTACCAAAACAAAATTTTTTTTTTCTCTACTTATTAGAAAGTTATTTTCTCGATTTTTACCGAATCAAAAATTTGGTGAAAAATATTTTTTAGCATTTTTAGCTTAAAATTGACCAAAGCAAAATTTTTTTCTACTTGTTAGAAAAATATTTTCTCGATTTTTGTCGAAATTTTTATTTTTTTTCTCTTCCTCTTCATTACACTTTCTCAATAAATTAAAATGGCGAAACTAACCTCTTTCATGAGAAATGCGGACACCATTATTGATCTTGAGAAAGATTTCAATGATATTCTTCAAGAGGAACACACAATTTTCGCGCTTATAATTCAAGAGGATGAACTGAAGTCTCAATGGAATAACCTTAAGTCTTCATATGACGCGTGCTTGCTGAAATTAGTGGCAGCGAGTAATGATGATGATGAGACTGTCACCCTCGTGAAAGTAAAATATCGCCTATGTTATCAAACATACGTTCGATGTCTTGCAACAATGAACGAACTAAGCGATCAGTTGTCCAGGGCGAAGATACGTAGTGAAGTTGATATTTCACGAGTGGAGCTGCCGATGTCAGGCCACAATATCAACTTGCCGTCATGTGACACGGAAATTTTTCATGGCGATTATGTAACATGGCCTTCATTCAGAGATATGTTTTCAGCCATTTACATTTCAAATAATCGGCTAACACCTGTTGAGAAATTTTTTCATCTCAATCAGAAAACCCGCGAAGAGGCAAAAGAGATTGTTCAAAAATCCCCTCTCACGCATGAAGGGTTTGCGACAGCCTGGAAGAACTTGACTGACCGCTATGAGAATAAGCGGATTCTGGTGAATAGTCAACTAAAGGTTTTATTTAACCTGCCAGTGTTGCAACAGAGTGTGGAAGTGGAATTAAGAAACTTCAAAGGGATATTAACAATTGTATTTCCGCACTGACAATACACCAAGTAGATATTAGCAATTGGGATGCTATTTTTACGTACAAGGTGGCGCAAAAATAACCTTCCGATGTTTTTTAGCTATAATTTAAAAAAAATGAAAAACTTTGATTCTTCTTGTGGATTATTTTTATTTGGTCTTTTAATTTTTTTTGCATCAAGTCGAGAATATGATGTCATGTAAATGGCCGCTGCCACAGTTGATTGTCATTTGAGCCCTTTTTATGGCATTTTCCATCACTTCGGCCAAAACTTCCGGCGATAGGTCCTCACATTCTTGACGGATATTGTCTTTAAGAGCTGCAAGAGTCTGACGCTTGTTGACATAAACCCGCGACTTCAAAAAGTCCCACAAAAAGAAGTCTGGAGCGGTCAAATCAGGCGATCTTGCTGGCCAGTGCAAATCGCCAAATCGGGAGATTAGGCGCCCGGGAAATGCATCCTTCAGCATATCGGTTGTGGCACGTGCAGTGTGTGCCGTTGCACCGTCCTGTTGGAACCACATGTTTTCCAATCCCAATTCATCAAGTTGCGGCAAAAATAACTCGTTGATCATTTGATTTTCAGTGCCCCAGAAGCGTAAATTTTGCTTATTCACGTACCCGCTAAGATGGAAATGGGCCTCATCACTCATGATTATTTTTGATGAAAAATCATCTTCCTCTTGGTGGTGATTAATTCCGCGTTCTGGAGCAGTGTAGCGTAACATTGTTTATTAACGTGTATTTCGCATGTGTTTACTACACAAATGTCAAAACAGAACTGACATTAGGGGCCAATCGCAAAATTTATAGCATTTTCTGATAGGAGGATTACTTTTGCGCCACCTTGTACTTGTGTTCTACAAAGTTGCCTGAGACTACGCTCTCATTATGGGAGCAATCGATTGAAAACAAGGCAGAAATCCCCAAATGGGCTGACCTTAATAAGTTTCAGACTTTAGAAACAGTGTGCGACTTTAGAGGTGCTGTGCCAAAAGGGCCAAAACCTAAGGCACCTTCACCAAATGTGAAGAAAGTCAACACAAACCAGGCAAATGTGACGAACAACAATTGCAAACTGTGTAAAAACCAGCAACACGCATTGAAGTTCTGTCCAAAGTTTTTGGCCATGAGTATTAATGACAGATCGTCAACTGTTAGGCGTTTTCATTGCTGCCTAAACTGTCTGTCAACTAGTCATGTTGCAAAAAATTGCAAAAGCGGGTACAACTGCTCCACATGTGGACAACGACATCATTCGTTGCTTCATAGAGACTTTCGAGGTGCAAATAATCATCTCAATGCGGGAGGTCCAAACACAAGTTCGATACAGTCCACTCGATCACTCGCAGCGCCATCGCAAACATCTGCAAGCGCTAGCGAGAATATACAATCGTGTTTTGCCTCAAGCTGGGATTTTGCTGGGAACCGCCATTATTAACATTTGCCATCGAGGAGCTGTATTCAAAGCCAGAGCACTTATTGATTCTGGCTCCGAAGGCTCTTTCATTTCGGAAAGACTACAGCGAATTATCCAGCTGCCCACTCGCCGTGTTTGCGCTCAAGTCTCCGGACTTAATAATGTGGTATCTGCCAGAGTGCTAAAAGCCTGCACTTTGGTGATTGGATCACCTATTGATCCGACTATTCAACTTACCACAAGCGCTTTAATTCTGGCAAGGATCGCAGGAAACCTTCCTTCATGCTCAGTAGATCCGTTGATGCAGCAAGCCTTTCCAGAGCTTGTTCTTGCGGATAAACGTTTCTACTGCAGCGATCAAGTAGATGTGTTACTAGGTGGTGATTTATACCCACAACTTCTTCTTGACGGTATCCGTCGAAATATTCTTGGGTCACTTATTGCTCAAGAAACAATATTCGGCTGGATCTTAACCGGCTCCGTTCCAACCACGGCGCAGAAACCTCCCTCCTCGACTGTCGTGTCATATTTCAGTGAAATTTCACTGGATCGACAGTTAGCATCATTTTGGGAGCTTGAGGAGGTACCTTAAAATATTGTGTCCAACAGCGCAGACAAATTCTGTGAGGACAACTTTGTCAACACAACAAGGCGTAATTCGGATGGTCGGTATGTAGTGACTTTCCCTTTTAAGGAAAGTTATCTGCAGAAAATCATTTTAGGAGATTCACGCTACATTGCTCTCTGACAATTTCTGCGCAACGAGGTCAGGTTAAATAAGAATATAGATTCTAAAAAGGAGTACGATGGTGTTCTGAAAGAATATCTGGAACTGGGCCATATGAGAGAAGTGTCTTCTTGTCTTACTCCGAGGCCGACTCAGAGTTATTACCTTCCTCATCACGCCGTCATGAAACCAGATAGCACCACTACAAAGGTTCGTGTGGTCTTCAACGCGTCAAGCCCTACATCGAATGGCTTAAGTCTGAACGATGTTCTGCATGCAGGACCAGTCTTGCAAAGTGATCTAACTTTGCGAATCCTGAAGTGGCGGTTCTTCCAATTTGTTTTCAATGGTGACATCGAAAAGATGTACCGCCAAATTTTAGTAAGGGAAGACCATCAGCGATTCCAGCGAATAATTTTTCGCGACCAAACAGGGAATCATCTACAAGATTTTCAGCTGAAAACTGTCACCTTTGGGGTAAATTGTGCTCCATTCCTAGCGCCGCGAACATTGTTGCAACTAGCCGACGATGTGGAAAGTAGCTTGCCACTAGCGTCAAAAATTTTGCGTCACCATATGTACGTAGGTGACGCACTGGCGGGAGGTCATGACGTAGAGTCAGCAGTCCAAGCTCGAATAGACTTGGATAAAGCGGCCGAATCAGCAGGCTTTACACTGCGAAAATGGACGGGCAACTCCGATGAAGTGCTACGTGGAGTCCCGAAAAGTCATCGGCTACGTGAAGATTTTCTGGAGCTGGAGGACACGAGTAACGTGAAGACACTGGGCATTCGATAGAACGCCCGGTTTGACTACTTCTAAATACTTCCACGCTCGACCGCTAAATCAAGAGGGTAGTTTTTCCAAATGAGAGGTTTTGTCGGCGATCGCAAAACTTTTCGATGCTGCAGGGTGGTTGGCGCCGGTCTTGGTCATCGCAAAAATCCTGATGCAACAAGTTTGGTTGGATGGCATCGGGTGGGATGATCAACTGATCCCGTCGACTTTGCAGCGTTGGCAAGTATTTTTGGAAAACTACCCTCACATAAGCAATATCCGGATTCCACGTTGGATAGATTTTTCTCCCGAAGGCGATCTCCAGTTCCATAGCTTCTGCGATGCTTCAGAGAAAGCGTATGGAGCCGCCATCTACATTCGTGTCAGACGCTTAGACATCATAAGCGTCCATCTCCTCGTAGCGAAAACAAAAGTGGCACCAGTCAAGACGGTGTCCTTACCTAGACTCGAGCTGTGCGGTGCACTTCTGCTGGCAGAGGTTGAAGCGTTTCTGACAAATTTAGAAACGTTTAACAATCAGCTGTTCTTATGGACAGATTCGACCATTGTGCTGGCGTGGTTGCGTAAACAGGCATGTGCCTGGACCACTTTCGTCGCTAATCGAGTCGCAAAAATCAGCGAAAAGGTAGGAACCGATAACTGGAGTCATGTGGATTCAGCAGAAAATCCAGCAGATCTGGCCAGCAGAGGTTTGGAGCCACAACACTTGAAGGATAGTTCATTGTGGTGGCATGGACCAGTCTAGCTACAACAGGAGCCCAGCTGGTGGCCAAATCGAGGTGACGAATACGAAACCACGATGGAAGCAAAAGCCATAAAAGCTCATGTGGCATGCTCTAAGCATATCAACTTCTTAGAGCGCTTTTCTTCATTGCCTCGAGCCTTGCGAGTTCTGTCGTGCGTATTACGATTCTTCCATAGAACTCAGCAGCAAGAAATTAAAGATACAACCAAACGACTCGTTATTGAGAGTCAAAAATTGGGCTATCCATCTGAATATGCCCAGTAGTCGAAGAAGATTGTTATTGATTCAAAGAGTTAAATATTAAATTTGAACCCTTTTCTCGACAGTCAAAAGATACTTAGAATTGGCGGTCGCTTATCGGAAACGGAACACATCACTTATGATGAACGTCATCCGGTAATTCTACCATATGATTGTCAATTTTCTAAGTTACTCGTGAAGTTCACCCACGAAATCTCCATTCATGGTGGGAGCCAACTTGTGTTGCGACTTATTCGGATGCAATATTGGATTCCCAGAGTAAAGAACATGATCAAGTCCATCATACATAACTGCAAGGTATGCGTTATCGACCGCAAGAGGTTGCAGACTCAGATGATGGCCTCACTGCCCCCAGAGCGCACAAAACTATCTCGACCATTTGCCTCCACTGGAGTTGATTTTACGGGTCCATATGACATAAAAAATTATACAGGTCGCGCTTGTCTCATAACCAAGGGCTATACATATTTGTGTTTTTGTCTGCTTTGCTACAAAGGCAATTCATTTAGAGGCGACTAGCGATCTCAGCACTGTCACCTTTTTGGCAGCATTTTCGAGATTTGTCTCACGCAGAGGTTGTCCGGAGAAAATGTACTCAGACAATGGAACCAACTTTGTCGGTGCCTCGCGAGCCTTTAAAGAAGATTTTAAAGCTTTTCTCAACGACTCTAAAGATAAAGTGGTGTCCAAGTTTGCTCAACAATACTTAACTTGGCATTTTATTCCAGCAGGCGCTTCCCATATGGGAGGTCTGTGGGAGGCGGGAGTAAAAAGTTTTAAATTACACTTTCGTAAAGTAGCTTTTGACTTGAAATATACCTTTGAGGAGCTCTCAACATTGCTATCGCGAATCGAAGCATGCTTGAACTCACGCCCTCTTAGCCCAATGTCGTCAGATCCAAATGATCTTGCGTTCTTAACTCCTGCGCATTTCTTAGTAGGAGGACCTTTACTTGCTCCAATTGAGCCAGATACTGATGAAAATCCAATGTCTATCAAATATCGTTGGCAAAAATTGAAGGCATTGAACCAGAAGTTCTGCCACATTAGGATAAATGACTACCTCAAAGAACTTCACAAACGAAATAAGTGGAAACATCCCCGCGAAGATCTGACAGTTGACGACTTGGTGGTAATAAAAGCAGACAATCTCTCGGCCACCGAGTGGCGATTAGGTAGAGTCGTGAAGGTGTATCTCGGCTCTGACAATCGTGTCCGTGTCACCGATCTGCGCACGGAACGTGGCATTATTACTCGGCCTGTCGTCAAATTAATTATTCTGCCTCCACCTCCGTAGATATATGTTTTCGTCCGTTCAAGTCGTAGCTAGAAGTCTTCGTCTGTAATAATTGTGTGCGTGTTGTCCTTACTTTCGGTTCGAGGGATTAACATTTTTAATCTTTCTTCTTTTCTAGCAACAAAAATATCGAGTGTCGGACAATCGCCGGCTGAAGTCGCCTTAAAGTGCCGAGTGTGCTTGGGGCGGCACCCGCTTCGTTTTTGCAAGGCGTTTGTCGCCGGGAATGTTGCCAATCGCCTGCGGTACATTTTAAATTTTGTTCCCGGTGTCTCTCCCCAAACCACAAAACCAGCGAATGTTCCAGCGACGGGTGTTGCAGCAAATGCGAGGGGTCGCATCACACCATGCTGCATCTAAACCAATTCAAGGTCGCAGGAAAGTTGTCACCGCCCAAGCCGCACGACGTAGAGAGGGGAGTTTTGCCGACCAGCCTAATGTGGTTGCATTGAGCGTTGAGGGGGATCAGGTGCCTTCCGAAAATGATGAGGCGCGATTGGCTCGATGCATCCGCAACGCAGAAGAGTCGCGTGCATTCCGACCATCGCTGCACAGCAATGCACAGCCAAGATCGCGTAAAACGCGGCGCTCCGGTAGACGGTCACGAGCATCCAAGAAAGAGCATCGCAATCGTGGTCAAGGACGGACACGACCAACGTACCGTCGCTCAAATAGTGGCGCTCAGCGCCTGCCCTCGCCATCACCGTTGCCATGTTTGCAACAGGTGACTTCGCTCCTCCCCATGGCGGTCGTCAAGGTGATCGATAAGGGTCGCCTGCATCGGAAAGTTCCATCATCTCCCAGCGTCTCGTTCGCCAACTTGGGTTGCCATCGAGGATGGTTGGTTCTCAAGAGGTTTGCTCCTTAACCCTCCGAGCAAACTATGAGTCGAACCAATTGGTGACAACCCAAGCAAAGGTGTTACGTCACTTCCCACGAGTCACGCCTAGGCAGAGTCTGGACACGTCTATCAGAGCACAGTTTTCGAACCTGATGCTTGCAGACCCCGACTTCCTCACTTCGTCTCCGGTCGGTATGGTGCTAGGGGTAGCCGTATACCCAAAAATTATTCAACCGGGAATATCTCCGAGTGGTTTGGGTGGAGTCGTTATACAAAACTCCATTTTTGGTTGGCTACTGTCGGGAACGGTCGCCCAATAATATTTCACAACAATGCCATGTATCATGCCATTTATACTATATATTTTTGAACATATTTTGAATTTATGAACTTGTTATTGCACAAATGAATTTTATTTTTAATAAAGCTTTGAGACACAATGAATTGATCAACACTTTTTTACTAGATTTAAGGTATTTCTAAGCTATATATGAATTTATCTTACAGTAATACTGCAAGGGGGCCGGCATGTTTAGACGGCAACCTAAAGAAGGAAAGGTCAAAGATTAATGCCCACTGATGTAAAAGATTACATACTTACTTATCGACTCGTTCGATTATCGATTTTCGATAACCGAACGAGTCCCTCGATCGGCTTAGTGGCTTCCCTTCCTTTTTGGTCAGCAAAAACTACCAGACGCCTTTTTGGAAATCAAAACTTTTTAATTAAATTGTGATCCATATTTCGTGCCAGCATCGACTGTTTAAATTTCTCAGCACTCCACATATTGGAATCTGTAACTAAAGGTATAATTAAATAAAACAATATTGTATTTAAAATTTAAACTTACCGCTTTTATTTCTTTACTTTCGGTGCATTTGCGAGTAAATCTTGGTCACCAATTGAACAAGATTTACTTGCAATTCTAGATTGACTTAGCTTCTATATCGCAGCACCTATTGCCGCCTGTACGCTAGCAACCACAGTGAAACAATCACAAGGAACAAATATCACCCTAATTTGTTTATATAGTGTTAATTGAAGGTCGTATTTGTTCTTTTAGATATTTATTTAAAAAGTTAAATTTGTCATTAAATTCCTTGGAGTCAGATTTCTTCATTATGTTGTAAAGACTTCGACGAATAAAAAAGTATACACTTGATTGCGTTCCTACAAGGGAGATAAACATTTTGAGAACCTTAAAAATGTAATCATAAGCTATGTACCCTTTACCGAATTACATAGTATATAGAACATAACTTTCGTTATTACTACAAATTGCACAAAACAAGCTTTGAACGACACTTTATACAAAAACAAAGGATTGCAATAACAATAGTTAATAAACATAAACAATGATGTTGATTTCACACGTACCCTGCAAACTGCAGGGCAAACAATTTATGTCTTGCTAATATCAAAATGAGAAATAAGTATTAAAATCGAACAAATATAATTTAATTTAATAGCTTAACACATTCATCTGCTTCTTTTAATATTTAAAAAGCCGGTGTTTGAAGGAAACATCAACTATCTACCTTAATTGTGGAAAGGTGTACTGAATATGCCGCTTTCCATAATGTAGGGTAAAAAAAAAGCGGATAACAAAAAAAAAAGTGAAGAAGAGAACTGGTAAACAACAACAAAAAACAGCAAAATCGGTTTAGTATTTAGATTTATTTTGGACTTTATTTTTATTTGTTTTTCGAAGTAAAATCGTAAATTCGTGACATGTAAGTTCTAGTAAAAAAATTGAAATACCGCGAAAGTGCGCAGCATTGACGCAACTTTTTTTTATAGAATATAGCTTGAATGTCTAGAATGAATATAGATATGTGAAGAAATCTTCGTTCGTTCGGTAACACTTTCTTCTTCATCTTTTTATAACACATTTACATGTATAAAAAAGGAGCGCAAACAATAATTTACATCATTTGGAATAAGCAGGCGATGAGAATATGCAAAACTGTTTAAGTCTTATCTCCAAAATTTATGTACAAACAAAAGCATACATAATATTAAACAATAAACTTTGCATTCTGGTTTTTTTATTTAATTATTAATTAAATCTGCTTCCTTTACTCTAACATAAAATTCTCGTCGCTTATTTGTAGAGTGTTGGAGTACGCAGCTTGGGAACATTCGATTCTTTTATAATTCACTCGATATGTGTAAAGTTTCTTAAATATTTACATATGTCACCAATTGGCCACGCCACATTAATTTAACTTATATTGGTTTGTATTTAAATTTGCCTTTTGGCCACCCTTTGTGGGTATTTACTTATTTGTAAATTCATTGTGAACCGACCGCATTCTTTGTTATTTGGCATTCGCTGTTCCTTTGTTCGGCATAACTGCGCCATTTTAAGTAAATTCGTAGATCATAAATTCAGTCGTCAGGTAAGATCACTCTACTATAAGATATCCTTTAATAACTTGTATTCCTTATAGAAATAAACCATACATATACACACATATTTTAATCAATAAAGGCCGTGTTCTTGAGTTAAACTCGCATTCCCTGGTAGACTCAGTCGCAGTCAGCGACAATTTCTTTATTTCGCACGCTCGCAATCAAGTTTGCATTGCGAGAAGCGACCAAACGTGTGGTAGCATATTCGCATGAGTCAGGAGCCACCAAGGAGAAGCCCACGCATTGTTTCAGAGACATTTAAAGATAAGCCCGCATCCAACGCCGCTGAAGCTGGCAAATCTTCAAAAGTCATCATGTCTACCACGCAAAAAACTGCTGCCTCTGCCATTGCAGCACCACTCGCCACCGGTACATGTTCCGTTAGCCCCAGCACGTTCAGAGCCGCTGCCCATGCCGACGCAGCAACCGGCAGTGCTGGAAAACATGGTACAAGTACCACAACTGCCGTTTCGACCAACACATCGAAACCCGCTGCCCATGCCGACGCAGCAACTTGCACTGCTACTGCAGCAGCCAACTGCAGTCCACCCTCCAACTAACTATCACCCGTCTTCCGAATCAACACAATGCTTTCGCATTCATAGGGGGCATCCCCTGAGCCTTGGTTTAGTCTAAAAAAACAAAAAAAGAGAAGTATGTTAGCAAATTTTAATTCTTCTCATATAACAGATTTGCAGCAAGAAATAGAAAATCGCAAAGAACAGCTAAGAAATGCCCAAAGCTTGCTCAAATTAGCATCGAATAACGCGCCGATGTCAAGTTCCACATCTTTGTCATCGTTTGGACATCAGCAAGAGTCATCAGCAACTCCGCCATTAAGCTTCGTTCAGCTGCCGATGGCAGAAGCAACACAGCCGACTTCGTTTGCAACAGCGACGCCAGTAACAATTGCTGTCTTTTCATCAACGTCACATGCAGCAGTAGGCGCGCTGCCGACTTCGTACGCCAACGTCAACTCGTCTAGCTGTGTCGCCAACATAACCGAAGTCAATTCCGAACGTTTGCATGTACCAATAACGTGATCGCCACATGTTCGTCATATTGGTAATGCAGTCGAACACCTTGCCGTATCATATAATGGTCAGAATTAACCTGGATTACAACCAACGATTGGTAATGCAGCTCAAAACAATTTTTATCCAGCGAACTGTCAAACGCCACCCATAAAATATAGTCCGAACAGTCAAAATATAGTGCATCGAAAACTTCATGACTTGCCTGAATTTGCTGGCACTCCTGAAGACTGGCCAATGTTTTCAACCGCTTTTTCTCAATCGTCTGCTGTTTATAAATACAATAATTTTGAAAATTGTCAGCGCTTGCAAAGAGCTCTAAAAGGCAACGCGCGGGAGTGTGTGAAGTCATTACTACAGTGTTCCCAGATTGGGGGATTTTCCCCTAGATTTAGGGGTTTTTTCGGTTTAGTAGAAAATTTAGGGGTCACAAATCTTTAGGGGAAAACTTTAGGGGATTTTAATTTTCTGTTAGGGTTTTTTGAGAATTTTTAGTGGTTTCTAAAAGAAGCGGCATCATCAACTATGAACTGTATTTTTTTGCATTTGATGCACCCTTTTGTGTTATATTTTTCATTTTGTTTTAGCTCTTATAAGGTTTATTTTGTCAAAGTGAGTCAAAACAATTGCGTACTATCGAAACAATACTGTTTTGCAGCTGATTGTTTGTCGAATGAGCGAAATTGCACCAGAATATGTGAGAAATGAGAAGCTGTTTTAAATTCTGACGAGGAAGCATATATTTAAATTTGTTTTTATTTTTATTTTTTTTTATTTTTGAATTGATTTTTTAATTAACAAAAAAAAAAGAAAAAAATGTTAAAAAACAAAAATGAAATAACGTGAAAGTATGTTTCTAAATTTATTAAGCCGTTTTTCTTTTACTTAAATTTAGTAGAAAAAATCTAAATAGTTCAACCTAATTACAATCGAAAAATAATACTTTCATAAAATATAGTATATCTGCCTTATATTTCTTAAAAAGTTGGCTGCGAAAAGTTGCGCATAAGATAAAACACTTCATTTAAAAAACGCTTAAAAACAAGTTTTCCTCAAAATGCAAATTTTCAAGACAAATTCTGTTACACTAAAAGATGTGTTTGTGTTAATTAACAAAGGTACTTAAAATTAGTAAGATATATTTTTGTTTTCTCTCCCGTATTGCCATGTTCCCGTCTGTCCGATTGTCTGTCTGTACGTCTGTCATGGCGGTTATAGCTCTTATATTGAGGCGATCTTAATCAAATTCAAAATATGTAATTTCTTTATTACTTGAGTTTGTGTTTTTTTAAGTTCCTCAATGAATTACTATGTACAAAAAACTAATGTGATTTTTTTTTAGTACAAAAATTTTTTTTGATATTGTATTTATTTACATCAATTAAACAAAATATTCAATAAATTAACTCAAAAAAATTTTACGGTTTTTTTTTTATTTTTAGGGGAAAATTCAGCAAATTTTTTCAGATTTAGGGGAAAGAAGCTCAACCTATCTGGCAACACTGCATTACTAATTCACCCAGACAATGTGACAAGCGCTATGGAACAACTCTATCTCCAATTGGTCCACCAGAAGCTCCTCATTCGAAGCCAGCTGCAGCTTTTTCAAAATATTGCACCAATAACAGAAAGCGAAATTGAAAAACTTGTGCCATTTGCAACTAAGGTTAGGAATCTTGCTGTATTCCTTCAATCTAGAAGAACTCATTTGAAAGTTGCCAATGAGCAAGCGCGTAGAGTGAGCACGCTATGCTGCACCAATCCAACCGTATCCAACTATAGTGGATTTTAGCAATTGGCTGAATGAGGTAGCCAACTTAATTCGAGTCATGCAAGACAACACAAACTACATCGCACACGAGTCAAAACGTAAAGTCGTTCTTCATGCGACAGACAGGCAGCATGCAGAAGTAGTTGAGTGCCCAGTTTGGCAAGGCCGTCATAGAGCTTCCGATTGTAGAAAATTTATCGCCCTCAGTGTACCTGATCGGTGGATGGCTGCCAGTACCGTATGTGTTTTTGTTGTCTAAAAACTGGACATAACACGCGAGGTTGCCGCAGCCGTAAGCTGTGCCTCGTAGAAGAGTGTAAAAGAAAACATCATCAGCTGCTGCACGAGCGCAAGCCCATCATGGCCACCGAAAATGCACAGCAGAAGCCAGCCGTAGTGGCAGAGGACGTGCTCAGCTGCATAGCCTGTACATCAGACAAAGGTGCGATGCTATTTAGAGTGCTGCCCGTAACAATATATGGTGAAAATAAGCGCGTAGATACTTATGCTCTACTCAATGAAGGGTCATCAGTAACAATGATAGACATCACACTCATTAACGATTTAGGCGTGCAAGGCCGACAAAGCCAGCTCAATGTTCATTGGTATGGAGGAAAGGCTGCCCAAGAGAGAGCAACATTTGTAGGTCTGCAAATAAGTGGCTTATGTGAAAGAAAGAGACACGTGTTGCGAAATGTGTATGGTGTATCACATCTTGATCTGCCAAAGCAGAACTTTAACAAAAATTTAATTAACAATAACATGAAAGAATTTCCAATACACTCTTATGTCAAAGCTTCGCCAAAGGTGCTGATTGGGCTTGATCATTGCTATTTGGGCCTGCCATAGGCCATAATACGCCACTAGGGTGGTTCGTATTCGGGCAGATGGCCAGTGAAGCAGTGCCTACTCATTCATGCCTGCTGACTAGAGAGGTAAGTGAGCAGAGTCTTCACGATGTCGTTGCAGATTATTTTGAGGTTAAGATTTCACCTGTCGTGGAGTCCGAAGAAGAGATATGCGCATGAAATATTCTACAGCGAACAACAAAAAAGGTTAATGGATGTTTCCAAACTGGGCTCTTATGGAGAAAAGAAGACGTAGTACTGCCAGATAGCTATCCCTTAGCGAAGAAGATGCTGTTGAGTATCGAGAACAAAATTAAAAAGGATGAAAACTTGAGCAACGCTTATAAACAAATAATTAAAGATTACATCATGAAAGGATACGCGCGCAAGTTGTCACCGTCAGAGGAGGCGGTAGTTGGTCCTCGAACTTGATATCTTCCACACTTTGCCGTGGTTAACCCAAACAAGCCGGGAAAGATACGCTTAGTTTTTGACGCTGCTGCCACAGTTGATGGAGTGTCACTCAACTCAAGCTTGTTTAAGGGTCCGCAGCAGTATCGGCGAATGCCGGCCGTTCTCTTTAACTTTCGTGTTGGAGCCATTGCCGTTTGCGGCGATATTACCGAAATGTTTCATCAGATTTTAATTGCGCCCGAAGACAGGTGTGCGCAGAGATTTATTTGGCGTAATGGTGACTCAAGTTTGAAGCCAGAAGTTTGGAGCAGCATGCTCACCATGCGCTGCCCAGTTCGTGAAGGTCACTAACGCTCTAGAACACAAAAAAAGGTTTCCTCGTGCTGTCAAGTCCATCATAGAGCACTATTACGTTGACGAATTTCTGGATAGTTTCGCCACAGAGGCACAAGCTATTCAAGTTACTGAGCAAGTTCGAGAATTCCACAAAGCTACTGAGTTTGAGTTGAGCAAATTTCCGTCCAATTCGACTGCTGTGGTTGCCGTATTGGCAGGTAAGCCTAACGAACTTGTTGATTGTAGTGATAAATTACCAGAAAGGAGCTTGACCAATGAAAAGAATTTGGTAATGTATTGGCAGCCAGCTAGTGATACTTTTAGCTATCTGCTTAAGTTTCAACGAGTTGATAACGAGGTTACCTCTGGAAATAGATGTCCAACCAAGCATGAACTATTGAGCATTGTCATGTTTGTATTCGACCCTCTGGGCCTTTTGAGTAATTTAATGATTACAGCAAAATTTATGATGAGAGAAGTTTGGAGATACGATCGTCTGTGGGGCGAACCATTGCCTAGTGGCATTCTTGAAACTTGGAGCAGGTGGCAGCAGAACATGAAAAGAGTAGTTGAAGTCCGAATACCACGTTGTTATTTTCAAAGTGGCACCTCGAGAGACCTGCAGATCCACATCTTTGTTGATGCCAGCGAAGACGCGTTTGCAGATGTGGCTTATTGGCGGTCGGTGAGTGTAGAAAATATCGTGGAAACTTCCTTCATTTGCGCTAAAACAAAGTGTGCGCCACTCAAGCCGATGACTGTGCCAAGGTTGGAACTGCAAACAGCTGTGCTTGGGACTCGCATCATGCACACCATAATTAAGGAGCACAGCCTGAACATAACGCGCTGCGTCCTGTGGAGTGATTCTTCTACAGTCCTCAACTGGATTCGTTCTGAGAGCCGACGATACAAACCATTTGTGGCTCACCGCATAGCAGAGATTTTGGACGCCACGAAGAAGTCTAACTGGAAAGAGGTTCCTACAGAACAGAACGTAGCTGATGAGGCGACTAAGCTCAATCATCAAATTGAATTCAGTAGAACGTCGAGATGGTTCACAGGCCCAATATTTCTACTGGATGACGTAGATTGGTTCTGGAAACTACGCAAACCAAATGGAAGAAGAAGAGCTCCGTCCAAAATTCTTGCTGCTTGCGCATGGGTACTTCGCTTTATTCGCCGTTGTCAACGAAAGAGTAAAGCTAGAGAAGAATTTGGTCTGACTGCAGCTGAACTGAACAAAGCAGAAATCGTTTTATGTCATCTAGCTCAAAATGAATCGTATAGCGCGGAGATCGCACTAATAAAAGGAGGAAACCACTTGGCCAAAGGTAGCGAGCTGCATAAAATAATGCCGTATATTGATAACGATAATCTTCTTCGCGTGTATGGGAGAATCGATGCAGTCAGCTGGCTTCCACTAGATACGAAGCGTCCGATCATCTTGCCACCAGAGCACGTGCTAACAAAGCTGATCGTTGCGCACTATCACCAAGAAATGAAACATCAAAATCATGAGGCTACAATCTGTGAGATGCGTAAGAGATTCTGGATTCCTTATCTAAGACAGATCATGCGAAAGGCGGTATGCAGATGTCAAGTATATAAGCCGAGTCGCGCTCTACCAGAGCCACCGATGATGGGCTCTCTACCGAAGGATCGTCTGACTCCGGCTTTTCGCATACACAGGTCTGGACTATTTTAGACCATTGTCAATAACGACTGGACGTAGTATAGAAAAGCGAAATGCCGATTAAAGAAGGTGACCTGGTATACATATGTGATGTAAACGTTCCGCGCCGACAGTGGCGTCGTGGTATGGTGGAGAACTTTTATTGTGGTGCTGATGGCGTACTTAGGACGATCAACGGCGTGTCAAGACGACCTGTGTCCAAGTTGGCAAGTTTGGACGTTGAGTAGTGAATCGTGACCGATCCACGGGAGCGGGGATGTCACCAATTGGCCACGCCACATTAATTTAATTTATATTGGTTTGTATTTAAATTTGCCTTATGGCCACCCTTTGTGGGTATTTACTTATTTGTAAATTCATTGTGAACCGACCGCATTCTTTGTCGCTGTTTGTTATTTGGCATTCGCTGTTCCTTTGTTCGGCATAACTGCGCCATTTTAAGTAAATTCGTAGATCATAAATTCAGTCGTCAGGTAAGATCACTCTACTATAAGATATCCTTTAATAACTTGTATTCCTTATAGAAAAATACCATACATATACACACATAGTTTAATCAATAAAGGCCGTGTTCTTGCGTTAAACTCACATTCCCTGGTCGACTCAGTCGCAGTCAGCGACAACATATGTCACGTTTTTTAAGTACTAAAGAGTGTTGTGTAACGATATATTCAAATGTATAAAGAAACTAGGTTTTTCCCAGCGCGCGTTCCCTGCAACTATATGGGGACCCAAAGTTTGACACCACTGTCATTTTCCACTGCCCGTTAGAGTTTCCAAATAGCAGGACCAAATAGTAACTTAATTTTGAGTTTGTATGTAAGTACTGTTACTTTTACTTTCAAAGCTATTCGATATTACAAATTTTAATTGTATAGGCGGAGCTAGTACAGTTGCCGACAGTGAGCATACAAACTAAATTACTGATTTTTAGTCTAAAACCACCAAACCGATATATAGAATTTTTATTAATTTGTGGGCGGTACAAGTGGGTGTGGCAACCCATTTTCAATACATACAAACTAAATTACCAAATGTTGATTTTAATACCACCAAAACCTCATATATGGAATTTTTATTGATTTGTGGGCGGTAAAAGGGGTGTGATCACTCTTCAAACTTGAATTTATCGGTCACAAAATTTTAATTGGAATGACGAAACGAAAAGGACATATTGCGCAATGGCACGTGGATCAACCACGCAACGGTTGATCGGTTTTTCGAATTATCAACAAATGTCAAAGTCGATGTGCTGAGCAATCAGTTTTCGAACAAATGTACTAAAACCGGGTTTTCTAGGATTTCCAATTTTCCTGGAAATTTTTCAGGATTTTCCTACAGTGTCTTCCCTTGGGCCAATACGAATCCATCAAGCTCAAAATTGTGAACGAACCTTCCTGGAATCATGAGTGCGCACACGGACGGCAGTCTCTTTTATATATAGGATATAGAATGTAGCAGCCGTATTCATAAAAATATTTTATAGTAGCTTTAAGGTATAATTAATATACGTAAAAATTTTTCGAAAATGTAAATTGTTTTTATGAATTTTTATTTTTTTATTTATTTTTTTTTTAAAGGATAGTATCTAGCGACCGAAATTTTTTAAGTAAAAGAAAAGAAAAATTACATTAATTCTATCAACTTCGTTATTTATTAATTTATTTTTGCCGACGTTTCGGAGTTTTTTTGACTCCTTCTTCAGGGCACGTTAATTTACTAACTAACAATTAATTTTTCCAAATAACAATGACATTAGCATACAAAACAATTTTTTCTTTAACTAGTACCAATGAACATAAAAAAGTAACCAAAACATTTAACAATGCAAACACAAGAAGAGAACATTTAAACATACAATTGAAATTAATTATGTTGTAGAAAATTATATAAAGAGAATGTTATATATTGAGCTTATGTTGTCAACGTCTTCTTTTTTGTTCATAATAAAATAAATAAATAACTGGCCATTTCAGCCCTTGAAAGGACTTTGACCTAGGTTCTTATGATCAATTGTGTTGTGCGTGTTATTAAGTTTGTACACAATTGACCGAGAACCGGTCCTACAGGTTTAACGCCGACTCCGAACGGCGATGAACGGAATGTTCTTGTTCTCAAGAAGCTTTACATGGCATTTTGATTACTCTCTGAGGTTTGCCATTGTCGGCAGAGAGGTGGCGGCCGTACAGAAAAAATTATTTTAATTCAAATAATTTTCTGTTGCTGCTGGGGTTCGAACCAGTGTCTCCAGGTTCGTTGACATAGCGGCCACGCACTTTAACTAACTACGCCACGGACACCACATGTTCATAGTTTGTTTAATATTTTTCTGTATGTGCAAGCTTTCCAGTGTTATTCTTATGTTTGGGTTATTTTCTTTGTCTATTATTTTCATATTTTGCAAATCAGCCGTGTGTCCCGTGTTTTTTATGTGCTGCGCTAGCGCTGTTGTTTCTTTCTCGTTTTTTATGTCTGATTCATGTTCCTTGGTGCGGGTCTCTAAAGATCTTTTTGTTGTTCCAATGTAGATTTTGTTACACGAGGTTTGATTGTTGTAGTTTGTCTATTGGTGTTTTTGTAAAAATTGTGTTTAGTGTGGCGACCGATTTGTGAGCAAATGTTATGTTGTCACTGTCAATTATTTCTTTCATTTGTTTGTTTTCAGTTAATTTTTTTATATATTGTATTCTCATGTATCGTGATTCTGCTCTTCTGCTTAGGCTTATGTTCGTCGTACTGTTTTTATTTCCAATAATGTTGTCTTTATCATTTTTAGATTTTGCGTTGCTTATTAGTTTGTTGATCAGTTTCAATGGGTAGTTGTTTTTTTGTAATATTTGGCTTATGTTCTTAAAATTTTCTTCTAAAAATGGTGGATCGCTTATAGTTGTTATCCTGGTTATTAGGTTTTTATAACGCTTATAGTTGTTAGCTTAGGTTTTTATAACGCCTAATAACCAGGATATTAGGTTTTTAGCTGTGTTGATTTTGTAGTGGTTAGGTTGATCCGAAAAGAAATTTAATATTCTCCCTGATGACGTAGGTTTCGCGTACCAGTTGAAATGAAGTTTTCTGTCTGTCCGCATTATATTCATATCGAGATAAGCCAGAGCGTTGTTACATTCTTCCTCTACTGTAAATTTGATATTTTGGTGATATGAGTTTAATTCGTCAAGTATAGCATAATGTCTACGTATTTAAATGCTTTGTCCAACAAGTTGTCCAGAACTATGTCCGCTATGCATAGAGATAGCGGGTTTCCCATAGGTATTCCAAACACACTTCCAAAACTCCGAAACGTCGGCAAAAATAAATAAATAAATAAGGAATTTTATAGAATTAATGTAATTTTTTTTTCTTTTATTTATAAAATTTCGGTCGCTAGATACTAGCCTTTAAAAAATAAAAATTCATAACATAAGTTAAAAGTGACATTTTATAAATAAAATTATCTATATATTTATACGCAAACAAAAAAGTTTGTGTTCCCTTTTTTTCTGTGTTACCTTCAACATATTGACATAATACTTATATCGATGGATGGGTATTTTCGAGTAGATTTGCACAACATTTTATTCGAATATGTTTTCATTAAGATGGGTAAAACTGAGCAAATATAAAACGCTTTTTTACCAATGGGACAATGAGAAACTACAAAGCGACAAAGCTCTGTTGAACATCGCTGCTGTAGCTTACAAAAGCAAGAGTAGAATGCGAATTTCTCTTAATTTCTCTCAGCGTTAAAAAAACAGTTAAACTGCTGGTTGCTTCATATAACACTTGACGCCAAGCCATTGATAATTGTTTGTTTTGTTCATGATACAATTATACAAGGTAGGAGTGACAGTTCTTTCGTCTTGCGCCAACTGTCAAAAATAGTATAAATTACAGAACGAAAAAAGAAGAAAAGAAAGTAGAAAACAGAATATACAGGCAAATGACAGTCGGTGCAAGGTACTGGTGAGAAAAAAGCAAGTTGTCACTCCTACCTTGTATAATTGTATCATGGTTTTGTTCAATACTTGGTGGTTTATTTCGAGATGATGCTGCGACAGAGAGCGCTGCTGATGTTCATTCAAGTTCATTCTGTTCAGGCTATGGGTTGGTGCGTTCAGCACGCACAGATTTATCTGGAACGCCAAACGTTATACATTATATGACATGTGTTTTTCAACAAGTGTTTTCGAACAAAAACTATTCAAACTGTGTTTTCCATAATTTTTCAAACAAATCAATTGAAAATAATATAACAATATGACTCCACGATGAACGCTTACGGGGAGAGTTCAGAGACAAAGAAATAGAGACCGCCAAATTTTGAGCAGAACTCGAAATGTGAGAAACACAAGAGGTTTAAATTTAATTCAAAATTATGATCAAGATAATAATAATCCTTTTGTTGAGTTACGCAATCTATATATAAATAGGCGTAGGCGAAACAGTTAAGAACTATTTTCTCCCGTGTTTCTGAACCAATTTTTATAATTTTTTTTTTAAATTAATCAGAGTAGGGAGAAGAAGTGCACCGAATATTTTTTAAAGAATTCACCTGTTATGTACAGGTAAAACGATTTAGGATGTTTTTCATGCATTGTGGATTCATAAACACGAAGAATATCCGCACAAAAAGGATAGAAAAACTTTGGGCATTATTTCGTTAGGTTATTGTTTTTTACACTGTGTTATTAGTTCTCTTTTTCTCAATTTATAGACAACACAATTGAATGAAACTTATATCATTTGAAAGGTCTGGTTTATACTAACTGAAGAATATAGTTTTTATTAAGATGTTTTGTCATTAAGATAAGTAAAAATTAGAAACTAAAAACACTTTTTTCCCCCATATAAAAAAAAAAACAAACAATGCCACACAATTTTGCTGTTTGCTGCACAACGTTGCTGTGATTGAGCAGAAGGCGAGGGAGAAAGAAAAAGCTTCAACACAACTGTGTGGTTGTTGTTGCTTTTTCTTTCCTCTTTTCGGATCATTTAACTGCGTTGCATAAACCCCTTTTACATTGGTCAAGACTTGAAATCAATTTTTTGCTATTCCCTTTTAAATTTACCCTCTCTCACGTTGATGTCCCCGTCTTTTATCATCAAACTCACAGACTTGATTTCAAGTCTTGAACAATGTAAATGGGGTCATAGAATTATAACTTGCAGTATGTATGAGGCACGATAAATGTAATAACAAAAATTATAGTGCTACGAAAAACTTCAAACAATAAAAAATCTTTCTATGACCTTATTACGAAAATTTTTTTAAATTTATTTAACATATTGCCTCTCAGGGAACCTCTTAAAGTAACCACATCGAGGAAAAAAACAATAGTAAAATCACCTAAGCCGGGCTTGGATAAAAACAATTTATATGGAAATTTAAAACTTATGCTTATTCACCAAAGTAATTTATTGTTTTATAAAAAAAAGTAAAAGAAAAAATGACAAAGATTTGAGCGCAATAAGGATAAAAATTTTGAAAAGAAGTAGGACAAGGATTAGGAAAGGATAGGGTCAGGAATTTGGACATTGATTAAAACAAGAGTTTGGACTGGTAGTAGGTCAATTATTAGAACAAATATTAGAATATGAATATGAATGAAGACAAGTTTGGGTACCAATGAAAGGATCGGTAGTGTCACGATACAACCAACTTATTTTTAACCCTCTAATGCATGATTTTAGAGGTAAGCTAGAAAATATTTCCGTTAGAAAAAAAAGTTACCCGAAGTGCATAGAACCGATATATAATCTATGATTTGAATTCTGAATTTGGGAAAAAGGTTTTCAGATCTAGATTTGAATACAAACGTTAGTGTGCCTAAAGGCATTGTTATGCAGTAGAACTTTGCCAGCGTTTTTAAATAAAAATAAAAAAAAAACGAGAGGAAAATCTATATTGGTGCGGTCGAATTGTGACCACAGGCGACCCTAGTATAAATAAACACGGAAGGCCAGCCGTAATAACTACACGAGTCTAGATTTTCTTTTCACAAATAACTTTTAACGTTAAAAATTTTAACTTAAAATACATGATAACAATTTCTTTACAAACCGAAGCCATGGGACAATTTTATGAGCACATCAAATACAAATACAACTGCAAAACATCCTCAATTTTAAAAAATTTTCACAATAACAACCAAGCCAAGCTTCATTCAAGGAAAAAATTCCTTACCATCTGCAATTCATATGAAATAATACCACTGTCTATATCCAAACCTATCTCGAACACGAACAAAATACTTAAAATCGAAAGTGAACTAGCAACAAAATTATCAAAAATAAATTACATTTTTCAATGGAAATTATTGCGCTTAGAAATACAACAGACACACATAAATATCAGAAAACTAAGCAAATCAAACATCCGCCAAAAAAATATAATAAGTGATACACTATAAGTCGCCGAATATGTACAATTTTTAGAAAAACAACAACAAACATTCACGTATATGAAACAAAATAATGATTTGACGCTCTCTAACAAAATCAACAAATTAAAACAACAACAATTCGAAAAGCTAGGTTTTATATACAACGAAGACTGGTGGGAAAACAAAACAAACATAGAATATCCTGCAGAAAGCAAGTGGCTTTTGTCTCTTGGCAAAAAATTCGCTTTACCTACCAACAACAAAAAATTTCCAGTCGCACACTTAATCGCCGAAGTAGAAGAGTGCATAAAGACACTAAGAGATGAGAAACAAAGAGACCTTGCGCGAAGTAAGTTTACACACAGACTAACAGAGTATAAGAGAGAAGGAGGCACAAAAAACGAAAGAGCTGCCTACAAAGTAAAAGTTTACAGTGATACACAAAAGTTACTACATGGTTACAGAAATGACATTGTAATTACCAGTGCGGACAAAGGAAATAAGACAGTGATTCTATACAAAACTGAATACACCACAAAAATTAAACAAATTATAAAGGATAAAACCACCTACAAGACAATGAGAACCGACCCAACAAAGAAATTACAAAGAGACAACAATAAAATAATAAACGAGTTATACAACAGCAAACAAATATCCAAGCCACTGAAACAAAATTTAAACTGTAACTCTGCAGCGGCACCAGGCTCTACGGACTACCAAAAATTCATAAAGAAGATACACCACTACGATCAATTGCATCATCGACTCAGGTTCCATGCTACAAACTATCGAAACACATAGGACATATTTTAAAAAACTTAGTATCAAAAGACTACAATATAAAAAGCACAATCCAAGTAAAGGAGCAACTGAAAGAATTGACGACGAAAGAACATGAGGTGCTAGTCTCCTTCGACGCCGTATCTTTGTTCACCACGTATCTGGCTATCAAAATAATTATGAAGAAATGGTCAACAATAAGTCAGCACACCGACATAAAGAAAAACGTCTTCCTAAAACTTTTGAATTTCTGCCTAAAGGACAACAACTATTTCATACTTGACGAAACAGTTTACAGTCAAGTGTTTGGAATGCCTATGGGAAACCCGCTATCTCCATGCATAGCGGACATAGTTCTGGACAACTTGTTGGACGAAGCAATACAAAGCTTAAACCAAAAAAACATAACGATAACAAAAATATTTAAATACGTAGATGACATTTTAGCTGTTGTAAATAATTTAACACATTAATGCTATACTTGACGAATTAAACTCATATCACCAAAATATCAAATTTACAGTAGAGGAAGAATGTAACAACGCTCTGGCTTATCTCGATATGAATATAATGCGGACAGACAGAAAACTTCATTTCAACTGGTACGCGAAACCTACATCATCAGGGAGAATATTAAATTTCTTTTCGGATCAACCTAACCACTACAAAATCAACACAGCTAAAAACCTAATATCCTGGTTATTAGACGTTATAAAAACCTAATAACCAGGATAACAACTATAAGCGATCCACCATTTTTAGAAGAAAATGTTAAGAACATAAGCCAAATATTACAAAAAAACAACTACCCATTGAAACTGATCAACAAACTAATAAGCAACGCAAAATCTAAAAATGATAAAGACAACATTATTGGAAATAAAAACAGTACGACGAACATAAGCCTAAGCAGAAGAGCAGAATCACGATACATGAGAATACAATATATAAAAAAATTAACTGAAAACAAACAAATGAAAGAAATAATTGAAAGTGACAACATAACATTTGCTCACAAATCGGTCGCCACACTAAACACAATTTTTACAAAAACAAAAACACCAATAGACAAACTACAACAATCAAACATAATATATCAAATAAATTGTAATGGTAACCAAACCCCGTGTAACAAAATCTACATTGGAACAACAAAAAGATCTTTAGAGACCCGCACCAAGGAACATGAATCAGACATAAAAAACGAGAAAGAAACAACAGCGCTAGCGCAGCACATAAAAAACACGGGACACACGGCTGATTTGCAAAATATGAAAATAATAGACAAAGAAAATAACCCAAACATAAGAATAACACTGGAAAGCTTGCACATACAGAAAAATATTAAACAAACTATGAACATGTGGTGTCCGTGGCGTAGTTAGTTAAAGTGCGTGGCCGCTATGTCAACGAACCTGGAGACACGGGTTCGAACCCCAGCAGCAACAGAAAATTATTTGAATTAAAATAATTTTTTCTGTACGGCCGCCACCTCTCTGCAGACAATGGCAAACCTCAGAGAGTAATCAAAATGCCATGTAAAGCTTCTTGAGAACAAGAACATTCCGTTCATCGCCGTTCGGAGTCGGCGTTAAACCTGTAGGACCGGTTCTCGGTCAATTGTGTACAAACTTAATAACACGCACAACACAACTGATCATAAGAAGCTAGGTCAAAGTCCTTTCAAGGGCTGAAATGGCCAGTTATTTATTTATTTTATTATGAACAAAAAAGAAAACGTTGACAACATAAGCTCAGTATATAACATTCTCTTTATATAATTTTCTACAACATAATTAATTTCAATTGTATGTTTAAATGTTCTCTTCTTGTGTTCGTGGTTCTCTTGTGGTGTTCTTGTGGTCGCTAGATACTAGCCCTTAAAAAATAAAAATTCATAACATAAATGAAAAGTGACCTTTTATAAATAAAATTAAATTTTTTTTTGTTTAGTGTGTTCTTTATAGTTTTTAAAATATACATACACATTTTCAAATCGATATTTAAAAAAATACAGAAGTTATAACGGTTTTCGTTAACCTATGTCCAAGATCCATACAAGAAATAAAAAACTTTAAACGGGATTTCCTCGAAACTAGTTTTTTTAAAACGGTTCGGATAGATACCTCGGAATCTATTGGTTCAATTTCAATGATTTTTTTGCATTTTGTTCGTTATTTTGTCCTTTAAGCATCCCACCTAAATTCAAGTATCTATTTTATTTTATTTTTGTTTTTTTTTTATATAAACAAAAAATCACGCAAAAATGTATCTATTTTTCGAACTTCTTACTTCTACTTCCACCATAATTAAAAAAAAAGCCCGATGGTCTTGCGTAGGGGGGATGCTTAATATAAGGTCTATGCTTTAAAATGTCATGTGATATTTTTTTTTCCGATACATGGGAAAGGCCATATCCATCGAACCGATTTGAATGTTCGATTTTTTTTCAATGCCATTTTCAGCGCCCTCTATATAAAAGCCAGAACTGTATTAAAAAAAAAAAATATTATCATATAGTATTTTTTATGTACAATAACCTGTATAAATTTAAAAAAAAAAATAATAACTTCTTATATCTAAAAAAATTTTTTAAAACAGCTCCAGTTTTTGGTTGCTACACCTATATTATACCTTAAAGGGTTAAATTTTTAGAGGGCATATAGGTTACAAATTTAAAAAAAAATATTTTTTCGTGAATTTTCTTTCATAGAAGGTTTCGTTTCGTTTCAAATTTTGAAAATATATTTATTAACATTTAAAGAATATGTATTAAGAATATTTGATTCGGCTACAGGTCAGTGTGAGACAAAATAATTGAAAAAAACCCCTTTTTTTGTGTGATTTTTTATATTATTTTTATTATTTTCTCGATATTTCGAACCATCATCGACAGTTCATCATCAGGAGATTAGCAGCGACCGCTTTCGATGTTCTCTGCTAGCACTCTAGCACTCTAGCTAGCACACTAGCAGAGAACATCGAAAGCGGTCGCTGCTAATCTCCTGATGATGAACTGTCGATGATGGTTCGAAATATCGAGAAAATAATAAAAATAATATAAAAAATCACACAAAAAAAGGGGTTTTTTTCAATTATTTTGTCTCACACTGACCTGTAGCCGAATCAAATATTCTTAATACATAAACACTTAGAAGGTCAACATAATAAAGGAAATTTAACGCATTTAAAGAATAAATAAAAAATTTTTCAGAATTTTTGAAGCGGTTTTTGACGTTTTTTGGTTTTTTAAAAAAATGCCAAAAAATTGACGGTGTGCAGGATATCACCAGTCTGGAACATCTGAGTAAAAAATAAACGAAAACAAATTAATCCTTGTTTAAGTGGCCACCGCCTGAACTCGGATAAGTTTTATCCGCCGAAGAAAAACAAAATGGCGATAGATTTTGTAACCTCGAATATCGATTTTTTTTTTAATTTTTGTATTTTTTAAATGTTAATAAATATATGCGCAAAATTTGAAAACGATATCTTTTTTCCTTCTATGAAAAAAAATTCCGGAAAAAATTTTTTTTTTAAAATTTGTAACCTATACGTCCCCTTAAATAGTTTTGACTTTAAAAAGTCTTTTAAAATATTGTTATTCATAAACATGTTTTAGCTGCTTTGTAGTCAAAATGGAAAGCGTGTTAATAATGGTTTGTGCATAGACAAATCCAATGACTTTTTATTTATTTGACAGAATTTTGCCAACATTTTGATATTCAAACACCAAAAGTTGTTTGAAGCTAGGGCTATGACTTTTATTCGAAGTTTTTGAAATTCGAAGTATTCGAAGCTTCGAAGTTCGAAGCTTCGTTTCAAAACTTCGAAGAGGAAAAAAAATTCGGATTTACGAAGCTTCGAAGCTTGACTATTCGTTCAACATAATAGGCAGTAAAAAAATTCGAAGCTTCGAAGTTTTTACTCAAAAATATTTCATAAATTTTTTGTGCGTGTGATTCACTTCGATATAAGAAAAAAACATGAGATTCTGAGTGTGGAGCTATTATACTAAAAGTTCTGATGCTCAATCAGCGATTTGCAATGTATGCGAGCGAGTATTGCAGTCGCATGGATCTACGAGTTCACTTCGTGCGCATCTAAAGATGCATTCAATTTTTCCAGAAGAACTACAAAGAAAACGCCAGCATGAAGAAAGGTAAGTTCACGGTGGGATGCTGTAAGGGCAAAGGTTCTAAGGCCATATTGCCTTTATAACATTATTGTAATGATGAACAATCAAAAACAATGTTTCATTTGCAGAAAGTCATTTTTGGCTTTATAACCGTACCGCTGATTATTTTTTTAGTTTTTTAAGTGAAAGCCAAAATTTGACATTATTACTTTTGGCCTTATAGTATCCAAAAGTAATATGTTTGGCCTTAAGTTAACATGTAGAACAATGAAGAAATAATGATTATTAGACAATGGACTTAGCACGGAACATACATTTCAAATTTTTGATGTCAAATAGCTTTGGAACTAAATGTCGCATAACAACGAAATTAAGTATGGAATTACTATTGATTGATGTCCTTCTACTAGAAAACTGGGACGGCATTTTAAGAGGCTCCGCTCATACAAGCTAAATTTTTAAGATGGAATAGCTTTGGAAGTAGAAGGAAACTGAATCTCAGAATGGAGCTTTTACTTGGTGATATCTTGCGTGTAGTAAAGCGTTTTATAGAAACCGAATCTTAGTACAGGGTTAATTACATTTCAGAGAGCTTACGTTTATAAAACGCGTTCAATGTCGCATTAAAAACTGACTGAAACAGTCGTAGCATTTTTTTTCTGCATCTATGAATTACCCATTCAGAAAGCAATCAAAAATTGTTTGTCAAATTAAAATAAATAAATATGTAGTAACACAATATGTATTTCAAACTGGGTATCATTTGAATATTCGAAGAATTGAATTCTTCGAAGTTTTTCCTATTCGAATAGCAACATTTGAAGCTTCGCCTTAAAAACTTCGAAGTTCCGAAGTTTGCTTCGAAGCTTCGAATATTCGAATACTTCGAAGCTTCGAAAAAACCGAATATGAACAGCCCTATTTGAAGCTACCCTCTGCATTCAAGAAATTGTAATTTTATTATCTTTTTTGTATATACTTTGACAAATTTTCTTGTTCTTATTTTCTTTTTTATAATTTTTTTATATCATATATTTTATTTTTTTTTAAATATTTTGCAATTGTTTGAAATATTTTTAATCATTTTAATTATTTTTGACAATATCTGTGCTCAAATTACAGCAATTAATTTTAACAATGCTTTATAAGAGGCAGGCCCGTAGCCAGGATTTACCTAAGGGGGGGGGGTTTGGATTAAAAAAAAATATCGATCGTTTTTTATATCGAAGTTAACACCCTGCACTCCCACCAATATACTGAGTACGCATCGATGGATGTGTCGATGCTGTCGACTCAGCACACGCGCCGTTAAACTGGAGCATCGGCCTGCTTGCACCAGTGGATTGCCGATGCAGCTAATTCACCAATTGCAACATACTTATTTAAGTTATTATTTAGTTTATTGGTATTGGTAATTATAAGCTTAGTGATAAGTTATTGAATTATGTTTAAGTTAGTCTAGATTCTCGACCGCATAACAACGGTCTTAAATATAACATTATTACTCAAGAATTAACTCGCGTTTGAGTAAAAAAGTCTGGAAACCGAAGTTGAAGTTTCCAGCAAAATATTTTTTTGGTTCAAAGTGAACACGCGAACATTACTAATGAAAATGTATTTTTTATATAATTGCCAGAAAGATGGAAAAAATCAGTGGCTAGCGATGGACAATACTTTGAAAAATGAATTTGTAACAAATTTTTCACAATAAAGCGAAACTTGAAAAAACTTAAAAAAAAACACTTTAAAACTTTTTTGTATTCTGCAATATAGATGAAATATAATATTAGCTGCGTTCGATTCACCAGCCTATACTCAATTCATGTCGATTATTTCAAAATTTGTATGTGAAAACAACAACAAAGTCTACAGCTAGTTGAGTATAGAGTAGGTCAATTATCAGTTGAGTTGAGTAAAGTTGCGTTGCCAAGTTCTTATTTTTTAGTTGGTTTGTGTACGGAATAAGTAAAATGTAATAGATTCTGTCAAAATGTGATGTGAGTACAAAAACAAAATTATTTTCCTTTAAGGGGGAGATACCTCATAGTTTGGTTTGAAATTGGATAGTGACCCAAAGACACAGCGTGACGTGAATAGGGTTAAAAAAATAATGATAAGCTGCTCGTTGTGACCATATTCGCACAAATTCTTTGCATGGCTACAGCATTATTAAAATCTTCGAAGTTTTTACTGCACTATCTGAATTTTTAATTTGTTCTTTATGCAAGCACAAAATAAGTTTTGGTGAGTCAGGATCGAGAGGCCTGGGTTTCAAAATTTCAGCTAACTTTGCTGCTGGAATATTTATTGAAGGCTACACCACCATTCTGAAGCTTTTGAACGAACTGAGTATAATTATTGGCACCTATTGCAAAGTTTTCGCTTTCAAAGAGTCAAAACAAAAGCAGCTCGGATGTACCTGCCGGAAGAATGTACAAGTTGAAAGATATCGTGTGAATAAATCATTTTTTTTGGAGTCAAAACTGAAAAAATAGTCGATTTTGGTCCTTCGATTAAACAGCCGATATAAATTTGAATTTTTAACTTTTTTATGATATTACAGGTTTATACTTCCCTTCAAATATCAGTACTCGAAGAAAAAACTTCTTTTGCTTCATATAAGTGGGACAATTTTGACAGCTACAGGAGATACTCTGCAGACCCACCATTTACTAAGAATATAGGAAAATAAAAAACTATCCAATTATGTTATCAACTTAAAAAAAATTATTAAACAAAACTAATTTCACCCAGTCTAGGGGTATCTCCCCCCTTAAGCACTTTTATTCGTTTTCAATTTACTTTATTGACAGACTTCTTGTGGTCTGTCAAAACAAAAGTGTTGCCAACTATTCAGTAAGTAACAGCTAAGTGGGAAGCCGTTTTTTTCGTAATTGAGTTGAGCACTGGCGAATCGAACGCAGCTATTATTCGGATTTTGTCTGTTCCGCATCAAGCAAAAAATGAATCCATTAAAATTCAATCAATGCAAACACGCTACCAAAAAAAAGCACGCTTTCAAACATTCAGAAATATTCGGCAACTTTTTAACACATTTACGCATTGATAAAGGAAAAAAAAATCATTTAAATCAAGCACTTCCTTTCCACCGTTCTAGCCTTTTTTACTTCTGGTTTCTGCAGCCAATTAAGTGGGCTCATTTTTGTAGTTTTGGCACAGTAAAATTAACAAAAGAAACTCTTAAACTTATCGAACATAACTCAATCAAAATTTCACCACTTTCACGTAATACCTGTTAACGCAATAAATTCTTAAATTGCTGGAGGTGAGCAAAGTTCAATTAAATGTATCGAACTTTTTTCGAAAACTCAAACGTGTTGATGTTTTCGCTGTTTACACTTGCAGTTTGCACTGTTAGAGAAAAAAGACGCACAAGCAGCAAGTATTCGCAAATTGGCAAAGTTATATTAATGCTAATATATTATTTTTTTAGACTTTTTGGACCATAAGGGGGGGGGGGTTTAACCCTAAAAGCCCCCCCTTGACTACGGGCCTGATAAGAGGTTTATAGCACGTTTCAGCAATTTTTAAAAATCCTCTCTTTTATAAAGCCTTTAAAAGATGTTCTATCGTTATTGAACGTTTATGAATAAAGTTTTTTATATTTTTATTATAAAAGCTTTTTAATAGGTTCATAACTTTTTATGAATACAGTTGTTTGTAATTTTTGGGCTCTCAAAAGATGTACATATATAATTTTCCAACATTTCCAACGAACTAGTAGGAAAAGAGTTTCGACTGGGCCAAAGTTAAAATACTCCTTCTACCGAACCAAAGTATATTTAAAGTCTTAAACTGTCAATAAAATGTTTATTTGTAACATTTTCATCATAGGTTTTACAGAAAATATTCGCTTTTGTTTTTTTAAATAGTCACTTTGTATGGGAGGTGTGTGTGGTTTTCACTCGATTTGATTGAATTTCATACACAGACTATTAGTTATGCCATCTCTCGTGAATTGCGCAAAATTGTGATGTTGCAACGTGATGTACGTGGTGTTCCCGCATCTATGTTTTTACGTTCGATTGTGTGGACCGACGAAGCGAAATTCACGAGAGACGGCATAACTAATTTCCATAATTTGCATGAATGGGCCAACGAAAATCCTCACAACAAGAAAGAAAACGCATTTCAACGCAGATTTGACGTCTCCGTTTGGGATGGAATCATCGACAACACCTTGATTGGGCCAAAAGTACTTCAAAAGTAAAAGAGAAGTCATGCCAGAAATCCTCGAGGAAGTACCCCTTGCGGTACGAAATCATTTTTTCTACCAACGAGATGGTGCTCCAGCGCATTACGGGCTTATTGTGGGGTTATTTTGCTTCCAAAAAAAATTTTTGCATTTCAGTCAAATGATCATAACTTTGAAACGGTAAGACCTTCGGGCTTTGTTTTGGTATTTTTAGAAAGGTTAAAGGTATTGCTATCTTTTAAAAGAAAAAAAAACATAAGTTACCTGCCATCTGGCTGAGCAAATTGAGGTTATGTTAATTTTTTTTCCATTTTTTTTTTGGAAAGCTCTGTATCTCGGCTATTTCATTTTTTTTCTTTAATAATTATTTTATTTTATACGGAAAGGTCTTTTAAAGACCTTTCCAACAAGCCCAAAAACAAACAAATCCGACCACTGGCTCAGAAGTTAGCAATTTTACCCTATTACCCTCCGACCACCAATCCGAAAATTTTAAACCTGCTGCCATTTCGCACCCGTGCATTTTCGGACATGGTCCTAGTGGAACTTTCTTCAAGAAATGAGCCAAGGAATACGCTGGAAAAATTTGGCCAGAACTTCCTGAAACACCCTGTATAAAAGGGTTCTCCCGGATTTTTATCGTTCAATCACGGGGTAACCGCTAAACTGATTTTAATAATTCTTTCACTATTCAATTGCTATAAGAAGCGACCTTCCTACTGGGTTTTTGGTAAAACTTTTTATTTAATTATTTAAGAATTTATGCATTTTAATCCATGCTGCCATTGTATGTATAAGCAGCACAAAATAACAGCAAACAATAGCTTAAGATCTTTGTTGAGAGAGGTGAAAGGTGATAGTCTACAACTCACCGCGCTGCCATTTTGAGTGCATAGTTGCACTCAGTTAATTTCTGCTGCAGTGTTGCCATGAGTCCAATATATCGTTTTTTTTATTTTACTAAGGTGAAACTCTTTTTATTTCAATAAGAAGCCACCAGTTTATTTAAAATATGTTTTCATAACATATTTATACTCCCAAGTATCGCTGGGAACGGGTATGCTAGTATGTTATATATCAGAATTTATATATATTAATTTTTGTGGAATTCTAAGGGATTTTACCTTTTTGAAAAAGGTACTTTGTATGGGAGGTAGGCGTGGTTTTCATCCTATTTGGATCATTTTCGAACTTGATCTTTATTTTTTAGATACAAGCTAAAATATCGAATTTCGTGGTGATAGCTTAAAAATTACGGCTGTAACCTTGATCACCGACAAACGGACATTTCTAAATCGACTCGGATGGTGATGCTGATCAAGAATATATACTTTTCTATACCTGCCACGCCTCCTTATGGGCGTTGCAAACGGAGTGATAAAATTAATATACCCCTTTTTCGTTTCTTAAACGTGGGGGTCAGTGTTGCCATTTTGGCTACTTTGTAGCAAGATTTAGCTTCTTCTTTTTCTCATTTAGCTCCAAAAATCGTGTTTTAGCTCCTAGCTACTTTTTTAGCTTCTTATTTTTCGAGTTTAGCTATTTTTAGCTACTAGTTTTTTGTTTAAAAAATGCAATATTTTCGTAGTTTTTGACATCTCTAACTTATACATACGATGTAATCAAATGGAGACTAGACTTTTTGGCCTTTTTCTTGTAATTCCCCAACAAACAAAATGATTCACTAATGTTATAGTTTACGAATCGCATTCTCGTACATTCCATTCATTAGCAATTATTAGAAGCGATTCACTTATAATATCGCGAGCGGGAGAAATTCCTCCTTCGTTAACGAATCGTCAAATCCGAAAAAAGGAATTCATTAACGATTCGCCAAAACTATAAGAAGCAATTCGTTAACGAGTCTCCAAAAATAAAGCAAGCAATTCGATAACGATTCACCGAGACGAATCTTATCTTATCTTAATGACAGAAATTTTGAATAAAAATTATATTGTGCACTTGGTATGAACCAGAACTTTCAAATGATATAAGTTTCATTCGAATTTGTTGTCTTTAAAAGGGGTATAAAGGAAAGTAAAATTTTGTGTTTACGTATTAATATATAGATATAGATAGATAACAATAACATATTTTTTGTTTATTAAATAAGAAACATAAACTAAATATCGGTAATAATTGGGGACATAAGAATTAGTTCACGAATCGTTAAATATAACTGAAGTCACTCGGTAAAGGTAAAACTAAAAATAGTCACTAAAAATAAAAGTAATGGTCCGTAAATGAATTGCTAAAAATTAGAGAAGCAAATTGCTAACGAATCGCTTAAATTTAAAGAATTGATTCACTAACGGGTTATAAAATTGTTGAAAGGCGATTCGATAGCGAATCGTTGAGACTGAAAAAAAATATTTAATTAGAAAAAAATTGTTTCTTTGTTTAGATTGGGCTAAAAACATCTTCAATGGAATTTAACAAAGTCATAATTTCAATCGGTGCTTTTTTAAGCATCAAGCCAACCTATGATGCAGTCGTAACGAAACTATTCGAAAACAATTAAAAAAAGTTTCATAAGCGATTCGTTAACGAACCACCCCTCGCCAAAATGTTTATTGGGTCATTTTTGTTTTAATTGACACAAAACCGTTTTAAAACAATTATTAGTATATGGAAAGTGTATTTTATTTATCAAAATGTACCTTAGCATATAAAAATATATTCCTTTTGTTGTTTTTATTTATGTACACAAAATTTAAAAAAAAATTTTTAACTGAATGAACTAGCTTCTTTTTTTAGCTACAAAAAAAATTGTTTAGCTCTTTTTAGCTACTTTTTTTAGCATTTTTAGCTACACCCTCAAAAATTTTCTGGGAACACTGGTGGGGGTATAAAAATGGGAGCTTCTGAGGAAGAGTTTCTTGTGAAATGCAATATTGTGCTCAAAGAAATCAAATAGGCCATGAGGAGGCAGAGAATGCTATTCTAAAAAAAAAAACCAAAAAGTCTACCCCTCATTTGAAAGCTTTCTAAAAATCGACAAAAACGGGTTTTTTAGAATAGATTTGTCTTTTTCCTTTTTTTTTAACGATCATTAAATGCGTTTGAAAGGTATTGATTGAACGATCATTAAATGCGTTTGAAAGGTATTGATGAGTACTACAATAGTACCATAGCACAGTTTGGAAAAATAGCGCGATTAATGGCATTATCCTTATTTTTTAAGTATGGAAAAAAGGTTAACAATGCTTTTTAGCCAAAATAGAAAGTCCAACCAAAGCAAAATAATGATTTTGACTTTCCTTTTGTGATTTGCCGTTCCTTTTGTTAGCTGCTGAAGTGAAGGTTTTTCTGCGATTAGAATTTGGCTGTGTTGAATTTTTGTTGGAAATAAAACTAAATAATTATTTGAGCTGTATTTAAAAAAAAAAAACTTAAGAATGGAGATAAAAGAGGACGGTATCTATTTTCGATATGTGTTAAATGTATTGGAAAAATTTAATTTAGTTAGATAAAATTGAATGCCTATGACAACACTTTAAATCAAGAAGTAAAAAAAAATGTCAATTGCGGAGAGCTAAAACTTTTTTGTTACACCTAGATAGAAAGAGGTATAGTTACTGTGATGAAGAGCGGAGAATTCTAGACTAGGAAACACTAATACAGTTTGCGGAACTTTGCGAAAGTTCCTACCATTTCCAAAATGCAGATTTAGTGAAGATGCTGCTGAATCCGCAATAAAATATATAAGTATGGCAGACTGTATCAATCCAGAACTATGGGAAGTGCTGAAAATCTTCATATTTTCAATAAAGTATGAAAATATATTTTCAATAAAGTCATGGATAGCTCAGATCCACTTATATCTATGGTTTATCTTAAAAAAAGACTTAAAAAATTACAAAAACTCCAACTACCTTCAATAATATCACAATTGTACTATGAAATTATTATATTCCACCTGACACAGAAAGTTTTTTCAATTGAATTCGGCCGTCACCGCTCTGCAGACAATGGCAAACCTCAGACTGCTATGTAAAGCTTCTTGAGAACATACACATTAGCCATTCGTAGTCGGCACAAAACTAGTAAGTCCAGTTCTCGATTAATTGTGTATAAACATTTAATAAAGCGCACAGCACAATTTGATCATAATTAGTTCTGTCAAAGTATTTTCAAGATCTGAAATGGCCAGTTTAATATTATTATTGTTATTATAACAATTGCTAATTAAGTTTTTTGGTTGAATTAAAAAAAAGATAATTTTGAACTTTTGTTAACTTATATTATGTTTATTTTTAATAACTATTATTATATTTATGACTTGGATTTATTAAGCATTATTCATAAGATGTTACATGAGTGATGAAACAAGAAATAATTCCATACAAAAATATAATGTTTTCTAAAATTTTATTCTAATTTGAACTTAAAAAACAACTGATTTCTGTTTTTGTCGACGAAATGCTCTAAGTATTGAGTATGGGTTTTTCATTAAGGACTAACTTTTTTTTAAATAAAACGCAAACCATTTCAAATATTTCAAAAACTTTATTATCGGCTTGAAGTACAATCAAATCATTTATGAATGGAACTCGACTTCGTTCAAGTGGCCACCGCGGGCACGTATACAGCGGTCAAGTCGTTGGACCCAATTTTCGATGATTTGGCCACATATTTCGCCCGAAACGGCCACTATTTCGCGTTCAATGTTGGCTCTGAGCTGTTCCAACGTCGTCGGCTTGTTGGCATAGACCAATCCAATGACTTGATGTAGCCCCAAAGAAAATAGTCTAGAGGCGTTAAATCGCACGAACGAGGCGGCCAATCGACTGGAACATTTCTTGAGATAACACGCTCATCAAACTTACTCTTAATAAATCGATTGTAACGTGCGCTGTGTGGCTTGTGGCACTTTCCTGCTGGAACCACATGTCGTCCAAGTCCATATCTTCCAATACGGGGCAAAAATAATCGGTAATCATGGCGCGATAACGATGGCCATTCACAGTAACGTTACGATCGTTATCGTCGACGAAAAAATATGATCCAATGACGCCGCTGGCATGCAAACCGCACCAAACAGCTATATTTTGTGGATGAAGTGGTGATTCGTGAAGCACATGTGGATTTGCACACGGTCAATAACGCATATTTTGCTTATTGACGAACCTATTGATCCGAAAATGAGCTTGCGATGACCGACTCCAAATTTCGGTAGTCAATTTTTATAATTTGCAGATGTTGTTCGTTCGTGTACTTTACCATGATGAAAATGTTGACTTTACTTAATAAATTGACTGTGACAGTTCGATGATTAGTGAAAGGGTGCGAAATTTAATTCAAAGTTGTCAAATCCCTATTGCAAAACCCTTTATATCTAAGTAATAAACTGTCATTAGTGAAAATTTCAGAGCAATAGCTGATTAAACATAAATGCTACGAGTTTATGCCAAAAAAATTTGAAAAAACCCCAAACTTCTACCCTCCTATTTGAAAATTATTTTCATACGAAATAAAGTTCTTAAGAAACTAATAAAGTTCATCCTTGGAAGTATTTAGATAAGTTAATAAACAGAGAAATTATAGTCGAGCAAAATTTGGGACAAGAGTTTATTTCTGTTTCAACCTATTCGGCGAAAACTGTTATTCTGTTACGCATTTTCTGTCATCAATCATAACAGAAGCCGATCGTAAGAGATCTGTTAAAATTGGTATTCAGGATGTCAAAACTTGATGGCATTCTGTTATTAATCTTCGAATAGAAAAATCTATTACAATGTAATGATGTAAGTGTAGTTTTTATTCGATTTGGTTGAATTTCATACACAGAGTACATGTCCTATATGGCTCCACGAAATGACCTCCAAATGAAATAAACCGCAACAAAAAAATTAAATAAGCCTCAAAAAATTTCCATACAATGAATATGCATTTTTGGGGACTATTGCACAAATTTTAGGTGATGTTTAATTTTTTTTTTCTTGGGTTTTATTTCATTGTGAAATAAAGCCCAATGAAATAAGACCCAATCAAAATTTATCTGGGGACTATTTCATTCGGTTTTTTTTTTTTTGGTTTATTTCATTCGGTTTGGGGATTATTTCATTCCATAAATTGGGAGGTTATTTAATGTTTCTGTGTAAATGCGCCTTTTACGAATTATTCATTCTGTAAAAGGGCGCATATTTTAAGCTTAAACCTTTCTTTTTTTTTGCGACTTATTTAATTTTTTGGCGGATATTTCATTGGGGCTAATTTAATGTTTTCGTTGGGTGTTATTCCATAATGAAATAAGCCCAAAATTTTGGAGCTTATTTCATTTTCCATTTGGGTTTTATTTCATTGCATGTGGGTATTATTTCATTTCAGTAATTTGGGGTTTATTTCATTTTCGTTGGGTCTTATTTCATTGGGTGTTATTTCATTGGGGGTTATTTCATTCGGGTGTTATTTCCATGTATTAATTTTTTGTGGAGTTTAAAGAGATTTTACTGTTTTGATAAAGTCACTTTGTATGGGAGGTAGGTGTGGATTTCATCCGATTTGGCTCATTTTCGAACTTGATCTATTATTCTTTAGATACAACCTTAAATATGGAATTTTGTGATGATAGGTTGAATTTTACGGCTGTAATCGTGATCACCGACAAACGGACATGTCTAAATCGACTCGGGTAGTGATGTTGATCAAGAATATATATACTTTTCTATACCCCTTTTACGTTTTTTAAACGTTGGGGTATAATAAAACTTTTACTTCATAATCTAACTCAAGAAATTCTTTTTGTTTTTTTAATCTGAGTTCTGTAATATACGGTTCTAGACTAATCATTAGTTAATGCATTACATCCGTGTTCGTTGCAATTCGATTGCATTTTCTGGAATTTTTTAATCTAAAGTTCTTAAAGTCTTTATTTCTAGCTTCTTCAGCTTTTTCTGAAAGAAGACCTACAGGTAGCATTGCTGCTTCTATAATCTGTTTTCCATGTAATAAAATTTTATGGACAGTCTTATATGCATATTCATTAAACTTATTCGCATCAAAGCTTTGCACACAAGTAATCGCTTGCAAAATAATTCGTAAGCTATGAAAAAGTAAGTTCTATTTCTATGTACACCGGTAATTTCTGACACTATTTCACAATATTCAAAAAACATCTAGAAGTGTTGCCATCATTACCAGTCTCCGAACCATGCTTCATGAAATCTACAAGAAGACCCAATCTATTTGAAATTCGTTATGCATCCTCTTCTTATTGGCTTCCTTTTAAGGTTTTGTTTCTTGGTTGGTTTACCATTTGTTAAATGGCATGTTGTAACCTAAGTGCAAAACAAATTGAATTAATTTAATCCTTGCGTGTAAGGGTGACATACCAACTTATAAGCCTCATCATCTTATATCCAACTCACACGGTGATTGTCAATCAAGCAATCTAATGGTTTTGTTGTTGCTTTCAATGTGAAACTGTCAAAAACTCTGAGAGCCAGAGCGGATGAACACAGATTGCAGCAAACAAAATTTGTTCGTTTTGAGATTGCTGTACATGTCAGCAATCAGCAATTTGAATACTGTAGCTAGGTGGCGAAATAAAATTTCAAAGAAATGTCAAATTCTGATTGGCGTGTCGTGTGAGCTACAAACAATCAGAATGTGAAAGAGAGTAAGAAAAGTTCATCGATTGCCAATCAAGCAATCCCGTGTGAGTTGGCCATAAAGAATATTTCTTGGTTTTTTAAAGAAAGTTCATTTCAGAAGGCTTCGGTTTGTAACAAGCAGAGGTAGATAGTGTTTTCGTTACAACTTGAGCATTTTTACCATCCAGCAGCATGGGCCATCATTATTGTGGCGAACCAGGCGCGCTAACCCAAATTCGTTGCGACAAAATGTAGCCAAAATGCTAGAAGAGCCGAAACATGACAATTAAATATACACAATAATAAGGCATACGCGGTGGTAATGGTGATGGCCATGGTTTTGCATGCCTTGTGGCATGTGACACCGTCTTGTTAAAACCACATGTCAACCAAGTCCAATTCTTCCATTTTGAGCAAAAAAAAGTCAGTAATCATCGCACTGTACCTTGCTCCATTGACTGTAATGTTGCAATTTTCATTATTTTTAAAAAAGAATGGTCCAATGATGCCACCGACCAACAAACCGCACCAAACACTTCATTTTTCAGGGTGCATTGGCAGCTCTTGAATTGTCTCTGGCTACTCTTCAGACCAAATTCGGCATTCTGTTTGTTGACGTACCCATTGAGCCAAAAATTAGTTTCCTCACTCTGAAGACAATTTTTCAATAAAAAAGTGGATCTTCATCCAACTTTTCTAAGGCCCATTCACCAAACAAACGACTTTGTGTTAAGTCACCCGGCTTCAGTTCTTGGATCTTGGATCTCCATCCAACTTTTCTAAGGCACAATCACCAAACAAACGAATTTGTGTTAAGTCACCCCGCTTCAGTTCTTGCACCAGCTAAAAGTATTTTGTTATACCGGCGTCGAATTGACATATCGCGATCTTCATTGACACTGTCCGATACCGCAGCAATATTCTCCTTTACAAAATTATTTTTAAAAACTTAATTTTTCATCCAATATTAGCCAAATGAGACTTAAAACGTTTACAATTGAATACACTTTACTTCAAACATATAACATGTTCCTGATTTTAACTTTTTCTAAAAAACACTTACTTAAATTAAAAAAAAAAAAAAGGAACATTGCAAGAAATTTTTATTTTATTTTTTATCACGTGAATATTTCTTATCCGAACGATACGATTGATGTATGAATAAAAAGGCAATTTAATTCCTTTTTCAGTTATATACTACACTGAGAAACAAAATCAATTTTTTTCCAAAATAACAAGGTTCCAACAATGAATTCTGGTAGAGGGGACAAAAAAACAACGGCGGTTTGAAAGTTTATGTATGAGTCTTGTTTTAGGGGGAATTTAATTTTCCCCCTTTTTGAACATTCTTATAGTGAATCGGCATAGGAAATCATGTTAACCTTACATTTTGGGTATTGGATTCGTTGTGAGGATTTATGTAAAATACTACGAGGAATATATTTGTGGAACATCATAACCCCCAAACTTCTCAATTGATGGGTCTTTTTTGACCTTTTTGTGATAAAAGGCAAAAAAGACCCATAGAACCAGGATATAATGGGTTAAAATGTTCCACAGAAAAATTTAGTTTTAAAAGATGTGATTCTTTTTAAAAACGTCAAAAATTGTGAACACAACACCTAATATATGGCGTATATGGTAACAAGTTTTGGTATAATAAAATAATGGGAACAGGAAGAGGGGATTTAAATTGTTAAAGTAAAGTAAGAAAATAAGCTGCAAGTTAAGTTTAATGAAATCATCTCTCGAGAAATACAAAAGTTACCTAAAAAGTTATCAAAATTATAAGAACGCAAATTCATGTTTACGCACGCAACCATATTTCTGGGCGGCAAAAGTTTAAAAAATGCGCTTCTTTTCTATGTTATTTCAATGTGACTTATATTCCGTAGATTTTCATGACATTTGAAGTTACTACTTCGATTTCGTATTATTAAAGAAAATGCGAATAATCATGCGTATAATCATGTATAATCATGAAAATTAAACGAATAAAAATTAATAGTTCATACTTACGTGTTACATGGATTACCAATTTCATATGGTAGTGTAAAGTGTTCTTCAGTGTCCTCTATACAATTGTCATATAAAACCACGTTTATAAAATTTGGATTGAATAGATGGGTTGTGAAATGACAATTATTCAAGCCGTTATCGATAATGTCAAAACTCTCTCCAAAAGGGCAGCACTTTTTGAGATGTGAACTTGAATTGTGTAGGGGCTGTTTCTTCCATTTTTCTCTTTGCGTACAATCTACAGGTGTGTTTTTTACCAGTTGAGATTCATTTAATGAACGAACAGCGGAAATTTCAACATTTGATCTGAAAACATAAAAAGGCCAATATTAAAATAACCTTTTGTAGTTACAAAGTTTTGATAGAGTTAGAGACTTCATTCGCCCCGGGTGACACCATTTTAGGGGGACACCATTCGGTGTTTTTTTTTTTTTATTTTGATAAAAATAAAATCGTTGAAGTAATTAAATTGTATACTCAATTGGTGCTCAATGCACTTTCCTCTGCTTTCTTTTCATCTGGGCTGATGTCCAAAAGAAACTGACGCAACACAAATTTACCTGCAAAACGAGGATTAACTCTTGAAAAAGTTTTGATTTAAAGAAATGGTCTTGTCTAATTTCCACAGGATGAACGAAGCAATATACACTAGAGCCTCGAGTTGCGTCGTTTCAAGTTGCGTCGATTCAATATTTTGAATGTACAATACATTATATTTAACAAAAATTAAATTGTTTTTCTCGTACATTATATGGACCGAAGAGACTGTGTTTTTGTTTTTTTTTTTATGAAATTTTAAGAATATTGAAGTTTGTTATATTTTTAAAACGTTTTTATTAGCGTCACTTCATTTGTCTGTCCCGTACAAATCTTGGAATCCATTTTTAACCAAATTCCTGATGAGCTAGAGTTTTGAAACTCTAAATCTAGCTCAGAACTGGATGACAACACATTATTAACTTCTTGTCGGTACGTTTATTTGTTTGGATAAAATGCGAATTTATTTGATACATACATACATACATATTAAAAATCAAACAAAAAAATTAAAAGCTCATTAACATTTTAAAATTTAAAAAATTTACAACTGAAGTGAATTTATTACCTCATTTAGAAAATATTTTGGTGTGAGTTCTGTTGCTCAGAGCGTAAAGCGAGCCTTGACAATGTTGGCGAATTTTTTGTTTTTTTATATAACAAATTCAAATAAAAAATTCACTTCAGAAGGTGAAAAAAAAAACGTAAAAAGTAGTTTGATTTATTGCTATTTATATGATATCTTTAAATGGGTTCTGTAGCTCAGAGCTGCGATTGCTTTATAATCGTGAGGTTGAGAGTTCGACAATGTCAATAAATTTCTTCAGTTTTTTTTAATCTTTATTGAACCATTTCGGTTCTTAAAACAAATTTTGTACTGATAAAAACATAAAACCTTGTCAAATTTTACACAATACTAAAACCCATAAAATAATAATTATATAAAAAAATTTGTAATATACCACGTTTTTAAAACGAACTAAAATGTATAAAATAATTTTTGCTAGAGTGGGGCTTTTCGATCTCATAAAAAAGTGAGGCGCATACTATATTAGGAGTTAAGAAAACCTTGATTAAGAAAGTGTTTGCCCACTAACATATTAAAATTTGTAATTGCTAACAAATAATTTCTCATTAATTCATCAAAGATAGGCATAAATAGGAAAATTTTTAACAAAAAACCGATAACATTAGAATTGAGAGTTTTGAAATCCAAGTAGAACTTATTGAACGCAATAGATGCCTGCAAACTTGAATCTGCCATCCATGCAAGGACTTCTATCCTGACAGTCAAGGGACCTGAGTTAAGAAATCATTTGTTCACTAACGTACTAGAATTGTTAATAACACTCCTTGCTATTCTCTATAGCATGTGGGGGTTTTGTAGGGGTGACACCACTGGTTTCCGCCTCGGGTGTTACCAAGCCTAAGAACGCCACTGATCTATGGTATTTATTTTCACATCAAGTTTCATCAAAATCGTTGCATCGCACAGTACGCTTTTTTCAATTTTAGGATGTCATTTGCAATTATCGCAAAAACTATAAAAGCTAGAGTCATGAAATTTTGTACCAATACTTTTTATACCAAATAAAGTAATTTGACCAAAAATTATAATTATAGGTCAACTCCCACGCCCTTTTCCCATACAAGGCCTCTTTATATGGGAAGTATGCATTCTTCCAGTGGCGTCCGTGGCGTAGTTAGTTAAAGTGCGTGGCCTCTATGTCAACGAACCTGGAGACACGGGTTCGAACCCCAGCAGCAACAGAAAATTTTAATTAAAATAATTTTTCTGTACGGCCGCCACCTCTCTGCAGACAATGGCAAACCTCAGAGAGTAATCAAAATGCCATGTAAAGCTTCTCGAGAACAAGAACATTCCGTTCATCGCCGTTCGTAGTCGGCGTTAAACCTAATTTAACGTTAAAAAAAAAAAACCGGTTCTCGGTCAATTTTGTACAAACTTAATAACACGCACAGCACAATTGATCATAAGAAGCTAGGTCAAAGTCCTTTCAAGGGCTGAAATGGCCAGTTATTTATTTTTTTATTTTATGCATTCTTCCATGTATAACGCAGATAAAAAGACATCTCCAGTACAAACATATATTATACTCTTGATCAACTTCACCTCCTATGTCGATTTAGCCGTGTCCGTCTGTACGTCCGATCGTCCGTCTGTCCATCTGTGTTAAAATTACGATTACGGACAAATAGAGAAATCAAAGCGAATGAAACTTGGTGTGTATATTACTATTGTAAATACGCTGTTTAGTTTTGAAAATAAGCATGGTCGTTCAAAGCAGTGATTGAAAAGCTGCAGTCAAAGTAGCAGAGTCATAAATTTATTGACTTGCTGCTCAGCAAAAAATTCTCATAAGTCAGAAACGAACTGCTGCTTAAACTTATACTTCTAAAAATGTAACAGTCGCAGTCAAAGCAAAAGCAAAAGGCGATCGCTGATAGACTGTGAAGCAGTCGACAGTTTCGGCAGTTTTTGTTTTGACCGACTGAAATTTTCGCTGAATTCCGAAGTTGTAGTAGCAGCATCAGTAAATGCTGCAGTTAATGTTGACACCGCAAACTGCAGTCGCCGCCAACTGTTGTGTGCTATTTCTTTTGTTTTTGATTCTTCGTTTTCGTTGTCTGTTTTGATCGCTTGCTGGTAGTAAGTAAAAACTGTGCAATTTTGTTTTGCTTTTATTATTGGCCGTGCATTTATTGAAAAAAAGGAAAGGGTTTTAAAATCCTTACCCCATACTTTGATAGGTGTATGTATGTGTATATATTTATGCACGTATATTAAAAAGTCGAAACAAATTTATTAAGAGCAAGAAAAGATTAAAATTGTTCATCGTCGTCTTAGTCTTGGAAGAGCGGTAAATTGTCTATAGCAGCTTCCAGAAAGTGCAAATTCAGCTTTACTAGCAATATATTCTCAAGTGTTTCCTCATTTAAACGATTCCGATAGTCCGTTAGTTCTACCTTCAGCGTGGAAAATGCGCGTTCAATTGTCACCTGATATAAATTAAAGTTATAAAGTGAGTAACTTTTGTTTAATTTTTAATGAAACTTATAAAATAAAAACTTTAAAAGTAAAACTTAAAACAAAATGCATAAACTCATGACCGTTACGGTCCCTGGTTAAGAGTAAAATAAAAATTATAATATACCTGAGTGGGTGGTATTGCAAAGCACACATTACTTAATGCATACAACTCTGGATCAGTAAAGTTTTTCTCATTCAAAAATGCTAGAACGTTTGCATCACTTCTTAGGAAGGGAAGCTGCACATTTTCAATTTTGGTATAAACATCGGTTACATTACCAATGTTAACTTCAATCCCTTGCGATAAATATTCGTTTAATAACTCGTCTTCATTGTAAAAAAATTGGTTGGTGGATTGATGTGCACTTGTATTCGATGTTGAACACGCAATTCCGGCAGGTTTGATTTCATTAATTCTATCCCATATTGTTTTTAAATATTGTGTTGCTTCAATTTTTTGTTTTGCTGTTAAGGTGTAATGGAACCGAGGATCTAAATACAAACATGCAATCAAACTGTTATTGCGCATTATTATGGTTGTTCTTTTGTCAAAGGACTGCAAGATCGTATCACCAACTGTTTTAACTATTGGGTGGTTCGCATCTTTAATAATTTTTTCCGTGCAAAATTTTGCATTTGAGCCATTGTACGTAAAATTTCCCATAGTGCAATTGCTCTTCTTGAAATACTTTTATGGTTTATTGCAAAGGATGAAATACAAGGCAATAGCTATCGATGAATTCTCAAAAGGAGTCATCAATGTCGAAATTTTCGTATTGGGTCTTATTTTTAACAGATTCGATTTTTGCGAGTACATCTTTTGCTGCTTTCAAATTTTCTGCCATTGTAAAGGTCGATCCGCATCTTGTTGGGCAGTCCAGTTGAGGCATCTTCAATTCTTTGAACTCAAAAATATCTCGATATCCTTTTGATGTTTTCCTTATAAATTTTGTTAAATTACGACAAGTTAGTAAGTATTTTGTTATAGCTGAGGATTTTGTCACGTCGAGGGCACAAAGTTGCGCAGTATGAGCAGCACAGCGACAAACTTGAATATTGCCCAATAACATATCTGGCATTTCCTCTACTAGTTCGATTTTTTTCAGATATTCATCATTTGCGCAATCTGCTTCATTTTCTTCGATTTCTTCTTCGGATACAAAAGATAGTAATTTAGTTGCTTTAAGCATATTTGCACCGTTATCTGACATAACTGACACGATCTGCTTTAAAGTTATGTTATATTTATTTAAGATTTATATCATTTCGATTGCTAGGTTTTTGCTGGTACTTGATGCAATACCCTTAAATTCAACCATACCTACACTAAGGGAAATAATGCATATAAGCATTATCCACGCCTGAGTATTAATTTTATTTAAATATTTACGTATATTTAATGTTTTCCTTTTCGTTTTTTCCCCGTATTTGAATTTTATTTATACCACACACGTACACACATAGTCCATACAAGCAAGCAGCAACAGCATCGCACACGTACACATATTCCTGCAGTTTATTTCTTGCAGCTGCAGGTTTCTTATAGTTCTCATTTAGTTATTGTTGCAAGGGTAATATAGCCTGGATGTTTGGCCAAGATTCTTTGTGATTGCGATGGGTGATTCGCATGATCAACTTATGCATGGTGTGAGTTACAATCGGACATTTTCTCATGAATTTTCTCATTTTCTCGTTATAATAGCTTGAAAATTACGGCTGTAATCGTCTTGAAAACAAGTGCGTTTTAGGGCAAAATTTGATTTTTAAGACTTTTTCAAATGAAGTGGTTTTTCATAGTGACAGCTAGAAGCAGCAGGTTTTTACAGAAACAGAAGGGAGAAGTACTATATTTTATGATTGCTATAGCGTTTGACTTTAATAATTCTACATTAGCTAAGTATTTTCTACTAAATTTTACTTAAATTTTCATTTCTTGAAAAATTTGCAGTCATGTTTCTACGATTTTTCTATTTAAATAAATTAATGGCGGTTCAGACATAAAAAGAAATCCAAAAAACAAAACCTTGAAATATAATTTGTGCTCGAAGTTATTATTGTTTAAAAATTACTCTCTTTTGTTGGGTTTTATTGAGCTTATTTTTGTTAAATATGTTTCAACTTTGACGAATTTTATAAAAAAAAAACCATGCAATACATCAAGTTTCCAATATCACATTCATAATATATTTTTTATAATCTGACGAATGAAATTATTTTTTTTATAAAATTAAAAAAAAAAAAACCCAAATGTCATCCTAAAATCGAAAAAAGCGCACTGTGCATCAGTTGAAACCAAAAATTAAAAAAAAAAGATACAGTAGTTTCGACTATGTCGTAACACAAGACGTAGAATTATTCAATTCGCTTTTGATGACATCTTTTTTAAAAATATTTATTCCATACACCTGAGGATATGGCCTTTAAGAGAGTGCCGGAGAGGGTTAATATGTATCACCAACCCCCATTACTTTTGCAAAAGGAACATTTTTGCCTTTGACACCTATTCCCTCCGACCACTCCTTAGGGTCGCTCCCATACAAATTTTATGGTTTTGTCGATAAAACCGGAAACTGTCCATAAATAGGAAGAAAACTTAAACAAGCAAACAAAATTTGTTCAATGCTACCAAGTTCAACAACCCATGTGTCAAAATTTCACTGTCGATAATATGCCCGTATATTTAATTGGCTGCGGAATTTTGACATTTCAATAACAGATTCTGTTAAAAAAGCATGCCCCTCAAAATTACTTAGTATTACTGTGCTACGCCAGTCTGTTAAAATTAACATGCCCCCAAAAGTATGCTTTTTTTTAATTATAAGATTTATGTCTTCACGCTAGATGGCGCTGTCTTCGCCGTCGAAAAAACCGGAAGCCGTCGATAAATAGGTAGCAAGTTTAAGCAAACAAAAACATCAAATGTTGGCTTTATATTTCATGTAATTGTGTAAAATTGATATAAGTTAGACAGTTCTAAACTGAATTTTTGTCGCATTGAGGATCAAGCAGACCAACAAGTGCTAAAATCAACATTGTACGATTAGTACTTTAGGCCCACCAAAGGCTCAAAAAGTAATGTAAATACCGACGCCTGATCACTATCAACCACCCTACTTACCTCCGAGAACGACGTATTCTACGTCAAAAAAATCAAATTTTAAAATTTAATAGAGTACAGGAGATAAAACAACTAATTATTGCTAACACTGTGAATGGTTGATTAATGATTAAGCGATTAATTTTATGTTGGAATCGGTATGTCTAGTTATTTCTTACGGAATTATAATACCTTATGCTGAATTTAATTGTACAATAAATATTTAGATTGAATGATTATTGCGTATAAAATAATTAAAATTTAAAGAAAGCTTTACACAAAATCTTTTAGATATGTTGGACGAACCACTTGTCGTCTGGTGTGATCTATCCTCTTTAAGTGGGCAACATTCCGTCGAAACTTTTTGTTGGTTTGTTTCGATTCGATTGTAGCTTCTCCGCCTTTTCGTTTTATGACCTTATGCACAGAAGGTTCAAATTAGGCCTGTGCGAGTAGTTCGATCTTCGAGTAACTCGGCACGATTCGAGTCGAGTAACTCGAAACCAATTAAGCTTATCTTGTATATAATCGTAATTAAATAATTAGCCAAAGAGTAACAACATTACTGGAAGTTATTACTTCTGCTGAGTAATTAGTTATATTGCCGGTTTAGGGACAAAGAAATAATATTGCCTAACATATTTTAGTTTTTAGATTACAACACTAATCTCAATCGACATGGAAACATATGTATGTGGTGTGATCAGAAATATGAATGTATGTGAGTGCTTTCACTCATCAGTGGAAACACCCAGTAGAAAATAAAACAGCATGGATTTTTCAACATATATCTGAACCAGCATTATGTTAAGGGTATTCACTACATTTGTTAGGTCCTGTTAATTTGCTGCACTTAACAAATTGGTTAAGTCTTGTCAAAATTTTGTATGGGAAAAGATTTAGCTGCTTGTTAGCAAGTAAACAAGCTCAGCACCGTATTTTTGTTTAGTAGATATTATTTCTTAAGTCGGATACGTCAAGCTTATTGAGTTAAGTGATGAATCGTTTTGGAAATGACTTCTAATAAGGTCTAAATTATTTTTGATTTACAGCTTCAAGCTCTAAAACTGCACTTTATTAAAAAAAAAATAAAAATTTTGTAGCGGAGTAGATAGAGATAAAAAACATTTCACCAAATGTATCAAAGGTTACACGAGTAATTTAAACCCCATTCAAACAATTTTTGCAAAATAAATCTTTTTCGGTTAAGAAAGTAAGGAGGTAAGAAAGTAAAACTTTTATTAAATTAAGCTTTTTAATCACTTATTTATTTATTTATTAACCAAATGCTGATTTTGACATATCAGTTTAGCATTTGATTGTAAAATGTCTTAGCATGTGCGTTCACGCCAACAGCTGCTAACTTTAACAATTTTGCAACTTAACAGGATTGAACAAATTTTACTGAATAACATTGTTGTGATATACTGAAGCGATATTTTAGTTAAACGCCTTGTTTTGTCTAAATGTAAAGAAAATGAGGTAATAACACAGCCACGGGTTTGGGGATCAAACCAAATATAATAACAATAAAGAAATGTTTAGTTATGTTATGGTAGCTTGCGTTATAATTTTATATTATTTGAGTTCCAATGCATGGATTTCAATATTTTGGGAATATGTTCCATTTCCTATTGGGTTTGAATGTTTAGAATACTCATGAGTTTCGACTCATAGCTGATCACAGTGGAATGGTTTTAAAAATAATAGCATATATTTATTGTGTGTACGTTCTAGTAGTTCTAATAAAATATATAAAATTTAAATTAATGTAAAAAATAAAAAAATAAATGTAAATAACTAAAATTTATAAAATTTAAACAGCATTCTCGGTTCATACACTCTCGGTTTTTATATATATATATATTTTATATGAACTTTCAAAGTGTTTCGAAGCAATATACATATATGAAAAGCATTAAAATGTTGGGTCAAGTTTTCTATATTGTATTACCGTTGAAATCGTCGTAGTATAATTAACTTTTCATTAAAAAGCTCTATTTTTTATACACGTATTTAATTTATCTTCTCGTATCTGCATGTTTGACACACTATATGATGCGAAGTTAGCTATAAAACGACTCATTGAATTCAATAACGTTGCATCCGCTCAAATTTTTCTGAACAGAGTTGCCATGCTTCATTTAAAGCACTGTTCTTTATCTTACAAATATATTTAGGATTTCACTCATTGGCCAGGAATTGGTACTTTACAGTAATTAGCCCCGGGTTGATCCTCCTGAATAACCGATATTGCGGTGACAGAATGAAAAATCAAAATTGACATATCTTTCATTCATGACATTACGATATCTATCGATTCTGTGTACATCAGTCGAGAGTGAAAGGCTTTTTTCTCCAGCTGGTGATTTGTGAATGAAAAATAATCATCTCTTATACCACAACCGGTATCATGCATTTTGTTTTTACATAAAAATCTTTAGTTTGTAGCTTTTAACTTCATTTCAATGGTCAGTTCAGCAATAAAAAATTATGAGAAAATTCATATGCACAAATGTAGTTGTATTTCTCTTTCTCTCTCTTATTCTTTTGACTTCTTGACTTAATAGAATTTTAGGGAAAAATAGTTTCTTTGACCCAACCTATCATTACAAACTAATATTTATGTATTATTAGAAAAGGGGTAACCCTGTTTGAGTTAAGCTGAGAACATGGAATAAAAAAAACAACCACTGAGTAAAAAAATACTCTAAACTGTACGAATAACTCGAAAATATCTCGAGTTACTCGAAAATTTCTAGAGTAACTCGTAATTTCGAGTTAATCGAAACACCGAGTTATTCGAATCGAAAATCGTATTGCAACTCGACTCGACTCGTACTCGAACCCAGCTAGACAGCACTAACATGTTTACAAACACAACGAAACAAAATTTGGTGTCCACTAACACATTCATACTTCTGTCAAACAAGGAAAGTTATATGTGATTGCATAGCTTTCTCTTTTAAGCATCAAACAAAGGCTAAGCGGGAAAAAAATTGAAAGCAAAGAAAGTTTCTGATCAGAGTTTAAAGTGAAAGTAATTTTCAAACGAAGCTGAAACGAAAATTAAAAAAATTAATAAAGAATAAACAGGAATTAACAGGAAAGTACACAATCTGAGTAAGAAAACCCTAAATAATCTTTTATATAAAGAAAATAAAAATTTTAGTTCAAATGTAGCAAAATATAGAAAATTAATCACTAGTTCAGCAGAGACGGACGACGTTGTAAGCGCGCCAATAAATTTAGGTTATGTAAGGTGCTCCGGTGGCGAATCAAATTTGAATAGGAATTTTGTACTAGGCCACTCCAATGACGATTTAGACATAATAGATGACAGCAGGGACAGTGATGTGAATTCTATGAGTGATAATTTTTGTCAAAAAATTGAAAAAACTGATAGTTTAGAAGAACTGAAGTCATGGGCAATCAGAAATAAAGTCTCGCATAACATTGTTTCTGATCTGCTTCAGACTTTACACAAAATAGGAGTAAGAGAATTACCCTTGAGCGCAAAAAGCCTTTTTGGGACAAATAGAAAAAAGGTTGAGGTGCAAACCATTCCAAATGGGGACTTTTTATATATAGGAGTTCAGGCATTTTTTTCTTCATGTTCGTTTGCTTTCCTTGATAATAGAGATGAGATTTCAATTGATGTAGGAATAGATGGACTTAAGCTTTTTCATAGTTCACGAAGGGTTTTATGGCCAATACTTGGGGCAATCGTAGGCTTTCCGCAAGTCAGTCCGTTTACCATTGCGTGTTTTTCAGGAATGGATAAACCATTAAACGTTAATGATTTTCTTAAAGAATTTTGCGACGAAGTTCATCATTTAAGAATAAATGGACTTAAAGTAGGCAGTTCCTTAAAAAAATTTGATGTGCGTCTGTTTTGCTGTGACTCTCCAGCACGCGCGTTTGTTACAGGTGTCCAATCGCATACCGGAAAAAATAGTTGTCCAAAATGCTGCCAGGTAGGAGACTACATTCAACACAGGGTATGTTTTTCAAAGAGTGTCTGCAATTTAAGAACAGATATAACTTTTTAAAATAGAACAGATTTAATTCACCATAGTTCCGTCTTTAGACAAAATCAGAATGTTTTAGAAAAAGCTCAGATAGGAATGGTTTCTCAATTCCCTCTAGACCCAATGCACCTTGTTGATTTAGGAGTGATGAAAAAACTAGTCCGATTACTAATGAAAAAAGGTAACTTAGTAGAAATAAATAAAAAAATCAACTATCTTTCACAGTTTGTTCCTACAGAATTTGGGCGCATATGTAGGAGTTTGGAAGAGGTCAGCAATTGGAAGTCAACCGAGTTTAGACAATTTTTGTTGTACTTAGGGATATTTGTTTTAAAAGATAACATAAGTAGTGATCTCTACTATCATTTTCTTTTATTGCATGCAGGAATAAGAATTCTCTCAAGCGAAAAAACATGCAAGGTAGAAGGTTATTTAGCTCAACAAATTTTAGAGGACTTTGTCGAATTATTTGGACAAAATTATGGTAACCATCTAGTGAGCTTCAATATCCATGGGTTACTTCACTTAGTAGATTGTTGCAAACAGTATGGGTCATTAGACAACTTTTCTGCTTATAAGTTTGAAAACTATATGCAGCACTTAAAAAAAATTGTAAAAAGCCCAAAAAATCCTGCAACAAATATATTTAAGAATAGAAGAACGAAATCACTTAGAATTAGGTTTTCACAAGGTTTCAAAAATTGGTTCGTTTTATGTAGATGCTAAAAAAGAAAAAGATTCATACTGTTACAGTCCAATTACAGGTCCTTTTAAAGTAATAGAAACTAAGTCGGAAAATGGGCAGGATTTAGTTTTTGGTTATTGTTTTCAATCCGTGGAAAATTATTTTGATAAACCATTAGAGTCTATGTCAGGATTAGGTATTTCATTAGTAAGTAGATTAGGTGATGATTTAAGAATATTAGATAGATATCAAATCACTTATAAATACTTTAGCATTCCAATAGACGACAAATTTTTACTTATACCCATTTTGCATCAGCTTTTCCATGAGTTTTCCTTTTGATTATATACATACATATACACTGAGGACGATATGTGTTAAAATTAAATGAAATTGTGTTCATTTTAGACGAATATGGTTTTGAAGTAGAGCTTAAAACAATTTCATTTAAGTAAACAGAAATGTTTTAAAAATTAAATTTAACACAAAAGCTTTTTTCAAAGCAATGTTTCTAATATTCTTTCATTGTAAACATGTCTGGTTTAAAACATTTATTTAAAAGTTTAAATTAAAAAAAATTTGATATTTAAAACAAATATTTTAAAACTTCGTTTCATCAGTCGGATTACTATTTTTTTATGCCATTTTGTTTGCTTAAAGTAGTGATATTTATTAAATGGGTTTATAATACATTATATTAATATATAAACTCAAATTATAAATTCGCATATAATCTACTGAAATTTTATATTTGTTTTTGAAAGATGATGCGGAGAATTTCGATGATTACATAATTTTCGCTGATAGCTCCTCAAAAGAATCTACCCCGATGAAAGGTAAAAAACAAACTTTATAAATCTGTGGTCACAAGCAATTACAGCCTGAGTCGAAAGTCAAGCATTCAATCTTGCTGCAAAGATTTCTATCTCTATATCACTTACGTTTTTTGTGTTATAACTTTAGCTAGAATTGTGCTATTATCTCCTCTTCTGATTTGTATATGGAACTATATAAGTTGAAAACATCTTCATTAATAACTCAGTTCTTCCGTAAATCGACTTAGGATGTTTCTGCTTGTGATCACAGATGTATATGAAGTATATCAATTTATTCCAATTTTATTATTATTTCTTTACAGATTCCAGCTACCAGAATTATCAAAAATTGCCGATGAAACAAAAGCAATACAAAACCTCGCTTGATTTCAACACCGAAAACCAGCCACCTATCGCTCAGATCTCTTCACCCAAAAAAGGTAATGTTAATTAAATGTAATGTATAATTAATTAATTTTGTTTCATTTAGATGTAAATAGTTTGCTGGTGTTACTTTTAGAAAACCAAAAAACAATAATTGAAAATCAAGAGGCGCTGAAAAATGAATATGTAAGTCGAAACTAACACCGTAGAATCAGTAGAATGCATTTCTACACCGTTCATCCGATTAGCATGAAAATGTGTGTATAGAAGTTTTTTGGTATGGTGCATGTTATGGGGCAATCAATTTTGATTCACCTTGAACACTATATGGGGCTGAAGTACAAATGTTTTACAAAATTGCCTTAAAGTACAATATGCCTACAATAGGCCTACAATGAAATATTAGAAGCAAGATCTTTCCCTTAGCAAAAGCAGTGAACCTAGATTTGATAAATAAAGATTTAACGTTTACTTAACATAAAAAATTAAGTCAATTTGACACCAAAAATATGAACATATCTTGAAAACATGAAAAATGTTAGTACAATAATATATTAAGTGCAACATCGTTACTGAAAAACGAGAAAAAACACTCAGAAATTCAATTTTGTGACTTTCGATTCAAATATCTTCAGTTAGTTGAGTAAATACATTTTAAATATTTTTTTCAAAAAAAGTCTGAAATATTGGAGTTTCCGTCAAAAAAAGGCATACAAATTGTTATGTTGTAGAAAAAAATTTAAATTAAATTTTGGAAATTTTCAACTCTTTTTCAGAAGCTATAACACTTAACAGCAAAATTTGTTTCAATATTCTTTGTTTCAATATTATTTTCCAATATTGTGGTTTTTTATTTTTTAGGGATAGGAAATAACGATTATTTTTTAGTTTTCGGATATATAAAAAGACATTGAAAAATAATTTTAAATGTAGCAATGTGAATGTAGTGAGCAAGAGATTCCGTTTTTGGCATGATTTATTTTTTCATGATTTTTCAGATAGAAATTATCTTCATTGAATTATATGTAATCGATTATTTTTTCGATCATATAGAATAATTTTTTTTTTGTAATTTTTTCGATCCGAAATGTAAATGAAGAAATGATCTATATTTTTCTAATCAGAAATAAAAATTATTTCTTGGTTGAAATAATATCGATCGAAATTAAAATCAAATCAGTATTTACAAATAAACCTGTTTTGAGTAAAAATAAAGAAGTTATCGGACAAAAAATAAAATTCATTCGTACCACCTTTCTAATCCACATTTACTACCATAGAGGCAAGTTCACTTGGGCAAGAATTTGAACAACCATTTTGACAATGATAAGGACAAAATTTTAGATATGGACTTGGAAGAGGATTTGGAATAGTATTTGGACATGGATAAGGATAGGAAAGGTTTATTTACTTGATAAAGAAGGTTTATTTGTAAATATTGATTTGATTTTAATTTGATTTTGATGTATATAAAAGTTGAAAAAATAATTGGAACAATTGAAGATGAGTGAAAATGGATTTTTTTCACTTTATTTTTGTAAATGTGTATTTAGAGATAAAAAAGCTAATGGTGAAAAAATTTTTCGCAGCTCTCAAGTGGTTAGAAGTTATAGGGCTTGAAAGTTTAGAAAATGGACTTAAAAAACTTGTGTTTTTTTGTTAAATTTTGCAACAAATCCTAGCATTATGGGTATCAAAAGAAAGGTTGTGCTCTTTCCATTCAACAAGCTATCAATCATTAAAATCCATGCATTACTTTCGAAGATATAGCATTTTACATATTATGCACACTTGAAAATACATTTTGTAAATTTGATGTTTATACACTTACGTTTAGGTTATTTCGTAAAAGGGTGAACCACCAAGTTTGCATAATATGTAAAATGCTATATCTTCAAAAGTAATAGATGAATTTTTATGATTGATAGCTTGTTGAATAGGTAACGGCAGAACCTTTCTTTTGATACCCATAATGCTGGAAAATTTGTTGGAAAATTAAAAAAAATCACAAGTTTCTGAGGTCCATTTTCTCAACTTTCAAGCCCTATAACTTCTAAACCACTTGAAAGCGGCGAAGAGCTTTTTGCAGATTTGAGCTTAGAAGAGGTTAAAACATATACTCCACAAAAAAAATTTAAATTTTGAGTTTTCGTTCATCTTCAATTATGCCAAATAATTTATTAGAAAAAATTATGTTAGTAACTCTTACCAATCAAGAGTTATAGCTAATAATTTATATCCATATCACAAGCCAAACTTTCGATTTTCAATAGCTATGGAAGTAAAAGTAACAGAACATTGTAACTCAGAATGGAATGGCCACCTGAGAGGGATTTCCTGCTACTGGAAAGCTGTAACGGACAGTCAGACTAAGTGTCTAATAAGAGCGCCAGAAATCGCTAGTTGTTTATATACTATGTGCAGTAAGGCGCCTTACGCACGATAGAAAAAAAGGTGATCAACTCACCCTCTCAAAATAAACCTTCGTTTATATTATAATGATTCCCCAAATATTTCGATTCTAGCTATACCCATCCGTGAGCTGGAATTGTTTCAATATAAAAAAATCAAAAAATCACTGCAAAAATATCAATATCTTGAGTGTATGCGCAGATTTCCAAAAAACTTATATGAAGTACTTTGAAATTCTCCGCTAACACTATTTGTGATAATTTCTTTGACTGAAAGTATCATGGCAACAAAAAATCCATACAAGACACGATTTTTAGAGGTTTTTTAAAAGCATTCCAGCTCACGAATGGGTATAACATAAACCAATGTTTATTTTGAGAGGGTGCTCGATCAACTTTTTTGAGGCGCCTTAATGCGCAGTCGCATATCCATGATTTTTTTATTCTGGTTTCAATGTATTGCAAATAATGACAAATTTCAGTAGTTTCTAAGTTTACTTAAAAAGTCTCCTTCAAAAACTGAAAAACTCTTACTTAATATCAAAACTATTATTTCATTTATCAATGGAATTATTTGATTTCAGATAACTCAGAAATGCGAAATAATGGCGCAAAACCGAATGATAAGAGAATGTAAAGTTCTTGTAAGACGCGTTCACCACTCTTTATGCCGCATGATTGGAGAGTCTGAGGATGGTGTGCTCACCGAAATAACGTCCAGTTTACCTATATCCACCCTGGGTGCCATGCTTGATGTTGAAGGAAAACTAAAAAATTTGGAATATGAGATGGCTATGGTAAATAAATTTAACAGTATTGAAATTTTTCATTTAAATTATTTATTATATTTAGAAATCTTACATCCTGAGCTTAAAAGGAACTGCTGGCTCTCTTGACGATGTCCTTAGAAAGGTTTTCACCGACGAATTTGTGTCTTCTTTTAATGTGGATGGAAGATTTGGGAAAAAATCCCTTATGGAACTGACTTTGGTCGGGAAAACGCTATTAGGTAAGATTTTTAATTTAAAATAATTAATGCAAGAGAATATTCATTCATTTTTTTATCCTTAGAAGTCTTTCCAAAAGAAGGAGCAATCTCGTTTCAAAAATCAGTGAGAAAATATTTGCTTCTTAGTCATAAAATACATAGACAAAAGCAATACATGCGGAAAAATGATTCTGTCAATAAGTTGTGAAATAAGCAGATTGTTATTATTATTGGTTTAAAAAAATTTGTTTGTTTGTTGATTAAACTCTTAAAATAAAACACTTAGTTTCATCGTAAAAAAAAATTGAATGTTTTTAATTGAATCAAAATTGAATCAAATTTCTCGTAATAAACAGCTGATTTTGTAATAAGTGTGAGTAGTTCAGCTATACTTTTTCTAGATATGCAAAACTTTGTTGGAGGACAGAGATGCCAGATCACACGGATTGTTAGTTTTTGCCCACTGCAACAACAATATCAATGGAATAATACCATGAATATTTCGAGATTCGCATCATTGCTACACGCTATATAATGCGTTAAATGACGATTAGTGTTCTAGCTGGGAAGCTACTTGCACAGGCCTAGTTTAAATGTTGATGCCCGCTTATTGACTTTGATGACACGCTTAACCAGAACATCGTCTCCCATTTTTATATCTGAAATTTTGGCATTACGTTTCTTATCCCCATTTAACCCCCTAGTGCACGAATCATAATTAAAATTTAAAAAAAAAAATAAAGTGGTCTGGGCAATGCCCAATTCTTGAGAACGCCGTGGAATTGACTGCTTTGTATCGTTTGCTACGGACGCCTGAACGGCAGCGATATTTTCGATACATCGACTAACCCGTTGTCTCACTGGCACGGCAACATCACACAACGAATATGTAGACTCAAATTTTTGCACTAAACTTGTTATTGTCTGTCTACTAGGGCAAGAACTACGACCGAAAATTGCAGTTAGCGTTTTTAAAGTTGCGGTCACCGACTTCGAATTTCGGTAGTAACTTTTTATAATATTCAGACGTTGTTCGTTAGTGTACTTTACCATGATGAAAATGTTCAGTTTACAAAATAAGTTGACAGTGACAGTTCGGTGATTAGTGAAAGAGTGCGTTCAGAAATTTAATTCAAAGTTGTCAAGTCGCTATTGGAAAACCCTGTATATACATTTTTTTAATCTTGTAATAAGGATTTCTTTTTTAATAACTATTCAATTAAGTCTGCTTCGATGCGACTATCGAATTCATCTCAAAAATTTTGAAAATATTTATAGAAAACACCTCGGACTATTTTATATAGTTTCTAAAATAACAAATTAAATTAAAAACCTTTCAGTTAAACTCGTCTGTTAATCGTTGTCAATCAGAGCATCGGAAGCTATTTTCATTTGGGAGGGTAAAACACTTTACTGAAAAGTTAAAGTTTGTTATGAATGTCAAGAAGTGCGTTAGACGTTCTTGAGTCATATTACATCGAAGGTATGTTTTAAACCGCCGCACAGTGCGCTTTTTTCGATTTTAGGATGACATGGAATGATAAAGGTTTTTTTTTTTAAATTTTATAAAAAAAATAATTTCATTCGTCAGATTATAAAACAGGCTCTCCGCAAAATCGCCCAAAAAAAAAATCGCCCAAAAAAAAAAGGAAAAATCACCCAAATGAAAAATTACCCCAAAATTTATGAAAAATCGCCCAAAACGAAAAAACGAAATTTTACACAAGAAAACGAAAAAAAGCCCAACAATTTTTGGAAAAATTACCCAAAAACAAAAACGAAAATTCACCCAAAAAAATGAAAAATCGCCCAATATTTTACATTGTGTTCCCACACGATATACGAAATTTCCTTGTACGAAATGAGCATTTTCAAGGCCAGGTTTTTTTTTTTAAGTCTATTTTAATTCAATCATTTGACGATATAAATACTTTTTATGTGGATATTATATTATAATACTATTTATGTAGGAAGTGCGTTAAATTTAAAAATTTAATTCATTTTAATTTTATATAATCTCATACTTAAAAATCTATAAAAACATTTCGTACAAGGGAAAAATACTGATTCTTTTTCAAAACAACAAGTTTCTTTGGTTATCAAAAAATTTCGATTGCGGAGGTGGTGGGGGGGGCAGGGCGGGGCGACGGGTGGCGCGTGCGATCCGTCGCACTACGCGTATTCCGCCGCGCCGCGATACGCGCGATCCGCCGCGTCGCGATGCGCGGGCGCGGTACTAAATATTTCCTTTGACTTGACCAAGCAAACTCAAGCAAAGAAGAGCCGCTGCTTTTACTTTAAATACCGTTATCTTTAAGAACTGATTGACGTTTCTTATTTAACCCTTAAATGCACCGTGTATCTTTGGCTTACGGCTATATTTTTGGTTTGATTTTTGTCAAATCGGTTCTATGTTATTTAGAATATTATCAGTCTTAAATAATATATAGTTTTTACTTCTATTTGTCATACTTTATTAAAAAATTATGTACAAAGTCAAAAAAAAAATTTTTAACTAAATAAACACTCTTTTTAACAGTTTAACTTCTAGGAACAGATAAATAATTTAGATTAGAAAAAAATACTGACGGCTTTCAAAACATGTCCTTTAGTGATCGAAAAAATTTCGATCTAAAACTAAAAGAATTTTCGATCTAAATAGAAAACTAAAAAAAATGTTCAAAACTAAAAACGCAATTTTTATTTTTACTCAATTTTACATAAAATATATTTTTTCGGTAAAAATCGGGGTCCTTGTGCATTTAAGGTTTAATATTGAAAATGAAAGATCACCCAAAGAAAACGAAAAATCACCCAAAAACGAAAAGTGAAATTTCGCCCAATATATTTGGGTGAAATTTCGCCCAAAAGCAAAAAACGAAATTTTACCCACCAAAAATGCAAAATTGGGTGGTTTTTCATTATTTTTTTTGGGCGATTTTTCTTTGGGCGATTTTGCGGAGAGCCTATAAAACATATATGTGACCCGGTCTACGAAAAGGGACCTTCGGTGTTAAAACAAGTTTTCGAGAAAACAGCTGTTTGTAAACGTTTAATTGTCGCACACTGAATGGCATCTTTTCATTTATTTCAGCTTATCCTCTATTCTTACAGAGTTGTATTTCTTAGTCTATTAATACAGATTTGTATTTCTTAGTCAATTAATACGAGTTCTTTTTTTTTAGTTAACGACCAACAGTGAAGAGGTGATTACGTTTACTGAATCATTTTTATGCGTCTTTTGATTCCGAAATAAATTAAAAATGAGTGTAGATGAAGAGGTTAGTTGGAAACTTCTGCTTTGCGCCATTAGAAAGAGCACACATTAGTCTATCCGAATCGCCAAAAAAGTGAAAAATGATATTTTCACACCGAAGGTCCCTTTTCGTAGACCGGGTCACATATTATGAATGTGATATTGGAAACTTGATGTATTGTATGGTTTTTTTTTATAAAACTCGTCAAAGTTCAAACATTCTTAACAAAAATAAGCTCAATAAAACCCAACAAAAGAGAGTAATTTTTAAACAATGATAACTTGTCTTAACCGGCATTTAATTTATAATAAAATACAATAAAAAATATTAATAAATAAAAATAGAAAAATCGTAGAAACTTGACCGCAAATTTTTCAAGATATGAAAATTTAAGTAAAATATAGTTATATCTAGCTAATATAGCATTATTAAAGTCAAGCGCTATAGCAATCATAAAATATAGTGCTCCTCCCTTCTGTTTCTGTAAAAACCTGCTGCTTCTAGCTGTCACTATGAAAAACCACTTCATTTGAAAAAAGTCTTAAAAATCAAATTTTGCCCTAAAACGCACTTGTTTTCAAGACGATTACAGCCGTAATTTTCAAGCTATCATAACGAAATTCGATATTTAAGCTTTTATATAAAAATTAAGTTAAAAAATGAGCCAAATCAGATGAAAACCACGATTACCTCCCATACAAAGTGACTTTATCAAAACGGTAAAAGCTCTTAGAATTCCACAAAAATTAATATATGGACTTGAAATTTTGCAAATAAGCTTTAATGTTTAATATGCACATGAAACCACGCCTACTTACTATACAAAGTGACTTAGTCAAAAAACAAAAGCGAATTTTTTCCTTTAAAACTATGACGGAAATGTTTTCACAAATAAACATTTTATTGGCTGCTTAAGACTTTGAATATATTTTGGTTCGGCTCTGGGGGTATTTTAACTTCGGTTTAGTGGTGGATCATTTCTTACTATATATTATATATTGTTTTGTTTTTAAAATTATACTTTTACAATCTATTTTATTTTAAAGATACAAAATCATTTTGGGAGGTTTATGTAAAAGCGGTCGGATCACGCCCAGTTTTGGTAGTGACATTTGTAATGATGACATGAAGCTACCCTCCAAATATCAATGAAAGTCACTGTACGAATCGAAAGTTATGCCATTTTAAACCATTATATACATGAATGTTATATGTGAGGTAGGCGTGATCTTTGAACGACCATGCTTATTTTCAAAACTAAACAGCGTATTGACAATAGTAATATACACACCAAGTTTCATTCGCTTTGATTTCTCTGCTTGTCCGTAATCGTCATTTCAGCACAGATGGACAGACGAACGATCGCACGGACAGACGTACAAAAAAGCACATTGTGCGCCGCAGAGCTCTAAAAGATCGTTTAGAAGAAGCTGCATACACCGAAATCGTAACAATGAAAACAATTAATTTTACAACATCGTTTAAAAATTTAAACACTGTATCAGAAGAGTTTTTAAATTGATCAACAATTTTGTGATAACTCAAAGGTGCAGTATCATGTAAATTCTTCAGCAATTCAAGTTAGGTGTTGAGGTGGCTTCTATCAAAATCTTTTGCATATTCTTTAACCTTTGAAAGATGGTCGCGTAAATTTCACGCACACGTGTTCGAAATTTTTCTCTCTATTTATAGAATAGGTTGGAAGTATATAAAAATACATAAATTGTAGTATTTATTATTTCAACTATGTGTAAATAAATAAAAACGTTTGGTTGTCAAATTATTTAATAAAACTTACAGCTAGTTAAAACTCATCCGTAAATTTTACGCAAGATTATCTTTTAAGTACATCACACTATAATCATCTTTCTAGTTAATGAAAAATATCTGACACATCTGGGGGGAAAATTGATACTATTTCCCCCTCAAACTTCTAGCAACGGGGGCAATATCCCACCTTCCCCCCGCTTTTAGCGCCTCTGTTGTTGATAATGTTTTGTTTTGTTACTTATAGTCTGCTGATTTACGATGGGCTTCAGTTTTTCACATAATACCCTCGACGGGACCTTATATGCGATATTAAGAAGGCTTATCCCACGGTAGTTGGCGCAAATGGTGGGATCGACTTTCTTGTGGATTGGGAAGAGCACACAGGTTCCAATTCCTGTCGTCAGCAATTGGGGTTTCCGGGATATCATCTCTATTGGCAGGATTATTGTCGTCGTCACCATTCAGAAGCCTAGAGAAGTGTTTCCTCCACATCATCAGTGTTCTCTGGATATGTCACTAGATTCCCGTTTTCATCCTTGCAGAAAGAGGCCCGTTCTTGAAACCATCGGCAAGCTCATTCCTGTCACCATGCATCTCAATTTTCTCGCACTCACGCATTTCCGCTTCCCTTTTCTTTCGCCTGAAAATGCGTCTCTCTTCTCTCTTCTCTTTGTATCACTCCTTAGCAGCACGCGTTGCAACCGACTGCAGGGTGGATTTGTAGGCGGCGTCTTTTTCTGCAGTGGCATCGCAACACTCCGTGAGCAAGCCTGTGATTTCCATCACATTTCTTGTATTGGAGTTATATCAGCATTGTATCTTTCAAAGATATCTATCACTTGGATAGAGGCACCATCCCAATTAAGAAATTGGACTTTCTAAGTACATTTACGTTAATCATTGAAAGTTTTTCGTTTGCGGTAGTCGTCATCTATTTTTCAGCAAAAAATTGTATTCGTAAGAAGTATCTTAACCCGACGAATTACCAGAACAATTAAGAAAACTAAGTTTATATAACGCAACCACTGGTATTCAGAATTATAATAATCCCACTATCTCCAATTAAACATTGACGATGGACAAAGTACTACAAATACCGATAGCTGCCCTGGTGACTTCAACGGTACAAAGTTTGAAGAATACCTTTTTAAATGACGATAACACGGATTGTTAGGAAGAACTGACAACGGAAAATATCAATGAGTTGGATAGGATTCCAGGTAAAGTGAAATGTCTTTGGGAGTTTGAGGGACTCCGGGAGCATTAAACTCCTGGAGAAAAACTGCAGATGGGATATTCTCATTATACGAGAACTTAAGAAAAACTACAAAATGACACCACCAAAGAAATTTAATATTCCCCCAAATAGGACTTACTTTTGTTCACCAATCCTTTTGTTCATAATAGAACAAACATATTCTCAAATTACTTCTTTAGACCTCAAAACTACCAAAGCCCAAATGCATTTCTTCGAAATAATAACTCGTTTAAACCAAATAACTAATTTTTACCAAATTATCAATTTCCAAAACCAAATCAAGGAGTTAAATGAAGACCGAACATGCTCTCAAAACCGCCACAACCGATGGAGGTAGATCAATCAATACAATTAACTAATTTTCAGCAAAAAAGCAATGGCCAGATATGACCATTGACTTTCCGAACACACTCCCCAAACAATATGCAAAGAAACTTCAGTGTAAGCACAGATTTTCAAAATTGCTATGAAGCTGGCAATCCATATCGTAGTAACTAAACTTACACCTACGACGCACAATGGTCCCAAATCGAAAAAAGACGGCCAAAACGTATTTTTTAAAGAAATTTGAAAAACATTTTTTACTTCAGATATCTATTTCAGATAGACAAAGGAAAAAACTTGTTCTTAATCTGTTTTTAATTTTTTTAAGTATTTTTGAGGCCTTCAAAGTCAAAAATAGTAATATTGTAAGCCAATTTCTAGCTCTTGTTGTTTTATTTGTATAAATTATTTATAATGTTTAATATTTTCATGTATTGAACCAAAAATCAAGTAATCAGAAAAAGTATAACTTTAAAAAATATGCTTACACTTTTTTTTTAAAAATACAAAGAAAATGTACATTTTTTTTTGGAATATTTGACTCAGTTAAAATGGAAAAAACGAAAGTGTTTTCCAATTTTTTTCCCTTTAGAAAGGTATTTGTTCCTATGTGGGATATCTTATTATACTAATAAAAACAAATTTTTTGCCACAAAGTACCACTGTAGAAAAATTTCAAGAAAAACTAAAATGGTGTCAGAAACTAAAAAAAAATTTTTTTAAAATCATTATTTTTATCTTTATTTTTTTTTTGTATTGGTATTAAACATACTTAGTTAATGAGTTTAACTTTGTGTTTATATTATTATTAAAACATTAAAATCTACATGCCTACCTAACTTGTCACATTATCGAAGCTAGCTGAGTAGGCATTTGTTTTCACTTTAATTTCTGTGCATATGATGTGTGCAGATATTAATAATATACAAAACAAATCTATAAAACCGAAAATTGTTAATTTTGTGGCAGAAAAATTAAAATTTGCAAATTACTGTGACATAAAAAAGATTTTTATTGATTTATATAAAACATTTTGTAATAAATATTTTGAGAGGTGCAACAAAAGCAAAAGAACAAACATCCGTTTTGTGGAACAGAATAAAAATGGCTTAATTTTTAAGCCGCCATTTTGAATTTTAATTTTTTGACTTCAGATTCGTATTCTGTGGCCCGAAAACTTTCGGGGCAGCAAAACTGTACTGCATAGTATAGTTATTATAAAAATTAGCATGTTCATGGCCGCCATTTTGAATTTCGAATTTTTGTCTTCAGATTCGTGATCAGCGACCCCGAAAACTTTTGGGGCAACACAATTGTACTGCATAATATAGTTATTATAAAAATTAGAATGTTCATGGGCGTCATTTTTAAACCGCCATTTTGAATTTTAAATTTTTGACTTCAGATTCGTGATCTGAGATCCCGAAAACTTTCGGTGCAGCAAAATTGTACTGCATAATATAGTTATTATAAAAATTAGCATGTTCATGGCTGCTATTTTGAATTTCGAATTTTTGACTTCAGATTCGTGATCAGTGACCCCAAAAACCTTCTAAATCATCATTTTGTAGATTAGACAACTCCTTAAGATTTTGGCCGTCTTTTTTCGATTTGGAACCATTGTGCGACGGATATCAGCAAAATCCCAACGGTTTTGAAACCGGATATCAATATCCAGATGCAGAAGCAAATGCATACGCAGAGCCTCAGCAAAACTTTTACCAAGAAAATTTTCAGTCACCGATTTAAAATTACTCTAACAACATATTTTCGCCACACATGTGGCGAAACAAATCAAGCAACTTCTGACACTTTGCAAGGAAATCAGAGTGCTGGTCTGTCTTAGTTATTACGACTTTTTCACTGGAATTGGAGACGTCCTTAATTTCCTAATAGATACGGGATAGAAAAAGAATTATATTCAATCCGCAAAGTACCAAATCCTGACAAAAATCAGGAATAATTTTCGTTTATTCGGTAGTGGGAAAAATTTAATTTAATCGCCATGTATTTGCAAACATTTTTAGACCACACACATCCTCATCAAAATTTTTTTTATTCTACCCGGCCTTAGATCTTTTCATGGCATAATAGGTATTGACACATTAAAACAGATAGGAGCTGTAATGCATACAGATACTGTTATGACAATTCTACAAAATGGAGTTATTCTCTTAAAACAACAAGCTGCACTAGCTGTGAATAATATCAATTAACTTGTCTTACATATAACAGAAAATCAAAAAGAAAAGCTAGTTAATTTAATTAAAAGTTGTCCACATTTGTTTTCCGATTCTAATAGAAGTTTGACATACACAACATAGTTAAAGAATAAATTCGAACAACTAACGATACTCCTCCCATCTATTCGAAGTCGTACGCATACCCAATGACCTTAAAAGAAGTGGTAGAGAAGCAGATCGAGGAACTTCTAGCTGATGGTATTATACAACCATCACGACACCATACAACTTGCCAGTATGGGTCGTCCCGAAAAAAATGGACGCATCAGGGGTATCAAATATCGTATGGTAATAAACTCAACGATACCACTATCCCTGACAGATATCCGATTCCGGAATTACAAGAAGTGCTGGCTAATCTTGGAACAACCAATTCTTTTCAATTATCGGTTTAAAAGCGTTTTTCATGGAATCCCTCTAAGATTCCGTTAATAATGGAAAATATGAGTTTCTTAGATTGCCGTCGGATTAAAGAATGCCCCGGCTATTTTCCAGAGAACGTTAGATGACATACTTCGACAGCACATTGGTGAAAGGTTTTGTGTTTACATTAATAATACAATTATTTTTGGAACAGATTAAGAAGAACACCTTGAAAATCTAAGGATTATTATGAAGACACTTGAGGCTGCAAATAAGACCCGCAGCTAGATATGTGTGAGTTTTTAACAAAAGATTTGCAATTCCTAGGATTTGTGGTAAGGATAAATGGCATAAAAACTAATACATCCAAAGTAGAAGCAATAGACAAGATGGAAGATATAAGAATATTAAAGGAACTTCGTTCATTCCTCGGAATGTCGGGCCTGAAATAGCCCTAACAAATTTTTACGGGAAGAAGATGGACGAGTGTACAAGCATCCCTTTTAAAGCAAATAGATTATTCTTGATGAAAATACAGTTGAGGCTTTCAACAAAATCAAAAATTTATGAGCTCCGAAAGAAGTAATTCTTTCATATCCAAATCTTTAAAAGGAATTCTAATTAAAATACTTTCGCCTCGGTTATGCGAAAGGAGCAGTTATTTCGCAAGATGATAAGCCGTTAACATTTATCGCTATCAAAAACAGACGAACATTATGCCACGAACGGAAAGGAATAGTTGGCAATAATTTGGTTTGTTTATTCACTCAGGAATTACCTATGCCTTGAGTTCAAAAAATGTAAACAGCAGAATGAAAAGATTGAAGCCCATCTTAGGGAAATACAACTACCAGCTCACGTAAAGCAAACGTGGTGGTAGTTCCACCTAGAACCACGTTTTTGTTATCCTAGCCATATGTTTTGGGTCATTGTCTTGCTGGAAAATCGATTCCTCCAAAACAACCCCCCAAATATCCAAACTTTGGAAAAGGTTTGCGTTTAAAATAATAATATAGTTCTGTGCTTTAATTTTTCCTGTAATTCTATGACACTTCCCAACTCCCATCCAAGTCATACCTCCCCAAAGCATTATTGAGCCTCCTCCAAATTTCACTGTTGGCTGAACATGTCTACTGGATAATTTTCCAACTTTTTTTCCCCCAAGTCCACTGCCTCCCATCAGACCCATATTAGTTCATTTTGGTTTATCGGACCATATAACCTTCATCCAATCGTCAATGGTGTAATTTTTGTACTTGCGACTAGACAATAAGGGTTTCTTTACTTTAGAGCGACCATTAAAACTATTTTTTCTTAGAACATTTCTACACAGAGAAAATTGAACGCCTTAAAATCAAAGAAAAAAAGTTGTTAAGAGACTGTAACTCCAGCAGCGACAGAAATTTATTTGAATTAAAATAATTTTTCTGTACGGCCGCCACCTCTCTGCAGACAATGGCAAACCTCAGAGAGTAATCAAAATGCCATGTAAAGCTTCTTGAGAACGAGAACAATTCCGTTCATCGCCGTTCGTTACTTACTTACTTACTTATCTGGCGCTTACAACCGTTCGTCGGTTTTGGAATCAAATATTTTTTCGCTGGAGCGTCGTTTTCCATTCGCTCAACATGACCTAGCCAGCGAAGCCGCTCGATTTTAATGCGCTTAACTATGTCAATGTCAGCGTACAGCTCATACAGCTCGTGGTTCCATCCAATTCGGTACTCGCCATTGACGCAGATTGGACCGAAGATCTTACGAATTATCTTTCTCTCGAAGGCTCCCAAAGTCTTTTCATCAGAACTGCTCAACGTACAGATTTGTGCTGCATATAATAGGACGGGCATGATTAGTGACTTATAGAGCGTGAGTTTTGTTCGTCGAGAGAGGGCTCTGCTTCTCAATTGCCTACTCAGCCCAAAGTAACACCTGTTGGCAAGAGTAATCCTTCGCTTTATCTCAATACTGACATCGTTGAAAGAGTTTACGCTGGATCCCAGGTAGACGAAGTCCTTAACAACCTCGAAGGAGATGTTGTCAACAGTGACGTGGTTTCCAAGACGCTGGGACTGTTTATTTGTTGACACTAGGTATTTCGTCTTATCTGCGTTCACTACAAGACCCATTTGACTCGACTCTTTCGCTAACCTGGAGAATGCTACGCTGACTTCGCGCGTATTATGGCCAATGATATCGATATCATCAGCATACGCCAGCAGCATAATACTTTTGTAGAATATCGTGCCACTGCGTCTCAAATCAGCAGCTCGGATGATCTTCTCCATCATTAGGTTGAAAAAGTCGCACGATAAGGAATCACCTTGTCTGAAACCTCGTTTGGTATCGAATGGAGCAGTGAGGTCCCGATTTTAACTGTGCTGCTGGTGTTGTTCAGTGTCATTCTGCAAAGGCGGATGAACTTTGCAGGAATACCAGATTCAGACATGGTGGAATATAGATGATTTCTTATTGGACTGTCGAAGGCGGCTTTGTAATCGACAAAAAGATCTCAGACATGGTGGAATATAGATGATTCCTTATTGGACTGTCGAAGGCGGCATTGTAATCGACAAAAAGATGGTGTGTGTCGATTTGTTTTTCTAGGGTCTTCTCCAAGATTTGTCGTAGCGTAAATATCTGGTCTATGGTGGATTTGCCAGGTCTGAAGCCACACTGATAAGGTCCAATCAGCTGGTTTACGATGGGCTTCAGTCTTTCACAAAGTACGCTCGACAGGACCTTATATGCGATATTCAGAAGGCTTATCCCACGGTAGTTTGCGCAAATTGTGGGATCGACTTTCTTGTGGATTGGGCAGAGCACACTGAGGTTCCAACCGTTTGGAATGCATTCTTCCGACCATATTCTGCATAGAAGCTCATGAATGCATTTAAATAGAGCTTCGCCTCCATTCTTGAAGAGCTCAGCAGGTAAGCCATCGGCTCCTGCGGCTTTGTTGTTTTTAAGCCGAGCTATAGCTTTCAAGACTTCACTATGGTCGGGCAGCGGAACTTCAACGCGGTCGTCCAAAAGTGGGGACTCCGGGATATCATCTCTATTGGCGGGATTGTTGTCGTCGTCGCCATTCAGAAGCCTAGAGAAGTGTTCCCTCCACATCATCAGTGTACTCTGGATATCTGTCACTAAATTCCCATTTTCATCCTTGCAGGAAGAGGCCCCGGTCGTGAAACCATAGGCCAGGCGTCTTATTTTTTCGAAAAATTTTCAGACCTCATTCCTGTCACCATGCATCTCAATTTTCTCGCACTCACGCATTTCCGCTTCCCTTTTCTTTCGGCTAAAAATACGTCTCTCTTCCTCCTCCTTTCTTTGTATCGCTCCTTAGCAGCACGCGTTACAACCGACTGCAGGGTGGCTTTGTGGGCGGCATCTTTTTCTGCAGTGGCGTCGCGACACTCTTGGTCGTGCCACTGGTTTCGGCGAGGGCGGTGATAGCCAATTACCTCTTCGGCAGCCGTACGCATAAAGTGGGAAATATGATTCCACTGCGCGCATATATCGTCGATCGGAGGAGTGCTTTCTTGAAGCAGGAGTGAGAGTCGAGTAGCGAAGTCTTCGGCTGTTTGCTTTGATTGCAGCTTTTCAACGTCTAGCTTTCTCTGTGCTGGATTGCGCGTATTCTTGGTGGCGCACAGGCGTGTACGGATCTTGGCTGCGATAAGATAATGATCCGAGTCTATATTGGCACCACGGATCGTGCGTACATCTAAAACACTGAAAGAGTGCCTTCCGTCAATCAAAACGTGATCAATTTGGTTGCGAGCCTTTTGATCAGGAGACAGCCAAGTTGCTTTATGAATATTGAGATGCTTGAATCTGACTTTGTGAATGAGAAGACTTTGTCATAATTTAAGTCTTTGATATAAAGTATATTTTTCATGGGAATTTAACAATCTTTGTGCCATTGCCGTAAGGATGTTTTATCCTTGGGCACAATCGAACCAATAATAGTCTTTGTGGCAAAATGTATTTTCTTTGGTTTTACGATTTTTTTCCCTGAGTGTAATAGTTTCGTCCGAAACATGAATGACTTAATTTATTTTCAAGCTTTTATTTATTTCAACAGCATAATCGTGTACCCCATGAGTAATTTGACGTATTATTCGACGCCTTAATAAATTTGATAAAATAGGTTTTCTTCCAGCGGAATTTTTAATCGTCCAATTTTCACATTGAGCGCGAAATTTGCTAACTGTTGAAATTGAGCACTTTACAGATAAAGAAATTTGCCTATGAGAAACACCCTCACGCAAGAAATGTTCAATTTGCTTAAACTTTTCAGGTGATACTACTTTCATCTGAAAGAATTTTTAAATAATTACATTTTGTAGTTACAAAATTAAAAACTAGTTTAGTTTTACCTTAAATAAACAAGTCTCACTAAAATTAAAGTTTATGATCACATTCAGTTAAATAGTCTTTGATATTTGGTTATTCTTTTATTATTTTTTAGCAAACTCAAGAAATTGATCGAATGAACTTTAGTGTTTCTACTCCAACACTTAAATAAGCACTGACATTTTTTTAAATATATTACTGTCAAATGCGAATAATAATGTAACAAAATAAATAAACTTTACTTTTACAGTAGCTTTAATAATTTGTACACAATATACTGATACACGCACTGCTTACACACATGCGATCAATGTTTTGAGTCACTGTATTTATTTCTGACAAAATTAAATAGTTATGACGGCACTGTATCTAATGCCGTGTAATAATCAATATACTCAGTTACAGGAAAAAAGCCAGTGTTAACACATGGTTTAACATGAATGATAACACAAGGGTTAAGATAAACATAGTGACCTAATAAATATTAAACAAAACAGTTATTACAAGAAATGTAAAATTGCTTATTAAACAAAACATGTGTAAGCGCTTCTGCTAGCAATTACAACAAACTTTAAACTCAGCATATTTTGCTTTATTAGCATATTTTTATTTTATTTCATAAGTTTGCTTAAATATATTCTTAATTGTAATATTTGCAATATTTGTAATTTTGGAATAGCTTAATTTTTGTAATTTAATTAATAATGCTAACACTAGCATATTTTTTTATTTTTTTTATTTATTTATTTTTTTTTTATTTACGTCTATGGACAAAATTCCTTACAGACTAAGCAACTTAAAATATAATTAAGTACAAAGTTTTTTAAACACCATTTAGTAAAAAAGTTATTGTATTTTTAAAAACCAGTTTAGGCATAGAAAAATCTAACAAATTGTTATTGTAGACACTATTAATAGCTAAAAGGACTCTATTTATTGGCTCATTAATGGCATAATTAGTTCTATGACAATTAATGTAAAAATAATTAGAGTTGCGTAACGATTTTTGTGGAATATTAAACGATATAAGTTCGAGTAATTTCTCACAGATAATGTGACCATTAATTTAATCATAAATAATCATAATATTATGCAGTAGTCGTCTATCTTCAAGAGAGGATAGACCAATAAGCAAACGACGCGTCCTGTATGACGGCAGAGGATCAGAAAAACTTAAAGAGCGTAAAGCAAATTTCAAAAATCTTTTTTGGACTTGTTCCAATCTTTTTATATGAACTGAATAAAAAGGGCTCCAAATAAAAGATGCATATTCAAGGCTTGATCTTACAAGGGACGAATATAATGTTTTAAATGTGTATGGGTCTGCGAACCCAGCACTATTGCGCCTAACAAACGCTAAAAGAGAATAGGCTTTGGTTCTCATACGATTTAAATGAGAACTAAAGTTAAGACCTGAGTCAAAAATTACGCCTAAATCACGGATTTCGGATAATCTAACTAAATCCAAATTATCAAGAGTATAATCAATTAAAATCGGAGAATTTAGTTTATAATAAGAAACGACAAAGCATTTTCTTAGGTTTAGTGATAACTGGTTTAATTTAAACCAAGAAAAGACATTATTTAAATCATTTTGAAGATGAATTGCATCCGACAAACTTTTTACTTTATGAAATACTTTAAGATCGTCAGCATAAAGTAAAAATTTGGTAGTATTGAAGCATGTAGAAACATCATTTATAAAAATAACAAAAAGTAAGGGTCCGAGAATACTACCTTGGGGAACTCCAGACGTTGCTAAAAATGAAGACGATTTGAGATTGTCAATGGCAACGTATGAGACTCTGTTAGAGAGGTATGATCCCAACCAAGAGAGAAAAGCTGAATGAAAGCCAATCTTAGCTAGCTTTAGTAACAAAATATCGTGTGACAATTGGTCAAAAGCCTTAGATATGCTTCAAAATCGAAGCTAAGGTTAGAAGGCCCAAACGAAGAACTAAAGAAGATACTTCGCAACCAGAAGGCGTTATTAAGCATAATTTCAAAAACTTTAAACGAAATTGATGCAGATGGTGCGCCACAGTCTGAGATGTACTGCATTCTGAAGGCATCATTACTCGAGAAATACCAAGCAGATCTCATAAATAATAATTCTAAAATATGGGCCTCAACTCAGCTGGATGCGGTAGACTACAACTGGGAAACATTTTACGACATGGAAGCAAGAATACAACATGTCTTAGTGGTTCTTAACCAACACATAAGGGCGTCGACAAATGTTGCTGAGAACGGCCAAGGAACACTACAGGAAAACACGCAATTTCAACAAGTAAAATTACCAACAATAACGCTGCCGACGTTTGATGGCGATCACTTAAGGTGGGTTCAATTCAAGGACCTGTATGAACAACTCATACACAGCCAACCGTACAGCGCTGTTCAAAAAATGTTTTATCTGACGGCAAATTTTAATGGTGAGCCCAAAAACTTGATCAAACATTTGCCAGTATCAGCTCAAAATTACACAACAGCATGGGAAATATTGACTAGTCGATACGACAACAAACGATTGCTTGTCACAGCATTACTTAATTGGTTTTTGACACAGGCTAGTATAAGTCAGGAGTCAGTGCACGCTATCAAATCTCTTCATGATACAACAAAGGAATGTATATATGGACGTAGCGCACTAGGCATACCAGTGTCAACATGGGACGCGATTCTTGTACACATCATCATAAAAAAACAAGATCGATCAACACACACAGTCTTTGAGTAATCCTTGAGTGACTCAAGACAACTTCCAACTGTTCAAGCGATCCTAAGCTTCCTTGAGACCAGGTTCAATTCATTAGAAACATTGAACAAATGCATCAATAAAGGGCATGAGAAGGCGCGACATAACGCTGCGTCTATAATCACGTCAGCATCAATAAACCGTTGTCTAGCTTGCAGTGGTACACATCCACTATTTCCATGTCTGGTATTCAAAGAGAAACCCATTTCTCAACGTTATGAACTTCTAAAAAAGAACAAAATCTGCACAAATTGTTTAAAAGGTGGGCATGAAGCATACAAATGCACCCGCGGAGCATGTAGCAAGTGTAACAAAAGGCATAACACTCTTCTTCATCAGGAAGGCCAAGAACAAAAAAACGTAGAGGTTTCAAGGCCAGTCACATTGACATCATCAGTCAAATCAAAATCAAGCTATGTGCTTTTAAGTACTGCAAAAATAATACTTGTAGCTAATGGCAAAAATATCGACTGCAGAGCATTGCTAGATTCCGGATCACAAATTAATGCTATAACGTCAAAATTAGCGCAGCAGCTTGGGATAACTCTCCGAAATTCATCCCTATCTGTTGAAGGTATCGGCAGACAGAAACAGTTTTCCCGTCATCGTGTTCACGTTACTTTTCATTCTCGAACTTGTGGGTTCAAAGCTCCGTTAGAAGCTTACGTATTTCCGCAAATTGTGAGTGAACAGCCATCAAAATTCATCAACACATCTTCATGGATGATACCTCAAAATCTACAACTGGCTGACCCACTATTCAATAATCCAGGCGAAATCGACATTTTGTTAGGTGCAGAATTTACACATCAAATAATGTCAATGGGACAAGTCAAACTCGGAAAAGGCCTACCTGTCCTTCAGAAAACTGTTCTTGGATGGATTTAATCTGGAAAAATCAACAGTGAACAACGAAAATCAGTTACATGCGGAGTTTTAACTGACGATAACCTGAATGTGGGGGTTGCAAAATTTTGGGAACTAGAAGAGATCTCTGAGACGGAGCCACAATTGTCAAATTCTGAAAAACAGTGTGAGATGCACTTAATCCATAATACTCGAAGAGATGCAACTGGACGTTTCCTGGTACGATTACCATTTAAAAACGACTTCTCAATGCTAGGAAGTTCGCAGAAAATTGCCTACAATCGGTTAATTTCTCTGGAAAAACGCCTAACAAAGGATGTTAGACTCAAAGAACAATACATTCAATTCATGGATGAATACAAATCATTAGGGCACATGAAAAAGGTTAATCCAAATGATGTGCTAGATCCAAATTACTTCATTCCACATCATTGTGTTCTGCGACCAGAAAAAAGCACAACAAAGCTAAGAGTGGTGTTTGACGCATCATGCAAAACATCAACCGGAGTATCATTAAACGACATAATGTACAATGGGCCAACAGTTCAGAGTGATTTGTTCGCAATACTCCTCCGATTCCGTATGCCAAGGTTCGTCTTTACCACTGACATTGAAAAAATGTATAGACAAATTCGAATTCATCCTGACGACGAAAGATTTCAACTAATCTATTGGAGAAGCAATCCACAAGATTTAATGGATGTATATAAACTTCAAACAGTGACTTATGGAACACGAGCAGCTACATACTTAGCAACAAGATGTTTGCAGGAACTTGCACTCATCAATAAGGAAACACATCCGTTAGGCAGCAACGCACTTGATAAAAATTTCTATGTTGACGATGGTCTAGCAGGAGCAGACACTCTTCATGAAGCAAGAGCTGTTCAAGATCAACTTATTGAGATATTGACGAAAGCAGGGCTCCATCTACGAAAATGGTGCTCTAATCATCCCAAGCTGCTTCAGACCATTTCCATCGAAGGTCAAGAAGTAGATTTGGACTTTGGAAAGGAACCAGAGTCAACCATCAAAACATTAGGACTCTCATGGGCACCAACAAGGGATAGTTTTCAAATAACGACAAAATTAAGTGCGGTGCACCGCGTCACAAAACGCAGCGTTACATCTGACGTAGCATACATTTTTGACCCATTAGGACTCGTGGGACCTGTGGTGGTAGCAGCCAAGGTATTTATCCAGCAGTTATCGATGCTAAAACTGCAGTGGGATGAAGCCCTTCCAATGGCGATGCACACGTCATGGATGAAATTCCGCAACAATCTGAATACATTACACGAACTTAGAATCCCACGCCACATCTTTGGCCACAATGTTCCTCAATCAATACAGCTTCATGGTTTCGCGGATGCTTCGGAAAAGGCATATGGAGCAGCAATATACATTCGGGCAGTCTTTAAAAACAAAAGCATATCGGTCAGACTTCTCTGCTCAAAGTCCAGAGTAGCACCATTGAAATCACAAACTATTCCGAGGTTGGAGCTGTGTGCATCGTTGTTGTGTACCGAACTAATGTCTCGAGTTAAACTCGACCTTGGACACCAGGATCAGAACACCAGGACTCATTTTTGGACTGATTCGGATAAATCGATGTTCATCAACACTCCAGACATTTGTATCCCACAGAGTGGCAAAGATTCAGAAACTTTCACTATCTGAACAATGGCGACACATCTCTACCGATCACAATCCTGCAGACATATTATCCAGAGGAGCCTCTCCAGAGAATATGATGAAACCTCAGCTCAATCTATGGTTTTATGGTCCCATTTTTTTAACATCAGCAAGATTGTACGTGGCCGACATCCATTCAAAAGAATCTCATCATCGAAGACCCTCCTGAAATCAAAAGAGCTCATCAAATCATAGCCACTGTAGCTACAAATGTAGTACATTCAGACTCCATAATTTATTCTATAAAAGTACGAGAGTCATTCAAAAGGCTACAGCGCATTGTTGGATACATTCAGCGATACATCAGAAACAGTAAAGGTGCTCAGAGGCCCCAAGACCGTTTACTGAGCCCAACGGAACTCGATTCAGCTCTAAAAACTATAGTGAGATTAGTACAACAACAAGACTTCAACGAAGAAATTAGACAGTTGAAGTCTAACAAAACCGTTAGCAAAAACAGTCCAATCGCATCTCTTTCACCATTTCTGGATGAAAATGGAGTCATTCGAGTAGGAGGACGTCTACAATCATCTTCGCTTTCATATGACACGAAACATCCTATGATGTTACCATACAACGACCCCATAGTGAAACTTATTTTGCGGGATAATCACTTGGACAACATGCACATCGGCCCACAAGCATTATTGGCAAATATTCGCCAACGTTTTTGGCCAATCAAAGGAAAACTCATGGCAAGATCAACCGTACAAAAATGTCTTCGTTGTACCAGAACAAAACCCACTATGTGCCAACAATTCATGGGAAACTTGCCAGCTACAAGAGCTTCCCCTTCAAGACCGTTTATAAACTCTGGTTTTGACTTCTGCGGCCCTCTGTGGGTTCACTATAAAATTCGAGGAAAGAAACCACGCAAGGTATAAAAAAAATAAAATAAATAACTAACTTTTTCAGCCCTTGAAAGGACTTTGACCTAGCTTCTTATGACCAATTGTGTTGTGCGTGTTATTAAGTTTGTACACAATTGACCGAGAAATGGACCTACAGGCTTAACGCCGACTCCGAACGGCGATGAACGGAATATTCTTATTCTCGAGAAGCTTTACATGGCATTTTGATTACTCTCTGAGGTTTGCCATTGTCTGCAGAGAGGTGGCGGCCGTACAGAAAAATTATTTTAATTCAAATAATTTTCTGTCGCTGCTGGGGTTCGAGCCTGGGTATCCAAGGTTCTTTGACATAGCGGCCACGCACTTTAACCAACTACGCCACGGACGCCACGTATACGCAAGGTATACATTGCCGTATATTGCTGTTTCGCAACAAAGGCGGTTCATCTAGAGATCGTAACAGATCTAACCACAGATGCATTTATTGGTTCATTAAAAAGGTTTATTTCCCGGAGAGGTCATTGCCTTAACCTTTATTGTGACAACGCTACTAACTTTGTTGGCGCGAGGAATCAACTTCAAGATATACATACGTCTCTATTTGGAAAATCTGGCAGTGAAAAAATAGTACATGCATACAGCTCCAGAGGAATTAAGTTTCAATTTATCCCCTCAAGAGCTCCATACTTTAGCGGACTTTGGGAAGCAGCAGTGAAGCCTGCAAAGGCATTACTTATTCGGAGCGTAAATACGGCATCGTTAACACATGAAGAGCTAGAAACGGTTGTCATTGAAATCGTTGTTGTTGTCATTGGAATAATTAATTCCAGACCAATCACACCTATGTCCAGCAATCCAAACGATCTAAGCGCTCTTACACCAGCACACTTCATAATTGGCGAATCTTTAACTAATCCTGTAGATGCAAACACTAATGTATCCAAATCAACATTGCAAGAACGGTGGAAAGCTGTCAACCGGATTAAACAAGAATTCTGGGTACGATGGAGTCAAGAATATCTCACTGAGCTTCAGCACAGATACAAATGGAAAGAACGAGTTCCCAACATAAAAGAAGGAACTTTGGTTATAATCAAAGAAGACAACTCACCACCATTAAATTGGCCACTAGGACGAATCACACATGTCTATCCAGGAAATGATGGAATTGTCCGAGTGGTTGATGTAAAAACAGCTGCGGGAAATTGTAAACGTCCAGTCCATAGACTAGCTCTACTTTTTCCAGAAGACATCAAAGATAACTCTAAAGAGGCCATTGAAGACCAGCAAAAGGGAAAAACTAAAAGCAGCGATACTCAAGATCAAGAAAACCCTCCCATACCACCAAAACGACGACGTGTACCCATCGGAAGCATCATTACAACCACATTGGTAACCATTAGCGATAGCTGACCCAATTAATATTACACATTTCCCATCAAACCCTGGCGTCCATTTTGAAGAAATAGGGTCAGCAAAATTAATAACACCAAAATGGAATCTGATTGTTTATTACGACATGTTACCATTTTATAAGGAACTGAATGTCTTACGCACTGGTACTACAACACTTCAACGGTACTGCAATCAAGGCGCACCAAGCCCACTATGTGGATTCTTTTTAAAATACTTCCAAAATACGCAGCAAGAAATTAGCTCACAATTTAAAATGCTGTCTACATGGAAGGTGCCAAGAAGGGTCAGAAGAGGAGCACTAGACTTCGTTGGAAACATTGGCAATTCACTGTTTGGAATACTTGATTCCAATTATGCCAATAAAATGTCAGAAACCATTAACCAACTAAAAAACAATAACGAATTACTGCGAGAACTTCTGCAGAACCAAACTTCAATCATTGATTCTACTATCAACATAATTACAAAAGATCAAACAACTACAATGGAAAAGTTCAAAGATATTGATAACCATATCGATAAAATGATGAAACTACTTAAGGATCAAGAAGTAAGCAACAGCGATGCGACCCTTACAGCTCTATGCCTGCAAATGTCAATAATGGCATCAACTCTACGACGCATACAGTCTTCAATAGTAGATGTTCTCACAGACTCACATCATGCCAAAATGAATCCTCTAATACTTACACCCCAACAATTAAAGGAAGAAGCCGGAAAACTTAAGACTCATTTACCGTCCCATCTTCAACTGCCGGTCAAGCAAGACAACTTGTTGTTGCTGTATAGTGTAATGGCACAAACGCCTCATGAATACCCTTTTCATGGTTATTTACACCATGCGTTAAGTGTGGAATAGTCCTTAACGCACGACATACGTGAACATACCCGCTTGACGTTCGGTTGGCACCCCTGAGGTGACAAAAGATGGCGAATTGCCGAAAATTTAACGAAGATGGCGGATCAACGTTGGCGAAGCAGCGCAGCGATCGGCCATCGTTCTTTTCTTCTTGAGCCATCAGCGAGGACGGTCGCAGGAAAAATATTTATATACCTATATATAAATATAGTTATCAATATGTAAGTATAGACATATAGATTTATATGTAAATATATAAAGTAATTATAATTTGTTAAATAATATTTATTGGATATATTTACAGAACAGCAACAGCTACAACAGTAGCCCTAGCGCTACCGCTGTGCTGCTGCAACACCGAACAACGGCCAGAACAGCAACAGCTACAACAGTAGCCCTAGCGCTACCGCTGTGCCGCTGCAACACCCAACAACGGCCAGAACAGCCAACAGCTACAACAGTAGCCCTAGCGCTACCGCTGTGCCGCTGCAATACCGAACAACGGCCAGAACAGCAACAGCTACAACGGTAGCCCTAGCGCTACCGCTGTGCCGCTGCAACACTGAACAACGGCCAGAACAGCCAACAGCTACAACAGTAGCCCTAGCGCTACCGCTGTGCCGCTGCAACACCCAACAACGGCCAGAACAGCCAACAGCTACAACAGTAGCCCTAGCGCTACCGCTGTGCCGCTGCAATACCGAACAACGGCCAGAACAGCAACAGCTACAACGGTAGCCCTAGCGCTACCGCTGTGCCGCTGCAACACCGAACAACGGCCAGAACAGCCAACAGCTACAACAGTAGCCCTAGCGCTACCACTGTGCCGTCACAAAAACAACACCCGGAGCAACAACACATCAACAACTTAAAAAGGCTGAGGAAGGAATTCCGAGGGACCTTGCCATTCACTGTGGAGGAGTGTCAAATTGCACCACTTTGTTTCGGCTGCGGTAGCATCGAGGAGTGAAACAAGTGGCATGTAGCTGTGTAGCTGTTTGTCATTAAAAGGCATACAATACTAAGCGGACTAGGCCCGGAATATGCAAATTTTACATGGACATTTTTAATTGCCTCTTTTTGCTGCAAGTTTCTATTTTAACCTAAACATACATATATATGCAACTTATGTCAGTCATTTAAAGAAAATCAAAAAAAATGAAAATTGATTTTAAGCCATAGTTTACAAAGCTAAAGTACTGGTTTTTCTTTTCGATTAAATTTGAATTAATTTATATTATCGAGTTATTGATGAACTTTTCATGCTGTAGAGATCTCTGAAAGTTTTTTTTTCAATTTGCCTCAATTATAATTAAATTAATTTTTTTCTTTTTTTTTTTGTTTTTGACGCACATTGTTATTATTGTTGTAATTAAGTTATTAATAAGAACAGTATGCGAATCAAATTAATCATAAAGAAACGATATCAGCAACAATAAAATGCACATGCAATTTTATATGAATTCTTAGCTTAGCATTTATTTATAAGTTTTATATAATCAAGCAAGCTTTTGAAACCTTACAATTAAAACAAGAAATAGTCCAAATTTTACAAAATTTACTTTAATTTAAAAATCAAAATGAAAATAAAACTCAAACTTAAACTAAAACGTAAGCTAAAACTCAAACTCAAATTCAAACATAAACTAACACTAAAACTAATACTGAACCAAAATGTAAACTAAAATTACAATTTGAAAATAAACTAAAAACGTAAAATTAAATTAAAACTAAAACAAGACTTAAAGAAGATTTAAAAATTAAAATTAAAATTTAAACTAAACTAAAACTAACACTGAAAAACTAATATATATTTAATAATTTAAACTTAAACAAAATTTCTAAAATCAAGTTACAATCTAAGCTAAAACTTAAAATTAAATTAAAAGAAAACTAAAACTAAAACTAAAACTAATACTGAACCAAAATGTAAACTAAAATTACAATTTGAAAATAAACTAAAAACGTAAAATTAAATTAAAATAAAACCAAAACTTAAACCACAACTAAAATCAAAATAAAAAGTTAATATATTTAATATATATTTAACAATTTAGAAACTAAACAAAAACTTAAATCAAAAATTAAAATAACACTCAAACTGTAATTTAAGCGAAGACTAAAATTAAATTAAAATAAAAACTTAAAATAAACTAAAACTAGAAATAAAACTCAAACAGAAACTAAAACTAATATCAGAACTAATATATTTTTAATAATTTGAAAATAAACTAAAAACGTAAAATTAAATTAAAATAAAACCAAAACTTAAACCAAAACTAAAACTAAAAAGTTAATATATTTAATATATATTTAATAATTTAGAAACTAAACAAAAAATTTAAAATCAAAATTAGAATAAACATCAAACTCAAATTCAAACATAAGTAAAACTAAACTAAAACTTAACATTACATTAAAATACAAACTAAAACTTAAACCAAAACCAAAACTGAAATGAAAACTAATATAAAAACTAATATATTTTTGATAATGTAAAAATAAAATAAAATAAAATTTAAAAGCAAGACTAAAATAGAACTCAAACTGAAACTAATATTAAAACTAAGCTAAAACTTATATTGAAATAAAAATCTAAACTAAATGTTAAACCAAAGGTATAACATAAACGAAAATTTGACCTAAACTAAAACTTAAACAAAATTAAAACTAAAATTTAACCTAAGCTAAAACTTAAAATTACATTAAAATAAAACTTAAACTTAAATCTACACTTTACGAAATTTAAACTAAAACTACAATTTAAACTAAACTAAAACTTACACAAAGTTTAAACTATACCATATATACAAAATGTACAAAATATATAATTTATTATATATTAAATATATATTATATATAGAATAAGAATAAATATAAATATAAAGTATATAATATAAATGTGTATTAAAGACCCCGATTAAAGAAAAAAAAAAAAGAACATGAACTAAATTTCATTTAATTGGTAAGGGATGGAAGTGAGTTTTGCGTTAGGGAGGATCCCAAAATATTCGCCCGGGATCCTCACGGTGGGTGGGAAACGTGGTGCATGGGCCATAACATCAGGTCCATGAGCGTCGCGATTGGGGTTGAGTGGAGGAACAGAGCCCCCCCTCTCACTCAAAAATTAAGAATTCCGTTCCGTTTTGCTTTTTATCTCTCTTTACAGATACGTGAGTTCACAGGGCGAGCTCACCAAACAAACTTCCGCACGAGAAATTTTTGTGTGCGGCAAAGGGGTGCTACCGGCCCAGAAAAGAACCCCCCACTTCCCGAACTGGCAGCAAAGTGGCACGCAAGCTTGTGCGGGCCCTGGACGGTAGCACCCACAGATGCGGTTGTGCGCGTACGCGGGTCGGCCGCCCTGGTTTTTTCTCGTCTGGCACTGTGACCAGGAGCGCTTCAAAGGGCGCTCTCCAAACATAATATAAAAACCAGGGTGACCGAATAGAAAAGCAAGCGGGCGCACGCCGAGGCCGAAAAAGTCTAATCCGCTACAATAGTCTCATGAATGTTGAATGCATGGTGACAACTGATCATATTGTATTCAGCATTAAGCTCCCTCTGGTTGATCAAAGGCATTACGACGTCTTCAATCTTGTTTTAGTAACAGCAGTGATCAATAATACATTACTAGAAGTAAATATATCAACAGAATTAATGGGTATCAACCCTCACAGAGACAAATTCTTTCCAATAAGAAGTACAGATCTTCAATCTTGTTTAACCATAGAAACTGATTGCTATTTATGCTCAAAAATACAGTCCATACACAGAAGAGGATCTGATGAATTCCAATGCGAACTGGATGTATTCAACAATGAAACAAATCCAAGATGTGAAATCACCAGACTTAACAAGTCAAGCACATGGCACCAGTTGATTGACCAAAACCAATGGACGTATGCCACAAGGAAACCCATTCAATTAAGTGCTGTATGTGGCCAAGAAATCTTTTCACTAACGCTTACCGGGTCTGGATTGCTTCAACTTCAGCAAGACTGCGTGGTAAGAGACGGCCAAATAATCATTCAGGGACATCAGTACGTGACTACTTCCCGTAAATCAGCATACACAAGCGTCGGTGTATCATTAGAAACCATAAAGTCACAACCCATCGAAGTACTTGACAAAAATCAATACACGACTCAGCTAGAAGAGCTTGGGGCACTTCATAGAGAATTGACAAAGAACAACCTACTCAAATTACCATCCATAGTAGAATCAACACGAAAGCAAACCTGGTCAGCTACATGTATTGCACTGGCGTTGGCAATTGGAATCAGTTTTTATGTAATCAAAACTCTATGGAGCAAATACCAGAAGAAGAAACAGCAACTACCAAAGCTACCGACACCACTCCCAAGAACTCAATCGACATTCAATGTAACCACAACATGAAAATCCTACAGTCATAACGTTGAAATAATTATTCAACGCGGGGGAGAATGTTAACACATGGGTTAACATGAATGATAACACAAGGGTTAAGATAATCATAGTGACCTAATAAATATTAAACAAAACAGTTATTACAAGAAATGTAAAATTGCTTATTAAACAAAACATGTGTAAGCGCTTCTGCTAGCAATTACAACAAACTTTAAACTCAGCATATTTTGCTTTATTAGCATATTTTTATTTTATTTCATAAGTTTGCTTAAATATATTCTTAATTGTAATATTTGCAATATTTGTAATTTTGGAATAGCTTAATTTTTGTAATTTAATTAATAATGCTAACACTAGCATATTTGTACATATATAAGCTGGAAATTAATCAATAAACTGTGAGTACAATTCCAACAACTCCACAAGGTGTTTTAGTTAACCAAGTCAAAACTATCAACAACCACAAATTCACAACAAGCTCCAAGTGCTTGTTGTGAACATATAAAACCAACAAAATAACAACAAGTTCCAAGTGCTGGTTGTAATAACCAAAAAAACCCAACGAATTATAACAAGTTCCAAGTGCTTGTTATAATTACCAACGGGTAAATAAACTAATTTGTTCGAAACAGCCAGTAAATTTACTTTTTCTGATAAAAGTGGGCTTTATACCATTATGACCATTATGAAAGGGTTAAAACTTAAATATTGAAACACTACAAACGAACAACAGAAAGATTTAGAATACCATGATAAAAATAAGCATGATCTTAAACAATATCTACCAAGACAAATAATTTATGTCAAAAGAAATAGGCGACTAGGGACAAAACTTTCGAAGACTTTTATCAAAGAAATAAATATACAAAGACCGGTAGGTCTTAATAAGGAATTTTAAAAAGGAATTATTCATGTATTTTTCTCTATCTCTCCGCTTCTTACAGTTAATAATTTGTTTTTTGTATTATGCAAAGTCAATAATGGGCAGTAAATTCCTTTATTTTATTAAAACTGAAATAAATATTGATTTCAGCGGTACATACCGGTTTTTGTATAAAATAAGTATGAGTATACACTGCCAACGCATGAGCGCAATGAATATTAATATGCGCTCTTTTGATTAATTGACATTGCATGTTGATTTGAACTTCGGGTAAGCAGTGATACGAATGAACGTTCACGAACAATGAAATCAGCGCAAACACTGCAAATTAACTGCATTTTAAAAGTAAATTTTACAGTATATGCGCTGATTTCATTGTTCGTGAGTTTAACATTCGTATCACTGCAATCAAAGCGTTGCAGTTGTTTGCAGTAGTTGCGCTGCATGACTTTATGCTGAAATCGCAATACTGCGTTAGGTCGGTCGTGCGCCGATCGTACGTTATATCGACGTTTCAAAAACTTTACGAGATAAGCTGTCAGAACGCACGACCTTCGAATTTTGCACTCTCAATATTGCGTTAGTAGGTCGTGCGTCTGCCACTTAGATGATGCCAATTAAACCAGCCATGCAAGAAATCCCACAAAAGTTGTTTTCCCCACAATTCTCAATCCCGCAATTTTCTATATAAATGCCTTTAATATATCGCGCTTAAGGTGGTTCGTGAAAAGTATGGCAATAAGTATTGCTTTAACAGCATGAGTTATAAAAAAACATTATATAAATCATAAATTCCAACGATGATAAACGAAATCCCATGAAAATCTATCTTTGCCAGTGAAACTACAAAACACCCACATACTAAGCTCTTTCAACGAAAATGCAACTCTGCTATAGCAAGAAATGTCAAACGCACGACCGAGTCGAAGTTTTCTCTACTCATCTCGTTAGATCGTAATTTGATCGTACTTTACCCCTTCGTATGATATTTACGATCAAAGTTTGAGGTCGAATTGTGAATTGCTGCATAAGAACACGTGAGTTTCTGCTCGACCTGTCAACGCACGATCGACCTAACGCAGTATTGCGATTTATCTATTATTTCGTTGCTTGTGAACGAATGATCGTATGAACTTACCCCTGCTAACCAAAAGCTTAAACGAACTTGCGCTGGTTATGAAACCAACAACGCAAACGGGGAATACCCAGTATTACGAAAGACTACCAGCGCAATTGAATTCGCTGTCGGCAGTTCGTTCGTTACAACATCGCAATCCTTGCGATATGCGTTCATACGTGCACTGCATTTGTTATGAGTAGAATGCAAGTACCAAAAATTATATCGCTTGCAGTTCTCTATAGCTCGTTTCTGTAACCAAATCGGTAAGTTACCGATTTGTGTAACGTCACACCGACTCGATTGAAAGTTACCGATTTCGTGATAACTACTGTTTCTGTACGTTGAGATCGGTAAATCTTCGGTCTGTGATGGAAAGAAACACAAATCGAGAAGATACGTTGCGATATGGATCAAATGACGAACAGCTGTTTATGTATTTTATTCTTTTTATTTTATGTGCGCATATATACATATTAAGAACGCATCAAAAAGTGCTTGTTTGTGGTTTTAATAATAATAATAACAATAAGGAAATTAATTATTGTATTAATTAAAGATTTGTAAAAAATTAGTGAAATTTTACTTAGAAGGCATTAGTTGTAAAAGCCATTACCTTTAATATTAAAATGTTTTATAACAAACAAAAAGATTTTGGTCAGTAAAAATTTAACTTAAGCGAACGTTTTCTATAAGAAAAGTACATTGTGAGTTCTTGTTATTTCATATTTAAACAACATTACTAACATTTATATAAATCGGTAAAGTTATCACTTGCTTCCGAGTCAGTGAGAAAAGCATTAATTTTTATCGGTTCACTTTTCTTACAGAAACCCTTTTTAAAAGATTCCATTGAAGCGAAATCGGAACATGTGACAGATTATCGATTTGAAAGAAACGAATAGAACAGAAATCGATTCAGATTCTTACAGAAACAGCGTTGGTGAGAGTGACGTCAGAGTAACGTCAAATCGATAATATGAGTCAGTAACTGTGATCGATATAAGTTACAGAAACGAGCTACTGGTAGGTACTTTACTGTAAGAACAATTGTGCATGACTCTATGTCCCAGTTTACACTTGTCAAGAATTGACGGACAATTTTTTCGAAATTCCTTTTAAAGGGCTTACACATCGGCGAATCTGTTCGTCACACGGCGGCCATGTTCACACAAGTTCGCTAGTTAAGAAGCGATGGTCGACAGATTGTCACACGGCTGGCCGTGTTTACAAAAATTTTTGATTTTCTCTGTTGAACAAGGGATGCTGCCGAACATGTTCTATAATATGAACATAAGCGTCATACCGAGTGACATTCAGTAGAGGCAACATAGCAAGCATAAATGAAAAACAAAAAGAAAGCAAGTGAATGTAAATGTGGCGACAATAATTTTGTGTGCTTCGTATAATTTTAAGTATTTAAAATTAAATTTGTTTGCAAAATCAGCACAACTAAAACGAAAATTAAATTTATTAAAGCTTATTTAAGAAAAAGTGTAAGTGACAGGTTTTGTTTTGCCGGCATTAATCGAAGAAACCAAGCGAAGGCAAGAGTGGCTGCACAAATTTTGGATTTAAGGTAATTGTAATTAAAACTAGTAAGAAATTATCTTCGACTGGGCCGAAGTTAAAATACCCCCACGTCCGAACCAAAGTATATCCAAGGTCTTAAGCAGTCCATAAAATGTTTATTTGTAAAACCATTTTCGTCATAGTTTTAACAGAAAATTTTTTTATGAAGTCACTTTTTTTAATGAAGTCACTTTGTATGGGAAGTGGGTGTGGTTTTCACTCGATTTGGTTGAATTTCATACTCAGAATGTATATTAAATAACAAAGTTTATATGGAAAGTTTAAAGTCCATATATTAGTTTTTGTGGAATTCTAAGAGATTTTACCGTTTTGATAAAGTCACTTTGTATGGGAGGTAGGTGTGCTTTTCATCCGATTTGGCTCATTTTCGAACTTGACCTTTATTTTTTAGATAAAAGCTTAAATATCGAATTTCGTGATGATAGCTTGAAAATTACGGCTATAATCGTGATCACAGACAGACAGACGGACATGGCTAATTCGACTCGGGTGGTGATGCTGATCAAGAATATATATACTTTTCTATACCTGCCACGCCTCCTTATGGGCGTTACAAACAGAGTGACAAAATTAATATACCCCGTTTACGTTTTTTAAACGTAGGGGTATAAAAATTATTAAGCATTTATAGGAGTGAATTAAATTGTATGTAGAAAATGGATGCAATTAAATGATAACCGCCGACTCGAAGCTGATAGTTTCTGCTGAAATATATGTCAAACTTTTCCTAACATTTTTCTCAGACTCATAAATCTATATATAAATAGGCGGAGAATCTCAACCGATTTTGATAATTTTTTTTAATCAATAAGACTAGGAAAAAGGAGTGCACCAAATATCTATGGTGGGCGCAGCACATCCCATACAAGCCAAATTTGAGATATCATATAGCTTTAGAGTTATAGGTCACACAGCCTCGGAAATCGGTATTCGATCTCACTTTACTTTATGGGCGTTGAAATTGAAAGTAAATGCCGTATAACAATGAAACTCAATATGGAGTTCCGACTTGGTGATATCCTTCTGCTAGAAAGTAGAATATATGGTAAGTAGGGTACTGGAACGGACATTGGACAAAGGGGTGTGGCCCCGCATATAAAAGCCAAATTTTTGATATCGAATAGCTTTGAAAGTAAAAGTCACAGAACATAGAAACTCAGAATGGAGTTACTATTTTGTGATTTCATGCTTGTGGTGCGTAAAGTGCTGTATGAGTTCGGTTACGTTTCCACATGAGTGAAGAAAGAAAAAAAATGTTTTCAAGAAAAATAGAAAAAACTTAATTTTTATATGGTCGAATTTTGACTAAAGGCGATACTAGTATTAGGGAAACCCTTAGAATCTATTTGATAGTCTCAAGTCACAAGTCAAACCGTTTGGACGTGTTTTCTTTAGTTGTCGCTCTTACAAACAATATATAAGATTATATAGGTCACCCCGTACCCAAAAAGAAATAAAACAAAGTACAAAACAGAAAACAATCAATAAAGTGCATTTTTGGCAAAAAAAAAACATAAAAGCAAAAAACTTCGTATGTCAACAAAAACGACGAGTTTTACAGTGTACGCTATAATTAATTTCTGCTTACTGAGTTTTTTTGTGTCAACAAAAAACCGTGCTCACTACTTACGTTGTACGCTATAATTAATTTCTGCTTACCGGGGTTTTTTGTGTCAACAAAAAAGCGTGCTCACTTCTTGTATCGGTCATCTACATTCATCCAAAGACTAATAGCCTCATTTTCTATACCTAACGAAGCATTCAACGAACGAGTGCTCTGCGAACGAAGTCGTAAGCAAATTGAATTTTGTATCTCCAACGAAGCTGTGCGCCAACCCTTACGGCAAGCTCAAGTTTTTTACGTCATTGAAACTGTTATACACAATCAGTTGTCAAATTTAGCACTGCATAATTAAATCCAATTCATATTCCCAAATCCAATTTACCCTCTAGCTGCTTCATAAGAACTCCAACATATCACAACGATAGCATAAAAGTATTCGTGTGATTTTGACGTTTCAATTCGTCATTTGGTTGACCGTTAGAGATACAAATTTCAAATATGTTACTGTGTTACGGCATCGTTCGCCAGTTCGTCATCTGTTCGAATTAGAAATTTCAAAAGCACGAACGATCAGTGTTTTGCACGAGACAAGTGTTCGGATAGGGATACAGAATTAGGCCATAAGTTTTGTAAATTTTTTGTGTCAACAAAAAAGCGAGTATAATATCTCTCACCTACAATCACCTTAAAGACTTAAGTTTTTCAAATTTTGAAAATGGAGTTCAACTGTGCCAACCAAAATTGTTCTACTGACTACAAAAATGCTTTGAAACTCGCATGTAATGGGCTTTGTGGTAAAACATATCACTGCATCTGTTTAGGCATAAGTAAAAGAAGTCTAGATTATATGCAAGAATACGCAGTCCATTGTAAATTCTTTTGTGATAAGTGTAAAGAGATGCAACTTTCGCACTTTCTAAAAGCGATTAAATGTCTAAACGATACACTTAACGCTATCCACTCTGAACAAAAGAAGCTTAAAAACAAACTTCCCCGTCTTGACATATTATCTAATTTTTCTGTTGACTTGGACAAAATTGAATTCGTGTGCAATGCCAACAAATCAAACATTGCACAGCATAAACGATGCAATAAATGAAAGCAACAGGAACTCAACATTTCAATCCCCGCTCAACGAACTCAAAATAGAGCTTGTAAAAGTAACATTTTGTCCATGCGTAATGATATGGATATTGTGCTTCAATATCCAACAGCGAACCTAAACAACAGTTTCAGCAACCAGATCCAATGCTTGATGTCTTATTTCAAAAAATGAATGATATCAGCGATGGTCTAGCAGTATTTCGCGTTGCGCTTGCCGATATAGCTGATGAAGTCAAATCTACGCACGACAGAGTTGATTATACACCACGACATTTTTCAGATCATCCCAGCCTTCATCTTCTATCCTAGAGGAAATATTGGAAGCAACGCTTTCAACTTCACCAGCTCAGTCAGTAGGAGGAGTCCTACACCTACCTCTCCCGGTAAAACACAAAGAAACTTCATGATACAAATCCAGTTGCTACCAGAGACCGTAACCGTAATTTATTTATTTATTTATTTATTTATTGAATGCTAAGCCCTGAGGCTTTATAGCATATTTAAAAATTTAACAATCCATTGTTTTTCATTTAATTTAACAATTCATTGTTTTTCATTTAATTTACAATCGTAGCAATTTCAAATACAACAAATTAACTTAGTAATAGGTTCATAAAATTAAAAACAAATTGCCAGGTAGATGTTAAAAATTGTACGCATATTCCAGATGTAATCTTGATAGTTAATAGATCGATTGATTAGAGCCAAGCTCACATATGAAAGGCTAGACGGGCGAGGTCGAGCTCCCTCATATGCCAGGCCAGACGGACGGGGTCTCGCTCTGGATAATCATGTTTAATTTAATTCATATATGGAAGTAATATATTGCCAACACCGCCAGGAGAAAAATAAAAATCCTTGGGAGAGAATAATTCATATCCGCTGCGGTACTGGAGATAATCTTGGATCGTATGTTTAATTGAGTATCCATATATAGAAAGCATGACCAACATCAATAGCGGTACTGTAGATAATCTAAAATTTTGTTTTTAATTGAGTATATGGATTCGTTTAAAGATATAATTTCGAATACAGCATTAAAGTCACCACATGCACTTCTTAGTGGTTCGTTTTGCAAATAGTTTGTTCTACAAAAATTCATATATAGTAGCTCAAAACTTCTTCTTGGACGAAGAGGAACTTTAAAGTATACTTTACTCAATAAGTAAGGGCTATTTACATATCCATATAAAAGTTTAACAACCCAACAAACATTAAGCATTTTTCTGCGATTTTCTAAAGTTGGAAGATTTATGAGCTGGAACCGATACTCTTACTGGTAATTGAAAATTAGTATTGTATATGCAAAGATTACGTAAACAGAACAAAAGAAATTTTTTTTGGACCGATTCAATGTCATCAATGTAGCAACCGTATCGAGGGCACCACACAATTGACCCATATTCTAAGATAGGGCGCACTAGAGATATGAATAAAGTTTTTGTTATATAAGGGTCATTAAATTCTTTTGCCCATCGTTTAATAAAACCTAAGGTACTATTAGCTTTATTTATTATTTTATTAATGTGAACATGAAAACGAAGTTTTGGATCCATCGTTACACCGAGATCATCAAAAACATTTTAAGACTCTAGGGTATATTCACCAATTTTGTGAATATTTCGAAATGGATGCGTTCGCGCAAATGTCATCTGCTTGCATTTCTTCGTGTTGAGATTCATACAATTTAATTTACACCAATTATGTAGATGGCCAAGATCATTCTGTAAGAACAGAGCGTCTTGTTCATTTTGAAAGGAAATAAATAGTTTTACATCATCGGCATACATTAAAATATTGCTATGTTTTATCACCAATGGTAGATCATTTATATAGAGTAAAAACAGTAAAGGCTCGAGGTGGCTTCCTTGAGGGACCCCAGAAGTTACTGGAAATTCATGTGACTTGACAAGTTTGTAGATAACACATTGTGATCTCTTGCTTAAATAAGACTGAATCCACTTAACAAGTTGTGTGGGGAACCCAAGGAGAGACAATTTTAAAATTAGGAGGCTATGATTAACAACATCAAAAGCTTTGCTAAAATCAGTGTAAATAACATCAGTTTGCAGCCCCTTTCCAAAATTCTCTATTGTCTTAGATGAAAATTCTAGAACGTTTGTAACCGTCGATTTTCCAGTTAAGAATCCATGTTGGGAAGGAGACATTAAAGATTTAACGCTATGAGATAACTGTGAAGTTACGATTGCCTCAAAAAGTTTAGGTAAAGCGCTTAATTTTGCAATTCCTCTATAGTTTTCAATTAAAGACCTGTTGCCAGATTTATGCAACGGAATAATATATGAAGATTTCCAGGCAGCTGGAAAATAACAGCATTTTAATGAGGTCGTAAAGAGTAAAGTGATTGGAACTGCAAGCTCTTCACAACAATATTTTAGTATGCATGAAGGAATTTTATCAGGCCCACTTTTGTAAGATGACTTTAGATTTTTTAAGTAAGATAATACAGTATTTACATCAATAATTGGGAGATAGATTTCACCTGGCTGCACTGTTATAGGATAGCTTAGGCCATTATACGAAGCTGATGAATAAGTAGACTTAAAAAAGTCAGCAAAAAAGTTACATATAGAAAAATCGTTATCAGACACAAATGTTTTATATTTCATAAAAGAAGGAAAGGAATTAATCTTGCGCTTAGTATTGACAAAGCTCCAGAAAGATTTTGCATCAGACTTGATGTTCGATTTAACTTTCGTTAAGTAGATGTTATAGGACTGCTTACATAACTGTTGATAATTGTATTTAATTGAAATATAATTAGCGTAATCATAAACACTATGCGTTTTTTGATACTTTTTATAGTATTTTGATTTTAAGTTTCTTAATTTCCTTAGTTCGTTGGTATACCATACCGGTCCAAACGAAATAAAAGCTTTTCTATGTGGGACAGATAATTCAAAGCACTGATTTAGTGTATCATTAAAAGCACAGACCGCATTATCGAAGTTCAGTAAAGAAGAGCTTATATTATTTGCATTTAGAATGGAGGACCAGTTGATGTTGGACAAGTTGGCTTTTAAAATGACATAACTAGTTTTTTTAAAATTAAACTCAATAGGAGTTTGACTAATATGGTTCTGTGTAGATGGTTTTGGAAAATTGAGAGTAATTTCTAAAGTCGGATGATGTGCATCCTCAGGGATCACTAATGGATCAGACCTAGAAACTGAAATAATGTTACTATCATCAAAATATATAAGATCAAGCAAACGATTATTTTTGTTATAGTGACAGTTAACCTGGAAAAGTCCTTGACTTGAAAGCTCGTTTAAGAAATAGTTATCGGATGAACATTATGAAGAAGGTAAGAAAGTTGCAGGGTTTTCAGTGCAGCGATTCCACATGATATTTGGGAAATTGAAATCACCCGTTATTAAAATGTGGTCATGAGTCTGAAGCAATAAGCACACTTTATTAATAGAATTTAAATGCTTGTTATAAAGTTGGAATATAACAAGCTTGTTATAAGCTTATAAAGCTTGTTATAAGCTTGGTGGAATATATGAACAAGTAACGTAAATACTTAAAGAACCATACTTAACATAAATGCAACAAAATTCAATATCTAAAGATTCTGGAATTATTATTTCATTTGAGTAGTGTGATGACCTGATGGCAATTAAAAAATTAAAACGTCACCCCCATTAGAAAAATTACCAGCAATAGAGTTTCTGTCTTTGCGGTAAATATTAAAGTTGTTAGACAGAATTTCAGTATTAAGTATATTTGGTTTGAGCCAGGTTTCACTGAAAACAATTGTGTCAAAGTGCAGGTTTTGGCTTAAAATGTATAAATCTTTTAACTTAGTATTTAAACCTCGAACATTTTGGTAAATTATATAGAACTGACGGCAACAATCTAGTTTTTTTGGTTGATGTTTTGTGTAGGTAAAGTAGCAATAGTATGTGGATTGGGTTTTGGTCGAAAAACAAATTCCCGCACCATTGCATTATTCGGCCAAAAACTTTCTTCCAATACTTTTTCATAGAGATCGGCAGGGAGATTAACTCTGAAAGAAGAAGTAACGCGCTCATAAGAAAATCTAAATTTACTAACAGAAATATTTCTATTAGCAAGATTTAATTTTGAGTTTATATAGTATAGAACGTCATCTTCAGACGATCCGGGGAAAATCGAGACACAAAAATAGCTTTAGCTGGTTGCACAACCACCAGTTCTTTATGTGTGGGGCGATTGTTGGTACTTGTTAATATTTGCTTAGGTATAGCTCCAGTATTAGATGCAGTATACGTTAACTTAACAGCACAAGCCTCAGCATAAGTATTTTAAGAAATTACGCCTGACGAATTTGGGGGATTGTCGTTTATATTAATAACTGGCACAGATGCAGAAGTCTCAGCAGCAATTACTTCTTGATCAACTGATGCAGGAACATTTGCATGTTCAATATAATCAGTAATTTGATCATGAGTAACGGAGTCTCCTAATTTTGCATTTGCATATCAAGATCCTTAGATACTTCCGTAAAACCTCTCCTGGATTGCCTTATTAATTTCAATATATCTACGTCAGTAGATCTGCAGTCTTCACATGACCAACGTAAGCCCTTGTTTTCGTTGAAAGCATCGAAAACTCTCGCATTAAGCGCTGCACACTTAATGTGAAAAAAGGAATCGCACAACCAACAATTTACTACTTACACGGTCGGATTCACCTTTAACAGCGCAATTGCGAAATTTGCAGAACATTTTGCGATTAGAAAGAGGTTTGAATAGAATAAAAAAAAAACAAAAAAACTGAAAAACGCACTTATATGGTTTTTATATAAAAACAGTTTTTTCTTAGAGAAGCACTGGAGTGTAATACCATTTTTCTAAAAAAGTTAAAAGTTTTAGTTATTTTTTGTGTTTTATTTTATTGAACAGGAATTAACCGGAATTTTTTAACTTTTATTTTTTCGCACAAAAAATAACTGTTATTATTTGTGGGCTATTTTTCCCCACAAAACATCCAACAAATCGCTATATCTAAGATACCGGTTATTATAGGGTCAGATTTGAAATTGATCCTCAGCGATCTAAGATATAATTTATGAGAGGATAATATAATGATTTAAATATATGAATATTTCAACAGCAATGATTCACAAAACAGCACCCAACGTTTGGATGAAGACACCTACAATATTTCCTAACTTATCGTTTAACTTTTCTTTATTGTATTAATTAAAATTCCAAAATGTCTACATTTCAACCGAAGACTTTTTTAAGAACTTAATAAGTTGGTAAGTAAAAAGTTGCAAAGAAAATATACGAATATTTGTGCAATCTTCCGGCTTGTAGATAAAATCGTAGAATGTAAAACAGGGGCGTGGCCAGCCCATTTTTTGTCATATGGTAGATATTGCATTCTTATTTTCAACAGTCAAATTTCATGACCCTAGCTTGAACAGTTTTGTAGACACAGTAATTTGTGGGATATTTTGTGGAAAAAAATATCCCACAAAAAATAGCTGTTATTGTATACTGCAAGCTATTCCAAAGAAAGTACAGCATTTCGATTCCAAACGAGGATTGCCTGAAAACTTCCACAAACTGCAGGAGAAAAAGCACAAATTTCAAAATGTACATCCCTTCTCAATTCGCATGGATATTTTCTCATACATCTAGTTTATGTCATAGTAAAGCTGAAGTTTTAACATGGACTGATAAATCAAGGAGGCTTCCTAAAAGTAATAACTCTAAACTTAAGTCTAATTCTAATAAAAACTATAGTTCTTTTTCTAACACTAGTAATAACAATTCCAACATTTATAATTCAACCCAAGTCTTATTCTTATGTAATGAAAACTTTATTTATAGAAAATCCTACTTTGCCTAATCCGACAAAAATTACCTAATACCAGTCCTAGCTCTGATCCCAACTGGAAACTTAAAACTTATATCTTTCCAAATTTCTAACTTACTTAATTATCTGGCGCTTACAACCGTAGGTCGGTTTTGGCCTCGTATAGCGTGTTTTTTTTAGAGGTATAGAACTTCGAATTGAAATAAAACACAAGAAAATCGTTTTAATGTCCATCAATTTGGCTTTATTGGAAGGATAATTTTATGCCATTAATGTTTAAATATGATTTCGGGCATGTGGCCGCCGCGGCTGGCTCGAATAAAGCCAATTCTACATGTCCAATTTTCAACCACTTTTTCGAGCATATGGGGCTGTATGTCGGCAATAACGCCACGAATGTTGGCCTCCAAGTCCCCTAACGTTTCTGGTTTGTTGGCGTAGACGAGCGACTTCACATATCCCCAAAGAAAATAATCCAATGGTGTCAAATCACACGATCTTGGTGGCCAATTGACAGGTCCATTCCGCGAAATTATGCGCTCATCGAATGTTTCCTTCAATAAATCGATTGTGGCGTGCGCTGTGTGGCATGTAGCGCCGTCTTGTTGGAACCACAACTCATCCTCATTCATACCATCCAATTCGGGAACATAATAGTCGGTTATCATGGCTCTATACCGGTTTCCATTAACGGAAACTGACTCTCCAGCATTATTTCGGAAGAAGTATGGCCCAATGACTCCACCAGCCCATAGAGTACACCAAACAGTCAGTTTTTGTGGATGTAATGGCGTCTCAAGGATCTCATGTGGATTCTCTTCACTCCAAATGCGGCAATTTTGCTTGTTGACGTAGCCATTCAACCAAAAATGAGCCTCATCACTGAACAAAATTTTGCGATGAAAATCAGCATCGAGATCAATCTCATTTTCGGCCCATACACCAAAATCACGACGCATTGCATGGTCTCGCGGCTTTAATTCTTGCACAAGCTGGATCTTGTAAGGTCGCAAGCCAAGATCTTTGCGCAAAATCTTCCGTAAAGTTGATGGACAAAGCTCCAATTGCTGTGCACGGTGGCGAATCGATTCATTCGGGTCCTCTTCAACATTTTGCTCTACAGCGGCAATTGTTTCTTCGGTGCGCACTGTTCGACGTCTCTGCGGATGCGTATTATCACATAGAGTAAACGTAGTGCGAAAACGACCCATGGTTAACCGAATTAATTGCTCTGATGGACGATTATGTCGACCATAAAATGGACGGAGCTTGCGGTAAACTTCGCAAACTGAACCATTATTTTCGAAATAAATTTGCACGATTTGCAAGCGTTGTTCTTTTGTCAACCTGTTCATGATGAAATGGCAAACCAAACTGAACATAAATGACATTAGAGTTGCCAGATTTGACCACAAAATGCCAGTTTTATCTCTATTCGAAAAACAAACCCCTAAAAAAACACACTTTATAAGAAATTGCGCCAGCCATTTCTGTTCTGCGCTTGCTGGCGCTAGTTGGAAACATCAAGCGTGGTCAGGTTATCCAACACCTGATCCTTCCAACGAAGATGTGGGCGTCCTATTCTGCGTTGACCACCACCGGGCACCGAATCGAATATTTTTTTGGAGCGTCGTTTTCCATTCGCTCAACATGCTCGGAGCCGCTCGATTTAAATACGCTTAACTATGTCGATGTCAGCGTACAGCTCATACAGCTCGTGGTTCCATCGAATTCGGTAATCGCCATTGACGCAGATTGGACCGAAGATTTTACGAAGGATCTTTCTATCGAAGGCTCCCAAGGTCTTTTCATCAGAACTGCTCAACGTCTAGGTTTGTGCTGCATATAATAGGACGGGCATGATCAGTGACTTATAGAGCGTGAGTTTTGTTCGTCGAGAGAGGGCTCTGCTTCTCAATTGCCTTCTCAGCCCAAAGTAACACCTGTTGGCAAGAGTTATCCTTCGTTTTATCTCAATACTAACATCGTTGAAAGAGTTAATGCTGGATCCCAGGTAGACGAAGTCCTTAACAACCTTGAAGAAGATCTTGTCAACAGTGACGTGGTTTCCAACACGCTGGGACTGTTTATTTGTTGACACTAGGTATTTCGTCTTATCTGCGTTCACTGCAAGACCCATTCGACTCGACTCTTTCGCTAATCTGAAGAATGCTGCACTGACTTCGCGCGTATTATGGCCAATAATATTGATATCATCAGCATATATAAAACTTTTGTTGAATATAGTGCCACTGCGTCCCAAATCAGCAGCTCGGATGATCTTCTCCATCATCAGGTTGAAAAAGTCGCACGATAAGGAAGCACCTTGTCTGAAACCTCGTTTGGTATCGAATGGAGGAGTGAGATCCTTTCCGATCTTAACTGTGCTGCTGGTGTTTGTCAGTGCCATTCTGCAAAGACGGATGAGCTTTGCAGGAATACCAAATTCAGACATGGTGGAATATAGATGATTCCTTATTGGACTGTCGAAGGCGACTTTATAATCGACAAAAAGATGGTGTGTGTTTTTCTAGGATCTTCTCCATGATTTGTTGTAGCGTAAATATCTGGCCTATGGTTGATTTACCAGGTCTGATAAGATCCAATCAGCTGGTTACGATGGTCTTCAGTCTTTCACATAATACGCTCGACAGGACCTTATATGCGATATTAAGAAGGCTTTTCCCACGGTAGTTTGCGCAAATTGTGGGATCGACTTTCTTGTGGATTGGGCAGAGCACACTGAGGTTCCAATCGTTTGGAATGCATTCTTCCGACCATATTCTGCATAGAAGCTCATAAATGCATTTAAATAGAGCTTCGCCTCCATTCTTGAAGAGCTCAGCAGGTAAGCCATCGCTCTTGCGGCTTTGTTGTTTTTAAGCCGAGCTGTAGCTTTCAAGACTTCACTATGGTCGGGCAGCGGAACTTCAACGCGGTCGTCCACAATTGGGGTTTCCAGGATATCATCTCTATTGGTGGGATTGTTGTCGTCGTCACCATTCAGAAGCTTAGAGAAGTGTTCCCTCCACATCATCAGTGTACTCTGGATATCTGTCACTAGATTCCCATTTTCGTATTTGCAGGAAGAGGCCCCGGTCTTGAAACCATCAGCCAGGCGTCTTATGGCCTAATTAGCCAAACATAGCTCAACGCAACACAGCCGTTTCTTTTGTCACATACAAATCTACTGAACGTGTTTTGTGTGTATCTAATTAGCCGAAACATGACGTAGACGTAACGTGACATAGAAGTCTGTTGAATTTTGATTTCTATGTTACGTTGACTGACATTTCAGCATACAAGGTGCTTTTTGTAAGGTCGCTAGCACTACTCTTTGATTTTTGAGCATTTTTTTTTCTTTTTTGCATTTATTTGTGTTTAATTATTGAAGCGAAATGTAAATATTTTATTTTAAAATGATTTTTTTAATAATACTTAAAATAATTGAAATTGTTATTTGACACTTGCTGTGGTTCCTACGTTGGTAGCTAATCAACAAAAAGTCATGGTACGTTGCGTCATGTTAACCTATGTTACGTCAAGTTTGCTTAATTAGACCATTATTTTTCGAAAAATTTTCGGACCTCATTCCTGTCACCATGCATCTCAATTTTATCGCACTCACGCATTTCCGCTTCCCTTTTCTTTCGCCTGAAAATACGTCTTCCCTCCTCTTCTCTTTGTATCGCTCTTTAGCAGCACGCGTTACAACCGACTGCAGGGTAGCTTTGTAGGCGGCGTCTTTTTCTGGAGTGGCGTCGCGACACTCCTGGTCGTGCCACTGGTTTCGGCGAGGGCGGTGATAGCCAATCACCTCTTCGGGAGCCGTACGCATAGATCGGATCGGAAGGGTCCTTTTTTAAGCAGAAGAGAGAGTCGAGTAGCGAAGTCTTCGGCTGTTTGTTTTGATTGCAGTTTTTCGACGTCTAGCTTTCTCTATGCTGGATTGTGCGCATTCTTCGTTGCGTACAGGCGTGTACGGATCTTGGCTGCGGATACTAACTCGAATCGAGCGAATCACCCACTTCAATCTTCTAAGCTAAAATGAGTCTCATTTAATCTTAATCCTAACTTGAACACACCATCAGATAAAAATGAGAGAAACATACTTCACCCACTTTATCCTAACTTTGTTCATTCCCATACTACAAATCCATCTCCCTCTCTTCCACTCACAAATTATGCCCCTAAGCAACCTGGCAGCCCCACTTCCTTCATCGACCCTCTTCAACCACCAATTTGAACTCTTGCGCTGACAATGAGAGCAGATATGCTCTTTCTCACCTTAGAGAGAACAGTGTCTACAACAATGTGCGTCTGTATCTTGCTTACATGCATAAGGCACCAGTCTCCACCTGTATAGAAGGTAAAACCAAGAAAAACCTCAAAGTCTTGATACAGCAAGAAGGTTTGCCTACCAATGTCGATGAATTACGCAGTTTATTCACCGGTTTCCACGAGCAACTCGGATTGACGATCCACCAAGTCAAAGAAGATCTTGACACATATGGTGCTAATGTAAGGTCAAAACATGCCTCTTACCTTCAAAAGTCCCATTAAGTGCAGCAACAATATTATTCCTAAGCAGCTTATTCATAGTCAAAACTCTATTCCAAGCCCACTATTTTGTATCTCTGTACTAGCAAAACGTAAGAGGATTACGCACCAAAATCTCTACAGTGTTTCTTAACTCTCTTAAGCTACCCTATGATACTGATTTTCCATTACTGAGACCAATCTTACCCAGGACTTCAAGGACACTGCGGTGTTTGCGTCTGATTTCGTTGTGTTCAGAGACGATGGACTTGATAAAGACGATCTCTCCTCAGGTCGTGGTGTCCATCTTGCAATTCACAATTGCTTCGATCTAACCTTTTAGACTAAGAGCGAGCTCGAAAAAAATTCTTTAACTTTAAAAAAGCTGATTTTCTGGAAATTGGTTATCGTAGTTGTGTACACACACATACTGCGGTCAGTCAAGCTAACTGTAGAACAGGCGGATCATAGCTGCTATGAAATATTTAATTTTTTCGGTGGTAATGAAATGAATTTAAAAAACTTGAGAATTGTTTATAAAAAAAAAACATAAATAACTGGCCATTTCAGCCCTTAAAAGGACTTTGACCTAGCTTCTTATGATCAATTGTTTATACAGGTTGAAAATTGCATAGAAATAACAGTTATGACAGTCAGTCAGTTTAATGTCGGAACAGAGTTGCTCAGTCAGCGCCAATATATGTACAAAAGATAGGTAACTTGAAATTTATTTAAAAAACTTGAAACTTTTTGTAGGGGTACCTAATTGCATAGTAACCATAAATAAAATAGTTAGTCAACCATCCGTCAGTCAGTCCAAAAACTCTGCAAATTTTTCTTACTTTACTTCATAGCATGTCGACTCTTCCAGCTCCGCAGTGTCGTTTGATGTTATGTATTTAAATGTTATATATTAAATAATCGATATTAATATGTAACCAGTGGTGGATTTAGGATCGATGCCGCCCTAGGCCCCTGCTGATGTGCCGACCTTTTTTCTGTGTAAAAGTGATTGTCAAAATGATATAACTAGATATGTTAGAGGATAATTCTAATTATAATTATATCAAATTTTAATTACATCTAATTAACACATGGTCGAATAAGTCCCGAGACTAAGTAATCAAAATACTTTTTTTTCAAATATTCTTCTTTATTCATCAACATAGGTTCCTTAAAGAGCAATACATACATTCCACCGCTTTTCTAACTTTTCAATACCGGTTTTGTAGAACGATTTGTACTTCGCCTCAAAATAAGCTTCAGTTTCAGCCATCACCTCTTCATTGGAGCCAAATCTCTTGCCGGCAAGCATGTTTTTGAGGTCAGCAAAGAGCCATCAGTCGCTGGGGGCCAAATCTGGCGAATAGGGTGGGTGAAGAACCAATTCGAAGCCCAATTCGTGTATTTTCGCCATCATTTTCATCGATTTGTGACACGGTGCATTGTCTTGGTGAAAAAGAATTTTTTCTTCTTCAAATGGGGCCGATTTTCCGCGATTTCATTCTTCAAACGCTCCAACAACGCTATATAATAATCGCTGTTGATTGTTTTCCCTTTTCGAAATAGTCGATGAACGAAATTCCATGTGCATCCCAAAATACAGATGCCATAACCTTTCCAGTCGACTGTTGTGTTTTTGGTCGCTTTGGCCTGCTTTCAACGGTTGCTCTCCACTCAGCTGACGACCGTTTTGATTCCGGTGTATAATGGTGGTTCCATGTTTCATCCATTGTCACATACCGATGCAAAAATTCATGTTTATTCATTGTAAACAGTGCCAAACAGCTCTCCGAATCATCGACACGTTGTTGTTTTTGGTCCGGTGTGAGAAAACGTGGCACCCATTTGGAAAGCAGCTTTCTCATCGACAAATGTTCCTGTAATATTGTTCCCACACTGCTTTTCGATATTTTCAGAGCCTCAGCTAGCTCACGCACCTTCACTTTACAGTCGGCCAATACCATTTTGTGTACTTTTTTTATGTTTTGTGGAAAAACTGCCTCATTCGGGCGTCCTGAACGTTCAACATCATTTGTGTCTGTACGACCATCGGCAAATGGTTGCTTTTGATGGAGCAGAGTCCGAAAAACACTTTCGAAGCCATTGCTACTAATTATAGTTTTATCTTACTAGAACTATATACTAGTATCGCAAATTATTTAAAATTATGCAACCCAAAGGTTTTTAATTTTTACCTTCGTCAGGGAGATAACGTATATCGATAGCTTTCTCTCTCTATCTATATTACATAGGAAAGGACAAAATAATTCTTGATTTTAATGCTGGATTCACTGACCTGCACTGCATCACTGACCTGATAATAGCTGCATTCCCGTGGTCGTTGATCTAGAGCGCGGCTCTATTTTATTCACAAAGCAAAAACAAAAATTACAACCAGCTCTTTTCCTGGCTCTATTTCTGACAGGCCAAGATTAAAGCATTTTTTTAAAAAAACTAACATAGTTGGCTAATTTAAACTATGCTGTTTTGTATTGTGATTGGTATACAAACAGCTGTTTCAAGACAGTGGTCCAAATTGTTATAAAGTTGAACTAAAGTTGTTCTTTTGAGATTTGCTCTAATCCAGTGCCACGGGAATGCAGCTAATGTTAACCTTTTCCGTACGGGATTGGTCGATATATCGACCATAAAAAAATAATTAAATTTGTTATGTTATCACAACTAAAAAACTAGTCAGAAATGATCTTCAACTGGTTCGAAGTTAAAATACCGAAATACCCCCACGACCGAACCAAAGTATATTTAAATTTTTAAGAAGTCAATAAAATGTTTTGTATGGGAAGTAGGTGTGGTTTTTACTCGATTTCGTTGAATTATATACTCAGACTGCATATTAAAGCTTATTTGCAAATTTCAAATCCATATATTAATTTTGTGGAATTAAAAGAGATTTTACCTTTTTGGTAAAGTTACTGTTTAGGCGAGGTAAGCGTGGTTTTTTTCAAAGTTCATATGCAAAATTTCAAGTCCATATATTAATGTTGTGGAGTTCTTAGAGATTTTACCGTTTTGATAAAGTCACTTTGTATTGAACGTAGGCGCGGTTTTCATCCGACTTATTTTCGAATTTTATCTTTATTTTTTAGATACAAGCTTAAATATCGAACTGTCATAACTGTTAAAGAAAAACACATTTTTTTGTCAAAATTCGTTTTTATTATTCAACATAGTTCCCTTCAAGAGCGATACAACGATTATAACGACCTTCCAATTTTTTGATACCATTTTGGTAGTACTCCTTCGGTTTTGCCTCAAAATAGGCCTCAGTTTCGGCGATCACCTCTTCATTGCAGCCAAATTTTTTCCCTGCGAGCATCCTTTTAAGGTCTGAGAACAAGAAAAAGTCGCTGGGGACCAGATCTGGAGAATACGGTGGGTGGGGAAGCAATTCGAAGCCCAATTCATGAATTTTTGCCATCGTTCTCAATGACTTGTGGCACGGTGCGTTGTCTTGGTGGAACAACACTTTTTTCTTCTTCATATGGGGCCGTTTTGCCGCGATTTCGACCTTCAAACGCTCCAATAACGCCATATAATAGTCACTGTTGACGGTTTTTCCCTTCTCAAGATAATCGATAAAAATTATTCCATGCGCATCCCAAAAAACAGAGGCCATGACTTTGCTAGCGGACTTTTGAGTCTTTCCACGCTTCGGAGACGGTTCAACGGTCGCTGTCCACTCAGCCGACTGTCGATTGGACTCAGGAGTGTAGTGATGGAGCCATGTTTCATCCATTGTCACATATCGACGCAAAAACTCGGGTGTATTACGAGTTAACAGCTGCAAACACCGCTCAGAATCATCAACACGTTGTTGTTTTTGGTCAAATGTGAGCTCGCGCGGCACCCATTTTGCACAGAACTTCCGCATATCCAAATATTGATGAATGATATGACCAACACGTTCCTTTGATATCTTTAAGGCCTCTGCTATCTCGAGCAACTTCATTTTACGGTCATTCAAAATCATTTTGTGGATTTTTTTGATGTTTTCGTTGGTAACCACCTCTTTCGGGCGTCCACTGCGTTCACCGTCCTCCGTGCTCATTTCACCACGCTTGAATTTTGCATACCAATCAATTGTTGTTGATTTCCCTGGGGCAGAGTCCGGAACCTCATTATCAAGCCAAGTTTTTGCTTCCACTGTATTTTTTCCCTTCAGAAAACAGTATTTTATCAAAACACGAAATTCCTTTTTTTCCATTTTTTTCACAATAACAAAAGTTGCTTCACAAAAGACGCTCTATCTCACAAACTAATTGACTTACAGACGTCAAATTTTGACACGAATCATTTGAAGGTTGGTACTATATAAAAATAATATGCATTTAATACTAGCGACGCCATCTATGTGTCAGACCGGGGATTTATCAGCCAACCGTTATTTATATGCAATTTCCAACCTGTATAAACAATTTTCAACTTTTTTAAATTCATTTCATTACCACCGAAAAAATTACATGTTTCATAGCAGCTTTGATCCGCCTGTTCTACAGTTGGCTTGACTGACCGCAGTATGTGTGTGTACACAACTATGATAACCAATTTCCAAAAAATCAGCTTTTTTAAATTTTTTAAAAAGAATTTTTTCGCGTTGGCTCTCCGTCTATTTGTGAAAAAATTCCATACAGCTAATTTTGAATTTATATGTGTCAAAGTTTGTATCGCAAAACGAAACATATTCATTATCTGCTGTTATATTCGCCCTTCTCAACTAGTGAACGGTTATCAGCTTGCAGTAGACACAATTGATTCACTTTTTGATCTTATTCACCCATCTGACACCGTTATATTTCTGGGGGACTTAAATCTTCTTAGTGCCACTATTTTCCTTCAAATGCTTCATCTGAAAAAGAAATTATTTTTACTAGTTGTCTCTCAGACTCCGGCCTTTACCAGTTGAGCGGATTAAGTAACAATGTAGGTAGACAACTAGACTTGTCTTTTCTTCAGATTCTGATAATTGTGTAGTCTCCGCAAGTAACCATCTACTTTCAACTCTCGATCACTACCATATACCTCTATATCTTACCCTGTCTTACAACAATAACATCATAAACACACACTTTGAGCACGCGTATAAATTCAACTTTCGAAAAACAGATTTTGTAAAACTTGAGATCTTAATCAGTAGATTAGATTTTCAACATCTTTTCGACTCGTGAAAGTGTGGATAAAGTTGTTGTGCTCTTCTACTAAAAAATATTCGACTGTTTCACACAATCTGTCCGCTTTACTAGTCTTAAGAACTTTTCGTTATCTCCTCCCTGGTACAATAAGGAACTGCGCTCACTCCGTAATAAAAGGAACGAACTTTGGCGCACTTATTTAAGTTTGAAAACTTTAGCAGTAAAAAAGACAAAAACACATAAAAACATATTTCCAGTTTTTTCAAAATAGTATCCAGAAATATATATATTTATAGAAAAATAGGGTTCTTGCTGCCCGGACTTGCTCCAAATGGGTTTAATGTGATTTTTTCTCGTTGAATGTCAATTAAAAAACATTTTATTTTATTATATTCAGCGTATCTTCAAAATGAAAATGACATTAAAAGTAACAAATGGTAGGCCGATTTGGCTCAATTTTTTGCAGTTGTTCATAATTACCAGGAAAAGGATTTTACGAAAGATTTTTGGAAAACCCTCCGGAGAAGTCGGGAGAATTGGAAAAGTCGAAAATTAATTTATTTGTATGGAATTTTGTGTGCAATTGTTTCGGAATGGCTTTTCGGAAATTAATGAGATTTGTTTAATACATATACTAAGTTCCCTAAACTTGAATACCCTACTGTAGGATTAACGCGTACCGTTACTTTAAAACAAGTGCTCAAAACATCAAAAACAAGCAAGGAAACAGAGCAAGAAATCAAGAAAACAAAACATCAAAAAGTGTTAAAGAAGTGAAATTGCGATTTTTTTAGGAGCCTGAAACAGTTTCATGGATATTAGGAGTAAATAAGGACTTAATCAAGAGGCTCGCAAATATTTTGCAGGTAATTCCTAGTTTTGTGGTTCCTAAAAATTAATAAAGACTTATTAAAAGTTTTCCAATGATTTTACAGGTAATTCCTAGTGGGTTGGAAGTTCATGTGGAAAAATTTTAAATTTACAACCGAGAAACAGCTGAACTGTATGCGCAGTGTTACAGATGGTATAATATGACTCCAACTGTGCACAAAGTACCAATTCATGGGAGCGAAATAATAAAGGAGTTAGGCGTTTCAATTGGACGCTTGACTGAAGAAGCACATAAGGCATTCAACAAAATATTTAAAAACGCACGTCTACACAATAGCAGAACCTGTTCCAGGACTGCCCATAATGAAGACATTTTTCACCATCTTTTAATATCTTCCGATCCTCTTGTCAGCCATTTGTGACTGAAGAAAGACAAAAATACAAAGAGCTGTCAGTAGAAGCTCGAGAACTTATACATAATGAGCTTTATGAGCAATAAAAAATATTTTTAAAATTGTATTAGCTTTTTCAATTTTATTCCGACTCCGTACGGCTTATGCTTATGTTCTTAAGAAAAATGGTAAAACCCTTAGAATTTAAACTTGTATACGAAGAGTTTAATAAGTGTTATATGGAAAGAAAGAAGATTTGGATAAAAGGTGGGGGTGTCTGTCGGCAAATTTTGCTCAAATGCGGAAGTAAAACTTTTTTTCCAATACATTATACAAGAATATTTTGTAAAGACCAACTTCAAGATTACAACTATTGTTAAAAAAAATAAAGTGGGCGTGTCTGCAATCAGATTTGATCCAAACTTATATATACTTCATATTTAAGTATGCAAAGCATTCATACCAAATTTAAAAGATCTAGGTTTATTTTTACTATATATGGCCAAAACTTGTATGAAGTCCTCCCACTGTGCGATGGGTTGCTTGCTATTGTCATAAAAAATTCGCGAACTTGTTGGCTCATCCCTTTTGACTCTCTTTCAACTTTCTATTTCTAACTCAGTTTTTCCAAAATTATGGAAAAATTCGTACATAATACCTTTACATAAAAAAGGACCTAGAAATGATATTTCTAATTACAGACCTATTGCAAAATTGTAATGTACTCCAAAAATTTTTGAAAGTATTATCTACAACATTCTCTTCTTCCATTGCAAATCTATATTTCCTCCTGTCAACATGGTTTCCTCAAATAGATAGATCGACTACCACTAACCTCATAGAATTTGTTTCACACACTTTATGTTCGTTGGAAGGTGGGTACGAAGTTGGTGCAGTTTCCACCGACTTCCTTCAGTAATGCGTTTGACAAAATATCACACATAATCATCCTTCTTAAGTTAAAAGCCTTTGGTTTTCCATCTCTGTTTATATCATGGATTAAATTTTATTTAGAAGTTCGCAATTATAATGTCATCTTTACATGTTCTAATTCAAAATCTTTTACTGCTACCTCTGGTGTCTCACAAGGCAGACATCTTGGTCCTTTGTTATTCGTCTTAACAATTGAAGCATAATCGCGAATAACGTTGTAAACGACATTTTTTTTAAAAGTAGTTTTTTCGCGGATACCAGTTAGAATTACTCTCTTACACTATATAAAAACAGATGTGAGTAAAAAAATGCAGGTTGGGGCATTTTTAACGCATTTTTAAATGCCACTCAGTGGAATAACATTGTACGTGCTTGTAAAATGAATAAAAGCGAAAAATCGAACTTGATGCGCAAGTGCTATTGATGCTCAAAACGTTAAATAAATTTCGAAAATTGGAAAAATTTTAACTATGAAAGACTAAGAGGTAGTGGTCAGTCTCATATTTCGAGAAACGGAGAGACCGTAGAAAATAAAAATGCTCCAGTGAATGCAATTTGGAAGAACGTTGTAAGTGCAGTTAGCTGTAAGTGCAGTCGTTTTTCGTAGTGGAAAAACCTTTTAAGCACCATAAGTCATATGTTATGTTCAGTGGAAAAACGTTTCATAATCCATTCAATTTTTGGATATAAAATGTTATTCCACTGTAAAAACTTTTAAACGGTAAATTCAGATGTAATTAATCTTTTATTTAATTTTTTTTTTATATTTTATGTATGGTAAAGTTTTATTAAATCAGATTGTTTAGCAAAAAAAAAACAAAAATAATCACCTACAATGCTTAAAACGTTTTTTATTTCAAGTCAAAAATTACAATTTTGTCGTTTACAACGTTATTCGCGATTATGCTTCAATTGGTGATGTTGATGGTATCATCAAAGAATCCAATTTTTCCGTGTTTGCTGATGATATGAAAATCTATCGGCGCATACAAACTAACGCCGATTCTCGCAATCTTCAAGACGATCTAGTTAGCTTTTTTACTTCTGAAACTCAACGTCAGAAAATGTCAATATTCAAAAAATGACATATTCTCGTAAACGACTCCAACTTCCCCAAGAACGTATTACATTGTCGGCAAGCCAGTTCCCTCCGTAAACTATTTACGGGACTTAGGTGTTATTTGCGAAAGGAAATTTAAATTTAGGTCTCATATTGATAATATCATTAGTAGAGCCAACTCTGCACTTGGTTTCGTGAAACACTGGTCCAGAGAGTTCTCCAATCCTTACGCCACAAAATCTCTATATCTTTCCTTTGTTAGACCAATCCTCGAATATGCCATCAGGTTTGGTCTCCCATCTACAACAACCATTCAATGCGAATCGAAGCAGTTCAACTAAGATTCATTCGTTTCGCTCTTCGTAGTCTTCCCGGTTCTGACAGTTTCAACTTACCTCCTTATGCCAACTTACCTCCTACTCCAATTAATATCCTTTAATATCAACCCACGTCACCTTAGGTCTATTCCTCTCTTCTACCATGACTTTCACCGCACCGACTATGGATGTAGTGAACCTATAACAAGAATGCTGCGGGTAACCAATAACTTCATCAGGAAATTCGATTTTCATCTGAGCAGACAACGCCATTTCCTCCCCCTATCTAATGCCTTCTTTCAATTAAGATATGGTACCATTGTAAATTAAGATACTCCCTGTTTAATTATAAATTTTAGGCCCCTATTAGGTACGACAACTCAACTTAAGTTGACGTGAGTTAAGACACCTCAACTGAACTTTTTTTCCATATTACGCATAACATACATTTTCAGTTGAGCTGTGGTGTAAAATTGCTGTTTCTATTGGAGCATGATTACACCGCATTTTGACACTTTCGTTGAAATGAATCAGCTGTTCGCATTAATTTCAATTTTTGTGTATATGTATTTTGTTAACAAGTAATAAAGCAAGGAAATAATAGTATAGAGCAGGAGTGCCCAAAACTTTCTTATGGAAGTGCAACCACTAATACATATAAAATCCTGCAACCTTTCGTAAACGAAAGCATACTATGTTAGACAACAACAAAATCTACGTAGAAGATCACTGTCACCAAAATGTACCAACAAACCATACGAAAGTGTTGTTGCTTGCACTTCGGTATAAGCAACGAAAAAAGATCAAAAACAAAAAAGACAAGTTTGTGTATTTTGTATTGCTTAGTGCGGAGTGCTGTGTGTGTATATTAGAATACACAGCCTATGCCTAAATGCTTTTACAAAAACAAATGTGCACCAAGTGCATAGGGCTTGGGCACCTCTAAAGACGCTATACAACTAGCTCAAAGCAGATGTAAGTTTTTGACAGTTTTTACACTCGACACATAGTTGCATTGTTAAACCTAATACCACAAAAAATACATACACATCTCTGAGATACATACTTGTCAGTCGATAGACACATATGTACCTCAAATGTGTAATAGACAATACAAATTTACAAATTACACACTCAGCTTAAGTTGAGTTGTCGTACCTAATAGGGGCCTTATTTTTTAAGTTTTTAATTTTAGTATTTGACATGCTTGTATTAAGCTTATCCAATAAATGAATAAATAAAATGAAAATTTATAATTATTCAAACAAAAAGATTAAGGCCCCTATTAGGTACGACAACTCAACTTAAGTTGAGTGTGTATTTTGTAAATTTGTATTGTCTACTACACATTTGAGGTACATACGTGTCTATCGTCTGACAAGTATGTATTTCAGAGATGTGTATGTATTTTTTGTGGTATTAGGTTTAACAATGCAACTCCGTGTCGAGTGTAAAGACTGTCAAAAACTTACATCTGCTTTGAGCTAGTTGTATAACGTCTTTTTCATACGAACTTTTTATTTGTTTATTGTTTTTTGTTAATTAATAAATGGATAATTATTATCTATATCGTGTATATATTATATTATTTATTACCCAGCGGGAAAATAAAAAGCGCTCCTAGAAATAGCGCATTTTATGCGTTTATTTTGAGGATGCTTTTTTCAGAGTTCAGAGTTGTGGAGCTCATATTTTTGTTTACATTTTGTTCACAAGTAATCAAGCAAGGAAATAGCAGAGCGGTAAGACATGGCAGAAGCGCTTGTTTAGTGCTAATGAAGCGCTTCGATTACCGCTGGGTGCCATAGCGTTTCACACACCTGGAGCGCATTTTAAGTAAACCAAATTCATATTAAAATTTACATTAGATATCCTAGGATGGAAGCGCTTCTTAAATGCAGCTAAAAAAATCGTTTAAGAAGCGCTTCAACAAATAGTTAAAAAAGCTCTTTTATGTGTTAGTCCAAGGAGCTGTGTTAAAAAAAAAAATACACAAAAACATGGCAAGAAAATTGTATTCTTTGTCGCATGCGAGGTTTGAACTCGGACTGCTGGCATTACCTGACATATAAACAAAAATTGAAATTTATGCTTCATTTCAATGAAAGTGTCAAAATTTCGGTGTAATCATGATCCAATAGAAAAAGCCATTTTACACCACAGCTCAACTGAAAATGTATGTTATATGTAATATGGCAAAAAAGTTGAGTTGAGGTGTCTTAAGTAATGTCAACTTAAGTTGAGTTGTCGTACCTAATAGGGGCCTAACTCACCGCAAATGCCATGAACCATGCAAAATAAGTCCAAGTCGAAGACGAATGTTTGGAATTGTCCTTATTTGGACAGGGCCCTGTTTTAATGCTTTAAATTTATATGTATGTTATAATTTTTTGGTTCAGCCCTGGTTCAAAAATGTATGTTGGATTTGGTCATGGTTCGAAAATTAGATGAAATTTAAGTAGGAATGGAATGGATAAACCAAATAAGGCATTTATTGGATATTGTGAGTAAAGCAGTAGAAACATATTCAATTTGATGCAAGTGCCATGCCCTTACCTCAGCCAATTAACTCTTTTAGTTTCCCATTCGGAATCTTGGCATACTCCATCAACCGGTTATTAAGTTATAAATTGTGATATACTGTGTGAATTGGTGTTTATTTGCTAAATAGAATAGTTAATCATAGGGCCATGGTATTGAACGCGTCCTGAAGAATTACCACTTGTTCCAACAGTTGTGGGAGATGTCCCGATCCATTTTTCAACCTTGACCAAAACACATCAGTAGTTGGTTTCAAAGTTATTCAGTGTTTTCGTTTTAGAATCATCACACTAAGAGAAAAAAATATTAAATTTATGCAAACAATTTTTTAATTTATCCAAAAAGCGAGTCAATTTTGCACCAATAACGCATTTGCATAAATCGACTACGTAAATATTTAAAATTCATTTGAATACTTTTTTAATTAAATTAAATATTTAAATATTTAAACAAAATAAATAAAAAATATATTAAAATTATGCACGAATTTTTTTAAAATATCTTTCAAATATTTACTATTTGAAAATAAAACTATCGCATTTCAAGAAATTTTATATAAAAATATTGAAATTAAAAAACAACATATCATATTGCGTCCATCAAATGCCATTTGCCTGTACTACGTATTCTCGCTTCACTTTTTTCGTTCTCTAATTTATACTATTTTTCACAGTTAATGCAATATTAGGGCACCAAATGTCAAAAATAGTATAAACTATAAAAAAATAGTAATATACAAAATATATGTAGGTAGAAGCAAAATGTGTGTACGTGTGCGATGCTGTTGCTGCTTGCTTGTATGGAATATGTGTGTACGTGTGTCGTATAAAAAAAATTCAAATACTGGAAAAAAACGAGTTGTAAGGAATACATTTGATTTATCCACGTAAATATTTAGCCCTGCAGTAGTCGCGCGGATTACATATGTAATCCAGTCATGCAAAATTATGAATTTCACAATTGTCTGCAATCGATATTCATTGATTTTACGTACTATAAGAATTATATTTATGTTGTTTTTTTAAATAAATATAATATAAAATAAAGTAATAATAAAAATTAAAGCAAATAACTAAGCATTTTCAAATTGCCATCTCTTATTTTAAACTTTAAAAAACGGATTACATATGTAATCCGCGCGACCACTCTCGTCACATTTAGGTACGCGACTACTGCAGGGTTAAATAAAATTTATACTCAGGCGTGGATAATGCTAATATGCGTTATTTCCTTTAGTGCAGATACACGCAAAAAAATCTCATTAATATCTGGCACTGTAGTAACTATCCTTATAGCACTATTTAAGACAATTTTGGCAATTAATCACCAGTATTAACAGACTTAGAAATAGTATACGGTCAGCATGGCTAAACCTCCCAGTTAAAATTACAAATAGCTTTTAATTATGCAACACGATATATATATTACCATGGAAGAACATTATTAAAAGAAGAAAATTAATTTACCTACACAAACTTACTCATGAAAAAACGCCTTCTTATCTTTACAAAATACTTCAATTTTATTTGTCGAGTAAAAGTCATATTCTTATTTTGCCAGACAAGCTTCTCCCACTTGTTTTTTTTTTAATGCCATTAGACTGTCGAATTTTAAGTATAATCTATTTTAACTTTTTTCTCTACTCAATATTATCTTGAACTTGCTCAAACTGTTCTTCATCAATTTTATATTAATCTTATTGTCTTACTATATATATTTTTTAATATTTTACTACTTCATAATTATAGATTACGTTTTTTATCGTAAAATAACGTAAATTTAATTTTTGTAATCAGTTTAGTGAGGCATCAATTCTTTAAAATTTATTTTGTGCTATAAAGAACTTAGTTCTAAGTGTATTAATGTTTACCTTTAACTTACAAAAATCAAATAAACAAAGAAACACAATAACAACATAGACTCGTTTAATTTTTAAAAAGATTTTAAACAAGAAATCTCTAGGATATAAACATGTGAAAGCTAGATGCAATAACTATGGAATTCATGCTCACCTTTTCCGACCTTGTAATTATATCATGGTTTTGCATTGAAAATAAAAATGAAATATTTTAAAAGGCCATCGAAAGATACTCATGTGGCTTCAAAATTGATCGTCAATAATTTTATTGGATGAGGAAACACTGTGTGACCTCAATGGGAAATTCAGTTAGCCCTTTTCAAAAGAAGGCATGCATTTGCTATATTGGCATGATACTATAAGGACTGTTGAGTGCCTCCAAAGGCATGAAAACATAATAGGGGTTTTCACAATTCAGTGCATTTGGCTGTGCATTTGAGCATGAGCAAAAAATCCATGCTTTTTTTCTCTTTACACTAACAAAATGTACATACAATGAGAAAAAAATCATGGATTTTTTGCTCATGCTCAAATGCAAATCCAAATGCACTAAATTGTGAAAACCCCTAATGTTACCCTTAAGGCGTACAACTCCCGCCATTACCGACTGGGTTGTAATATGGAACTTTCCATTTCTTATTCTTCCTTCACAAATGTTCAGTGAATTTCGAATCAAAACAATAATGTCGTTTATTTATGTTAATTGATAATAACATAATAGATTAAATTTTTTGAGCATATTACTTATATATATAATGTTTATCAACTAGGTGATATTATACATACGCACATTAATTCCAATAATCTGGCATGACTCATTGTTGTTTCATAAATTAATGAAGAATATTCGAAGCTCGAAACTAGAGATGAACATATCAATAAGGTCACTGAGTACGAAATGCTGTACATCTTCATTTTTGTTTTTGCGTATAAAAAATGTATTCGTTTTAAATAAACAAATTATCATAAACTCAAGACCAACGTTTGGTTTAATCTTATCCTACAAGTTTTATAATAAATTAAAAATGTTTAATTTTTCAGGACTTCTTCAGTGAAGTTTAGATTATTTTTTTAGTTTAATAAAAAGTTTTTAACACAGTTCTGAATAAATTAAAATTAATTTATTAGTCACGATATATATGTAAACAGCTTTTTTGTCGCTAATTTTTACATAACTATTTAAGGAAGGCACCTTGGGTAACGTATTCATATCAAGACTACGGCGGCTTGTGAATATGCAGTACGTATAAGTTAAATGTTGCGTGAAAACTTATCTTATCTAATGAACACATTGAAAACAAAACAAACAATTCATTGTATTACCTTTATGAGAATTTGTTAAAAAAGTTATACTGAAGTCAAATCTTATCACAATTGTATATAAATTCCTAGGAGAATGATTACTTCGATAAAAATCATTACGGAGTTCGAAGTTAGACAGTACCTTAGACAAAGAATTTATTAATAAAAATCTTTCAAAAACATTAAAACATTTTAATTTATCGGCATATCCGAAAAATGTATACCAAGGGAAGAATTTTAAAGTTGTCAAAACTACATATTTTTGTTACTGGATTTAAAAGCTATGTATTTAACCTTCAAAATATATAAAGAAAAAGATCTACACCTACCTCGTATTTTTATTTATTTTTCTTAAAGGAATGTTTCTAAGATGGTCATAAAAATGGTAAAAACAAGGATATGCATATCGTTGTCCGGGGATTCATGCGCCCTATGTGCAAAAAACATTTTGAGTAAATCGAAGTTAAAGTTTGAAGTCATTTTTTTCAAAAACTGTACAATCGGTACAATTAATTTACAAATTCAAATTAATATTCATTAAAAAACAAAAGAAAAATATATTCTTAAATATATTTATTCTTAAATAATATAACATAAATCATAAAAAAATGTATTAAAAAAAAATAAAATAAAAAAAATAAATAACTGGCCATTTCAGCCCTTGAAAGGACTTTGACCTAGCTTCTAACGATCAATTGTGTTGTGCGTGTTATTAAGTTTGTACACAATTGACCGAGAATCGGTTCTTGTTCTCAAGAAGCTTTACATGGCATTTTGAATACTCTCTGAAGTTTGCCATTGTCTACAGAGAGGTGGCGACCGTACAGAAAAATTATTTTAATTCAAATAATTTTCTGTAAAAAAATGTATTGATTTACAAAAAAAAAAACAAAAATAAAAATCTGATAGTATAACTATTAAAAAAAAGATCAAAAAAAAGTGAGGTTAAAACAAAAAAAACGAAAACATTCCTATACAATGTGGTAACAATAATAATAATAATAATAATAATAATAATAATAATAATAATAATAATAATAATAATAATAATAAAAATAATAATAATAATAATAATAATGATAATAATTATAATAATTATAATTATTATAAAAATTATAATAATAATAATAATAATTATAATAATAATAATAGTTATAATAATAAAAATAATTATAATAACAACAATAATAATAATAATAACAATAACAAAAAATATACCGTGATGCATTTGTTGCCTGGTAAACAATAAGTTAAAAATATTTCCATTAAATAATTTTAGTTCCATTAATAAATTTTTGTCACTTTCTTGTAAAAAGCTACAAGGAATTGTATATCAACAAATTTATAATTTGTATTTTTGATTTTTATTGTTAATACTCCATTATTTTTAATAAAATGGTCTTTGCTGCAGGAAATACCAGCCGGGAAGCTTTTTTTTATAATGTTTGCTGTTTGGAAAGAGGGTTGCAAAATTGAGTTTTTAAATTTTATTGTAAATAAATTACTTGAAATATACTGCAAGACTAAAAGTCTGTAGTGTGCGGTGGCTCTTAATCTCTCGTGAGAGAACTGGAAGGCAATGTTTTCGTGAACGTTCGATTTCAAAAGTATTTATCATAATAAAATACAATCGCAAAATGAGTTTCCATGAGAAGATTGAATTTTTAATCGTTCGTGAGCGAATTTTTCCGCACCCTGCTGTGAACACAATCGATTTCCTGTATTTGGGAATGGCCTGCTCATAGAATTTTTGGGTGATTCTTTTCACTTCTTCATTATCTCATGGTGTAATAATAATAATAATAATAAAATATTTCGCCCCGCTCCTGTCAAAAACAGCTGATGGTGAATTGGAATGAAAATAAATCAGCTAATGTGCAGTCGATCGGAACTCAATGCCATGTCCACTTCTTTTGATGGCTTTTATTAGTTGAGGCATTGAACATTCTTTCATGGCATTCTATATGTTCTTGGCGCAAACGATGTGAGTGGAAGACAATTTGCTTGCTTGCCAAAGTTTCCTGGCGGTGGCACCTACCAGCGCACAAGACAACTGCAATAACTTTTTGTCAACACAATATATAAAAACTATAACACATCATCATCTAGCAACTCAAACAAATAATACAATTTGACAACTATCAACAGTTCCTCTCTTTCGCTCTCAATTTTTTGACAGAAAGAATACTATTCTTGGTGTTGTCAAATACTCATTAACACCTTATTATTATTACACCATGGATTATCTGATAAAACTATTAACTTTGTTGTGGACATCATTCGATTTTTGTTGTGAGCCACGCATGAATCACTCATTATAATTATTTTTTGAATACTTGAATATTCTGCTATTCTAAGCTGAAGCTATGTACGCAAAAACATCGCCACTCTTTCCATACTCTTTATTTTCAACACAGACTACTTGTTCACTTTTTCACATTAAAAATATTTAAAAAAACAAAAACATAAAATAATTGGTTGAAAAAAAATATAACTAGCCACAACTATGTAAGTTAAATGCACATAGAGCAAAGTGCTTTTCGTTAATTAAGAACACAATTTTTTACTGAAATTTTGCTTTATACGCCATTGAATGGCGTATGGAGCAAGAAGTCACCAAAAATTTCTGCATAAAGGGATTGTTAGCAGATGTACCCTGTACGAAACATGGCGGGCCGAATACTTTTCCACTCGTTTTTTGTTGATGTTTCGAGCTACGAGGCAGTAGTAAAAAAGCAGCGCAAGCAAGCGCACAGAAAAACAATTAAAAATTAACCTTTGAACAACTCCTTAATATTGCACTATAAAACTTTTATTTTTCAATAGTTGTAATAAAACACAATAATTAAACTTAGAATACAACAACAACAATACTTGAATTTGGAAATTTGCCGCCGTTACATTCGTTTTTTTAATTATGTGTGTCGTTGCTTGCTGCTGCCTTAAAACACGTCGTTGGTACCAAGCCAATTGTCCTTGAATTTTTAGAGACAAGCGTCGCACAGTGCACTTTTTAGAGCAGTTATCTGTCCGAAATAAGTAAAATTAAAAAAAAAACATGCTTGGAATTAAATAATTTCACTTAGAATTTTTCATAGTTTTTTAATCTGATTCTTATTTGTATCTACCCTGTACTGTATCGTTTTACAGATATAGGGTGTCAAATATGTAACTTTTTTTAAAAATTTTACAAAATTGTCGAAAGCGAAATTTTCTTCGGTTTTAAAACCAGGTCGGGGGAAAGTGTTTAAGTACTTTTAAAAAAGTTAGATTTTGTCTAAATAAGATTGCCAACGATTAACTATGGATATAGGCTGATCTGGGACGTTCGAATCGATAGGAGATAAAATTGGTCCACCTATTAAGAAATGACCAAGGGTAAGAGCTGAATTGTCTTCTGGATTTTCTGATATTGGAGATATAGGGCGTGAGTTGAGACACGCTTCAATTCTAGAGAGAAGGGTTGCAAGTTCCTTGAAAAAGTGAGCTTTGAAGCTTTTTACGCCAGCTTCCCAGAGTCCACCCATGTGTGGAGCGCCGGGAGGTATGAAGTGCCAGGAAATTTGTTGGTGGCTGGAGCTGGATATAAGAGATTTACGTGAATTTTGGAGAAAATTTTGGGTAAGTTTTTTTAAGGCTCCGCCGAACGTCATTCTATTGTCAGAATAAAGATAAAGGGCACAACCACGTCTTTAGACAAACCTGTGGAAAGCACCCAAGAAAGCCTCAGTAGAAAGATTGGCAGTTGCTTCAAGGTGTATGGCTTTGGTAGCAAAACATACAAATACACAAACATACCCTTTAGTGATTAGACATGTTCTGCCGGTGTAGTTTTTTATATCAAAGGGCCCTGCAAAGTCAAGACCAGTATGTGCATCTGGTCGTGTTAGGACGGTGCGTTCTGATGGAAAACTGCTCATTAATTGTGTTTGCACCCTTTGCTTAAAGACAACACAGGTTTTGCAACGATTTACGGTAGATTTAATTAAGTTCTTGACTTTCGGGATACAAAGTTTTAAGCGAATGAGGCGAAGCATCAGATGATCACCACCATGGAGGGTAATCTCGTGAGTAAAACGTACCAAAAGTCTAGTGTATTGGCAGTCATATGGAAGTATTATTGGGTAGCGCTCATCGTATGACATCGAAGGTGACAATGACACACGGCCACAAACTCTGAGAAGACCATTGGCATCCATAAACGGATTAAGATTTGATAGAGTACTAGAAGATGCAATGTTTTTCTTGTTAGAAAGTTTATGTGTTCTGATGGATATGCTACCTTTTGACACAGATTCATAATCCGAATCTGAATATCTTTTACTTCAGAAGCTGTTATGAGAGAAGATTCATAAGAATATTGTCGCGGTCTAAAAATTTAGTTGCGCCAAAGTGAAGTGCGGACAAAACTACACGGCGGCCATTTTATGTGAAAAATGATGAATTTGTTTTGTCCGGACGAATAACTGTGCGTTTGGAGTGGCGCTCCAGTGGTCAATAAACCACTTTAATTATTACTTTTGTGCCTCGGTTTGGCTAAAGTTTCTCCTTGTGCTCCATGCTCGACGAAACAGAAATCCGACGAGTGACTGAACGCACAGAATTGCGCGACAAATAAAACGAACAGGACTAGGACTGTTATTGTGAAAAAAAGTAAAAATCACTTGGCCAAGTCACAATGAGGGTAGCCATTGTGGGCTGTGGAAGGTGTGGAGTGTTGCCACACCAATACTAGCATAGATGCCGCCAAGATGTAAAAAAACACTTGGTGGGTAGAAGGTTTTATTTAAATTTGCTCAAGATGCACCTAAAAAAATCCGTAAAACGATTTTAAAAATAGGTGTGAGCAAAGCCTTCAGGTGTGAATACCGGTTTCTGCGAAAACCGGATCTATGCTAGAAAAAAGATGGCTGTGTTTAGGTTCCCATCTTGTGGAACCTAAGCATCGTCAGTCTGCACCGCTGGTTGGCAGTTCAGTTCATTCTGAACAGTATACAAAGGTGGAAGTGTGCCAAGAGGTGCGTGCAAAAAGAAAAGAAAAAAAAGTGAAGTGCCAAGTGATTTTCTGACAAGCGTCGATAATCAAAAAAAAAAAAGAGGAAAAAAAAACAAATCGAGAAGAAAATATATTTATATATATAGACGGTTAGAGTGAAGTGGTTCCAGAGGAGCTGTGAGCCCACTGAGACAGACGGAGTCCGTGGGATTTGTGGCCTCGCCGCTGGACCAAGGATAGGACCCCTGGAAGGCCAGGAGCTGAGGACCAGGAGATATCAGGGAGTACCCCTTTATATATATATATATATATAATTGTATATTTGCGTGTGTGTGTTGGTGCACTCACCACACACAGTGTTTCACTTTTATTGCCCGGGTTTCCTTTTTTTTTTTGGTGTGTGACCGCGCTTCTCCTTTTTTTTCGTTTTTGGTTGTCGCGTGTATATTTTTTGCTCCGCGTTTGCTTTGGCGCGTTTTTCTTTTGTGTTAGGCCCCTCGCACTCGAGCCTAGTTCCGTCCGGAACAGGTGAAATAAATTGATTCCACCGGTGGAATCGTGTGAGCGTTCAAATGGTCCCCTTGAACCCGCAATTAGAGTGCGACCCAAAAATTGGGTTCTTTTTTTTCCTCGTGGTATTCTTTTTTTTTTAATCAAAAATTCGTAAAAATCGCGATATTTTAATAATAATAATGACATATTTTTTTTTATCGTGTTTTATTTTCGTTCGGTCCCACTGTGCATAAATTTGATACGACTTTGATTAAAAAATCTTATCAAACGCACCCGCATTATTGTTTTCAGTTTTTGTCATTGTAATATAAACACCCACACCCGTCTCCGCTGAGCAGGTGGCCACCCTTGTCGTCGGCACTATTGTACACTTGAGTTCCACACCAAGCAATTGAATCAGCTGTTCGCGCATTAAATAAGTCAAATTCGTGATCGTGATTTTAATTGTAATTAAAATAAGAAAATTATTAATAATCGTTGTGCGCGAGTGTATTAAAATTATCGAAAAAAAGTGCCGCGACAAATTGGCGCCCAACGTGGGGTTCGACAGGGAAAAAACGATTCAAAGTGGATTTAGTGCAACTAAAGTTAAATTAGTGCAAAAAAAAAACAAAAACAACAAGTGGTTGATTGTGCGCCGCCGGTTAGCACAATCTGCTGGTGTATTAAATAGTGGAAAAAAAACAAGAGAAAAAAAAAACTCAACAAGTGCGCGAAGTGTTAATAAAAAATAAAAAAAAAAAAGACAATCCCGGCTTAAATCGAGTGGTGGAAATCGTCGGTTCCACCTAGTGCCACGCAGGACGGACATTTCGGTTCGAACGGGCACTTGTGCGTTTTTGGACGGACATGTTTTTTTTGACAAACACCACTTCGGACGGACATTTTGTGTACTTTCGGACGGACATTTTGTAAATATTCGGACGGACATCGCTGTGTAAATTCGGACAGACAGACTATTAAAAAAAAAAAACAAAACCTATTATAATTAACTTAAACTAATAAAATTTTCTTCCAGAAACTGGGCGATGGTGGTTAGCGTTTTGTTGTTTTCGTGGCGTTTGTAGGGAGCAGAGCAGCGGACATTGCAGCGCTGGTAACTTGTTGCAGCGTTGGAAAATTAGCAGCGGAGCAGCGATTGCCGTCAGCGGACATTTTCAGCAGTGGGATTTAGTTGAAGCATATACAGGACCACAGGAATACCCGGTGAGTTCGTTCCATTTTTTGTTTCTTTATTTTGTCAGGTCGTAGCTCTTATTTGCCAGTGAGCGAGGGCACAGTGGGCGCGAACGTATTCATTTCGAACAAAAAATTTTGTTTTTTTTTCTTTCATCGGTTTTGTGTGCTTAGCTGATTTGCTTGTTTTCATGCGCACAGTGGGCCAGGTGGGATCCTTGGTGGAAAAAAAAAATTAAATTAAATTAACATTAGATTAAAACTAAATTAAAATTAAATTAAAATTAAAGTAAAATAAAATTAAAATTACATTTAAAGTAAATTAAACCTTATTTAAAATTAAATTAAAAATTCAATCAAAATTAAATCAAAATTAAATTAAAATTAAATTAATATTAAATTAAAATTAAAATTAAATTAAAATGAAATTAAAATCAAATTAAGAATAAAGTAAAATAAAATTAAAATTAAAAATAAATTTAAATGAAATTAAAATTAAATTAAAATTATATTAAAAATTCAATTAAAATTAAATCAAAATTAAATTAAAATTAAATTAACATTAAATTAACATTAAATTAAAATTAAAATTAAATTAAAATTAAAATTAAATTAAAATCAAATTAAAATTATATTAATATTGGATTGGAATTGAATTGGGAGTGAATTAAAATGCAATTGGAATTAAATTGAGCTCGGGTTGAAATTAAATTAGAATTGCATTAAAATCGAATTGGAATCAAATTCAAATTAAATTAAAATTATATTGGAATTAAATTAAAATTGGATTAAAATCAAAAATTAAATTAAAAGTAACGTAAAAGTTAAGTGAAAATTAACAAAAAAATTAATTGAAATTAAATTGAGATTGATCTGAAAATAAATTAAAATTAAATAAAGTTACATTAAAGGTGAAAAAGAATGAACTTAAAATAAAATCAAGTTAAAAAAAAAAATTAAATAACAAATTAAACTATAAGTTAAATCAAAACTACCTTAATATTAAATAAACATAAAATTAAAATTAAATCGCAATTAAGCTTAAATTAACTAATAATTAAATTGAAATCAAAGGAAAATTAATACAAGTCGTATTGAAATTTAACTCGAACAGTAAAGTTCGGTGAATTTCAATAGAGGGAATTAGGTGTCGTCACACGAGGAAAAGCAAGGTACGCGAAGGGAGTTTTATTTAATTTGAATAGCTTTTTTTATTTTTATTTTTACTGCTTTTATTCTATACTTTATATTTTTATTATATATATTTTTTATATTGTTTTTCTGTTGTTTTATTCTTTTTATTTAATTTTTTTTTATTAAAAAAAAAGAAAAAAAATATAAAATTTAAAAGTCGAAGTACCATTATTTATCCGCGCGCGTGTTATTGGTCGCTGGTCCGACATTTGAGGTCGGTCCGTCTCTGAATATTTCAGAGAATTTACTTATTGCGTTTTTTATTTTAATACTGGTCCGACGGTTGTTGTTGGTTCAGTAACATATATATATTTTTGGTTTTATTCATTTCGTTTTTGGGGTTTTTGCTTTATTTTAGTATACGTCCGGGTTTGTTTGTCTTTTTTTTTCTTATTTTTCTTATTTTGTAGTAGGTTTTCAGCGATTTTAGTTTTTTTATCCTTGTTTATTTTTTTTTCTTGTAATCTGATACCATGGAGATCAACCGTTTAAACCAAAAAGAGTTGGTGTACGAGATGGAGTCTCGTGGGTTACCAACAGATACGGTTGACTCTATGAGGAAAACCTTGAAAGCGTCAAGGCACCTAGAGCGCAGAGAGTCGGTCGACATCTTCGCCGTGTACCCGTTCGAGTTCTCCGAGGATAAGGCAGCGTTGGAGGCGCAGATCGTGGAGATCGAGGCACTAATGCAGAACCCACCACAGGACCCGAAGTCTTCAGAGTACATGAAGATTATGACCAAGCACGAGTGGAGTGTTGGTCGGGTTAACCGGTCTAGGCCTACGTCTGCCAGTATGGTATCCGAACAGATGGAGCTGAGGAACCGGCTGATGTTGCTCCTGACGGATCTTCTAGCTAGCTGGTGTGCAGGACGAGGAAGACGAGGTACCACCAAAAACCCGTCAAAACAACGGAGGAGATGGCCAAGCCAAGGGCCACGTTACAAAAAACGGCTGCGGTTGAGGACGATATTCCACCGGCGCAACCGGTACCAGAACCCGTGACAGGTCGCTCGGTTAGTGTAGAGGGAGGCCTGCAGTATCCGGAAAAAATCGAAAATTTTTCGAAGTGGGAGTTGAAGTTTTCTGGAGAAAAGGTAGGAGTGTCCTTAAGTTCGTTTTTAGAGAGGGTAGAGGAGCTTTGTGAAGCTCGAGGGGTCAGTGAGACCCAACTTTTTAGAGGGGCAGTAGATTTGTTTAGTGGTAAGGCGCTTTTATGGTTCCGTGCGGTACGTAAGACCGTGTCAGGCTGGCAGGAGTTGGTAAGGGAGTTGAAACTGAAGTTTCTCCCACCCAACTACGACGAATTATTGATGGATGAGATTAGGAGAAGGACTCAAGGGGGCAATGAGTCCATAGGGATTTTTGTAGCCGCGATGAGAGGCTTATTTGGTCGGCTGGCCGAACCTCTTTCTGAACGCCGAAAGTTAGGGTTAGTGATGTCGAATTTGACACCCTTTTTTCAGACTCAGCTAGGCTTAGCTAAGCCAACCACTCTTTCAGAGTTAGTCTCGTTAGGTCGTAAGTTGGAAGCTGTTCGTACGAATGTGGAATCATTCATCCAGCCACCAAGCAGTCGCTCAAGGAATCTTCTGGAGCCGGACCTAGCCTACGTGTCAGCAGAGCCCGCGGTAGCTGAAGTGAACGCCCCGCTCAGGGCACAACGATTGGAACGCAGGATTTTTTCGCCCCCACAACCGACGTTCCGGTGCTTTAATTGCCGAGGATTTGGACATGTTTCGGTCAACTGCCCAAAGGGAATTAAGTGCTACGGCTGCGGGATACCCGGGTACATGAAGCACGACTGTCCTCGGTGCTCGAATAGAGCAGGGCCGACAGACAGACGCGGGTTCAGGGCCGAAGCAGATAGGGGCCGAGATGGGCCAAGGGAGGGACCTAACCCGAACATGTCGGGAAATGTGTTGCGAGCCCATGCAGACGCAGGACAAGGAGCTCGCAGAGAGTGAACAGGTTGCCTGCAAGCAACCAGCTGGCTAGGGTAGATAGGGACATAGAAAATTGTTGTCATGAGGTTAGATTAGGGTTTACACTTTTAGAAAAGGAATTGGACAATAGGCCTTATTTAGGTGTTAGAATTTTTGGAGTTTTTCTGAGAGGTTTGTTAGATTCAGGAGCCTCAAGGACCATCATTGGCCGCCCAGGGTGGGATATTTTAAGTTCTTGGGGTATAGAGTTGTCTTCTTCAACCATTTCGAGGGTCGCGTTAGCGGATGGCGAGTTTGTTCCAGTACGCGGAGTTATCACACTTCCGATCGAGGTCGAGGGCAAGTCGGTCCTTATAGAGTGCCTCGTTACACCAGGCTTACCGCAAAACCTGATTTTAGGCATTGCCTTTTGGGTCAAGGCGAGCATTGTCCCGGATGTAGCCAGAAATCAGTGGAGGTTTAGCGATAGGGTAGAAGTGTCGGCAGTGGCAAGCATCGTGGAAAGGTCGGAGTTGACCTCTAGCGAAGCCGCGTCATTGGAACGACTAGTAGGAGAGATTTTTGAGGCGATGCCCGAGGCTGCACACATTTGGTCGAACATCGGATCAGACCAAAGCCAAATGTGGAGCCCATCAAGCAGAGATACTACCCAGTGTCTCCAGCCATCCAGAAACACATCGACACGGAAATCGAGCAGATGTTGGAGAAGGACGTGATCGAGGTCTCTCACAGTCCGTGGGCCTCACCGGTGGTCATGATAAAGAAGAAGGACGGCTCTTATCGATTTTGTGTCGACTTTAGAGCACTCAACAAGCACACCGAGCGTGATAGTTACCCGTTGCCGTATATCTCCGCAACGTTGGACAAGCTGAAAGATGCCAAGTATCTTTCAAGCTTGGATATAAAATCAGCGTATTGGCAGATTCCAGTCGCGGAAAAGTCAAGGGCGTTCACCGCTTTTATGGTCCCAGGTCGGGGACTTTAACAATTTAAGCGAATGCCCTATGGCCTGCATAATGCGCCTGCCACGTGGCAGAGATTTATAGATACGGTGATCGGAGCTGATTTGGAGCCGCACGTATTCGTCTACCTGGATGACATCATCATCCTGGCGAATACGTTCGAAAAACACGTAGAGGTTTTGAGGGAAGTTCTTCGTAGAATCGGTGACGCCGGCTTACGGCTGAATAGGGAAAAGTGTAACTTTTGTTTATCTTCACTTCGATATTTAGGTTATGTTGTTGATAGGCAAGGTCTACACGTAGATCCAGAAAAAGTGGAGGCGATGCTGAAGATACCCGCCCCCAGGAATGTGAAAGAAGTTCGGTCGTTTGTAGGCACTATCTCTTGGTACAGGCGATTCGTACCAAACTTGGCCGATCTAGTGAAACCACTTACGGATCTTCTAAAGAAAAACAAGAGGTTTCACTGGTCGGCTGAGTGCGAAGATAGTTTTCTGAAGGCCAAAGAGCGCCTTGTCGCTGCCCCTGTTTTGAGTTGCCCAGATTTTGATAGGCCCTTTTCTGTACAAACTGACGCCTCTGATTTTGGCATAGGCGCAGTCCTGACCCAGCAGTTTGATGAGGGCGAAAAGGTAATTTCTTACTTGAGTAGGTCGCTTAGTAAGTGTGAAAAAAATTATTCCACAACGGAGAAGGAGTGTCTGGCAGTTTTGTGGGCAGTGGAGAAGCTGCGTCCATACATCGAGGGAGTTCATTTTACGGTGGTAACTGATCACTACTCGCTCGTGTGGCTTAACAACTTGAAGGACCCCTGCGGGAGACTGGCCAGGTGGGCCCTTAAACTACAGCAGTACGATTTTGAAATCGTACATCGCAAGGGCAAGGACCATGTTGTCCCGGATATGCTGTCACGGAGTGTTCCAGTAATCAGTGAGATCACCGATGGACCAACGGACCCTTGGGTAATGGATATGAGCAAGAAGGTGGCACAGACGCCCCTCGATTTTCCCGTGTGGTGTTTTGAAAACAGTGTTTTATAGAAACACGTTAAGGCAGGGCTTAGCAACGTTTGTGATAGGGCTTATGAGTGGAAACGAGTGTTAGGGAAAAGTGAGAGAAAAGAGGCTTTGTGCGATTGTCATGATGACCCGTTGTCAGGACACATGGGCGTACGAAAGAGGTCAGCTAGCGTGGCCGAAAAATATTATTGGCCAAAGATGAAGGCAGATATAGCTAGGTATATTAAAGGATGTCAGGTTTGCCAAAAGGTGAAACCAGACCATAGAAAGCCAGCTGGTGGAATGGTAGGTAGGATCAAGGATTTGGAGCCATGGTAGATGATCTCCGTGGATCTGGTAGGACCCCTTGTGAAATCAACTCAAGGTTACAGTTATATTTTAACTGTGGTTGACTACTTCACCAAATTCCCGCTTTTGTTTCCGTTACGTTCATCAACGGCAAAAAGCATCTGTAAAGAGCTGGAGAACAACGTGTTCTTACTCTTGGGCGGCCCTAGGTCAATAGTGTGCGATAATGGCCCTCAATTTAAGAGCAGAGAACTGCAGTCGTTGTGTGACTCCTTTGGAGTCCGGCTCCGGTTCACTGCCAATTATCATCCGCAGGCGAACCCGGCCGAGCGGATAAATCAGATCATTAAGACAACCCTTAGGGCTTATATTTCTGAAAATCACCGAACGTGGGATACTCACCTGGCTAAAGTAGCCTGCTGCATTCGCACGTCGCAGCACGAGGTGATAGGGCAATCTCCCTATTTTGTAAATTTTGGCACGAACATGGCGGTCCGGGGAGATAGGGACTATCGACGGAAGGATGACTTAGACGAACCGACTTGTAATAATAGTAAGGAACGAGCGGAACTTATGGCCAAGTTGAGGCAAGACATACGGAGGAAAATGGAAATAGCGAGCGCCAAGATGGCAAAGACCTATAATCTGAGACGTAGGGATGTACAATACTTACCGAACGAATTAGTCTGGAGACGGAATTTTGTGCTGTCCGATGCAGCCAATTACTTTGCAGCAAAGTTAGCACCCAAGTTTATAGGACCATATAGGGTTAAAAAGAGGGTATCTCCCTGGACTTATGTCCTCGAAGATGAGGATGGGAGTGAGAAAGGGACGTGGTACGTACAGGATCTACGGCCACATGTAGGAGAAACTTAGTATCCCCTAGGTTAGTTTTATGTAACGAAAGTTTCTCGGTTATCAGATACCGAGCAACTTTCGTGGAGGTGGGGGTGGGGTTGTCGCGGTCTAAAAATTTAGTTGCGCCAAAGTGAAGTGCGGACAAAACTACACGGCGACCATTTTATGTGAAAAATGATGAATTTGTTTTGTCTGGACGAATCACTGTGCGTTTGGAGTGGCGCCCAACACCCACATGCGCTCCAGTGGTCAATAAACCACTTTAATTATTACTTTTGTGCCTCGGTTTGGCTAAAGTTTCTCCTTGTGCTCCATGCTCGACGAAACAGAAATCCGACGAGTGACTGAACGCACAGAATTGCGCGACAAATAAAACGAACAGGACTAGGACTGTTATTGTGAAAAAAAGTAAAAATCACTTGGCCAAGTCACAATGAGGGTAGCCATTGTGGGCTGTGGAAGGTGTGGAGTGTTGCCACACCAATACTAGCATAGATGCCGCCAAGATGTAAAAAAACACTTGGTGGGTAGAAGGTTTTATTTAAATTTGCTAAAGATGCACCTAAAAAAATCCGTAAAACGATTTTAAAAATAGGTGTGAGCAAAGCCTTCAGGTGTGAATACCGGTTTCTGCGAAAACCGGATCTATGCTAGAAAAAAGATGGCTGTGTTTAGGTTCCCATCTTGTGGAACCTAATTGCCCGGGTTTCCTTTTTTTTTTTGGTGTGTGACCGCGCTTCTCCTTTTTTTTCGTTTTTGGTTGTCGCGTGTATATTTTTTGCTCCGCGTTTGCTTTGGCGCGTTTTTCTTTTGTGTTAGGCCCCTCGCACTCGAGCCTAGTTCCGTCCGGAACAGGTGAAATAAATTGATTCCACCGGTGGAATCGTGTGAGCGTTCAAATGGTCCCCTTGAACCCGCAATTAGAGTGCGACCCAAAAATTGGGTTCTTTTTTTTCCTCGTGGTATTCTTTTTTTTTTAATCAAAAATTCGTAAAAATCGCGATATTTTAATAATAATAATGACATATTTTTTTTATCGTGTTTTATTTTCGTTCGGTCCCACTGTGCATAAATTTGATACGACTTTGATTAAAAAATCTTATCAAACGCACCCGCATTATTGTTTTCAGTTTTTGTCATTGTAATATAAACACCCACACCCGTCTCCGCTGAGCAGGTGGCCACCCTTGTCGTCGGCACTATTGTACACTTGAGTTCCACACCAAGCAATTGAATCAGCTGTTCGCGCATTAAATAAGTCAAATTCGTGATCGTGATTTTAATTGTAATTAAAATAAGAAAATTATTAATAATCGTTGTGCGCGAGTGTATTAAAATTATCGAAAAAAAGTGCCGCGACAAATTGGCGCCCAACGTGGGGTTCGACAGGGAAAAAACGATTCAAAGTGGATTTAGTGCAACTAAAGTTAAATTAGTGCAAAAAAAAAACAAAAACAACAAGTGGTTGATTGTGCGCCGCCGGTTAGCACAATCTGCTGGTGTATTAAATAGTGGAAAAAAAACAAGAGAAAAAAAAAACTCAACAAGTGCGCGAAGTGTTAATAAAAAATAAAAAAAAAAAAGACAATCCCGGCTTAAATCGAGTGGTGGAAATCGTCGGTTCCACCTAGTGCCACGCAGGACGGACATTTCGGTTCGAACGGGCACTTGTGCGTTTTTGGACGGACATGTTTTTTTTGGCAAACACCACTTCGGACGGACATTTTGTGTACTTTCGGACGGACATTTTGTAAATATTCGGACGGACATCGCTGTGTAAATTCGGAAAGACAGACTATTAAAAAAAAAAAACAAAACCTATTATAATTAACTTAAACTAATAAAATTTTCTTCCAGAAACTGGGCGATGGTGGTTAGCGTTTTGTTGTTTTCGTGGCGTTTGTAGGGAGCAGAGCAGCGGACATTGCAGCGCTGGTAACTTGTTGCAGCGTTGGAAAATTAGCAGCGGAGCAGCGATTGCCGTCAGCGGACATTTTCAGCAGTGGGATTTAGTTGAAGCATATACAGGACCACAGGAATACCCGGTGAGTTCGTTCCATTTTTTGTTTCTTTATTTTGTCAGGTCGTAGCTCTTATTTGCCAGTGAGCGAGGGCACAGTGGGCGCGAACGTATTCATTTCGAACAAAAAATTTTGTTTTTTTTTCTTTCATCGGTTTTGTGTGCTTAGCTGATTTGCTTGTTTTCATGCGCACAGTGGGCCAGGTGGGATCCTTGGTGGAAAAAAAAAATTAAATTAAATTAACATTAGATTAAAACTAAATTAAAATTAAATTAAAATTAAAGTAAAATAAAATTAAAATTACATTTAAAGTAAATTAAACCTTATTTAAAATTAAATTAAAAATTCAATCAAAATTAAATCAAAATTAAATTAAAATTAAATTAACATTAAATTAAAATTAAAATTAAATTAAAATGAAATTAAAATCAAATTAAGAATAAAGTAAAATAAAATTAAAATTAAAAATAAATTTAAATGAAATTAAAATTAAATTAAAATTATATTAAAAATTCAATTAAAATTAAATCAAAATTAAATTAAAATTAAATTAACATTAAATTAACATTAAATTAAAATTAAAATTAAATTAAAATTAAAATTAAATTAAAATCAAATTAAAATTATATTAATATTGGATTGGAATTGGGAGTGAATTAAAATGCAATTGGAATTAAATTGAGCTCGGGTTGAAATTAAATTAGAATTGCATTAAAATCGAATTGGAATCAAATTCAAATTAAATTAAAATTATATTGGAATTAAATTAAAATTGGATTAAAATCAAAAATTAAATTAAAAGTAACGTAAAAGTTAAGTGAAAATTAACAAAAAAATTAATTGAAATTAAATTGAGATTGATCTGAAAATAAATTAAAATTAAATAAAGTTACATTAAAGGTGAAAAAGAATGAACTTAAAATAAAATCAAGTTAAAAAAAAAAAATTAAATAACAAATTAAACTATAAGTTAAATCAAAACTACCTTAATATTAAATAAACATAAAATTAAAATTAAATCGCAATTAAGCTTAAATTAACTAATAATTAAATTGAAATCAAAGGAAAATTAATACAAGTCGTATTGAAATTTAACTCGAACAGTAAAGTTCGGTGAATTTCAATAGAGGGAATTAGGTGTCGTCACACGAGGAAAAGCAAGGTACGCGAAGGGAGTTTTATTTAATTTGAATAGCTTTTTTTATTTTTATTTTTACTGCTTTTATTCTATACTTTATATTTTTATTATATATATTTTTTATATTGTTTTTCTGTTGTTTTATTCTTTTTATTTAATTTTTTTTTATTAAAAAAAAAGAAAAAAAATATAAAATTTAAAAGTCGAAGTACCATTATTTATCCGCGCGCGTGTTATTGGTCGCTGGTCCGACATTTGAGGTCGGTCCGTCTCTGAATATTTCAGAGAATTTACTTATTGCGTTTTTTATTTTAATACTGGTCCGACGGTTGTTGTTGGTTCAGTAACATATATATATTTTTGGTTTTATTCATTTCGTTTTTGGGGTTTTTGCTTTATTTTAGTATACGTCCGGGTTTGTTTGTCTTTTTTTTTCTTATTTTTCTTATTTCGTAGTAGGTTTTCAGCAAATTTAATTTTTTTATCCTTGTTTATTTTTTTTTCTTGTAATCTGATACCATGGAGATCAACCGTTTAAACCAAAAAGAGTTGGTGTACGAGATGGAGTCTCGTGGGTTACCAACAGATACGGTTGACTCTATGAGGAAAACCTTGAAAGCGTCAAGGCACCTAGAGCGCAGAGAGTCGGTCGACATCTTCGCCGTGTACCCGTTCGAGTTCTCCGAGGATAAGGCAGCGTTGGAGGCGCAGATCGTGGAGATCGAGGCACTAATGCAGAACCCACCACAGGACCCGAAGTCTTCAGAGTACATGAAGATTATGACCAAGCACGAGTGGAGTGTTGGTCGGGTTAACCGGTCTAGGCCTACGTCTGCCAGTATGGTATCCGAACAGATGGAGCTGAGGAACCGGCTGATGTTGCTCCTGACGGATCTTCTAGCTAGCTGGTGTGCAGGACGAGGAAGACGAGGTACCACCAAAAACCCGTCAAAACAACGGAGGAGATGGCCAAGCCAAGGGCCACGTTACAAAAAACGGCTGCGGTTGAGGACGATATTCCACCGGCGCAACCGGTACCAGAACCCGTGACAGGTCGCTCGGTTAGTGTAGAGGGAGGCCTGCAGTATCCGGAAAAAATCGAAAATTTGTCGAAGTGGGAGTTGAAGTTTTCTGGAGAAAAGGTAGGAGTGTCCTTAAGTTCGTTTTTAGAGAGGGTAGAGGAGCTCTGTGAAGCTCGAGGGGTCAGTGAGACCCAACTTTTTAGAGGGGCAGTAGATTTGTTTAGTGGTAAGGCGCTTTTATGGTTCCGTGCGGTACGTAAGACCGTGTCAGGCTGGCAGGAGTTGGTAAGGGAGTTGAAACTGAAGTTTCTCCCACCCAACTACGACGAATTATTGATGGATGAGATTAGGAGAAGGACTCAAGGGGGCAATGAGTCCATAGGGATTTTTGTAGCCGCGATGAGAGGCTTATTTGGTCGGCTGGCCGAACCTCTTTCTGAACGCCGAAAGTTAGGGTTAGTGATGTCGAATTTGACACCCTTTTTTCAGACTCAGCTAGGCTTAGCTAAGCCAACCACTCTTTCAGAGTTAGTCTCGTTAGGTCGTAAGTTGGAAGCTGTTCGTACGAATGTGGAATCATTCATCCAGCCACCAAGCAGTCGCTCAAGGAATATTCTGGAGCCGGACCTAGCCTACGTGTCAGCAGAGCCCGCGGTAGCTGAAGTGAACGCCCCGCTCAGGGCACAACGATTGGAACGCAGGATTTTTTCGCCCCCACAACCGACGTTCCGGTGCTTTAATTGCCGAGGATTTGGACATGTTTCGGTCAACTGCCCAAAGGGAATTAAGTGCTACGGCTGCGGGATACCCGGGTACATGAAGCACGACTGTCCTCGGTGCTCGAATAGAGCAGGGCCGACAGACAGACGCGGGTTCAGGGCCGAAGCAGATAGGGGCCGAGATGGGCCAAGGGAGGGACCTTACCCGAACATGTCGGGAAATATGTTGCGAGCCCATGCAGACGCAGGACAAGGAGCTCGCAGAGAGTGAACAGGTTGCCTGCAAGCAACCAGCTGGCTAGGGTAGATAGGGACATAGAAAATTGTTGTCATGAGGTTAGATTAGGGTTTACACTTTTAGAAAAGGAATTGGACAATAGGCCTTATTTAGGTGTTAGAATTTTTGGAGTTTTTCTGAGAGGTTTGTTAGATTCAGGAGCCTCAAGGACCATCATTGGCCGCCCAGGGTGGGATATTTTAAGTTCTTGGGGTATAGAGTTGTCTTCTTCAACCATTTCGAGGGTCGCGTTAGCGGATGGCGAGTTTGTTCCAGTACGCGGAGTTATCACACTTCCGATCGAGGTCGAGGGCAAGTCGGTCCTTATAGAGTGCCTCGTTACACCAGGCTTACCGCAAAACCTGATTTTAGGCATTGCCTTTTGGGTCAAGGCGAGCATTGTCCCGGATGTAGCCAGAAATCAGTGGAGGTTTAGCGATAGGGTAGAAGTGTCGGCAGTGGCAAGCATCGTGGAAAGGTCGGAGTTGACCTCTAGCGAAGCCGCGTCATTGGAACGACTAGTAGGAGAGATTTTTGAGGCGATGCCCGAGGCTGCACACATTTGGTCGAACATCGGATCAGACCAAAGCCAAATGTGGAGCCCATCAAGCAGAGATACTACCCAGTGTCTCCAGCCATCCAGAAACACATCGACACGGAAATCGAGCAGATGTTGGAGAAGGACGTGATCGAGGTCTCTCACAGTCCGTGGGCCTCACCGGTGGTCATGATAAAGAAGAAGGACGGCTCTTATCGATTTTGTGTCGACTTTAGAGCACTCAACAAGCACACCGAGCGTGATAGTTACCCGTTGCCGTATATCTCCGCAACGTTGGACAAGCTGAAAGATGCCAAGTATCTTTCAAGCTTTTTTTTTTTTTTTGGATTCGCCCGGAGGTAAGAAATCTTCATAGATACGTATGACCCGCGCCATACGCATGCACGATTTACATTCTAAGAAGTTCCCGGATCAGCCGGACTGATAGAATGCACCTACGTGCTAAAACTTACCACCTGTTGGCAAATAATAGCCTCCACTAAGCACAATTGCTTGGCCTTTCAGCGGAAATTAAATTTAAATAAAATTTGAGAATTTTTTGTGCTTATGTAAACTTCATAAACATCATCGAATAAAAGCACATTCTTCATAATACGAAGCAATACAAGACAACATCCAAAGTTATTTATCAGACCATATATAACCGCATTTATAATTGTTGTCGTTCGGCTTGGGGCCACTGTCCAACCCAAGATCCTACGTGGAAAAGAGATGCAACTCTCAAACACCAAACCAATACCAAACATAGCACAGATATACAAGTATATATTGTGCAGGCACAATATATTTTTATATTCGGGTCACTAAAATAAGGGAACACCGAGCTAAAGTTATTATTTGGATATGCATTTGGGCCAACGCAGGTAAAAACTTGTATGGAAAAGAGATAAACTCTGACACACCAAGCCCAGAGACACGGTATACATGGTCAAATAAGGAAGAACTAAAGATCTAAAATAATTTCATGAAAAAATAAAGCAACGAAACTGAATAAAACGAAAACTTAAAGTATCTATCATATTCGATGATGCTTATTTGTTAAATCGTAAAATCTACACAATTATCGCGAGTTATATTTGTTATCACAAGGAATGCGTTAAGTATTCAAATGTAATATAATTTTGCGTTTTAAGACATCCACCGAGTCAGAAAAATTTATCAAGTTCAAGTTGCCATTAAAATCACTACACATACATCGCAAAGGGTCGTGAAGGGCATAATTAGAAGTGCAGTGACTCAACTTAAAAAGCTGGAAATGTCTGGCTCCGCTCCTGGGGATGTTGAAGTTTAATGAAGAAAGGAGGTATTGTGAGTCTATATCACCACTGAGTAATTTGTATAAAAAAGAGACATTGAGCATAATTCTTCTGCTTCTTAAGGAAGGCAGGGAAATAATTTTGAGGCGTGTTTCATAAGGGGGAAGAATAATATTGGGGTTCCAACGATAATGTAAAGCAAAAAGTAAGAATTGTTTTTGAACCGATTCTAATGCATCGATGTGGACATTGTATTGAGGGTTCCATATTACGGATGCATATTCAAGAATTGGTCTAACAAGAGAGGTATAAAGTATTTTAGTAGTGAAAGGATCGTTGAATTCTTTAGCCCATCTTTTAATGAAACCAAGGACACCTCTAGCCTTATTTACCACCAAATTAACTTGAAGATTGAGACGAAGTTTAGGATCCATAATTACACCTAAATCAAGAAAACTGTGTACAATTTCTAAATTAGTATTATTTATAGTGTAATTTATACTATTAGCAATTCGACGTGAGAATGTCATTTGCTTACATTTTTTCAAGTTTAATTTTAAAAGGTTAAAATTACACCACTCAACTAGACTGTTTAAATCCTATTGTAAGAGTTGTTGATCTTCAGGCGATTTGTAAGTTAGGAAAAGTTTCACGTCATCGGCGTACATTAAGACGTAAGAGTGTTTTATTACAGAAGGAAGGTCATTTATAAACAGTAAAAATAAAACCGGACCAAGATGACTTCCCTGCGGAACACCAGATGTGACCAAAATATTTTTTGACATAGAATTCTTATATACAACTTTTTGAGAACGATTCGACAAGTACGAGTTAATCCAGTGTAATAGTTTGACGGGAAACCCAATTAGATGAAGCTTTTTCAGAAGAAGATAATGATTGACACAATCGAAAGCTTTGCTAAAGTCTGTATAAATAACGTCAGTCTGTCGTCCTAAAGTAAAACCTTTGATGACACGTGAAGTAAACTCCAAGAGGTTAGTTGACGTAGATTTTCCCTTTAAGAAACCATGTTGAGAGGTGGAAATGGAGGAAGATACAACGTGGGTTATTTGATCAGTTATAATTTTCTCAAATAACTTAGGGATTGCGCTTAGTTTTGCGATACCTCGGTAATTGGAAACATCAATTTTTGAGCCGGATTTATGAAGAGGTATTATATAGGATTTTCTCCATATATAGGGAAAATTACCACTGTGCAAGGATATGTTAAAAATTTTTGATAGGGGAGAACACAAACTAATAGAACAATGTTTTAAAATGCAGCTCGGGATTTCGTCAGGACCAGTCGTAAAAGAAGATTTAACTTGTCGAAGGTAATGCATAACTATATTAGAATCTATTACGGGGGTTTCAAAAGAGTTAACTGGTGGTAGGTAAGGATATTCAAGACTCATGCTCAATGGTATATCGGAGTAGGTTGTTTTAAAGAAGTTTGCAAACATGTTGGAAACTTCGATGTCGCAAGATGCTTCTTCATGATTGAATTTCATAAGAGGTGGGAAGCTAGAGGTTTTTCGTTTTGAGTTGACAAAAGTGTAGAAAAGTTTCGGATTATCTTTGAATTGAATTTTTATTTTGGCTATATAGGCAGAGTAGCACTGTTTATTTAATAGTTGATATCTGTAACGACAAGAGGAATAGCAAGCGAAGTCTAAATTAGAGCCTGACTTTTTATATTTTTTAAATAAGCGATTTTTGGAGTTTTTTAAAGACTTAAGTTCATTAGTTAACCAAGGGGGGCTTAAAGGTTTGAAATTACTATTTTTTTTTGGCAAAGATAATGAGAAACATTTTTGCAATGTATCATTAAGAAACTGTACTGAAGATTCGACATCATAAAAAGAGTACGAAGACCTATTATTTAAAATTGGGGATCAGTCAATCCGCGCGAGAAGAGCATTAAGTTTAACATAGTCTGTTTTTTTAAAGTTAAAAATTTTATTATTTCGCGTATCTGGAGCTAATTTATTTTCATTTATGTTGGCAAGTAATATTGTTATTTCAAGAGTTGGATGATAATCGTCTTCAGGTAAGGAAACTGGGTTCGAACGACGGAGATTTACGGAAGTGCATCTATCTACAAATACAAGGTCAAGAGATCTGTAATTTTTATTAAGAATATTATTAACCTGCTGAAGACACAGATCGGACAACTTATCTAAGAAATCATTTATCCAATCAGAGGCAGAAATAGGAGTAAGAAATGCGGAATCATCGGAAATACTCCAGGATACAGAAGGTAAGTTGAAACCACCTAATGCAATGATAGTATCCATATTTTTAAGCATATTATGGACTGTTTCGATGGCACTAATATGGTTTAAGTAAATTGTTAAATCACTTTTAGGTGGAATGTAAGAGCAAGTAAGAAAAATCGTATTATTATTTAGTTTAACTGTAACACAAATAAACTCCAGGTCGTTGGTACCAGGAATTGTTAATTCCTCCGAAGCAAGCGAGTTATGGACAGCTATCAGAACGCCACCACCGATCTTATCATAGCGATCTTTACGAAAAATTTGGTACTTATTACACATTATTTCAGAGTTTAAAACGTTAGAGCGAAGCCAAGTTTCAGTAAAAACTATAAAGTTATATTCAAAATCAAAACTGTTCATGAAAATATCGGAAAGTTTAGAATTGAGACCTCTAACGTTTTGATACACAAGCTCTAATTTAGACTTGTGATTTTTTAATCGTTTTTTGTATGGTACTGAGGACTATTAGAAGGACGAGGCAAGTGTACAACATTTGCAATACGCGGTTTGTTTTTGAATTCAAATTCATGAACAATTGTATTACGGGGCCAAAAGTTTACATCCACAAGAGTATTAAATAAATTTTCCGGAACAGTCAATCTAAAAGACGTAGTCAGTCTCGCATTTAAATATTTGAATTTTTGGATCGAAAGAGGCATACCACTATTTAACTTTGAATTAATAAAAAATTTTATGTCATCTTCAGTTGTATCAGCAGCTAAGCGCGAGACAAAGATTGCTTTAGTTGGTGGAATTGCAATTAATGGCTTAGGAGAAATAGTAGCAGTAGTAATAGGAATCCGTTGAGCGTTAACAACTGAAGTTGCAAAAATAGGAGTTTGAACAGTAGGCGGAGCAACTGAAACAGCTTGAGCATAAGTAAGAACAGGCTGGTTAACAGGTATGGATGGTGCTAACATTGGCAAGGAAACGGTCTCTGGTACATTTGGAGCAGATATAGAGGCAATCGTATCAGTACAAATGTCCATATCGTCTGCAATGTCACGTTCAACAGGTGGTGGTATTGGTGGTGTCGAGTTAGTTTTCTGTTTATTGCGCAGGTTCATGTATTTCTTTTTACGCTTGGGCGAAGGAATTGGCTCATCAATATATTTACACTCATCGAAAAGTGTTTGGTACTTTAAAAATTTTGCAGAAAGCAAAGAAAGTTCCCTACTTATCTCAGAGAAACCCTGCTTTGTCTGCTTAAAAAGCTTATAAAAATTGACATCAGTCAATCTGCACTTCTCACAACACCAACGCAACCCTTTACCTTCTTCAATAAGGTCTGCAACTCTACCCATTATGCCCACACATTTGGTGTGAACGATATCATCACATAGCCAACATGATAAAAATCGCTCAGTTTCACCCTTAGTGGAACAGCCAGCTTGGATATAAAATCAGCGTATTGGCAGATTCCAGTCGCGGAAAAGTCAAGGGCGTTCACCGCTTTTATGGTCCCAGGTCGGGGACTTTAACAATTTAAGCGAATGCCCTATGGCCTGCATAATGCGCCTGCCACGTGGCAGAGATTTATAGATACGGTGATCGGAGCTGATTTGGAGCCGCACGTATTCGTCTACCTGGATGACATCATCATCCTGGCGAATACGTTCGAAAAACACGTAGAGGTTTTGAGGGAAGTTCTTCGTAGAATCGGTGACGCCGGCTTACGGCTGAATAGGGAAAAGTGTAACTTTTGTTTATCTTCACTTCGATATTTAGGTTATGTTGTTGATAGGCAAGGTCTACACGTAGATCCAGAAAAAGTGGAGGCGATGCTGAAGATACCCGCCCCCAGGAATGTGAAAGAAGTTCGGTCGTTTGTAGGCACTATCTCTTGGTACAGGCGATTCGTACCAAACTTGGCCGATCTAGTGAAACCACTTACGGATCTTCTAAAGAAAAACAAGAGGTTTCACTGGTCGGCTGAGTGCGAAGATAGTTTTCTGAAGGCCAAAGAGCGCCTTGTCGCTGCCCCTGTTTTGAGTTGCCCAGATTTTGATAGGCCCTTTTCTGTACAAACTGACGCCTCTGATTTTGGCATAGGCGCAGTCCTGACCCAGCAGTTTGATGAGGGCGAAAAGGTAATTTCTTACTTGAGTAGGTCGCTTAGTAAGTGTGAAAAAAATTATTCCACAACGGAGAAGGAGTGTCTGGCAGTTTTGTGGGCAGTGGAGAAGCTGCGTCCATACATCGAGGGAGTTCATTTTACGGTGGTAACTGATCACTACTCGCTCGTGTGGCTTAACAACTTGAAGGACCCCTGCGGGAGACTGGCCAGGTGGGCCCTTAAACTACAGCAGTACGATTTTGAAATCGTACATCGCAAGGGCAAGGACCATGTTGTCCCGGATATGCTGTCACGGAGTGTTCCAGTAATCAGTGAGATCACCGATGGACCAACGGACCCTTGGGTAATGGATATGAGCAAGAAGGTGGCACAGACGCCCCTCGATTTTCCCGTGTGGTGTTTTGAAAACGGTGTTTTATAGAAACACGTTAAGGCAGGGCTTAGCAACGTTTGTGATAGGGCTTATGAGTGGAAACGAGTGTTAGGGAAAAGTGAGAGAAAAGAGGCTTTGTGCGATTGTCATGATGACCCGTTGTCAGGACACATGGGCGTACGAAAGAGGTCAGCTAGCGTGGCCGAAAAATATTATTGGCCAAAGATGAAGGCAGATATAGCTAGGTATATTAAAGGATGTCAGGTTTGCCAAAAGGTGAAACCAGACCATAGAAAGCCAGCTGGTGGAATGGTAGGTAGGATCAAGGATTTGGAGCCATGGTAGATGATCTCCGTGGATCTGGTAGGACCCCTTGTGAAATCAACTCAAGGTTACAGTTATATTTTAACTGTGGTTGACTACTTCACCAAATTCCCGCTTTTGTTTCCGTTACGTTCATCAACGGCAAAAAGCATCTGTAAAGAGCTGGAGAACAACGTGTTCTTACTCTTGGGCGGCCCTAGGTCAATAGTGTGCGATAATGGCCCTCAATTTAAGAGCAGAGAACTGCAGTCGTTGTGTGACTCCTTTGGAGTCCGGCTCCGGTTCACTGCCAATTATCATCCGCAGGCGAACCCGGCCGAGCGGATAAATCAGATCATTAAGACAACCCTTAGGGCTTATATTTCTGAAAATCACCGAACGTGGGATACTCACCTGGCTAAAGTAGCCTGCTGCATTCGCACGTCGCAGCACGAGGTGATAGGGCAATCTCCCTATTTTGTAAATTTTGGCACGAACATGGCGGTCCGGGGAGATAGGGACTATCGACGGAAGGATGACTTAGACGAACCGACTTGTAATAATAGTAAGGAACGAGCGGAACTTATGGCCAAGTTGAGGCAAGACATACGGAGGAAAATGGAAATAGCGAGCGCCAAGATGGCAAAGACCTATAATCTGAGACGTAGGGATGTACAATACTTACCGAACGAATTAGTCTGGAGACGGAATTTTGTGCTGTCCGATGCAGCCAATTACTTTGCAGCAAAGTTAGCACCCAAGTTTATAGGACCATATAGGGTTAAAAAGAGGGTATCTCCCTGGACTTATGTCCTCGAAGATGAGGATGGGAGTGAGAAAGGGACGTGGTACGTACAGGATCTACGGCCACATGTAGGAGAATCTTAGTATCCCCTAGGTTAGTTTTATGTAACGAAAGTTTCTCGGTTATCAGATACCGAGCAACTTTCGTGGAGGTGGGGGTGGGGTTGTCGCGGTCTAAAAATTTAGTTGCGCCAAAGTGAAGTGCGGACAAAACTACACGGCGGCCATTTTATGTGAAAAATGATGAATTTGTTTTGTCTGGACGAATCACTGTGCGTTTGGAGTGGCGCCCAACACCCACATGCGCTCCAGTGGTCAATAAACCACTTTAATTATTACTTTTGTGCCTCGGTTTGGCTAAAGTTTCTCCTTGTGCTCCATGCTCGACGAAACAGAAATCCGACGAGTGACTGAACGCACAGAATTGCGCGACAAATAAAACGAACAGGACTAGGACTGTTATTGTGAAAAAAAGTAAAAATCACTTGGCCAAGTCACAATGAGGGTAGCCATTGTGGGCTGTGGAAGGTGTGGAGTGTTGCCACACCAATACTAGCATAGATGCCGCCAAGATGTAAAAAAACACTTGGTGGGTAGAAGGTTTTATTTAAATTTGCTAAAGATGCACCTAAAAAAATCCGTAAAACGATTTTAAAAATAGGTGTGAGCAAAGCCTTCAGGTGTGAATACCGGTTTCTGCGAAAACCGGATCTATGCTAGAAAAAAGATGGCTGTGTTTAGGTTCCCATCTTGTGGAACCTAAGCATCGTCAGTCTGCACCGCTGGTTGGCAGTTCAGTTCATTCTGAACAGTATACAAAGGTGGAAGTGTGCCAAGAGGTGCGTGCAAAAAGAAAAGAAAAAAAAGTGAAGTGCCAAGTGATTTTCTGAAAAGCGTCGATAATCAAAAAAAAAAAGAGGAAAAAAAAACAAATCGAGAAGAAAATATATTTATATATATAGACGGTTAGAGTGAAGTGGTTCCAGAGGAGCTGTGAGCCCACTGAGACAGACGGAGTCCGTGGGATTTGTGGCCTCGCCGCTGGACCAAGGATAGACCTGGAAGGCCAGGAACTGAGGACCAGGAGATATCAGGGAGTACCCCTTTATATATATATATATAATTGTATATTTGCATGTGTGTGTTGGTGCGCTCACCACACACAGTGTTTCACTTTTATTGCCCGGGTTTGCTTTTTTTTTTTGGTGTGTGACCGCGCTTCTCCTTTTTTTTCGTTTTTGGTTGTCGCGTGTATATTTTTTGCTCCGCGTTTGCTTTGGCGCGTTTTTCCTTTGTGTTAGGCCCCTCGCACTCGAGCCTAGTTCCGTCCGGAACAGATGAAATAAATTGATTCCACCGGTGGAATCGTGTGAGGGTTCAAGTGGTCCCCTTGAACCCGCAATTAGAGTGCGACCCAAAAATTGGGTTCTTTTTTTTCCTCGTGGTATTCTTTTTTTTTTAATCAAAAATTCGTAAAAATCGCGATATTTTAATAATAATAATGACATATTTTTTTATCGCGTTTTATTTTCGTTCGGTCCCAATGTGCATAAATTTTAAACCCGCATTATTGTTTTCAGTTTTTGTCATTGTAATATAAACACCCACACCCGTCTCCGCTGAGCAGGTGGCAACCCTTGTCGTCGGCACTATTGTGCACTTGGGTTCCACACCAAACAATTGAATCAGCTGTTCGCGCATTAAATAAGTCAAATTCGTGATCGTGATTTTAATTGTAATTAAAATAAGAAAATTATTAATTATCGTTGTGCGCGAGTGTATTAAAATTATCGAAAATAAGTGCCGCGACAATATTTTGACCGATATTTGGGACAGATACGATGAAAGAAACGAAATATGTAAGCGATAACTCTTATCGCTTTTGGAAGTTCAAAAAACCGTTCTAGAATATCTTCGTAATGTTGAAAATATGTGAAAAATACTTTTACAGATTTTTTCTCTAAGTTAGTATCAATATCAATATTTGCGTGCAAACATGGCCGCTGTGATTGGGAAAACTTTAACCAATCTGGTCCATTCCACCACAAGGTGTTTTCAATAATATCTTGCGGTGGGAGACCGCGACTTGCCAAAACTACCGGATTACTTTGAATTCCGACATGAAACCAATTTGACTGTCCAACACTTTAACCTATTTTTGATACACTATTGGCTACAAATGTGGACCACTGGCATGGTCGCTTTCGCAGCCAAGCTAACACGATAGTGGAATCGGTCCAGAAAAATAATTCTTGTGCATTGATGTCTAAATGAGGTATTAAAGCGTTAATCATATCTGCTCCACACAGTTCAAGTCGTGGAATAGAGAGAGTTTTTATTGGTGCCACTCTTGTTTTTTCTGCAAGTAAATGGATGGATACGGAATGTTTATGACTAACTCTTGCATAAAGTGTCGCAGCATAAGCCTATTCGGAAACGTCACAAAATGCGTGGAATTGGATTGTGTATTTTGGTGAACATCTTATCCACCTTGGAATATGGATTTCATTAATGTGTGTGTAATTGGAAATAAAGGTTTGCCACTTCTTAAGGCAATTGGTGGGTAAATCGTCATCCCAATCTATTTTTTCCAGCCATATCTCTTGCATAAATATTTTGGCTACAACGATGCATGGAGCAAGCCAGCCAGAAGGGTCAAATAACTTTGCGATCTGAGAAAGAAATGACAATGACTAGGGTCAACAAGAATTTGACGATGCATTTTTTGTAAGTCGATGTTGAAAACATATTGACAGAAACGCCATTTGAGTAACAGTAAGTTTAGATCGGTTTGAAGCACAGGCCCAGTGTGTAAAATATCATTAAGGCTTGTACCATTGGATGATGGACTAGAAGCGTTGAATACAACGCGTACTTTTGACGTGGAGCTGTCAGGTTTAATGACAGCATGATGAGGCAAATAATAATGACTCTAAGCATATTCCTCTTTTTCTTTTGGAACTGCATGCATATGACCAAGGTCAAGATATTCGTGTACAACGTCATCATATTGGGTTTTAAAGGAAGGATTTTTTAATATTCTAGCTTCATTTCGAAAAAATTGATATTGAATGACCTAGCTGGAGTGTCTTTGGATACTCTTCTTTGAATGGTAATTGAACATACGACCATCACTGTTTCGTTTTGTTGTTCGAACATATAATTCTTCACAAAAGCGATCAGCTTGGTTAAGAAATTGTTTTTGTGGAAGATTCTCCACCTCCCAAAATCGAGAAATAGCCTTGTTTAGTGACACATCATTGAAGTATGATACAGACGTTGAGAATGAAGAATTAGATGTATGGGATACAGGCCCAGTCAATATCCAGCCAAATATAGTTTCCTGCCCGAATAAGCTGCCACAAACGTTATGTTTTATTCCGTCTAATAGAATGAATGGAAGAAGAGCAGCGCCAATCAGTTAATCAACCTGAGTGAGAGCTATTAAAGAATTGTGAGTCTGCGAGTTGTATGTCAGGAAGATTGTTTAAGATTTCACATGAATTTGATTTATATGCTCCCAAACATGTATTTAAAAACTTAATTAATAATATTCTTTAAAATTTATCATTATTTCTTTTACCATTTTAATTATACCTGTAACTGTATAACTTATTTTATGATATATTATTTTAATCCTAGTCTGTAAAGATTTCTGTATCTAAAGGCTTTATGAAATAAACTAAAACTAAAACTAGATTGAGGGATCTATAGGACAAGTTGGAAGATATCCTGTGAGTTGCGAAAGAATTAAAGCGTTACCTTCAATATGAATTGCAGTGTTAATTGGTGAGCTTAAGATAAATGAACATATCTTGTCAACTCTGCAGAAGTAGTTGTTGTTTAGACCGGAAATCTGGGCTTGTGTTGAAGAAGATAAAAGTGTTAGTAGTTTAAACAACCTTTCGGAAATAAACGTTCCTTCTGATCCAGTATCGATTAGAGCTCTAGCAACAAAAGTTGTAACTTTGTTGGCATATATGAACCATCGCCGTACCTAAAAGAACGCCTTTGGAATTAGTACAAAAACATGATTGAATATTACAATCACAAGGCGTAGTGAACTTAGTGGACTGTATGGTATTTGGAGATGAATGTTGCATACCCAACGCAATACTGGAATTATTTATCGTGGAATTCAGATCTTCAGAAGACGACACATAGTTAAATTTTTGAAACAGAGGACATTGACGGATTGGATGTTGCTGTTCTGGACAAAGCTTGCAAACTGAACCAGAAATCTTTGAGTGATAGGTGTTTACTTTTCTTGGTGGATTTGTACTTGTGGAATTGGTAGGATTTTTCTTAGGTGGATTTTGTAAAGAATTTGAGTTGCGAATATCTAAAACAGTTTCTGGTTAGTTTTATTGTGAATGGAATGGACGTGTGGAGCATAGATAAAAAAGATGCAATCCCAATCGTCAATTTTTATATCGTAAAGTTTGAGGGTGGTAATAACACTGTTGATGTCTCTTTGGAGATTCTTCAATGCATGACCAGATTCTATTGGAATGAATGGAAGATTAAATAGAATTTTTAGTTGACTATTAACGAGGAGATGTTTATTTTCAAAACGTTCCTGTAGATTATGCCATGCTGAGGAAAAATCATCATTTGTTAAAGGAGACTTTTGAACAATATCTCGAGCTTCACCTCGAGTCTTATTGATCAAGTGGAAAAGCTTTTCTACAGGGCTAAGCCTGGAATAAGAACTGGATGGAACCTCGGACGACCTTACAGAGGAAAGCGATCTAGCTGATTGCTGAATGTGTTTAGTGAGCCTTAAGATACATCGGACATAGCTCTGATAACAGCTCTGATATTTATTTTATATGGTTTCAAGGTCATACTTTTGATCATCTCCTGGTCCTCTCTTCTCCTTGTCTTCAAGTGCAACTAGCTCTTTCAAGCATGCTTCGTACGATGTCCTCACATTAGTCCAGATGCATTTCATTTCATCCTTATGGACTTCCAGGGCAAATGCTGAATATTCCGAGATACTGCCATCACTAAACTCTGCCTCGAACTGAATTAGATTGTCCGAAAGACGGATAAAGGTGTCCAATGCACTCATCGAGAAAAAGTTGATTGGAATTTTCAATTCAAAGAAAGCCAACAAGAATCAAACTACGGTATTTTTAATCGATTGAAAAATCAATGTTGGAATAATTCCGATTGCTAACCAAATTTGAGATTCAAAAAATAAATCCGTAACACGAATTTTTCGATAAGAAACAAAACTGGGAAAATCGACAACAAAAGTCGAAATGTCGGGAAATTAAGTGTATGTATAAGTATGTAGATTTAAATATTAATTTAAAATAAACATTTAAATTTTGCTGCGCAAAATATTATTTAGGAGATAATCGATTTTCAATTACAAAGATTGGATATACACTTCTATTCAAAAGAAAAATATGCAGAAGTCAATCACAAATTAATCGAATTGAAAAACCTGAAGGAAAGATTTTGTTTTAAGTAAAAAAAATGTTAAGATTTAAAAAAAAACTAAAATTTATTTGAATAATTCGAAATAATTCAATCGAAACATTTGAAAAAACGATAAAAGAGAATAGTGAACGTTTAATGATAAGTTTTAATTCGAAAAAAAAAACTGCAATAGATGATATTGATTTTGGAAAATATCGATGAAACTCTGTCGATCGTCTTAAACGAAATTTATTTTAATCTTAACTGCAAATATTAATTTTGAAAAAAATGCCTTAAATTTGCACCGAAATATTCACCAAACAAATCGATATTATTAAAATATTTCGATATTAACAATTAATATTCAATGGAAAATAAGGATAAGCAAAATAAATTTTGAGCCAAATACTCACTAGAACAATCGATAAATGAAAGCGATTGAATATCAACAGCAGAAATTATATCCTTAAATATTTGGAATTTTGTTAATTCAGAATGATTTCGAAAAAGTTCAATAAAAAAAAAACAGATGAATGAGTTGGATAGTTTCTATTAGGTTGCTTAAGATTATGAAACCTTTAATTTTTGTATTTGGTGATCAAAATTATTTGAAAAAAATATTTTCTCACGATGTTAATAATAAATGTAGATTTGTGTATGTATGCATGTATTGTTTTTGTTTTATATATCAATATTTCTGCTCACATCTTTATTTTATCAGCTCAGATTTCCTTTTTTCTTTTTATATGTACTATAAATCGGAAATTGATAATTAAAAATTTAAGGAATTTTTGAGGTCTCGATGACCACTCTCGTAATAAGTTCATTGGCTTAGCACTTGGCTGCAATAAAATCAGTTGTTCACAATGTGTATAACTTATTTTGTTTGTACTAACAGTGTTGGAGCGATTAACAAAAAATGTTTAAACAACAGTTTTGGAAGTACTGGAGTAGAAGTACAGATCGGTTGTGTTTCTAGCTACACTCGACGTAATTTCGAATATTGATCGATCAGTAGTATATACCTGAATTGCGATCACTCTCACACTTTTGAAACGCACTATGTAGGTGTGAATGTATGCCGTATTTACTTTTAATAACTTCGTTTTTGGGTTATTTTTAAGAATTATTTCACAAGAAAAATTATATTTATTAATTTTAACACTTTTTGTTTGTTTTTTTTTATGATCTTTTTGATCACATTATTAAAATCGCGTAATTTGACGGAATTCGTGGGATTTAAAACACTCTTTTTTTAATAGAGACCGAAGTTTCTTAGGAACGCAAAGCACAGTACAAACTAATGAATAAGAAAAATATGCAAACACGCCTGATTCCAATTGATGCTTGGTAATGATTATAATGGTGAAAATGCTTGAGGTGACTTACTCCTCCTTTGGATGATTTGGATGAGGTAAGTAACTCCTCCTTAGACTTTTCGGATTTGTATGAATCTTCTGCTTAATGACAATTCTGGCTCGAATAGGACCATGTAGAAATGAGAAATTTGCCAGTGTGGGGAAGCAGTCGATTTAATACGAAGATATGTATTAATCAAATCAATTTGATTTGAGTTTGTAAGCATTAAGAAAGAAAGAAAAGTCAAGGTTTAAGAGTTAATGAACAGTTTTATTGGAATTCAATATATATATTATACAACGTACTCTAACTGGGGTTGCTCCAAAAGTGAACGAGAAAAATTATGGTATACTTAAAGGAAGTTAAAGCATTGAGTCTTTGGCATTTCAAAGCGACAGGAAATGCACAATTGTAGCTTACGTAGATGAACGTGAAGCGCTATCCAGTTGTTATAATAAAAAGATAAATAATGATCGTAAAGCTCTAATGAGTAATATTCACTTAAACACTTTCCATTGGCGAGTTATCGGAAGAGGCACAAGAAGCCAGAAACAAAAACTATAAAAATTATAGGCTAAGCCATACAAGGAAAAATAATAGAGAAAATCAAAATACGGATTAAATGACGATGCTTATGATATCTTCGGACCCACTTATAGCGTCATTACGACATCACGAGGTAAAAAATAAAAGAAAATCAGAAAGTGTCGATGAAAATGAAGATATTAAAGATTTATTAGTTGAAAACTTAAAAGAAAAGAGATCAGAATTTCTTTATAAAGTGTGTTTTTTTTAGGGGTTTGTTTTTCGAATAGAGATAAAACTGGCATTTTGTGGTCAAATCTGACAACTCTAATGTCATTTATGTTCAGTTTGGTTTGCCATTTCATCATGAACAGGTTGACAAAAGAACAACGCTTGCAAATGGGCCGAAAATGAGATTGATCTCGATGCTGATTTTCATCGCAAAATTTTGTTCAGTGATGAGGCTCAGTTTTGGTTGAATGGCTACGTCAACAAGCAAAATTGCCGCATTTGGAGTGAAGAGAATCCACATGAGATCCTTGAGACGCCATTACATCCACAAAAACTGACTGTTTGGTGTGCTCTATGGGCTGGTGGAGTCATTGGGCCATACTTCTTCCGAAATAATGCTGGAGAGTCAGTTACCGTTAATGGAGACCGGTATAGAACCATGATAACCGACTATTTTGTTCCCGAATTGAATGGCATGAATGTGGATGTGTTGTGGTTTCAACAAGACGGCGCTACATGCCACACAGCGCACTTCACAATCGATTTATTGAAGGAAACATTCGATGAGCGCATAATTTCGCGGAATGGACCTGTCAATTGGCCACCAAGATCGTGTGATTTGACACCATTGGATTATTTTCTTTGGGGATATGTGAAGTCGCTCGTCTACGCCAACCAACCAGAAACGTTAGGGGACTTGGAGGCCAACATTCGTGGCGTTATTGCCGACATACGGCCCCATATGCTCGAAAAAGTGGTTAAAAATTGGACCTGTAGAATTGGCTTTATTCGAGCCAGCCGCGGCGGCCACATGCCCGAAATCATATTTAAACATTAATGGCATAAAATTATCCTTCCAATAAAGCCAAATTGATGGACATTAAAACGATTTTTTTGTGTTTTATTTCAATTCGAAAAACAAACCCCTAAAAAAACACCCTCTACTATTTTTGAAAATGTGTCGATTATCTTAATTTTTTATTCATGCTAATAGTCACCCTGTAAAATAATCTTTGTATAATTATTGCTTATATTATAATTTATTTACAAAATCAACTTTATTTAAAATTTTAAAAAGGTTACAAAAATACGAAATTTTCTACAGCAAATATTTTAAAAACGGCTTTGTTTATTTTTAAATAATTTAAATTATTGGAGTCAATAGACCTAAAAAATTCAAAAAACTTAATTAAATGTTGAAAAATAACGATTTTTATCCATTTTTCTGATCTTGCATGCGTTTAATTGCATGTGTTTATAGTCACCCTGTAAAATCATCGTAAGACTTATGATTATTTTTATTGTAATTATAGTTAGTTTAAGAATTAAATATTATAATAAAAACAAAATGCATTAAAAAATATTGACTGGTTCAAACGTTATAGATTTTTGGACACATAACTGCTCTAAAAAGTGCACTGTGCGTCGTTGGAGTTTTAGCAGTGGAACATTCCAGATCTTTTTTGGTTTACATTCATGCCGTCACCGGAATGATATAATTTGAGAAGCAGGAAAAAAGTGTTGGAGGAAAGTGAAGCGCCGCCATCTTCACCAGACTCTGAAGTGAGAGAAGCAACTTTAATAGAACAAACAATTATAGAAAATGCCGAGCAACAACATGCCGCTGCACAAGCATCAGCAATTTTAGCTAGTTTAAATGCCCTAAAAGCCTCCGTGGAGGAACTTCGCCAAGTCAGCAAGACATTGACAAACTTAGGTCTGAAATACGGGCACAAGAGCCTGCAGTAATGTTAAGACAACTTAAGCCGCCGCAACCATCTTATATGGCTACAACGTCAACGCCAATGATGACACCAACTGCACGTCATGTCATGGTACCCGAGCGGGTTTCAAATGTGAACCTGTATGACTTGCCTACGTTTTCAGGTAACACAGAAGAGTGGCCGCTTTTATAGCCAGCTACGATGACACCATTGCAGCCTTTGGGTATAGCGAACGACAAAATTTTATGCGCTTACCGTATCAATTTTAGAAGAAGACACTGCATATCGCCTTGGTCTCAAAGGTAAACAACATCTTTTGACACTGCAGTGGTACGGTCAAAACCAAGTCACTGGGCATTCAGCAAAAGTCAAATTTGTAATTGAGACTCTTGATGGAAGAGAACATTTTTCATTGCTGAAAAACATAAATATTTTGAAAAAGGTTATGCCCGCAAAAAGATCACTAATTATGAGATCAGCAAAATTAAGAATGCTGTTTGGTACTTGCCACATTTCGGAGTCCAAAATCCACAAAAACCAGGAAAGCTACGTGTTTTTTTGACGCCGCTGCCGTGGTAAGCAAAACATCTTTAAATTCAGAACTGCTTAAAGGCCCTGAACAAGTCAAGTCGCTGCTAACTATACTTTTCAAATTACGACAAGGTGCCCCCGGAGTAGCAGCAGACATTCGAGAAATGTTTTCACAAATTCATATACGTCAAGCTGACCAACATGCTCAAAGGTTTTTATGGCGTGATGGTGATTCAACAAATCCAATAGAACATCATGTTATGACGTCATTAATTTTTGGAGCCATCTGTTCACCATACTGCGCAGAGTTCGTCAAGAACATCAACGCTGAAGAATTTCGACATGAGCTTTCTGAGGCCACCACAGCAGTGATCGACAAATTTTACGTAGATGATTTTGTTTGCAGTTTCAATGACGAAAATAAAGCCGAGACCCTGTGTAAACAAGTCGTTCATATCTGCAGCAAAGGTGGGTTCGAATTGAGAAAATTTATTTCAAACTCAAAACGCCTAGAATCAATTTAAAATAATGTGGCCTACGAAACAACTAATGCTGTGGACATGGAATGCCAGAAGTTGACAGAAAAAGTCTTGAGTATGTTCTGGAACACTATAGATGACACTTTTATGTTCAAAACGCAGTTTCATCGAGTGCATTTTGAAGTCAAAGAGAATTTGCGAGAGCCAACAAAAGGAGAGCTGCTAATTGCTACAAGAGATCAATTTCAGATCCATTTGGCCTGGTTGCCAACTTCCTGATTTTTTCGAAAATTTTAATGCAGGACACTTGGAAAAGTAGTGTTGATTGGGATGCTGCCATTCCCACTGAGTTACACAAAAAATGGGTCGCTTGGTGGAAAGAATTAAAAAATCTCAAAAACTTTAAAATTTCACACTGCTATTCGCCACATATGTTTACATCAAAAATCATCCAGTTGTATGTTTTCGTCGATGCCAGCCAAATTGCATTTGCCGCCGCAGCCAATTTTCGCATAGTACACAAAGATGGAGCTGACATTTCCTTTGTAGCTGGGAAAACTCGAAATGCGCCTTAGAAGTTGCTGTCCATTCCACACATGGAGCTCCAAGCCGCCTTACTCTGTACGCTCTTAAGCAGGATGATTTTAGATGCCACGCCTGGGTCAGCCAAAAAACTATGGTGTAAGCTAAGGACAACTGCTAGTCCAATTCGTGGGCCGCTGACAGCAGCAGAATTGTGGAATGCTGAGAAATTTATTTGCCGTATGTTTCAGGCGTAATTCTTTTCAGAAGAAATCGCTTGCCTCAAAACCTCGAGGCCAATTCCAAAACAAAGTCTGCTGCACGCTCTCTCTCCATTCTATAACAGAAATGGTCTGCTACAAGTTCAAGGTCGTATCGATAAATCCAAATTTTTGCCTTTTGACACCAGACGACCCATCTTGCTACCTCAAAAACACACATTCTCCGAGCTCATCTTGCGTCATTTTCACGAGAAGAACCACCACCAAAATTCAGCAGTAACAAAAAATGAAGCCCGACAAAAATTTTGGTTTCCACACGACAAAGCCTTAAAGGATCGCTTGTGGAAGCAGTGGATAACTGAATATTTATCACAACTCATTCCTCTGCCAAAATGGCGTGAGAAAACTAATCGTATTAAAATTGATGACCTAGTTTTAATTTGTGACAAAAATCAAAAGGGTTAGGTAATGCAAGTCTTTCCAGCCAAGGATGCATTTCACTACAACTCCTTAATATTTCACAATAAAACTTTTATTTTCCAATAATTGTAATAAAACAATAATTAAGCTTAGAATACAAGAAAAATATCAACAAATGAATTTAATAAGTGCAAAAACAACAACAATACTTGATTTTTTTTGGAAATTTGTCCCCGTTACAGGGATATAGAGCAAAATGGACCGGAAATATCTCAGTTTCAGATTTGAAATTTGGCACATTTGGTGCCATTAACTCAAATTGTCGAAATCGCGTATGGAGCACATGAATCCCCGGACGAAGATGTGTTCCGTTCTATTAGAAACTTAAAATACATTTAAATTAAAATACAACAAAAAACACATTGGAAGACATTCGAAAGATATACAGATATACAGAAAGATGATACAGATAATAATAATAATGTTAATGTAACGTTAGTCCGCAACGAAAAGCAAGGTTTGGATTTAAATTCAATTCAAATTGAACTGTTTGGATTAATTTTTATTTTTTTCTTCAACCGAACTAGCTTCGTAAATGGTTCACTTTACATAAAAAAATATGTATATTTGTGGCGTCCGTGGCGTAGTTGGTTAAAGTGCGTGGCCTCTATGTCAACGAACTTGGAGACCCGGGTTCGAACCCCAGCAGCGACAGAAAATTATTTGAATTAAAATAATTTTTCTGTACCACCACTCTGCAGATAATGGGAAACCTCAGAGAGTAATCAAAAATGCCATGTAAAGCTTCTTGAGAACAAGAACATTCTGTTCATCGCCATTCGGAGTCGGCGTTAAACATGTAGGTCCGGTTCTCGGTCAATTGTGTACAAACTTAATAACACGCACAACACAATTGATCATAAGAAGCTAGATCAAAGTCCTTTCAAGGGCTAAAATGGCCAGTTATTTATTTATTTTATTTTTATATATGTTTATCATACATTTTATTTTACAAAACAAAAAAATGTGTATGACAAATTGTTTAACGTCCGCAACAGCATGAAATTACTCTAAAACAGCTACATCCCACGGTAAAGATGCCGTGTACGGAGTAGGAGCTGTGGTAAAGTGGAATGTTTGGCAACTTCGAAATATTATTTTAAAAAATGCAAGAAAATGCGAGTTTATGAAAACTAGCAAAAGTGAAAATATATGGTATTTTCTTCATTTCTGTTTCTTAAAATTGCATTAAAGCTACAACACAAGAAATAGCCTAAAACTAGTTAAATATAAGAAATATTCCATGTCTGAAATCAAATCTTTATTTTGCTGTCCATTCTAATGATTCCACCATTAAAATGGCACGTACAGCAGAGACTAATAAATATTAAGAAGAGTTAATTATAAGTTATAGTTGGTTATAAAGAGTTATAGCAGCTTATAAGAAGAGTGTGGAAAAAGTTCGTAAAGTAAAAGCCTAATCGAACTAAACGATATGGTTTTACTTACTTTTTCCAAATTTAATAAAGCTTTTTATATATGAAATTGATTAAATTAAATAAATACAACATTATAATAACATGCATTTAAATCATTATTTTTATTTCAGTATTAAATTTAAAACGTTAGTTATATTTATTATTTTTAGAGTTTTTTTTTCAGACTTCTTTCATAACTTCTTCATGACTTCATGATTTTTCAAATTATTCTTGGTAGGATGATTTTAGATGCCACGCCTGGGTCAGCCAAAAAACTATGGTGTAAGCTAAGGACAACTGCTAGTCCAATTCGTGGGCCGCTGACAGCAGCAGAATTGTGGAATGCTGAGAAATTTATTTGCCGTATGTTTCAGGCGTAATTCTTTTCAGAAGAAATCGCTTGCCTCAAAACCTCGAGGCCAATTCCAAAACAAAGTCTGCTGCACGCTCTCTCTCCATTCTATAACAGAAATGGTCTGCTACAAGTTCAAGGTCGTATCGATAAATCCAAATTTTTGCCTTTTGACACCAGACGACCCATCTTGCTACCTCAAAAACACACATTCTCCGAGCTCATCTTGCGTCATTTTCACGAGAAGAACCACCACCAAAATTCAGCAGTAACAAAAAATGAAGCCCGACAAAAATTTTGGTTTCCACACGACAAAGCCTTAAAGGATCGCTTGTGGAAGCAGTGGATAACTGAATATTTATCACAACTCATTCCTCTGCCAAAATGGCGTGAGAAAACTAATCGTATTAAAATTGATGACCTAGTTTTAATTTGTGACAAAAATCAAAAGGGTTAGGTAATGCAAGTCTTTCCAGCCAAGGATGCATTTCACTACAACTCCTTAATATTTCACAATAAAACTTTTATTTTCCAATAATTGTAATAAAACAATAATTAAGCTTAGAATACAAGAAAAATATCAACAAATGAATTTAATAAGTGCAAAAACAACAACAATACTTGATTTTTTTTGGAAATTTGTCCCCGTTACAGGGATATAGAGCAAAATGGACAGGAAATATCTCAGTTTCAGATTTGAAATTTGGCACATTTGGTGCCATTAACTCAAATTGTCGAAATCGCGTATGGAGCACATGAATCCCCGGACGAAGATGTGTTCCGTTCTATTAGAAACTTAAAATACATTTAAATTAAAATACAACAAAAAACACATTGGAAGACATTCGAAAGATATACAGATATACAGAAAGATGATACAGATAATAATAATAATGTTAATGTAACGTTAGTCCGCAACGAAAAGCAAGGTTTGGATTTAAATTCAATTCAAATTGAACTGTTTGGATTAATTTTTATTTTTTTCTTCAACCGAACTAGCTTCGTAAATGGTTCACTTTACATAAAAAAATATGTATATTTGTGGCGTCCGTGGCGTAGTTGGTTAAAGTGCGTGGCCTCTATGTCAACGAACTTGGAGACCCGGGTTCGAACCCCAGCAGCGACAGAAAATTATTTGAATTAAAATAATTTTTCTGTACCACCACTCTGCAGATAATGGGAAACCTCAGAGAGTAATCAAAAATGCCATGTAAAGCTTCTTGAGAACAAGAACATTCTGTTCATCGCCATTCGGAGTCGGCGTTAAACATGTAGGTCCGGTTCTCGGTCAATTGTGTACAAACTTAATAACACGCACAACACAATTGATCATAAGAAGCTAGATCAAAGTCCTTTCAAGGGCTAAAATGGCCAGTTATTTATTTATTTTATTTTTATATATGTTTATCATACATTTTATTTTACAAAACAAAAAAATGTGTATGACAAATTGTTTAACGTCCGCAACAGCATGAAATTACTCTAAAACAGCTACATCCCACGGTAAAGATGCCGTGTACGGAGTAGGAGCTGTGGTAAAGTGGAATGTTTGGCAACTTCGAAATATTATTTTAAAAAATGCAAGAAAATGCGAGTTTATGAAAACTAGCAAAAGTGAAAATATATGGTATTTTCTTCATTTCTGTTTCTTAAAATTGCATTAAAGCTACAACACAAGAAATAGCCTAAAACTAGTTAAATATAAGAAATATTCCATGTCTGAAATCAAATCTTTATTTTGCTGTCCATTCTAATGATTCCACCATTAAAATGGCACGTACAGCAGAGACTAATAAATATTAAGAAGAGTTAATTATAAGTTATAGTTGGTTATAAAGAGTTATAGCAGCTTATAAGAAGAGTGTGGAAAAAGTTCGTAAAGTAAAAGCCTAATCGAACTAAACGATATGGTTTTACTTACTTTTTCCAAATTTAATAAAGCTTTTTATATATGAAATTGATTAAATTAAATAAATACAACATTATAATAACATGCATTTAAATCATTATTTTTATTTCAGTATTAAATTTAAAACGTTAGTTATATTTATTATTTTTAGAGTTTTTTTTTCAGACTTCTTTCATAACTTCTTCATGACTTCATGATTTTTCAAATTATTCTTCCAACAGCAACTTAATGCATAAAATCATAGTAAACAATCGGAGTGATAAAAACGGGGAGTTTTAATATAACTCTAAACGAAGTTAAATAGTTGAAAAAATCACCGCTTCAAAGCGGTCCGAAAAGGTTTATGCAATGCACAGTTTATTGCGTACGTTCTATAAAAGGGATATCACGATCCGGTGATGCAGGCAGGTCTCCAGTGTACCTGCAGTGTAATGTTTAATCCATAACATAGAAATCTGAAATCACATCAAGGTATATACGTGTAACAACCAAAAACTGGAGCTGTTTTAAAAAAATTTTTTTAGATATAAGAAGTTATTATTTTTTTTTTTAAATTTATATAGGGTATTGTACATAAAAAATACTTTATAAAAATATTTTTTTTAAATACGGTTCTCGCTTTTATATAGAGGGCGCTGAAAATGGCACTGAAAAAAAAGACATCCAAAACGGTTCGATGGATACAGCCTCTCCCATGTATCGGAAACAAAAAAATCAAATGACATTTTAATCCATAGACCTTATGTTAAGCATCCCCCCTACGCTAGACCCCCCTGGGTTTTTTTTTAATTATGGCAGAAATTGAAGTAAAAAGTTAAAAAAATAGATTCCTTTTTAGCGCGCTTTTTTGTTTATAAAAAAAATAGATGCTTGATGCTTAAAGGACAAAATGCAAAACAAAAATCATTGAAATTGAACCAATCGATTTCAAGTTATCTATCGAACCGTTTTAAAGATCTTGTTTCGAGGGAATCGCGTTTAAAGTTTTTTATTTAGGTTGAATGGAGTTTAGACATAGGTAAACGAAAACCGTTATAACTTCTGATTTTTTTAAATATCGATTTAAAAATGTGTATGTATATTCTTAAAACTATAAAGAACACATTAAAAAAACATTTTTTTAACAACTTCAAGTATAAAGAAGTCGAAAAATTATAGCCAACACCATCCAAAAATCAAGAAATAATGCATGAATAAAATTTAAAAAAATTTTCTGCATAACAAATTGCCGTTAATTTTGAAAATTTAGTCTCAAATAGTCAGTAGTTCATATGTCATTTGAAAAGACCTTTGGGAGGAAGTGATTCCTATTTCAATTTTAATAATAAAATAAAACCTTGTTTAAAAAATGGTTTCTTTCCATAATAACGGCATTAAAATTTACTATTGGAAACAACTGTTAATTTCTTACGAATCAAAATTGTTCGGGGAGAAAATATTTTTTTTCTTTCACGGCACATGTGTCACAAACACGGCACAAATTTATCTTGAAAATGTCAACTTTTTGTTTTAAAAGTAAAAAATATGAAGCACTCAATAAAAAGAGTGAAATTTTAAACAAAAATTTAAAAAAAAAGTAATCAATAATACAATTTAACTATAAAAATGCACAGTTTTTGAAATGATTTTCCTTACCATTTAAAGTGAATCGAACCCAAATTTGACTAATATCAAATTTTATTGACACCCTTTTAAACTAGTATCTGTTTTTCTGACAGTCCTATCCATTGGTAGTACATAGGATGGCAGTGAATTAAAATTTCTTAACCATTGAACGCATACTTTGTAGCCGTAGGTTTCATCCTCACCATTCTTAAACCATTTGACAGAAGTAAAGTTTATAGTATATGATTTTTCTGCATTCTTAAAACTTTGAACTAATTTTTATAATATAAAAGTATCTTATCAATTAAAAATTAAACTCAAACGTGGTAAGTTAAGCTAAAACACACTTGATTTAGTGCCAATAGGATTTCAGATTGTTTTTAACAATATTTGGGTTGTTATAACTGAAAAATTGGTTAGTTTAACAATATTTTTTTTTTATACTAACATAAGCGTTATGGAAATTTTTAACAGAAATTCTTTAACTCATTAGCGCCCGCTGTACACGCGCGTGTACAGGTGCATAAATATTAATCGTGAACGCAACTATAAATGTCTAATCGAATTGTTTATTAAAATTGAAACTTAATGTCACTAGCAGTTATAAAATAGAACAATATTGACTGTTCGCGCGAAAATAAATGTCGATTTGTGCATTTTTTTTTTATGTTATTCTCAAAGTAACTTATGCCGGTCATTGTTTTTAACAGATTTTAAAAATTTGTCCCGAAATTTATTAAATTTTCCATTTCAAGGTAAGTTTATGTTGTTATTTATTAGAATAAGATAAAATAATATCAAATTTTGTAATATTATGTAGCAAAAAGTGTTCAGCAATGTTAGTGTACACGCTTGTGTACAATGGGCGAATTGGTTACCAATAATTTTTTATTTGGGAAGTGGTGATTTATTGAACATGTCCCGAAATTACCGATTATCGTCCCACAATGACTACCTGCTGCTAGAAGAAGCTATACAATCCATTATGACTGCAAAAGATGACGACACGGAGCTTGACTTGATCGTAGTTCCACCTGATTCTGCTGTTGTAAGTGTCAAGGAAGAAGGTCCAGAAGATGATTTGGTTTCTTAGGTATTTCCACGCGATATATCAGGTATGGTTGAATTATTACAGCATCAACCTTTCGATGAAGAGTCGAAGCGGAATGTTAGCGACGATGAACCCTTTTCTACCCATGTTCCACCCCCCCAAAACGAGCTAAAAACGATGAGTTCAAACTCCTGCTTGGAGAAAAATATTACATATTTATTCTAAAGCTCATAAAATTACACAAGTAATCCAAGAAAGGCAACAATACATATCAGATTTCCTTGAAACTTTATACCTACAAGACTGTTTGAGAAATTTTTCAATGACAAAGTCTTACACTTCATTATTAAAATGTCATACCTGATCCTCCCGTTGTACACACCCTTGTACAGGTGATTTTCCAACTTTTCTTCCATTTTATTTTTTATTTTTTTGTTTTATAACTCACTTTTACTCTATTTAATTACATTTATAATAAAAATCATAAAAACATACCGTCGTTTTGCTATGGGCGTTAATGGGTTAAAGTAAACATCAAATTCGTCCGAATTATGTGACAACAAAGTATTTTTTTTTGCAAGCGAAGCTTTTAACGCCTCGTTCTGCGATTTGCTGGAGTGAAATCCGAAAAAACGACACTTTTTTCCGACACCGTTTTTCTTAGAATTGATATTATTTTTTGATTGCGTCTATTGCAACAAGAAAATGTTAAATTCAAAATAATTTCTTGCCAGCTGCAGGAATTGAACTCATATCCCTCGCCCAATAGTTCAAGGCTTTAACCCTCAACCCAAAAGCACTCATTAATAAACATCGCTGATTCAATATTAAGTACACTAACGGAAATAACGCATATTAGCATTATCCACGCCTGAGTATAAATTTTATTTAAATATTCAGCCCTGTTGCAGAAACCGATTACTGTCGGAATCAGAATTGAAATCGACAAAAATTCCGCTTGGGTGTCATGAATTCTGATTTTGTCGGTTTCATATTCGAATCGGTTTCGGTGTCTGTTTTATGTGTCACAGAAACCGATGTTATCGATTTGAGTATTGGAAATAAACCGAGCAGCTGATCGCTAACAGAAATAATTATTACGCCTTTGTTGTGTTCATTGGAGGAAAATTAATTGAAATGTAAATATACCCATTTTAATTTTATTGAATATGTTATTATTTATTATTTATTTTTGAATAGAGGAAAACACAAAAACAAAATCCAAAACTCCATAATTTTGGATTTCATGGAAAAATACCCCGACATCGCAAAGGGGTTCACAAAGCGAGATAAGCCGTATGTGAATTGCCAATGGGAGCAACTTGCTGCCTCATCAAATAGCGCAGGTCCACCACAGAAGGATGTGACCGGGTGGAAAAAGGCAAATTTCCAACTTCCAAGTCTTTCAGAGTCATTACAAGCCATAACATTTTTTTTTTCCGTAACCCTTTGTCTTAAGATATGGACTGAAGGGAAGAGCGACATAAAAAAGAAAATGGCTCACAACAAAACTGAACTGACTCCAACAGAAGAAACAATTGTTCGAATCTATGGTATGAAGCATTCGGTGGAAGGTGTGCCGGGCATATCATTCGGGCAGCAGGAAGAACCTGTACAGTGCCTTTTATTTGACGAGTCGGTGGAAGTCGAAGGCAATATATCTTTATTGTGCAATGATGATGCAGTACATGCAAACGACGAAGAGATGCCTTCAACGTCATCAAAACGTCAACTTGAGTCTCCACTTCTTTGCAGTGCTCCGAAAGCACCTAGGTTGAAAAGCACAGCGGGGCGTTTAAAACAATTTATGGATGAGGACAACGAGTGAAAAATTGAAATAAACGACAGACTGGAACAGCTCGTTCAAATAGGAAAGGAAAATTCAAGCAGTTTGAGGCGCCTTTATCGGGCTATTGAATCAGTTTCGAAGGCAGTCAATGAACTCAAAACTGAATTTGAAAATGCTAACACGCGCATATTAAAAGAAATGCAAGAAAAAAACCAAATCAAACAAAAACAATTGGATCTACAGCTGTTGAAGTTTAAAATGGAAACCAGAGAAAAGAAAAAGGATATGTAATACCTTTAATTTTTATTAAAAATTTACTGAGAGTTTTTAAAACTGTAATTTACAACTTACGCGACATTATGAAATGTGATATTTTTGTTTTTGTTTTTTTTTTTAGTGCTATTAAGATAAATGAAATGTGAATTTTTTACCTTTTTGTTTTTTAATTAATATTTAATATGAATAAAATGTAATTTTTTGTTTGAAAATAAAATATTTTTAATTATTTGTGGATTTTACACACGAAATACATTAGAGGGTATTGGCAATTTCATTTCTAATCCTTTGCCCTTCGCTTTGCAAATTCGCAGTGGGGGGTATAACAATATTGTTTCCGAAAATTTCGTTGGATTGGGAAGACGTTTCCTCTTGGATGTGCTCGATGTTGAAGGTTCTACAAATATTTTGTAGCGCGCAGCAAACGTTGATTATTCGAGCTACTTTTTCTGGGCTATAGTGCAATGTGCTCAACAAGCAGCGAAATCTACTTTTAAGCACACCTATGGTCCGTTCCACAATATTACGAGCCGAAGAATGTGCCATATTAAACCTGTATTCTCTGGTGTTATATTGTGGATCTCTGTACGGCGTTAGAAGGAATGGATCAAAACCATATCCACAGACTCCTAGTAGCCTATTTGTTCGGTCACCGGATTCGTACAGATTATAAAATATTGCCGAGCGCTGCTCACGCTCCAAACAAAAGAATCATGGCTTGAGCCAAGATACCTTGCATTCACCACTCGCATGGTTGAATATATAAGGTTGTCTCGTGGCTGATTATACTCTCTTCTCAGTACCCAGAATTGTCAAAATCGTCTGTTTGCGAACAAAGGTTGAACACAAATATAACGTTGATAACCTCAATTGTTAATTGTTGTGTTTTTGATTATTATTATTATTATTTATTATTATTATTATTTATTAAGAAAACATCGCTACAGTAAGAACTAAGTTCTTTTATATTACTACAGGAAGCATACAGACTTAAATTACATTAAAATATATATTATATAATAACAACATTTAAAATAAAAAGAAAAAATAATTAGATTAACAAGGAAAAAAGAAACATTGCAATTTATACGGTAACAATTATTATTTATCTTAATCTGTAATCTTATCTATAATTATAATCTATAATCTTTAAAAATTTTAAATTATGCTTATGTTATTATGTTAATTTTGTTATTTTTATGCTTATGCTTAATATTAATTATGATTGTGCGAAAAATTTGATTATTTTTATTGTGCGTGATTTTTTTATTGAAATAAATTAAAAATGCGTAAATGTGCATTGTGCAAAAAAAATTTGAGCAAGGAGAATTGACCGTCTTTTCGTGTTCCGGCTGAGGAACCCAGGCGACAACGCTGGAACATTGCTTGCTGTACAAATTTTAAGGAATCAGCTCGTGTTTGTTACGAACACTTTGATGTGAATGATTTTATGGTACCTCCTCGATCCAGCTTACCTGCTCGGTTGAAGGTAAGTGCAGTGCCGTTCCATAACCGAACTTTCGATATTGCCGAGTCCTGCTCAGCAGCGGATATTGCGCAAGTTGACATGCACTTCGACGTCAACTGCATATCACGGATGAGCTGCGGTACGCAAACCGAGTAAGTACATTTTGAAAAGGTTTATATTGTTTTATGAGAGTTTAGTCGGTTATTTAAGTAGTAAATATTTATTTTATACATGTCTGCATATTTAGTCCCGACGAGATCTTAGAAAGCAGAAACATAATATTGAAGAATTTGCAGCAAAGGGTGATAGAATTCGAAAATGAGCTCGCAAGAACTAAGGAAGAGTTGGAAGAATCCAAAAACATGCTTGCATGTATCAGCTCAATTTTTACTGCAGGACAGATACGGAAAATGCAGCAACCCGACAAAAAATGTATTTTCTGGGACTGCAAAGATATTTCCAATGCTATTTGCCTCCACGTGGCTGGGCCAAGAGCTTACGGCCATATGCACAAGCTGGGCTTTCCTCTACCGCATGTTTCCACACTTCAGAGGTGGGCACAGAAAGTGGAAATAAGCGAGGGAATTCCGAACATTGCAATAGACTGCATGCGCAATAACACAGATCTTTCAGAAGATGAGAAAATCTGTGTTCTCTCATTCGATGAAATGAAAGTTGCTGCAGTTTATGAGCATGACCCATCGACAGATTCCGTGAGGGAGCCTTGCAATTATGTGCAGATGGCTATGGCTCGAGGACTGAAGGCATCTTGGAAATATCCTGTGTTCTATGCATTTGACTGCAAAATGACTAAGTCAATACTATCACAGCTGATATAAGCTCTGAGAGATGCAAGCTTCCCAGTAGTAGCTTTCGTCTCAGATATGGGCCCTACTAACCAAGCTTTGTGGAAAGAGCTTCATGTGTCCAGAGGTAAATCAAATAATTGAGAAAAAATGGTAAAATATTAATTAAATTTTTTAATATTTAGAGACACCTTGGTTCACAAGTCCAGCGGAAAAAAGTGAAAAAGTTTTCGTTTTTGCTGATGCGCCTCATTTGGTGAAGCTGATTAGAAACCATTTCTTGAACACGGGTATTATTTGGAACGATGAACTTTTGACCACGCAAACTCTGAATCAGGTGTTGCATTATTGCTCTGGGTCTGATATGTCAATTGTTTACAAATTAACTGAAGATCATCTATCAACTCGAGGACCAGGTTAATGAAAATATATATTTCAATTTTCATTAGTATACAATTAATTATTTATATATGTTATTCAATTTTCAGGTCGGCAAAAAGTGAAGCTAGCTGTGCAGCTTTTTTCAAACACGACTGCTGGCGCTATTCGTTGGTGCTATTGTAATGGCAAAAAACTATATATGCCTTTAGAAACAGCGTCATTCATCCAGTTGATAAACGATTGGTTTGATGTACTGAATTCAAAGATGACCACATTTAATTATCCTGGAAAGGTATGTTAAAATTTAACTCTTTAATATTTACAAAAATTAAAAATTATTTAATGATTAAAATTTCTTTATAGAAGCCCTACGGAAATGATACTGTGTATCAAGAAGACATTTTAAGGAAAATGGATAACTTCATGGAGTCTATCCTACTTTCAAATAAAAAGAGCCTGGCACCATTCCAGAGAGGTGTTTTAATAACAAATGCTGCTGTTCGGCTCCTGCACTCGTACTTAAAAGAAAAATATGACATGAAGTATATCTTGACGTATCGTTTAAACCAGGACGTTTTGGAGCATTTCTTTGGAGCCATACGTACCAAAGGTGGTTTAAATGACCACCCAAGCCCTATGTCTTTTAGATATCCCTATACTATACTCGCTATAATAATACTATATTAAAACATACACTTAGTTAAATAAAAACACTATTATAAAATAATAGATATGCATAATATTCTTTAAATATTTCATAATAAAAAATAATGTTACATATCTCTTCTCAATGAATACATCAAATAGCGAGAAATACGCAACTTTTGGACAATGTTGGAAATGTTGAAGTTGATGAGACCGAGTGGCTAAATTTTTCCACCAACATATCTCAGTCCGAAAACTTTTTGGAATCATTCATAGCTTTAGAAGAGATTGCAGAATTGTATTCGACGCAGCAGCTACAGGATTCACAAACGCTGACAATGTACCGTGGCCATCTGACGTTCGGTTTTCCATATTTCTGAATACAATTCTGCAATCTCTTCTAAAGCTATCAGTGCCGTTCTAGCATGTTTTGTTGCATCAGCGTGCGCCATGATAAGCTTGTGAACCAAACTCGGATACAACAGCGTTCCTTGCAAATATATAAAATGTTTATTACATTAAGAATATAAAATACAAAGTTATAACCACACTTTGCGCTTGCTGCGAATGCCTTATACCCTGTAGAATGGTGAAATAACATTATTTTATTTTTGCGATGCTCGGGACTCCATGGCTTGCGTGGTTTCCTTACTGCAATACTTTGTTCAATGAAACGCAACAATAACTTCAATGGCTTCGTCGAGTTCTCTGTGTTTGCAGTTGATGGTATTTCTTTCATTATATTGCAGCTTGCCATCCAGCATTTTTAAATGCATTTAAAATTCTTTCAAAATTATTAAATTTACTGAACAGCACAATTTTTCACTATATTTCTATAAACAGAATAAACTTTCACTTTGTTTACATTTCGTCCATTTTCGCTTTCCCGTCACTTTCTTATCGCTTGAAGATTTGGTATGAGCTGTCAACTTCGATTTGACATTTATGGGCACTCGCTCTCACCCATGCGACTACCTTCTTTATTCTACCATGACCACTCGTATCTTTATATCGTTGTCGCATATCTTGAATTAATTGAGTGAACATGGTTTCTGCCATTTTCAAAAATACTTTTCATACTCACAATCATTGCGTTCATGCTGAAATATCCTTTGCGGTTGAAGTAAAGGTGCTTATCGACGTTGGGCTTTATGATCTTCACATGAGTACCATCGATGCAACCAGTTATACCAGGCACTTAGTACTTAGTATAAAAGTGATCTCTCGATTTCTGCTCCTCGTTTGGGTCCATTTCAAGTTTCACCCACTGTTGACACATTGAGCGCTCCAAAGCTTTAAGCACATCTGTCAGTACTAGTGAAACTGTACTCCTTGCCAGGCTTATGCCAGAGTCGTTTCCTACCGCCCGCTAATAACATCCTTCTGCTAAAAATCGCAACGTCGTTGCCAGCTGAAGAACAGGTGAAAGCGATGTCTGGCTTAAGTTGAATTTGATGGTATCCAGTAGAGCCCTGCATAAGTATGCTTTTTGCATACTCAAATACATTCGTTTACTGTCGGATAAAAAGCTTACACTGACCTTTTTTTCCAAAGCTCTCGTATGTTAACATACTCTCACTCTATTTTATGCGAGAGTAACAATACACTGCTGAACTTATAACAGCAAGACCAGCTTCTTGCAATAAAAAGTAACGCAAACATTAGGTACACTGAATATGACTACACATACACTGAATATTTTGCGCAATATTTTGTTATGAGCAAGAATCTTTTGTTTTAAGAGTGACTTTGAATGAGATGCAAACAATATATATGTAGACATGCTATTTTTCATTGTTTTCATTACGATTAGTGAAATATTAAAGAAATAAAACTTTTTGAACATTTTTTCAAGAATTGTTTTTATTAGAATTTGTAATTCGTTTTCAAAAAATTATTATTATAAATTTACAGTAGAAAACTTAGGAAATATAATCAATAATATTAAATTATTGCTCAAGTCTAAATTTAATGAATAAAATTATACATAAAGTTTTAACTTTAAAGCATTGAATTGAAATATGTTTGTTTTTTTTTTTATTGTTGTTTTTTTATTCCCTACACCTAAACAGGGGAGCTTTAAGCAAGGGCCAAAGAGGGTTAATATGTATGACCCCATTACTTTTGCAAAAGAAACATTTTTGTCTTTGATACCTATTCTCTACGACCACTCCTTAGGGGGGCTCCCATACAAATTTTATGATTTTTGTATATTTTTTCCATACACCTGAACAGATGACCTTTAAGGAAGGGCCGAAGACGGTTAATATGTATGACCGACCCCAATTACTTTTGGAAAAGAAACATTTTTCCCTTTGACACCTATTCTCTCCGGCCACTTCTTACGAGGGCTCTATTACAAAAATGTATCAAATTTCCTTTTTCGTGTGATTTTTTCATTTCATCGAGTTTCAAATCACAACGGTGCTAAAGAAGTTTCACTTAAAAAAAAAACGAATAAGTCGCCTGTCCTACCTCCTTTGTTTAAGAAAACTGGTTTGGTTAAACGCTAAGCATCAATGAACTACAGAACAGAAACAAAAATAACGCAAAGCTTTCAAAGATCAGTGCTTGCAGTGTTTGTGAGAGTATGTTATGCGAATACACCGAATAGAAATAAAAATAACGCAAACCTCTGAAAGTTCAGAGCAGTGCTAACAGTGTTTGTGAGAGAACAGATAAGGTATAAGCAGTGAAGCTGGTGCGCAGATTTGCTCTTCACTACACGACCTGTTGTTTAATTTTTTTTCAGTTACAGTGTACTCTTTAGCAGTGAAGCAGAGTGTATTCGATTTGCGATTATACTCATGCAGGGCTCTAGTTTGTACGTACATACATAGGTATATATAATAAGGAGTAAGCGCTTTTATGTATGTACAGGGTGTTTTTTTTAGAGGTATAGAACTTCGAATTGAAATAAAACACAAGAAAATCGTTTTAATGTCCATCAATTTGGCTTTATTGGAAGGATAATTTTATGCCATTAATGTTTAAATATGATTTCGGGCATGTGGCCGCCGCGGCTGGCTCGAATAAAGCCAATTCTACATGTCCAATTTTCAACCACTTTTTCGAGCATATGGGGCCGTATGTCGGCAATAACGCCACGAATGTTGGCCTCCAAGTCCCCTAACGTTTCTGGTTTGTTGGCGTAGACGAGCGACTTACATATCCCCAAAGAAAATAATCCAATGGTGTCAAATCACACGATCTTGGTGGCCAATTGACAGGTCCATTCCGCGAAATTATGCGCTCATCGAATGTTTCCTTCAATAAATCGATTGTGACGTGCGCTGTGTGGCATGTAGCGCCGTCTTGTTGGAACCACAACACATCCACATTCATGCCATCCAATTCGGGAACAAAATAGTCGGTTATCATGGCTCTATACCGGTCTCCATTAACGGTAACTGACTCTCCAGCATTATTTCGGAAGAAGTATGGCCCAATGACTCCACCAGCCCATAGAGCACACCAAACAGTCAGTTTTTGTGGATGTAATGGCGTCTCAAGGATCTCATGTGGATTCTCTTCACTCCAAATGCGGCAATTTTGCTTGTTGACGTAGCCATTCAACCAAAAATGAGCCTCATCAGCTCATGAAAATCAGCATCGAGATCAATCTCATTTTCGGCCCATACACCAAAATCACGACGCATTGCATGGTCTCGCGGCTTTAACTCTTGCACAAGCTGGATCTTGTAAGGTCGCAAGCCAAGATCTTTGCGCAAAATCTTCCATAAAGTTGATGGACAAAGCTCCAATTGCTGTGCACGGTGGCGAATCGATTCATTCGGGTCCTCTTCAACATTTTGCTCTACAGCGGCAATTGTTTCTTCGGTGCGTACTGTTTGACGTCTCTGCGGATGCGTATTATCACATAGAGTAAACGTAGTGCGAAAACGACCCAGGGTTAACCGAATTAATTGCTCTGATGGACGATTATGTCGACCATAAAATGGACGGAGCTTGCGGTAAACTTCGCGAACTGAACCATTATTTTCGAAATAAATTTGCACGATTTGCAAGCGTTGTTCTTTTGTCAACCTGTTCATGATGAAATGGCAAACCAAACTGAACATAAATGACATTAGAGTTGCCAGATTTGACCACAAAATGCCAGTTTTATCTCTATTCGAAAAACAAACCCCTAAAAAAACACCCATTATTTTTAGTTATTGCTAATTTGACATTAGGTCTGTTTCCGTACTCTACACTGTGTAAGATTTGTGTAAGTTCAAACTAAGAGAGTAAAAATGAAGTGTAAGAAGAGTTGCGAAAGTACGGAAACAGCTTCTAGTTAGTTTCAAGCACAAAACAGCTGATTTTGACTGCAGACGGCAGCACTCACTCAATTTATTAAAAGCCATTTTTAATGCAAAACTGAATAATTACTTAATTTTTATTTATTATTGTTTATTTATTGTACGTAAATTTCTTTTTAGGCACACAATTTATTTATCGCAAGACATAAACAATTAGGAAATGTAATTTGACATATGCTTCTTCTTATTGATGCTTATTCTTCTTGATAATTGTTCTTACTTTACTGGAAGTCTTGAGTTCTAGCACTCTCTGTGCGCTTTGTGTGCTCGAGAGAGTGATTTTATGCTTGTTCTTCTTCTCCAATTTTAAGCACAGAGTGTACGGAAACAGAAAATAGCGTCCCACAAGTTACACAGTGTGAGTACGGAAACAGACCTATTGTGTTTCCTAAAAATTTGTAGCTGTTGAAATTCGCCGATATATCATAAGGGGTCGTACATAAACTACATTACCAATTTAGGGGAGTGGAGGGGTTTTAAAATGTACTACGATAAGTAACGATAGGGGGGAGGAGGTCTCAGATATAATAACGTGACCAAAAAAAAAACAAGCTTGAAAAAATTTAAATCTTGAAATCAGTTCAAGATCATGTCCTGTCTGCTGCTTGTATTTCTATAAATTCTCATAAGTGAGTTTTATTAAATTTAAAATAAATAGGATTAAAAAGTACTATTCAAATAAATCAATTTTAAGGAAGCATATTCACAAAAACACTGAACTGGTGCTGCACGGGTGCAGCCTTTACGGGTACTCTCTCAAAGACCAGGCGAATTTCTTTGCATAAGAAATGAGGGTACACCTGAATGGGTCGACATAGAATCCGTTGAAGAATTCTATTTTGAAGAGTCCCCAAAGTTTCCAGCTTCTTCAATTCCAGTGATTCAGGCATCGACTCTTGGATTGAAGATGGAATAGTTTTTATAGATGAAAATAATTAATTTTTAAAATTTTTTTTTAAATTTATCTAGTCATGATAGCACACATACTAAGAGCTAGTCAAGATAATAAAATTTTTTAAATAAATTACCAAATATTTTTACTCAATTAATTCTTTTTATATTTCATATACTACGTTACTTTTTGAGTACATTGGTGTGAACCGTATTGTGCAGGTAAGCTATAAGTTATATTTAAGGTATTCTCATAATTTATTATACATATATATTTTCTTATAGCAGCTGAATTTATACAAAGAAATGTTTGTGTTATTTGTTAAGAATATACCCTTTCAACGATATATCGTTTTGTTGCATTTTAAATGGAATGTGTTTGTTTTTTAAAGCATTGGCCCATGTTCAAAATTTCTTGAGCTCCATTGTCTTACATAAAAAATATCCAATTTTAATAATTAAGCCTATCAATATAAAATGAACTGTTTTGGATATTTTGATTTTTGATGGCTTTTTAAAAATATTTCCGATTTTGATTTCTACGCTAAAAAATAATTTTTTTGAAATGATAACTTCTTTAGGCGCGTTTTACGTTTTCTGATCAGTGATTTTTTCGATCCAATCGTCATGATCCCGTTATACTCTGCCACTGCTTTTGTTTTTGTATGTTTGAACATGTGCACACTTGCATCGTAGTCGTTGCTCAAGAATGATAGAAAAATATATTACGCATTGCGCAGCTCCGTTATGTTGTTTACTTTTCATTTTGACATTTCTAGCTACAAACAAAGTATTTTTTACGATTATGACGTCACGCTAGACCAAGTTTGTTTCTTGAATCTTTTGCCATTGTTTCATATTTGTTCACATTTTGAACAAGACTTGACAGAAAGCCATATCGTAAGCTCATATCGTAAGACTATCGTGACGTAGATGCGCAGATCGTTGAAAATTATTTTTACGATCTGCGCAATCTATTTTTCTATCATTCTTGGTCGTTGCTAACATACAATATAACGTTTGCATTTTGTTGTTGTGTTCCAACATTTTTATCATGCATGGCTTGTGCCAGTTATGTTTGCTCTTTACGCATATATTTGCTCATTACGCTCTCGTTTACTAGATTTAACATTAACATTAATAGCTGCGTTTTTTATAGCTTTCCAGCAAGTGAGCTGGATCATTTCAAATGATCCAATTTTATGTTTTTAAGTGTTGAGGCCGCAACTGTAAAAGCAGGCAACACTTAGCCGTTTATTGACGCCTAGATGGCGCTGCGACTGTAAAAAAATGACAGAACAGCATTATGTGACAACCGTTGTTGTAAACATTAAATAAAGAATTTGTTGTTGTTTTTTTTTATTTACATACTTGGCCTAAAGCTCAGCAATTTGTTTTAAAAAGCAATTGTTTTAAAAGAACTTTTTAAAAAGAAATTTTAAAAAGAATTGGGCAAATTTAAAATGGCCGCACAAAAAGAAGAGTAAGTATATAATAGAAACAACCGCTTGTTAGCTTATTTATTTTATGATAGTAATATTGTTTCAGTTAATAGGTCTGATCCACTTGTGTATCCTAAAGACGCACACCATCCAACTATCGAAATCACACTGAATTTTCCTAAACAATCTATATCAAACCGTATTCAAAATCCTGCCTTAGAGTTTAACTTTAAAAGAACGAATTATGTAATTTTGAGAAATAATTTGTCAATTATCAACTGGTCATCTGTACTTAATATTAATAACAAAAGAATATTGCCACAAACGCTTGACTCTGCTGTATTTGCCTTTAACAGTACTCTTAATAATTGTTTTTTAACTTCAGTGCCACAGAGAAAATCCTCTTTAATATCTGGTCCCGTTTGGTTTACCAAAGAACTGAGAAAGCTGAGAAACTTAAAATCGAAATATTATAAAAAGTATCAAAAAACTCATAACATTTGTGATTTTGCTTCTTATACCTTAACTAAATATAACTACCGGCAATTATGCAGGCAATACTAAAGGGTGTTTTTTTTTAGGGGTTTGTTTTTCGAATAGAGATAAAACTGGCATTTTGTGGTCAAATCTGGCAACTCTAATGTCATTTATGTTCAGTTTGGTTTGCCATTTCATCATGAACAGGTTGACAAAAGAACAACGCTTGCAAATGAGCCGAAAATGAGATTGATCTCGATGCTGATTTTCATCGCAAAATTTTGTTCAGTGATGAGGCTCATTTTTGGTTGAATGGCTACGACAACAAGCAAAATTGCCGCATTTGGAGTGAAGAGAATCCACATGAGATCCTTGAGACGCCATTACATCCACAAAAAACTGACTGTTTGGTGTGCTCTATGGGCTGGTGAAGTCATTGGGCCATACTTCTTCCGAAATAATGCTGGAGAGTCAGTTACCGTTAATGGAGACCGGTATAGAGCCATGATAACCGACTATTTTGTTCCCGAATTGGATGGCATGAATGTGGATGAGTTGTGGTTCCAACAAGACGGCGCTACATGCCACACAGCGCACGTCACAATCGATTTATTGAAGGAAACATTCGATGAGCGCATAATTTCGCGGAATGGACCTGTCAATTGGCCACCAAGATCGTGTGATTTGACACCATTGGATTACTTTCTTTGGGGATATGTGAAGTCGCTCGTCTACGCCAACAAACCAGAAACGTTAGGGGACTTGGAGGCCAACATTCGTGGCGTTATTGCCGACATACGGCCCCATATGCTCGGAAAAGTGGTTGAAAATTGGACCTGTAGAATTGGCTTTATTTGAGCCAGCCGCGGCGGCCACATGCCCGAAATCATATTTAAACATTAATGGCATAAAATTATCCTTCCAATTAAGCTAAATTGATGGACATTAAAACGATTTTCTTGTGTTTTATTTCAATTCGAAAAACAAACCCCTAAAAAAAACACCCTATATAATATATAATTAACAAAAGTTAAATTAAACATAAAATCTGATGCAAAATCTTTTTGGAACTTTGTTAATACTAAACGTAAGATAAATTCATATCCATCTTTCATGAAATATAAAACATTTGAATCAGATGTTGATTCTACTATCTGTAGTCTTTTTGCAGATTTCTTTAAGACCACTTATTCATCAGCTTCTTACGATAATTTTAGTTACCCTTATAATGTGCAACCTGGTGACATTTGCTCCCCAATAATTAATGTTGATACAGTTTTAACCTACTTAAAAAACCTCAAAACATCTTATAAAAGCGGTCCTGATAACATACCTTCATGTGTTTTGAAATGCTTATGATGCTTATTCTTCTTGATAATTGTTCTTACTTTACTGGAAGTCTTGAGTTCTAGCACTCTCTGTGCGCTTTGTGTGCTCGAGAGAGCGATTTTATGCTTGTTCTTCTTCTCCAATTTTAAGCACAGAGTGTACGGAAACAGAAAATAGCGTCCCACAAGTTACACAGTGTGAGTACGGAAACAGACCTATTGTGTTTCCTAAAAATTTGTAGCTGTTGAAATTCGCCGATATATCATAAGGGGTCGTACATAAACTACATTACCAATTTAGGGGAGTGGAGGGGTTTTAAAATGTACTACGATAAGTAACGATAGGGGGGAGGAGGTCTCAGATATAATAACGTGACCAAAAAAAAAACAAGCTTGAAAAAATTTAAATCTTGAAATCAGTTCAAGATCATGTCCTATCTGCTGCTTGTATTTCTATAAATTCTCAAAAGTGAGTTTTATTAAATTTAAAATAAATAGGATTAAAAAGTACTATTCAAATAAATCAATTTTAAGGAAGCAAATTCACAAAAACACTGAACTGGTGCTGCACGGGTGCAGCCTTTACGGGTACTCTCTCAAAGACCAGGCGAATTTCTTTGCATAAGAAATGAGGGTACACCTGAATGGGTCGACATAGAATCCGTTGAAGAATTCTATTTTGAAGAGTCCCCAAAGTTTCCAGCTTCTTCAATTCCAGTGATTCAGGCATCGACTCTTGGATTGAAGATGGAATAGTTTTTATAGATGAAAATAATTAATTTTTAAAATTTTTTTTTAAATTTATCTAGTCATGATAGCACACATACTAAGATCTAGTCAAGATAATAAAATTTTTTAAATAAATTACCAAATATTTTTACTCAATTAATTCTTTTTATATTTCATATACTACGTTACTTTTTGAGTACATTGGTGTGAACCGTATTGTGCAGGTAAGCTATAAGTTATATTTAAGGTATTCTCATAATTTATTATACATAAATATTTTCTTATAGCAGCTGAATTTATACAAAGAAATGTTTGTGTTATTTGTTAAGAATATACCCTTTCAACGATATATCGTTTTGTTGCATTTTAAATGGAATGTGTTTGTTTTTTAAAGCATTGGCCCATGTTCAAAATTTCTTGAGCTCCATTGTCTTACATAAAAAATATCCAATTTTAATAATTAAGCCTATCAATATAAAATGAACTGTTTTGGATATTTTGATTTTTGATGGCTTTTTAAAAATATTTCCGATTTTGATTTCTACGCTAAAAAATAATTTTTTTGAAATGATAACTTCTTTAGGCGCGTTTTACGTTTTCTGATCAGTGATTTTTTCGATCCAATCGTCATGATCCCGTTATACTCTGCCACTGCTTTTGTTTTTGTATGTTTGAACATGTGCACACTTGCATCGTAGTCGTTGCTCAAGAATGATAGAAAAATATATTACGCATTGCGCAGCTCCGTTATGTTGTTTACTTTTCATTTTGACATTTCTAGCTACAAACAAAGTATTTTTTACGATTATGACGTCACGCTAGACCAAGTTTGTTTCTTGAATCTTTTGCCATTGTTTCATATTTGTTCACATTTTGAACAAGACTTGACAGAAAGCCATATCGTAAGCTCATATCGTAAGACTATCGTGACGTAGATGCGCAGATCGTTGAAAATTATTTTTACGATCTGCGCAATCTATTTTTCTATCATTCTTGGTCGTTGCTAACATACAATATAACGTTTGCATTTTGTTGTTGTGTTCCAACATTTTTATCATGCATGGCTTGTGCCAGTTATGTTTGCTCTTTACGCATATATTTGCTCATTACGCTCTCGTTTACTAGATTTAACATTAACATTAATAGCTGCGTTTTTTATAGCTTTCCAGCAAGTGAGCTGGATCATTTCAAATGATCCAATTTTATGTTTTTAAGTGTTGAGGCCGCAACTGTAAAAGCAGGCAACACTTAGCCGTTTATTGACGCCTAGATGGCGCTGCGACTGTAAAAAAATGACAGAACAGCATTATGTGACAACCGTTGTTGTAAACATTAAATAAAGAATTTGTTGTTGTTTTTTTTTATTTACATACTTGGCCTAAAGCTCAGCAATTTGTTTTAAAAAGCAATTGTTTTAAAAGAACTTTTTAAAAAGAAATTTTAAAAAGAATTGGGCAAATTTAAAATGGCCGCACAAAAAGAAGAGTAAGTATATAATAGAAACAACCGCTTGTTAGCTTATTTATTTTATGATAGTAATATTGTTTCAGTTAATAGGTCTGATCCACTTGTGTATCCTAAAGACGCACACCATCCAACTATCGAAATCACACTGAATTTTCCTAAACAATCTATATCAAACCGTATTCAAAATCCTGCCTTAGAGTTTAACTTTAAAAGAACGAATTATGTAATTTTGAGAAATAATTTGTCAATTATCAACTGGTCATCTGTACTTAATATTAATAACAAAAGAATATTGCCACAAACGCTTGACTCTGCTGTATTTGCCTTTAACAGTACTCTTAATAATTGTTTTTTAACTTCAGTGCCACAGAGAAAATCCTCTTTAATATCTGGTCCCGTTTGGTTTACCAAAGAACTGAGAAAGCTGAGAAACTTAAAATCGAAATATTATAAAAAGTATCAAAAAACTCATAACATTTGTGATTTTGCTTCTTATACCTTAACTAAATATAACTACCGGCAATTATGCAGGCAATACTAAAGGGTGTTTTTTTTAGGGGTTTGTTTTTCGAATAGAGATAAAACTGGCATTTTGTGGTCAAATCTGGCAACTCTAATGTCATTTATGTTCAGTTTGGTTTGCCATTTCATCATGAACAGGTTGACAAAAGAACAACGCTTGCAAATGAGCCGAAAATGAGATTGATCTCGATGCTGATTTTCATCGCAAAATTTTGTTCAGTGATGAGGCTCATTTTTGGTTGAATGGCTACGGCAACAAGCAAAATTGCCGCATTTGGAGTGAAGAGAATCCACATGAGATCCTTGAGACGCCATTACATCCACAAAAAACTGACTGTTTGGTGTGCTCTATGGGCTGGTGAAGTCATTGGGCCATACTTCTTCCGAAATAATGCTGGAGAGTCAGTTACCGTTAATGGAGACCGGTATAGAGCCATGATAACCGACTATTTTGTTCCCGAATTGGATGGCATGAATGTGGATGAGTTGTGGTTCCAACAAGACGGCGCTACATGCCACACAGCGCACGTCACAATCGATTTATTGAAGGAAACATTCGATGAGCGCATAATTTCGCGGAATGGACCTGTCAATTGGCCACCAAGATCGTGTGATTTGACACCATTGGATTACTTTCTTTGGGGATATGTGAAGTCGCTCGTCTACGCCAACAAACCAGAAACGTTAGGGGACTTGGAGGCCAACATTCGTGGCGTTATTGCCGACATACGGCCCCATATGCTCGGAAAAGTGGTTGAAAATTGGACCTGTAGAATTGGCTTTATTTGAGCCAGCCGCGGCGGCCACATGCCCGAAATCATATTTAAACATTAATGGCATAAAATTATCCTTCCAATTAAGCTAAATTGATGGACATTAAAACGATTTTCTTGTGTTTTATTTCAATTCGAAAAACAAACCCCTAAAAAAAACACCCTATATAATATATAATTAACAAAAGTTAAATTAAACATAAAATCTGATGCAAAATCTTTTTGGAACTTTGTTAATACTAAACGTAAGATAAATTCATATCCATCTTTCATGAAATATAAAACATTTGAATCAGATGTTGATTCTACTATCTGTAGTCTTTTTGCAGATTTCTTTAAGACCACTTATTCATCAGCTTCTTACGATAATTTTAGTTACCCTTATAATGTGCAACCTGGTGACATTTGCTCCCCAATAATTAATGTTGATACAGTTTTAACCTACTTAAAAAACCTCAAAACATCTTATAAAAGCGGTCCTGATAACATACCTTCATGTGTTTTGAAATATTGCAGTGAAGAACTTGTAATTCCCATTACTTTGCTTTTTACAGCGTCTTTGCAATCTTGCTATTTTCCACTGGCTTGGAAATCATCTTTTATTATTCCGCTGCATAAATCCGGCAATAGATCTTTAATAGATAACTATCACGGAATTGCAAAGCTTAGCGCCCTACCTAAACTTTTTGAGGCTATTGTAACCTCACAATTATCACATAGCGTGAAATCTTTAATGTCCCCATTCCAACATGGATTCTTATATAGAAAATTTCTGTTACTAACCTCCTAGAATTCACATCAAAGACTATTGAGAATTTTGGAAAAGGTCTACAAACAGATGTTATCTATACTGACTTCAGTAAAGCTTTCGATGTTGTAAATCATAAGCTCTTAATTTTAAAACTAACCCTTCTCGGTTTTCCAACACCATTAGTGCTTTGGATTGAATCTTATTTATTAAATAGAACACAAAGTGTTATCTTTAACCTTGTTAAGTCAGAGGAGTTCCCTGTTACTTCCGGAGTACCTCAAGGAAGCCACCTTGGGCCTCTGTTGTTTCTACTTTTTATCAATGATTTACCATCTGTTGTAATTCATAGTAATATTTTACTATACGCTGATGATGTTAAACTTTTCCTGTCATATAAAAATGAGCAAGACTCTTTTTTCTTACAAACTGATCTTGACCATCTTTGTGACTGGTGTGAAATCAATTGCATGAAGCTTAACTTGAAAAAGTGCGAACACATGACTTTTTCTCGTAGACAACCTTCTCGAATTTATTAAAAAATTAGTGACTATACACTTGAGTTCTTAGAAGTTTTCGACGATCTTGGAGTAACTATGGACCCAAAACTTCGCTTTCACATTCATATTAATAAAGTTATAAGCAGAGCAAACAGTACTTTAGGGTTTATTAAACGATGGTCAAAAGAGTTTAATGATCCTTTCATTACTAAAACATTATTCACTTCGCTTGTAAGGCCCATACTTGAGTATGCGTCAATTGTCTGGTGTCCTAGATATGGGTGTTATATTGACGATATAGAATCAGTTCAGAAACAATTTCTTTTGTTTTGTTTACGCAATATATATTGTCATACTAACATTCACTTACCACCCTATGAATATCGATTAAAGCTTGTTAACCTACCTTCTCTAAGAAATCGTAGGATCATGCTTAATGTTTGCTGGATTTATCAACTTATACATGGATTTGTTGACAGTCCATACTTACTGAGTAAAATTTACTTTAATCTTCCTCTTCGACCAAGAACATCTTTTGAGCTACTTTTTATGAACTTTTGTAGAAGTAATTACTTGCAAAATGAACCACTAAGAAGCGCTTGCGGAGACTTCAATTCCGTTTCAGATGTTATATCTTTTAATGAAACCCTACACTCAATTAAACTTAAAATAATAGATTATCTGCAGCACAGCCACTGATTCTCAACATACTCTTCCAAGGATACGGCACTTTTACTGTTGGATGCACCGCCACTGATTCTCAACATACTCTTCCAAGGATACGGCATTTTTACTGTTGGATGAATGAGAGAATGATCTGCATAGTATATATATTAATATAAGTGGCTTATTAGACCAAGTTTGTCTATGTGCCTGCGTTCGTTACCTTTGTCTTAGCTTACTAGGAACTCGGTGTGATAAATAAAAGATGAATCAAGACTTCATCGGCTTTAGAATCACAGAATGAATAATATTGTATATATACTATCAGTATGACGTACCGGGCCTTGTTTGCCTTGATACCTACCACTTTTCTAGATCTCACACTCTGATACTTTGTGCCATATTTATAGAGGTGTTATATGTACAATATTAATATGAGTGGCCAATGAGACCTAGTTTGTCTTAGTGCTTGCGTTCGCAACCATTTTCTTTTCCACAAGGAAATTGGTGTGGTAAATACGACTCAATTCGTCGGATTACCAACTTGCTAAGCCAAGACTTTATTGGCTTCAAGGACAGAACGATATATTTATTTTATACATATTTTCATTCTCGATACCACCGCCTTGGACCCTCTTGAAGATTTATTATTAATGTATTTTTTGCTTTATAATACCTTTACTCATGTTATCTATAAGTCTGTATACTTTAAAACGTTCATGTTTTAATTTACATTACATTACAACTGAACTTATTTTACTTTGGTTTTGTATCTTCATTTAAAACGAACTTGAACTCTATATATTAGTATTATTATTAGTATTATTAGTATTAGTATAATTGGATAATGGATTGTGATTTTAAAATGCTATAAAGCCTAAAAGGCTTAGCAAACAAATAAATAAATATGTTCTATCCATCAAATGCTCAGTCTTCCCCTTCGTCCCGAGTTTATCAAAATAAGGAATGCACGTTAAGAAAATTAATATATTTTACTTCATTTAGGCGATGGGAGTCGACGGTTGTTGAAACAAAAGCGTTTCTGACGGCGTTCTAAAAAAAGGCAGCATGCAATGGCAAACGTCCTGGCAGACTTGGAGGCCTAGGTGTTTTGGTATGGGAAAATACAACGAGTTCGTTATTGATATTTTTTAAATCGTTAGTGTTTATTTTTCATACGCAGCCAACAACAACATACGGCCTAAAACTAAATTGAAAAATTTGTTGAGAGCTTATAAAACGGCAAATGATGCCCAAAATAAAACCGGGGCGGCGCACACACAAATTCCTTTTTAGGAAGACTTTGAAGAAATTTTTGGCGACCGCCCCATTGTATCCAACACAGCAACAATTAGTGTTGGTGGCACTCCCCAAGTCCGCGATGTACTTGCAAGTGCTTTGCCGGTAGTGAAGTACATCGAAGTACAGCGACCTACAAGTACATCTAAAAATAAAAAACATATTTTAAAAAGAAAAATTAAATTTGAAGCGGCAGGCAATGGAAAATAAGAAGCAAATGCATCGCGAAAAAATGATTAAGCTCGATGAGCTCATCAATGTGATGAAAAAATAATGTAACTTTTTATGTTTTTTTTTTTTTAAATGTTGCTGTGCAGCTAAATTGAAATGTAATTGTGTAAGCGTTCAGTCACCATATTTTTCATCACATTGATGACCTCATCAAGCTTAATCATTTTTTCGCGATGCATCTGCATCTTATTTTTTAATTTTCAACTTCAACTTTAAACTTTTTTTTTTAATTTTTTAAATTGTGTCCAACAGGAAATGAATTTTGATGTTTTTATTAAATAATTTTAAATTATTTTATTTTTTGTTTTTTGAAGTGATAACTTCTTTAGGCGCGTTTGGCAATTTCTGATCAGTGATTTTCTCGATTCAATCGTCAGCATACAGTTAGATTCTGCCGCTGCTTTTGTTTGTTCGAACATGTGCGCACTCGCATCGTTGTCGTTGCTACACACAATGTTACGTTTACATTTTGTTATTGTTGTTTGTGTCAACATTTTTATCATGCGTGTGTATGTTTGTGCTTTTTATAGTTTGTACGTACATACAGGGTGGGCCAAATAAAAGTTTTTTAAGAGTTTTTTTATAAAATGAACAAAATTAAATTTTTTCCATGTTATAATACATGCAAAAAATTTACTTTTTTTAGTGCTTGAACCGTTTCCAGATTGTTGGCATAACATCGGTCCTTCACGGTTCCCCACAAAAAAAGTCCAAAGGCGTAAAATCGCAGCTCCAAGGCGGTCAATTGACATTGTCAAGACGGCTGAAAACACAATTTGGGAATTTGGTGCGCAAAAGATTGTGGCATAGGCTGAGTGGCCTATACATCTTATCTAGTTGCGACTGTGAGTGAGGTTGCACTGTGAGCAGAATTGTGCTGAGGCAAAAGCATAACACTTACCTCTGTACTTTTCGCTTATGCACTCGGTGTTAGTCTCTTTGCAATTGTAACTAATTACCCATATACCTTTTTTGGTTTGAAATTTACACTGTAAGAAAATGTCGGGTCATTTTCGTATAGATTTTTGCAATGTGCGTGGACTGAGCACGAATTTTTTCTCGGTTTATGCATATTGTACTCTTAATAGGCCTCAAATAATGGCACTGAGTGAAACCCAGATGAGCGAGGATGCAGATCCACTGGATTTTCATATACCTGGGTATCACTTACTGCCATTGTAGCATATCAGTGCGAGCGAAGTCTGAACGTTACCGATCCGGAGTTTTGTTCCTTGTGGGTGAAGTTCAGGGTTCGCTCGCACTTGATGCACTTTTGCTACGTGTATAGTAGTCCGAATTTAGGGAGGGAGTCCACTTTTAACAAATTGGACTCTCTCTCTGATTCAATAACGCACATTTTGGGGTTGTTCCCTGACAGCAAATCGTTGTTGCCGGCGATTTCGATGTCCACAACTCGGCTTGGTTATGCCATTCGGGGGCAACAACACCTGAGGGACAATATGTTGAGCTCTTTGCTGAATCGAACCAACTGATTCAACTAGTGAAGGAACCAACTTTCATCTCTAGAGTTGGTCTGCAAAGCCACAAAGTCCTAGACCTTTTTCTGACTTCGCATCATGAAAAATATGATGTGAGTGTCCATGCACCTCTTGGTAGTTCGGACCACTGTACCATATCCGCTGCTTTTCCGTATTCTAGCCTATGCACTTCTACGCCTAAAGCCCCGAAGAGGATCGCTTGGTTTTATGGAAAAGCAAATTGGACTGCGTCAAATAATTTTTACCGTAATTTCAATTGGAAATTATGTTTCGCTGATAGAAATATAAATGCCGCGGCTCTAATGGTACAAGAAATAATTTTATTGGGCATGAGGTCTTCATCCCCAATAAAATGAGAAATATTAAACCAAAAGACTACTCCTGGTTTAATGAGACTTGCAGGATTGCAGTCAGGTCCAAAGATGAAGCCTTTCAGAATTGGCGTTCCAGCAAGAATGCTGATACTAGAAGACTTCGCATTGAGGCTAGGAATCGCTGTAATGCAGCTTTAAAACGCGAAAACTTTCTTCACGAAACTCGCATCAGAGAACAGGTTCTTCTCAGCCCCAAAGGGAGCAAAAACTTTTGGTCATTCGTTAAAAGAGTTAAAAATGAGACGTCCTCGTCGATTCCTGCTCTTTTGAAGGGTGACCAAATCTTCACTGACTCGGCTGATAAAGCGAACCTATTGGCTGGAATCTTTGCACAAAATTCCACAATTCCGACAAGCAATCAGCCACCGCCTTCTTTAGAGAATAGATCATCTTCAATGGAGGAGATACATTTTCGAACGAGAGCGGTCAAAAGAGCCCTTGCAAACCTCAACATAAACAAATCTTCTGGCCCCGATGGTATACCACCAATTGTGCTTAAAATGTGTGCTTCTACACTGGCGCGACCATTGCGTAACCTTTTAATATCTCATACAGGACAGGAGTGTTTCCATCTTGTTGGAAGGTTGCCAATGTTCAGCCAGTACCTAAGAAGGGCGATGCCACGAACCCTAAAAACTACCGACCCATAGCGATATGCTCTACGCTTTCCAAAGTCATGGAGAGTGTAATAAACTTCCACCTTATGAACTATCTGGAGCGCAACGAATTGCTGAGCGACCGTCAATATGGTTTCCGAAGGGCTCGCTCAACTGGTGACCTAATGGCGTTCCTCACTAAGAAATGGAACCAATGTGTTCACTTCTTTGGTGAAAGCAGGGTTGTTGCTCTGATTATTTCTAAGGCGTTTGACCGAGTGTGGCATAAAGCTCTCGTGTCAAAACTAATTGCATATGGTGTTGGTGGTAACTTTGCTCGATGGATCACATGTTTTCTTAAGCACAGGTTGATTCGTGTCGTGGTCGACGGCATTTCGTCCAGTGAACATGCCATCGTAGCTGGAGTGCCGCAGGGTTCAGTCCTATCGCCAACTGTGTTTCTGGTTTTTATCAACGACCTTCTGTCGTTGACTCATAACCCAATTCACTCGTTTGCGGATGACAGCAGCATTGTCATTCATATTCTTTCAAAAAACGCCCGAGCTCCTTGGAGATTGAGAGAAAGAGGCTTAATATGAATGACACACTGCTTAATGACTTGCAAAAAATCTTCGAGTGGGGGCTTGCTAATAGAGTTAAGTTTAATGCTAGCAAGACCCAGTGCTGTCTGTTAACTTACAAACGAGTGAATTGCCCCTTAGCACCCCTCAATATGAACGGTGTCGATCTCGCGGAGTCAGATGCTCTTGACGTTCTGGGCATATCAATCAGATTTGATCTTCGCTGGAACGATCACATTTTTGATGTGTCGAAAGAAGCGGCCAAGTGCCTAGGTTTTTTAAAACGGTGTAAAAAATACTTCACTCCAACTGACCTACGCGTGATCTATACCTCATATATTAGGCCGAAAATGGAGTACAGTTCGCACATTTGGGCAGGAGCTTCAAGATCTTAGTTGGAGCTTCTGGACCGAATTCAACGACGTGCGATATATCTGATAGGAGATGAAAACATTTCATCTTCTCTCAACTCTCTTGGGCATCGACGCAATGTTGGTTGCTTAAGCCTTTTGTACAGGTACTACCATGGGAAGATACATTCAAGGGAGATACATGACCTGACGCCATCAGCTCGTGTGTTTCCCAGGTCCACTCGGGCAGCGCACCAAGCCCATCCCTATAACATTGCCTTGATGCCCAATAGAACCTCGCATTACCGAGATAATTCGTTCTTCGGTCGTACAATAAAATTGTGGAACAATCTCCCTGTGTTCCCCGGCAATTTTGAGCTATGTAAATTTAAAACTAATCTTCACTGACACTACTCCATCTTTCCACCCTCCAACTAACTATCACCCTTTTTCAAAATCAACACAATGCTTTCGCATTTATAGGGGGCATCCCCTGAGCGTTGGTTTAGTCTAAAAAAAAAAAAAAAAATTGTTTTATAACTAACGTGAAAACTTAACCAACTTAGAACTCGAAATGTTCTGCATAATTAACTGTTGAAGCAACGGTTTTTTTGCTGTTGCATGTGAGTTGCAATTGTTTTGTCTTGCTCAGAATTTCATAAGATTAGAATTTTAAGAGAAGATCTTGCGATTTAAGAGAGGAATACAGGAAAACACTTGATGGTTTAATTACAAACAAAAGATTACATATTTTAGGAGAGTATTGTTTGTTTTTGCTGCTTTGATCTAAATTTTGTGCGGACTCTTAAAATTTTGTTTTTGTCAATGAAAAGGTCATCAAAATACTATACAATTTTGCCAGTCACGTCAATAGAAAAACCTTTCCTTGCTTTTGTCGCAATTGAAATTCGTACATCTTTATAGCTGAATTACAATACTGCGTTAGGTCGGTCGTGCGCTGATCGTACGTTGCTCTACGTTGTAAGAACTTTACGATACAAGTTGTTAAAACGGACGACCTGAAACTTTGCAAAACATAATGTTGCGCTGACAGATCGCGCTTATAACAATTTGGAGTAGCCAATAAAAGCAGCTATACAAGAAATCCCACGAAACATATCTTTTCCCCAAATAATGAAACTCTTAATCTATGTTGAATACATAAAACTGTTATTTTCTTTAAAATAAACGTTATTACTGTGGATTATAGAGAATAAATTATTAAAGTTTAAAAAATTATCTTTCTTTTGGTATATAATATGTAAGATTTATATGATTTTTTATAGAAGTTTTTTATGATAAAATGATTTTCCCTTGTACGAAATGTTGTACGAAATTAAAAAAAAAAACTGTAAACTTTTGTATACCAAATGAAAGGTAAAATTTTAGGCTTTTAAAATAAAATATATTTTTGGCACCTTAATAATGCAAATTTTTGAGAAAATAGTGGTTTTTTTGGTAGTAAAAAGTAAACATTATATAAAATTGCTTACAAAATTTAACATAATGTTTAAATATAATTTATTTGTAATTTTTCTGAAAGATATTTTAATTATCTTTCAAATGACGCGTCAATCTTTTCGATCCATTGGATAATGGCAAAGATATACATATTGTTTTGAATAGACCTTTTAAAAATAAATAAATAACTGGCCATTTCAGCCCTTGAAAGGACTTTGACCTAGCTTCTTATGATCAATTGTGTTGTGCGTGTTATTAAGTTTGTACACAATTGACCGAGAAATGGACCTACATGCTTAACGCCGACTCCGAACGGCGATGAACGAAATGTTCTTATTCTCAAGAAGCTTTACATGGCATTTTTATTACTCTCTGAGGTTTGCCATTGTCTGCAGAGAGGTGGCGGCCGTACAGAAAAATTATTTTAATTCAAATAATTTTCTGTCGCTGCTGGGGTTCGAACCTGGGTCTCCAAAGTTCTTTGACATAGCGGCCACGCACTTTAACCAACTACGCCACGGACGCCACCTTTTAGCAAGAATAGACCTTTTAGCAAGAAAAAAATTGTAAAATCTATAACTAGTTGAGTTATCGATGTTTTGTTCAGCAAATCATATTTTTTTGCTGTTCTGAACAAAAACACTTTCAAATCGCGGCGCCCCGGAAATTGTAATCGTGCCAATGTTCAATATTATAGGTCCGATTAAAAAATATTTTCAAACAATCAAATGTAAAATCGGGTTTTTTTCGCAGCTTGCTATTCTACTGCACATAATTTTTTTAATTTAATTTCAGATAGCGACGTATTTTTTTATAGTAAAGAAATAATAAGAGAAAATTATATAAAAATTAGTTCTTAGTTGAAAATTAAACACGCTCGTTTTAAATTTTGTTTTGTAGAAACGTAAACGTTTTAAATAACAATATAAAATTTTGTTTTGTTTAATTTTAAAGTATGTTTTTCTTCTCAGTTTACATAAAAGAAAAATAAAATATAGAAAGCAATACTAAAATATAATGCAATAAAAAAAAAAAAAAAAATAAATAAATAACTGGCCATTTCAGCCCTTGAAAGGACTTTGACCTAGCTTCTTATGATCAATATAATGTAATATAAATATAAATAAAGAAAGCAAAACAATAATTTTGTATCGAATATTAAATTCATTAAAATTTTAATCTTAATATTTGAATACGGCCTTTCATTATTTATATTGAAAACAAATTTTTTTGAGCTCTAGGCCAATCATGTTGACAACAAGACAACATGAAGAACAAAGAAGGCAACAACCAACAACAACAACAACAACTGAAAGTCATACAAAGGCTACTGATGAGTTGGTGTAGCGGCCAATGAAACAGTCTGGATAGTCAAGCTGTGTGATTTGCTCTATACAGAGCCGTAGTTGTTTCTGTTGGTTGTTGCCTTCTTTGTTCTTCATGTTGTCTTGTTGTCAACATGATTGGCCTAGAGCTAAAAAAAAAAAATTTGTTTTCAATATAAATAATGAAAGGCCGTATTCAAATATTAAGATTAAAATTTCTGGGAGAGCACGCCCGTAAAAATTTTAAGAAAATAATTAGTTGTGTGTTAATCACATAAACAACAATGTCTTTCATAACAAAAATGGTCTTCACACCATCTTAGGTGTACCATCAGTTAAACTAAATGAACCCAAAAAATGGAAGTGTGGAAAAAGGGAGGAGCTAAACAGCAAAAATAACAACAACTTCAATATGCTCTAATAGCAGTAAACCGCTGTGATCGAATTTCGAAGATGCACATGAATTAAGGCTATGTCTAAAAGTATGATACGATCTAGGTTAACCTTGGTACAGTTTGCATCAAAAGTAGATAAGAACTCAGTTACAAAAATGCAAGCGTTCTCTGCCAAATATAAATTCCGGGTAACTTTCTCCGCATAATTGGCAGTATAAGTAGAACCTAAGTAGCTTGAGTGGATCACAGTGTAAAGTCATACAAAGGCTACTGATGAGTTGGTGTAGCGGCCAATGAAACAGTCTGGATAGTCAAGCTGTGTGATTTGCTCTATACAGAGCCGTTGTTGTTGTTGGTTGTTGCCTTCTTTGTTCTTCATGTTGTCTTGTTGTCAACATGTTTGTCCTAGAGCTCAAAAAATTTTCAATTCATTAAAATTATAATTAACAGAATAAAACTTAAAGAAACTCACATTTATTATACCCACGATAATCTTATGAAAATCTTAGTTTTCCATCGGAATCCATATTAGCATTTCTCAACGAAAATGTAACCCTGCGTTAATATGGAATGTCAAAAGCACGAGCTAGTAGAAAATGTCTCTACTGTAGTAGAAGAATATGAAGTCATATTTTGTGTTGCTTCATAAGAACCCATTGTCTCTAGTCTAGCTGTCAAATTCAGTATTCATTCAGTATTCAGTATTGTAATTCAGCCTTTAATAGCGTGGTTGCGAGCAATGATCCAAAGCAGTGGCGCCGGATGCGGGGGCAGGGTCGTCAATTCCCCCCGTTGCTAGATGAGGGGGCAATAGTGGGGCATTTCGTTCGAAGCGGACAACTGAAAAAAGTGAGGTACTGAAATTCGTTCATATTGGCTATATTTGTACTTCTAGGGAACATGAAAGTAATTACGTAATATTTTTTTGTTTTAAGGTTTAGCTGTTATAGATATGAGATTCGATAGAATTCACCTGCTTGACGGAAGGGTTTTTTAAAATTGTATTTTCATATTGCTGATAATTACTATAATATATTATCGTTTGTTGCGAGCGGACGTGTTTTCATATCGTTCTGAGTGTCTGTGTACTTTTTAAGTCAATAAGCCCTTGTAAAACTATCTTTTAATACATCAAAGTGGCTCACATGTATTTTTCTTTTGTGCAGCTAATGTAATAAAGCGTGTTCTAGTTTTAATTTTTAAAAAAACAATTTCACGATTTTAATATTAAATTTTTCAAGTTGGCTATTTATCATTTAACATGTTCACTCAACACTCGCTTTGTCGTAACATAATAACTAACATCAACTGATATATAACCAAAACACCGGTTCGTTATATTAAATAAAAATAATAAATAACGAAACACACTTGTCCGTCATACAAACACCCAACTACTGCTGCTGTTTTTTCCTGATCTTTGCATTTCTGCCACCCACACTCTTCATCTTCTGCTGACTCTCTCGTGTTCTCTACTTGCTATTCCTTCTTGCTCCCAGTTCTGCGTGTAAACTAGCAACAATGCCGCCATCACCTCGTTGGACACGCCAACAACAACACCAACTTACTCATCGCATTAACAACAAAGATGATGGTACGCCAAAAATGGTGAGTGGAGAATCCTCTTCTAAGTCTTTTCGTGCTCAACTTCTTGAAATGGAGGAGCGGCTCAGTGCAAACTTTAGAAATGATATGCGGCAACTGGAAGATCGTCTCCTCTCACACTATGATAACTCACTCAAGCAGCTGTCTGAAGATATTGCAAGTGTTGAAACTAGAATAGTGATGAAGTTGGAAAATGAAGTGTGCGCTCTTAATTCGGCGTATAGCGAAATGGAAAGAAAAATTCTCTTACTGGAAAAGCAATTGAGTACCTTAAATGGTCGTTGTGATGATCTTGAGCGATCAAGGGATATGCTTCTCAGCAATAATAATACCAATGTCAACAACAACAAGGTTTCTGATTACTCTTCGGATGTCATCTTATTTGGTCTGCCTGCTTCTGCTGATGAGAATTTGAAGAGTATTTTCAATCAAACATGCCACTACATAGATTTTCAGCCTCCCCCTATAAGAGACATATTTAGAGTGAAATCGAAGCAGCGTAACCTAAACTCGATTGTGATTATCAAGTACTTTTCACCGTATGACAGAAATCGAGTGCTCAAAGCATTTGGGGACTTTCGCAGGCGGACTAAATCAGCCGTCAATCTACGAAATGCTGGGTTTGATTGTGACAACAATATATATCTACATGAGAGTCTGTGTGCTGAAACTCGCAAAATCTTGCAAGCTGCAATCGCTTGCAAGCGCCAAAAAAAGATCTACAATGCGTATACTTTTCGTGGTTCTGTGTATATCAGACCGAACAAGAATGTCGATAGCGTTCTCATCAGCAGTTTGGAAGATCTGCACCATTCCTCTCGTCACACTAGCTTGGATACTACGTCACCTGGCAACTAAATATTCATCGCTTATTATTATGTCTGTATTTAATATCTTTTTTTTTAACTTTTGTTTTAACTTTTATATTTTCTTTAACTTCTAGCAACATTTACTTTTTATTTCTATTCTCTCCCACATTTATGCTTCCCTTTTCTTTCTCTATACTCTTCAACTTTCACTTACTTCTCAGTTCTAAATGCTTTCAGTTTATTATTAATATTTTTTTATCTTTATTTATGCCAGTTGTAAATAATACTGATTTTGACGATAAAGACAATCATAAGACTGTGGTTGAAATTATGTGTAGGCAGCATGAAGGCTTAAGAATCGTGTATTTCAATGCAAGAAGTTTAAATGATTTCAAACTGGATTACGTTCGACATGTTTTTGTGGAATCTTCTGTTGATGTCATTTGTGTCTCAGAAACCTGGTTTCACGAGGACATAAGTGACTCCTATCTTAACCTAAAAAATTATAAACTGTTTCGAAATGATAGACAGCATAGGAGAGGAGGCGGGGTCGCAATTTATTGTAAGGAACATCTAAATGTCAATTTTGTAGGTAAATCAAGTCAATCTGATATAGAATTTCTAAACATTGAAATCTTAGGCAATGGAACTAAAGTATTTATTTCATGCGTTTATAACCCAAATCGCACCTGTAATTTGGATGACATTCACGTCATTGTCTAATTGTGCCATTGATTATGAACACTTTGTGCTATCTGGCGACTTTAACATAAATCTACTTTTAAATGACAATCTCACAAGCAGTTTCCTCGACCGTATCTCTGAAGTTGGACTCACTGTCGTTAACACAGTTATGCCCACAAGGTTTTCAAACAATTCTCCGCCAAGCCTGCTAGATATTTTTATGGTATCTGATGCCTCTTCTGTCTTGCTTCTTGATCAAATATCATTTGTATCTGATCACGACCTCCTCTTCTGTACGCTGAATATCTGCCTTGCATCCGTTGTTCCCATAACTTACTTTTCATACCGTGATTTTAGGTCTATTGACAGCAGCTCTTTATATTATGATTTGTCATTAATAAACTGGACAGATTGTTGGTTTCTGCACTCAGTCGATGAAAAGTTAAACTTTTTTGTTGAAAAAATCAATACTCTTTTCGACTCTCACGTTCCCTTACGTACGCGACGCGTCATTAATAATATTTGTCCTTGGTTTACCCAGAATGTTAAAGTAGCACTCAAGAAACGATCAAAGACTTATCGTAAATGGAAGCGCAACCCCACTGCAATTAACTGGAATGAGCACAAAAGAGCCAGAAACGAAGCTTCATCTGCTGTTAGGCTTTCCAAGTCAGCTTTTTACAAGTCTAAGCTACATCCTGCTCTTCCTTCAAAACAGTTGTGGAAAAATTTAAAAAGCATTGGAATCTGCAAAAAGGACATTGAAGCTTGTAAAATAGATCCTAATCAGCTGAATGATTATTTTGTTGCTTCCTCTACTTCGAATGTTATGAACACAACCGATAATGTTGACAGTGATAATAATGATACTGAACCTCCGAACGAATTTCAGTTTAGGGCAGTATGTGAACTCGATGTAGCTCGATGCATAACCAAAATAAAATCAAATGCATCTGGGGAGGATGGAATTTCCATAAAGTTTATTAGGATTATCTTGCCTCATGTCCTTAGTCCGCTTGTCCACATTATAAACCACTGCTTCACAACCTCGTGTTATCCTGATATTTGGAAGGTGGCGACTATTATTCCTGTTGCTAAGAAACCAAACGCTTGCAGTTCATGTGATTTCCGCCCAATAAGTCTTTTGTCCTCCTTATCCAAGATATGTGAGGCACTCATGGCCGAGCAGATATCCCAGCACTTGAGTCTATTTAATCTCATGTCGCACCTACAGTCTGGTTTCCGCCCTGGGCACAGCTGTTCTACTGCTGTGGTTAAAATACTTGATGACATAAGACTATCCTATGATTCGGGCGATTTGACATTGCTTTGCTTGCTGGATTTTTCTAAGGCCTTCGATACCGTTAGTCATTCTATTCTGTGCAGAAAGCTTTCACAACATTTCTGGTTTTCTAAACACGCTGTCCGTTTATTGAGAAGCTATTTGGTAGGTAGGTCTCAAAGAGTTCGAGTGGGGCTAAATGTATCTCTTTTAAAGGGCACATCTAGTGGAGTACCTCAAGGCTCAGTACTAGGTCCGTTGTTATTTACAATGTTTATAAATGACATCTTTAGTAAATGTCACCACGTCACAATGCATGCATATGCTGATGACCTCCAATTGTACTTATCCAGACCCATGAGCTTAGTTAAAGATTTATGCGCTAGAGTCAATGAGGACTTAACCATAGTATCTAATTGGGCTATTGACAACATGCTCATGTTGAATCCCTTGAAATCCTATGTGTTGCCAATCTCAAAAAAAACCATTAATGAAGATCTGCCTCCAATTCTTCTTAATAACGTGAAGCTAGTTTGTAAGATTACCAATCTTGGATTTCAAATAAACTCTTCTTTATCCTGCTGTGATCAAATTAATTCCTGCGTTAAAAAAGTTTATTATGTTCTTCGAAATCTGCGGATGTCATCAAGTTTTGTGCCTCTCGAAACAAAGAAAAAACTGGTATTGCAACTGTTGATTCCAATAATAACTTACTCAGAGGTCGTGTACTGCAATCTCGATTCTCGGTCGTTGCACAAGCTTCTAGTCGCCTTTAATAATGCAGCCCGCTATGTATACGGTTTAGGAAGGTTTGATCACATCTCAGACCACAGTAAAAAATTACTTGGTTGTAACCTGCAAAGCTACCTTGAAGCAAGACATTGCATTTTTCTGCATCGGATCATTTACACACAAAGACCTTCATACCTTTTTGAAAAGTTAGAGTTCTGCAGGTCGAGCAGGAACATGAACCTTATAATCCCTAAAAATAATTTCCTAAACTCAAGTAGATTGTTTTTCGTCAGTGTTATAAGATCGTGGAATTCTTTACCACATCGTATTAAAATTGTTTCCAATAGGAATAAATTTAAGCATTTAATTCTAGAATACTTTTCTTAACTTTCTCTATCCTTCTTCTCTTGCTTTTATTTAATCTTTCTCTAATTCAATATCTGTATCCTATACCTATTTATTTGTGTAATTTTAAGGCTATAATAATGAAAACAATAATTATGTAATTAGTTTTAATTTAATTTAATGTAAATTTTCACGTATATTTATGTTGTTATCTCCACTGTCATAGCGGCATGCAAAAGATAAAATCTTATATGTCAACAATTTTTCCAAATAAATAAATAAATAAAAAATAAAAAAAAATAAATAATAACAAAAAAAAAAAAAAAAAAAAAAAATAAGTCCATTTTAATTTTAATTTTTTTAACGGCAAAATAAAGTTTAACATTTATAACTTTTACCATTAAAATTACAGAATGGGATCTGAATTAGTTTAAGAGATAAATCAATTAGAGTACGTACATGTCGCTCTGAGCGTGATACCTGTCGCTTCTTAAAGCCTATCGGTGATATAAAAACGCATTAAAACATTTTTTTATATTTCAACAATATTTATTATGTATTATTGTCTTACCTGTTTGTGTCATTATAAGGTTATTTGAATACCTACGTTTGTAAAACGTAGAAAGAGTATATTAATTTCGTCACTATACTTGTAACGCCCATAAGGAGGCGTGGTAGGTACAGAAGAGTGCATATATTCTTTTACCACCAGCCGAATCGATCTAGCCATGTCCGTCTGTCTGTCCGGCTGTCTGTGATCACTTTTACAGCCGTAATTTTCAAGCTATCATCACGATATTTAAGGTTGTATCTAAAGAATAAAGATCAAATTCGAAAATGAGCCAAATCGGATAAAAACCACGCCTACGGTAGAATCTCTTAGAATTCAATAAAAATTATTATATGGACTTGATTTTGCAAATAAGCTTAAATATGCACTTTGAGTATAAAAAGGGACCAAATCAAAGTGACTATCAAAAAACGAAACCGAACATTTTCTGTAAAAAGATTAAGACTTTGAATATACTATGGTTCGGCCGTGGGGTATTTTATCTTTGGCCCAGTCGAAGATCATTTATTACTAGTTTAATATCTAAATTTAAAATTAAACGGATGAACTAAAGAAATTTAACATTGACGTCAAACTCATCATTTAATATGTAGATGACATTTTTGCGGTAGTAAATGAAATGCACATAGAAATAAAACATAAAAAAAATTAACAAATTTCAAAACGAACTACAATTCACAGTTGAAAAAGAAGAAAACGGGAAACTACCGAATTTAGACACAAAACTACACAGAATTGGTGACAAAATAATACTTAATTGATACACAAAATCAACATCCTCGGGCCGAATGATAAATTTTAATTCAAACCATCCACTGAAACAAAAAATTAATACAGCAAATAATTTTATTAATAAAGTATTGGACATCAGTGACGTCCATTTTCAAGAAAAAACATAATTTAAATAAGATCAATCTTGTTTAAATGTAAACATAACCTTGGCAATGCAGTGCATTGACTTAACTTTAAACTTATTTTTACTTAACTTGACAATGCAGTGCATTGACTTAACTTTAAACTTCGCTTCAAACGGTAATATGATATTAATGTTTGGACGACGTCATTTCACTTGCACAACAAAATATTAAAAGTCTTACGCTGCAAAAATATGCTGAAACAGCGGGCATTGCCGCGGTTATGATATTCTAAAACATATATAAGGGAAATTATTCAAAATAAAGTTCACTTGTGATCAGTGTGATCAACTATAATCAAGCTAAAGTGTTTTTAATTAACATAATCAAGTTTCGGTGGTTCAAGTGCCAGCCGAAGCAAGCAATCCCAAGTAGTAGTACAAGGTTTATGTTCCTGTACTACAACCAAACGCAAGGGATTTAACATTGGTGACCCCGACGTGATCAGTAGTAAAGGATTACTGGTTCAAGTGCCAATATCCATCGATACTCTGATCACTTAAACATCCTTAAGAGGATCCTTAAACATCCTTTTCGCAGCCGCTATGGCAGCGAAATTGAACATCCATACTTTGTCAAGGACATACATGCAACCATCGGTGCGAAATACAGAGAAGTCCGCAATGACATGGATAACGCGCTGAAAGCCATCAGAGAAACTCAGGCAGCCGAACAACAAAGGGCAGCCGAACAGCAAAAGGCAGCCAAACGACAAAAGGCAGCTGATCAAAAAGGGATAGCCGAGCAACAGAAGGCATCCGATCAACGGAATTCTGCAATCATTCCTGGCAGTTCAACAACAAATCATGGCGTTTATTCAAAAGCAACGTATTGTCAGCCAACTCAGTTGCACAACCTTATTTTGAAACAAACAAAAATAATTGGCATTGTGCAACGCATGTTGACTGAATTATTGAATGATACTAAACAACATTCAGTAAACTACTACACCACCAAGGTCAAAATTGTAGAGCATCATTGGCAAACAGTTCAAGACTGGCATGACCAAATTTTGGAAGTTCTAGATGACATCGACTCAGGCAAATATGATAAATAAAATAAATAAATAACTGGCCATTTCAGCCCTTGAAAGGACTTTGACCTAGCTTCTTATGATCAATTGTGTTGTGCGTGTTATTAAGTTTGTACACAATTGACCGAGAAATGGACCTACAGGCTTAACGCCGACTCCGAACGGCGATGAACGAAATGTTCTTATTCTCAAGAAGCTTTACATGGCATTTTGATTACTCCCTGAGGTTTGCCATTGTCTGCAGAGAGGTGGCGGCCGTACAGAAAAATTCAAATAATTTTCTGTCGCTGCTGGGATTCGAACCTGGGTTTCCAAAGTTCGTTGACATAGCGGCCACGCACTTTAACCAACTACGCCACGGACACCACTCAATATGATATTGAGGCATATTTACAACTAGAGCTACAGACCAGCGACAAAATTCTAGAAATCAAGGAGAGAGGTGAGCAGAGTCCAAAATCAACGACTAATCAATCTCAGCAACATTTGCCTAAGGTGACGCTACCAAAATTTGATGGCGACTATCTTCAATGGAGGCAATTCTACGATCTGTTTACTGAGATGATTTACAAAACACTACTTCCGACCATACAAAAGATGTGGTACCTGAAAACCAACTTGACCGGAGAGGCCGAAAAACTGATTCGTAATCTTTCGCCAACTGAAGACAACTACAGCACAGCCTGGAAAATGCTCCAGGATCGCTACAACAACATGCGTCTACTCACTGCGGCATTATTTGAAAAGATAATTGGACAAAGCAAACATTCGACGGTCAATCCTTCTGTGGCAGCTCTGAAGAGCTTACACGACATAACACGAGAAAGCTTAATGACACTGGGTAACAAAGGGATAAATACAACATTCTGGGATCCAATACTATTACACATTTTGATAAAGAAGCTGGACAAAACCACTCACATACTATATGAGCAATCGTTGAGAAATCCAAGAGAGCTGCCATCATTAGTTGACTTTTTGAAGTTTTTGGAGACGCGATTCCAATCATTGGAGGCGGTAGGTCAGAAGGAAAGACCAGCATCAGCAAGAGCAGTATCGTCAGTTGTAACATCGGACCAAAAGGACAAGAAATGCAGATCATGCAATGATAAGATGCATCCACTTTTCACATGCCCAAGGTTCTTGCAGCTCGCTGTCACAAAGCGGCTGCAGTTCTTGAAAACACATCAGCTGTGCATCAATTGCTTGAAGTCGGGTCATTTCGCAAAAGACTGTGCTTCAAGAAAATGTACTAAGTGTGAGCAGAAGCATAATACATTGGTTCATTTCAATAATAACAGTAGCCATACACAGGGTGAGGGTAACCGCAACACATTTAGTGACGCAGCACTACATTCTACAGCATTGGCAGCATTAAACCAGTCAAAACAAGAAGGATATGTTCTTCTCAGCACCGCAGTAGTCAAACTTATTACCAACAATGGTCAAACCATCGAATGCAGAGCAATATTGGACTCAGGATCACAGGTCAATTTAATGACTAAAAGGGCTGCAAAACAACTGGGATTATCTCTAAAGCCAGCGTCACTACTACTTGAAGGCATAGGCAACGGTAAAAAAGATGTCCGAAGTCGCGTTAATGTCAACCTACAATCAAGGATCCACAGGTATTCCACTCGATTGGAAGCCTTTATACTGCCTCACAAAATATCACAACAACCAACGCAGCATGTGAACACGTCAAATTGGGCGATCCCGAAAAATATTACATTAGCAGACCCACAATTCAATTGCCCTGGTAGAATCGATTTGCTCATAGGAGCAGAATTTTATCACCACTTATTGACAACTGGAAAATTATCGCTAAAGAATGGACTCCCAACCCTACAGAACACCGTTTTTGGATCGATACTCGCTGGAAAAATAAATAACACCACCTCAGATGGAGCAACATGCGGAGTATTCACTAAAAATGACGACGAATTAAATTCAAAAATTGAAAAATTTTGGCAATTGGAAGAGGTACAACAAAATAACAAGGTGTTCACAGCAGCCGAACAGAACTGTGAATCTCACTTTTTATTGAACACCATCCGAAACCAGGACGGCCGATTTGTGGTGAAGCTCCCATTTGCAGAGAGCACATCAGCAATAGGTGATTCAAGGCAAATTTCAATTATCCGATTTTTTTTCACTGGAGCGACGTCTTGCAAATGATATCGATTTAAGGACACAATACGCAGCATTTATGGACGAATACGAGGCATTGGGGCATATGACATGTATCGATAAAAACAGCGTATCATCACCATGTTACTTCATCCCTCACCATTGCGTCACGAGGCCCGAAAGCACCACGACCAAGTTACGAGTGGTTTTCGACGCGTCTGCAAAAACATCGTCTGTCGTCGCACTCAATGATTTAATGTATACTGGACCATCAAATCAGAGTGAGTTATTCTCGATCTTACTCCGGTTCCGTTGCCCAAGGTTTGTATTCACAGCAGATATTGAAAAAATGTATAGACAAATACTGGTCAATGCGGAAGATCGACGATACCAGCTAATAGTATGGCGGAAGAACGCATCTGAAGATTTACGTTACTACCAACTTAATACAGTAACATATGGAACTCGTTCAGCACCGTACTTGGCAACAAAATGCCTACAACAATTAGGCAAAGAATTCATTTCCCAACATCCACTTGGAGCGGAATCCGTCCTTAACGATTTTTATGTGGATGATTGTTTAAATGGCTCGGACAGTTTATCAACGGCAGTTGAAATTCAACGTCAGCTTTCAAAGATTCTTCAAAGTGGAGGCTTTACCTTGCGCAAATGGTGCGCCAACCATCCAAAGTTGCTCCAATCAATCCCAGCAGAAGATCAAGAAGTCAATATTTTTTTTTTTTTTTTTATTTTAATTTTATTTATAAGGTAAATCTCGCAGCATCCACTCTAATCACCAAGCGAACGATCGTATCAGATGTCGCCCGAATTTTCGACCCACTTGGAATCCTAACTCCAGTAGTAGTAACAGCAAAAACCCTAATTCAGCAGCTGTGGCAGCTAAAACTATCGTGGGATGATGAGTTGCCTGCCGAGCTTCACACAAAATGGGCAAACTTTCGTGACAACTTAAAGGAGCTCAACAACACACAGGTGTCCAGACATATCTTCCAACAAGGAAAAAAGAGTTCATTGCAACTGCATTCATTTGCGGATGCATCAGAGAAGGCATACGGTGCAGCCATATATGTAAGATCTGTTTGCGAAAATGGAAGCATTATTGTGCGGGTTTTGTGTGCAAAGTCACGAGTGGCGCCACTAAAGGCGCAAACGATACCGCGATTAGAACTGTGCGCGGCCCTCCTCAGTGCCCAATTGTTAGCACGAGTTCGGGAAGATCTAAAATTAAGGGATGCCCCAGCATATTGTTGGACAGACTCACAAATCGTCCTCGCGTGGATCAACTCTCAGTCCACGTCATTCCAAACCTTTGTATCCAACAGGATAGCAAGGATTCAGGAGCTGACTGTGGCCACCCAATGGCGACACGTTCGGTCTAAAGATAACCCAGCACACGTGTTATTGAGAGGACTGCTGCCATCAGAAATAAAATCATTCAATTTGTGGTTTTATGGGCCCTTTTTCCTCCATGGAAGAATGGAATGCTGGCGAGAAGCCTGCTCAATGTTGCACGCAATAGAACCTACTCTCGAAAAAAGACAAAGGGTTGTATCGTCAAATGTTGCTGTCATGGATGAATCAAGGGACTTTATTTATGCAATAAACAACAGGAGTTCATTCAAATCCTTAGTACACAGCGTCGGATACATGCTACGATTCATAGAACATACAAAAAAACGAAACGAAGATCGCGCAGCACAGATTTCGCTTACCCCGGGCGAGCAAAAAAAGGCGCTATCCATCATCATTCGTGGAATGCAGTCATCTGAATTCGAAATCGAAATCAACGCTCTTAAAAGGCAGAAATGTGTCAACAAAACAAGTCAATTAAGCGGTCTTAACCCACTTTTAGACGATGAAGGAATAATTCGAGTGGGAGGACGTCTTGAATCAGCTGCCATCACTTACGACGCGAAACATCCAGTAATAATTCCATACAACAACCCCTTGTCAAAGCTACTATTGATATGGTTCCACGAAGAACACTTGCATTGTGGACCTCAAACCCAGTTGGCTCACCTTCGACAACGATTTTGGCCTATAAAAGGGAAATCTATGACGCGGTCAATCGTACAGCACTAAGGCAAGGTCTAAATTATTTCACCAAATGATAGGTGGGTTACCCGCCACTAGAGTTCAGCCAGCCCGACCATTCATCAATTCCGGAGTAGACTTTTGCGGCCCCTTCTGGATTCACTTTAAAATTCGGGGAAAAAGGCCACAGAAGGCTTATGTCGCAGTGTTTTGCTGTTTTTCCACTAAGGCCGTACATTTAGAAGTATACATTAGGAAGCGATCTAACAACAGAAGCGTTTATTGGATGTTTAAAACGTTTTATTGGCCGGAGAGGGCGCTGTCAGAATTTGTACTGCGACAATGCGACTAATTTTGTTGGTGCCAAGAATCAATTGGTAGAGCTCAAGGAAGCAATACATACAGAACGGGCACAACACGCAATCATGAGGACATGCAGTGACAAGGGGATTGCATTCAACTTCATCCCTCCAAGAGCTCCTCATTTTGGCGGACTGTGGGAGGCAGCAGTGAAATCTGCCAAAAATCTGTTCGTCAGAAGTGTGTCCACCGCCTCATTGACATATGAAGAGCTAGAGACAATAATGTTGGAAATCGAGGCAATTTTAAACTCTCGACCATTGACTCCGATGTCAGCAAATGCGAATGATTTCAGCGCCCTAACTCCTGGACATTTCCTGATTGGCGAACCACTCACAGCACCAATTGATACAACTGCGGCGCCAAGCATGGCATAATTATTAACAAGATGGAAACTGGTGTCACACCTAAAGCATGCATTTTGGAACAGGTGGTCACGAGAGTACCTGAATGAACTACAATACCGGCATAAATGGAAAGAGTAAGTTAACAATGTTGAACCAGGAATGATGGTAATAATAAAAGAAGACAACTTGCCTCCTCTTCAGTGGCCACTCGGAAGGATAGTCAAGACCTTTAAAGGGGTCGATAGCATTGTGCGAGTAGCTGACATTCAAACAGCAAATGGCATACGAAGACGCTCCATTCACAGGCTTGCTCCACTGCCATTACAGGAGCACGGCTCTAATGAAGACGTTAGTACATCGACTCAACTCAGCCTAAACGTCGCAAAACCTGAAGAAATCCAACCTGACAACGATGGATCAGTAGCCAGAAAAAGAAGAAAAACGTCATCGCATGTCAATTTCATGACCATGATGTCAATACTTTTCATTTTACCAGTTGTACTGTGTAGTTCCATACACATCGAAAGATTCGACCCAACAGCAGGGATCCATTTTGAACATATTGGATCCACTAACATTATTATGAGCGAATGGAATATTATCACTTACTACGATCTTCAGCCACTGCTGAAGGAAATTCAATCTTAAGTGAACGGGACCAAAGTAATGCACCACCTATGCCAACAACTTCTACAAAAAACATTCTGTGAAGATCTTGTTTTACAATTCCAACATACTGAATCTGAATTACGAATGGAAAACAGCTTGCTATCACCACATCGACAAAAGAGAGGAGCATTAAATGTTGTCGGAAATGTTGCTAATTCCTTGTTTGGTGTATTGGATTCCGACTACGCCGAAAAAATGTCCGGAACGATTACAGCGATACAATCCAACGAAGAACATCTCCTTCGATTATTGAAAAACCAAACCTCAATCATTGACTCTACTATCAACATCATCAAACGCGACCAAGGCACTGCCCTAAAGGAATTTACGAAGTTAGAAAATAAACTAACTGAAATAGCAAACTACGATGAAAAAATCTTCCAAATTTTCATATCCTTAGCACTTCAGTTAACCATAACAGCATCGAATATACAGCGGATTCAACTATCAATCATCAACGTGCTGATCAACGTTCATCATGGTCAAATCAGCCCGCTTTTACTGTCACCAAGGCAACTCAAGGTTGAGTTTGACAAAATTGTAGCACATTTACCACCGACGATGCAAATCCCTGGATATCACGAAAACCTTCTGTATTTCTACAAACTAATGGTAGTAAAGGGAGGAATCAGTTTAGTTTAGTTTATTTTATTTTATTTGAAGTCTTTGAATACAAAAATTCTTACAGACTATATAAGTTTAGAGAAAAACTAAAATTAAAAATGTATAGCAAAAGTATAATCTTAAGACTAGGTTAAGTAAATACTATTGACAAAATTCTTAAACTTTTGTTTCGGAGCAAAGAGATCAAAGTCATTAGATTCATTCAACTCATTAAACAGTAACAAAGCCCTTGTAATTGGCTCATTTAAGGCATAGTTAGTTCTACAATATTTTAAATAAAATAATTTGGAAGTTCTAGATTTCTAAATGGAATATGAAAAGGTATAAGTTCCAGAAGAGATTGACAGTCAATTAATCCAGAGATAATATCATATATTAACATCAATGATGCAATTTTTCGCCTGGAATCGAGCGATTTAAGCCCTAAGAGCATTAAACGAGAGTTATAGGATGGCAAAGGGTCACAAAAGTTAATTGACCTCAATGCAAACCTCGTGAATTTTTTTTGTATTTTATCCAGTCTAAAAGAGGTAGACATATAAAAAGGGCTCTAAACAATGGATGCATACTCCAATCTAGACCTCACAAACGCATTAAATAACATTATTAGAGTATGTGGATCAGAAAAGTCATTGCAATTTCTTCGGATAAACGCAAGTAGAGAGTAGGCCTTAGGAATTAGGAAGTTGACATGGTCATGAAACGAAAACTTTGCATCAAAAATAACACCGAGGTCTCGATATGAAGACACAGTTTGAATTTTTGAGTCAGAAAGAGAATAAGAGTTAGACAAAGTATTAAGAGAAAGTTTGGATAGAGTAAGATGAAAGCATTTAGAAAAGTTTAAGGGAAGGCCATTAGAAACACTCCAAGCCAAAAGCCTGTTAATGTCATCTTGCAAGTCATCTATATCTGAAGAAGATGATATTTTTTAAATAATTTAAGATCATCTGCATAAAGCAGAAAGTGAGAGTTCAAAATATGTTTAGAAATATCATTCATGAAAATAATGAAGAGCAAAGGTCCCAGGATACTACCTTGAGGGACACCAGAAGAAGCAACAAATTCGTATGAATTATTATTATTTAAGCAAACAAAAGAGATTCTATCCGACAAATAAGACTTAATCCAGCTCAAAAAAGTCGAATGAAATCCCATATACGATAGTTTCCAAAGTAGTAAATTATGAGACACTCTATCAAATGCTTTGGAGAAATCTGTGTATATTACATCTACTTGATATGCCTGCACGAAGGAGGATACGCAGTACTCAGAAAAAAGAGCTAATTTTGAAAGGGTAGAGCGCCCAGTTACAAAACCATGTTGTTCAGGGCAAATATAGCGTTTTATCAAAAAGCTAAGCTTTACTTTTATTATATTTTATTATATTTTATACAAAGAGTTTAGAAATATTGGATAGTTTTGAGATTGGCCTGTAGTTCGCGACATTATTTTTTACACCCGATTTAAAAACAGGAGTAATGGAAGCAATTTTCCAACATTTTAAAAATGTTCCTTCAGATAGAGACTTATTAAAAATAGCACATAGAGGAACGGCTAACGTATGTGAGCATTTTATAAAAATAATTGATGCAAACCCATCAATATCTTCTTTAAAAGAAGTTTTCATATCCTTAATGGATTCCATAACATCATTTAATGATACTGAATAAGATCCAATATCTGTAAAGACATCAACAGTGTTCAAGGCATTAACGGGTAAATCATCATCAACAGTAAAGTTGGACTTAAAGAAATCAGCAAACATGTTAACAGTATCAGCAATATTCACCGAGCACTTTTCATTATAATACATCGAAGTAGGAATCTGCGAGACTCCTCTTTTAGACTGTATAAAATTCCAAAATGATTTAGGGTTTGATTTAATATTAGATTCATATCGAAAGATATATTGTTTATATAAAAATTTATTCAGGAAATTAAATTCTCGCATATAATGCAAATAGTTTGCTTTATATATAGGCTCATTAGTGGTCTTAAACCATTTTAAAAACTTATTACGCTGATTTTTAAGCTTCTTAAGACCCTTGGTGTACCAGGGAAGTTTATGAGTTGTTTTAGTTGAACGAGGAACACAAGTATTGCAAATATTTAAGACTTTAGTCTTATACTATGTTCATACTGGGAGCTAAATGCGCATTTAGAGCTTAATTCGCATTTATTTCCTTAATGCTTCTCTAAATGCAAATTTAACCATATAAAATTCTGTCAAGTAAATTCACATAAATTCTACTTCAAATGAGCATTTAGCAGTTTGCGACCCTGTTTCGAAGTTTGAATAAATTTTACTCGTTTGTTTTGACAGTACTCGTTATTAAATTCAATCAGCTGTTTGCCATTCGATTGATAAACTTGAACAGTTTTTGTTTTTCTTTTCTTAATTTTATTAATTAAATACACAAAAAAGTCCTGTTCAAAAATAAATAAGAAGATTCCGTTGGTGAAACCCGATTGCAAAGGACTGGCCTGAAAACAACAAATTATAGAAGACGTGCGCCGCTGCGTGGGAAAACATCCTCTCATCCTTGTCTTTAAGGTGCAAAATATGCACAATAATCTGCTGAATGATCTACGACAAGAATGGAAAGCAAACTCAAAATTTCTCTTTGGTAAAAATCATACCATGCAAATAGTTTTGGGACGTAGCAAAGCTGAAGAAGTTGAAACAGGTTTCCACAGGCTTTCCAACAGTCTTCGCGACAGGATGGACTGCCACTGAAACGCCAAAGCAAGAGGTGACTGGACAAAATATTACTGAGCGGTAGAATATGCTCGCAGTGTTTTTGTAGCCACAGAAACAGTGGTATTAAAAGGAGGTCCACCCGAAGATTTTGCACACTCACTGGAACCACATTTGAGAGTTCTAGCGTTCTATAGTGACTACACCGTGTGCGAAGAAGGAAAAGTATTGACACCTGCGCAGGCTCGCATACTCAAGCTAATTGCAAATCATATAAAAAAATCGTTTGGGTTAATTGTGAGTTTTATTTAATTTGTCAATGATACATTTGTTTAATTATTAATAAAGTTGTTTATAAATATATTCAAACAAAAATAATAAATGTCATATTTTTGTTAAAATGTCAGCATTTTCACAACAGAAATAATATTAAGAAATCTGTCAATTTTAATGCGAATTAAGGGCTTCTTCATAGTTTGAACACTTGACATTTGTAAGAATTTTCGAACTTCTAAATGCGCATTTAAAACTCAGTCTGAACATAGTATTAAATAGATTAAAACTTATCTCTGCATTATTACCGCAAAATAAATCATTCCAATTAATATTAAACAATAAATTATTTAAATCAATAAAGTTACAATTATTAAAATTAAACCAATTTTTTACTTGATTACTCTCATAAAATTCATAAAATTCAATATCAACTAAGAGTGCCTTATGGTGCATACTTGAATTAGATATAAGATAGAAACATTCAGATATATCATGTTTAATATTAGGAGATATGTAAACAAGATCAAGCAATTTATTTAAATTATTAAAAATATGATTAATTTGATGCAAACCAATGCTACAAAGGCTATCGATAAAATGTATTTCAATAGTCTGGTTAACATTAGTTGGGATTAATTCACCGGCGATATAAGTCCAGTTAATTTTAGAAAGGTTGAAATCACCCATGACGCAAAGATGAGAGTTATAATCCATAGAGGAGTTTATACCCATGACGTTATCGATATGTGCCGTGTAAATTACATCATCACTATTTGGTGGAATGTATGATGCGCAGATATAAAGAGAGCCAGTTCTTGTAGTCAATCGAACACAAATTTGGTCGAGCAATGAATTGGAATCAATCAGCGGCTGAAGAGACGAGCAATGAATACTCTTAATGGCGATGAGTACCCCACCACCACGAGTTAGCCCAGTTTTAATTGGATCTCTATCCTTCCGGTAGACGTTAAATATATTCAAATCAAAAAATTCACCATCGAAAAACTCGGAGTTTAACCAGGTCTCAATTAAGACATAGATATCAAAATCTTCATGGGATGTAAAATTATGTATAGATTCAGACTTAGTTCTGATTCCAGACATATTTTGGAAATAGCATTTTAAATTTTTATATAACGTGCGCACTGATTGGACTGTGCGAGTTACTTCAATGGTTTTTTTAATCTGGTTCTGTGAAAATTTGTGAACATTGATACCTTAATATTCTCCTGCCAGAGCGATGGATTAAAAATGACATCAATATACTGCTCGACAACTCCGAGTTTAAATGTGACTCTTTTTAAATTGTCAATGAGAGCATCTTTTTTTATTAATTTATAACAGCTTAAGTCTTTTTCCTCAATAGATGAGTGTCTTACCACATAGTCAATTATATCTTGTTCAGACACATTTGGATTAAAGGCACCAATATGCACATATGCCATTTTTGGTATAACATTTAGTTCATAGTTAACATTCTGACCAACGACATATTTAGAACGCTGAGAAGTTTTCTTATTCTGTACTAAATGCCATTCCTCATCATTACGCTCTTGAGAGTTACCAGCAACAACATTAGAGAATGATTTCGAATTAATGGAAGCAGAAATCAAAGCAGATTTTGGAGCTCCAACACTAACAACATTAGCAGCCTCCATACCCGCAAAAACACCTTGCTTAGAGAGCTCAGAGTTGACAGTGGGAGTATTTTCAGCAGGCATAACAATAACATTATCGACAGCATCAGTAGAATTACTAGAAGCAGCAATTAAAGTCGATTTAGGCGCTACAACACCAACAACATCAGCAATTTGCATATTTGCAGTATCAGCCTTCGTGGAGAACGCAGAGTTAGCAGTAGCCAAAGCCCTTATGGCTGACGTTTCAGCAGAAACAACAACAACATCAGCATCATCGACAACATCAACAACAATAGCAGGAGAGACAGCCAAAGAGACACCAGAAGATTCATTAGTAGTGTTCAATGGCAATGCATTCCCAGCAGAAACCGGTTTTCGCTGCCGTGAGCGCGTTTGAGTTGCGCCACTTGTGATGACTGCACTATTACCTATTGGACCACTTGGTTTACGGGCGCGGAGACGAGGCAAATTCAGAGAGGCAGCAATAGAATTAGAAGGTGATGAAGAGACCGGGTCATCAACCTTAGTGCCGAGCGACTGCATTAGCAAAGTTTTTATATCATTAACATCGTTTATTAACTTATTCATAGTTGATAACAAGTTCGATCGTTCAATCAAACATTGATCACAAACAAACGTAATATTTAAGTGACTGTCAATAATTTCACATTGTGATTTATTTAAATTAACACATAACTTGTGATATATATTGGTGCAAAACTTGCACTCAATGTTTTTATCTATTGTTTTTAAGCACTTGTTGCATTTACTGCACTCCATGACAATAATGTCTGATTAGACTCGCGACTAAACAGAGACTGAATCACAACCAAACACGCCATTTTCAAAATAACAATACCCTTAAGGGGACCAGACCAGTTCGAGTTGTATCGATTAATACCAATACCAACTCGTTTAAACAACACTACAATTGCAATCAAACCATCGACTCAATTTCTCGCCGTTACACTGCATCGTGACAAATACTTTCCAACCAGCACTGAAATTCTGCAATCATGTTCACTAGTTGGAGATCAAACATATCTCTGTCCTAACACACAACCAATTTACAACAAGGGAGCAACAACGTGTTTATGTGAAATTAGCCTATTCAACAATAACTCTAAAAAAATGGACGATCAAGTTTGGATTCAAACAAATAAAAATCAATGGATCTTTGCGTTGGCAAGGTCGATTCAAATCACAGCAGTATGCGGAACAGAAGTGTCACAATTTTCACTGGACGGTTCTGGATTTATTCATGTTGAACAAAATTGTATAATTAAACATGAATCTCTTACAATATTGGGGAATCATATACTATCTTCTGTTTCGACCGGATCATATACCAGTTTTGGCGGCATCTATGAACTAGCAAAACCAAATAAACCAGATGCAGTAGTTGCAGACAACATCGAAATCATGGACCTTCCAAATCAACTCCAATCTAGCAGTACTCATAGTTTTGCAGTCGGGTACTCAGCGTTAATATTGGTGGCAGTCTTAATCATCATCCTGATTACAAGGCACCAGGTGATCCCAAGGAAACGTAAACCGCCCAAAGCTCCGTTGCCAGCACCGAGGACAAGGATTGAGGATCCAGAAGCAGACTCGGTTTTTGAAACTACATTCCCACGTAATTGACCTTCAGTCAATGCGGGGGAGAATGTTGAAATGTAAACATAACCTTGGCAATCCAGCGCATTGACTTAAAGTTATACTTATTTTTGCTTAACTTGACAATGCAGTGCATTGACTTAACTTTAAACTTCTTTTTGCTTAACTTTGGAAATGCAGTGCATTGACGTCGCTTCAAACGGTAATATGATATTTATGTTTGGACGACGTCATTGCACTTCCACAACAAAATATTAAAAGTCTTACGCTGCAAAAATATGTTGAAACAGCGGGCATTGCCGCGGTTATGACATTCTAAAACATATATAAGGGAAATTATTCAAAATTAAGTTCACTTGTGATTAGTGTGATCAACTATAATCAAGCTAAAGTGTTTTTAATTAACATAATCAAGTTTCGGTGGTTCAAGTGCCAGCCGAAGCAAACAATCCCAAGTAGTAGTACGAGGTTTATGTTCCAGTACTACAACCAAACGCAAGGGATTTAACAAATCTTAAAGAAAAACAATTACCCCAACCACATCATCAACAACTTTATAAATGACAAACTCACCGTCGAAACACCAAAAAAATACCAAAACCAATAACGGATCAATCTGGCAACGCTAAGCAATTCTTTAGCATAACTTATATTCCAAAATTGACAGACAGCATACACTTACACAGAACTATTTATAAAAAAAAGAAAACGCATCATATATTTGAGTAATATGTGCTGCGAATAGTCGGTTTTCTTTCGGTGACTGCAATTTCACGTATTTTCGTTGGTATTATTGTTATTTTAAACTAAAGTCTTAGCACCATCCTACAATACAATTTATTCCGAATCGATTGTCTTTTTTCCTTTGGAGAATCAAACAGTTTAAAGTGTTATTCTTTAAAAAATAAATTTTATAAAAACATCTACTGCAAATAAAAACACTCGAAGTGCAGCTTTGAATCGCAAAGTTAGTGCCCCAGTAACTCCACTCGGAACTTGCAGCTCTAGACCTGATTACTCATCAACTACACCGACACCTTCTAACTCCGATGCAAGTCTCAACACTAAACTAAATCATATAAGAGAAAGCATCGTTGAGCAGTTAACTGAAGCTATAAATGCGTCTGAGGGAAGAGTAATGCAGAGAATCAGTGAAGTATATGCTGAATTAGCTTATATGAAGTCCACAATTAGAAATGTTATGGAGAAAGTTGCGGTTGTTGAGGCTGCATGCGCTGAATTAAGAGTGCTAAAAAAGAATGTCTTAGAGCTTAAGTTGAGACTATTAAATCAAAACCTAGACAAAGCAAGTGAATCCGGTCTCTCGTCGACGCTGAATGATGAAATGAGAGCGCTTAAAACTCAAGTTGAGACGTATGAAAATTATGCTGTCTCAACTGACATAATTATAAATTGTGTCCCTCTTACTTCTAATGAGAACCTTGCGGAGATGTTCAACAAAATATGCTCCTTAGTGAATTGTAACACGGTTAGGCTGCGAAGTATATTTAGAGTACGTGCCAAAAACAACAACAAAAATCCAGCGGTTGTTGTCAAGCTCTCCTCGCCTTATGAACGCACTACTCTCTTCAAAGCTATTTCCGCGTTTCGCAAAACAAATAATCGACAGCTTTTTTCTCAGCGACATCGGTTGTGGAGGAGGAGGATCGATCTATTTACATGAAAGCTTGAGCAAAACAAACCGCGCTATCATGCTCTATGCTAACCAGCTTAAACGTGAGAATCGTGTTGTTGCTGTATTTTCGTTACGTGGCAATGTTTATGTAAGAGCAACACGGGATGGAGAGGCAAAGCAAGTTAATAGCAAGGAGAACGTTTACAAAACTTTTTGAAATGTTTAAGTATTGCTTTAGTATTAAGAATATGTTATTTTTCTGCTTATTTATAAGCTTTTGTCTTGTTATCTTTTATTTCTCTAGTGTATTTCCTTTAAACATATGCTTTGCAGTTCTTTCTCACACCTGACTATCTCTCTTTTTCTACAATAACTCTTTTTCTTTTTCTAATCAAATTGTGGCCTGTAATTCGTTTAAAGCTGACTTTACTAATGTTTGTTATAAAACCTGATGTGTTCTGATGGATTGTCTTATGGTGCTACGTGTAATTATAAAGCCTTAATTAATATTTTATGTAGTCAGTGTGTTGGTTTAAACTTAGTGCATTTTAATGCACGTAGTTTAAATGGATTTAAGCTGGACCAAGCACGTTATGTGTTCGAAAATTCGTCTATTGGCGTAGTTTGTGTCACTGAAACGTGGTTTAAAAGTGATATTCCCGATAGTTTTTACAATTTTAAAGGTTTTACAATGTATCGTAATGATAGGTGTTCACGCAGGGGTGGTGGTGTAGCTATTTTTTGTAAGTCCGGTCTTAATGTTAAGGTTTTAGATAAATGTGATGATGTTTGTGAGTATCTTAGTGTTGAAGTATTTGGTTTTAATAAAAAAATCTTAGTCTCATGTGTGTACAACCACATCGTAGCATCAGTCCTGAACAGTTTTTCTCATACCTTAGTACTAAAATTATTGACTTTGACTTCTTCTTTGTTTGTGGCGACTTTAATATAAATTTACTGCGAAAAGACTCTGCTTCTGATAACTTCCACTATTTGTCTTCAATGTGCGGCTTAAATGTTATTAACTCAGGTATTCCCACTAGTTACATGCACGGTTGTGAACCTAGCCTTCTTGATGTTTCTTTAGTATCTGATTATTCTTATGTTTTAAAGTACGACCAAATGAGTTTTTTGTCCGACCATGACCTTTTATTCTGCTGTCTTAATATCAATCTTGGAAGAAGTTCTCAGGCTGATTTTACCTACCGTGACTACAAATCAATTGATTTTCCTGCTCTATATAATGACTTATCTGCTATAAATTGGACCGAGTGCTGGCATCTTAGCTCGGTGGATGACAAGCTTAGACTATTCATGTATTATTTAAATGTCCTGTTTAGCCGTCATGTACCCCTACGTTCAATTCAACTTTCTAACAACTCATGTCCTTGGTTTACTAGTCGTGCTATGTCTGCTATAAAAACAAGAAATAAACTATACTCCAAATGGAAAAACACCAGTACAAATGAAAATTGGGACAACTACAGAAGAGCTCGTAATGCAGCTACTCTTATTGTTCGTCAGGAAAAAACTAAATTTTTTAGTTCCAAACTAGATTCTAACTTAAGCTCTAAACAATTATGGACAAATTTAAAAAAATTTCGGGTATTCAGCAAAGAGCCAAGTCAGTGTAATTTGGATCCTAACCTACTCAATACCTCTTTTTTGGCAAATGGATGCCCAAATCCCAGCATTACTTGTAACAATGATGAGTTGTCGAACGAATCATTCTACCTTTCCCTCGTTTGAATTTTCATCAGTGAGTGAAGATTATGTTGCTAAGTGTATAATGAAGATTAGCTCGAATGCAGTAGGGATTGATGAAATGCCCATTAAATTTATTAAATTAGTAATAAACTTCATATTAGCGCCCCTTACCCATATAATTAATCATTGCATAACTTGTTCTCGCTTCCCTGAAATATGGAAAATAGCCACTTATGGGAAAAATAAGATATCTTAGTTACAAAAATATGAGTTTTCATTATGTAGGTGTAGCTTATGTAAATCATTAATTGGCAAAAACAATTTTACAACAAGTAAAGATAATTTTATATGTAAAAAATGTTTGTAATAGGAAATTAATTAATATTAGCCTAAAAGCACATGAATATAACTAATGTTTAATAAATGAAATATATGAAAAATTACGAAAAAGACAAAAACAAAATCAATATGTAAGCATAAGTAAAGAGTTCAACACACTAAAAGACATTTTAACAATACTAAAAAAAGTCCAAATAGAACATACACGCAAGAATATATTAACAAAATAAAATTTACATTAGAAGACGTTTTCAAAACTATAACAAAGGAGTCAAGCACCCAAGTCTTGAAAAATAACATAGATCTATTTCATAAAAAAGAAACAGAGATAATAAAATTTTTGAAGCCTAAAGATATAATTATGGCGAGTTTTGAGTTATTAACTGCGGTGAAGTTGATACCAGAATATGACGGAGACCAGAAGACTCTGTCAAATTTTTTAAATTTAATAGAATTTTGTGGAGATACGCTCAAAGATGAAAATGAAAAAAAAAATTTAGTTAAATTCGTACTGTCAACAAAATTAACAGACAAAGTCAAGAATAAATTACTAACAGAAACCAAACCAGAAATAACAGATCTAAAATCAACATTGATTAAGAATTACAAGTCTAATAAAAATTCACTAAATATTCACATTGAGTTGTCAAGATTGTATCAGGGGAGCACAAGTGTCAAGGTTTTTGTTGAGAGAATTTTGTTGTCAAGAGCCACAAAATTCAATAAAGCAGTTCAGATTGCTGCAGAAGCAGAAACAAGACTAGGACAGAAAAACATACATTTAGCCACAGGATTTAGGTCAAACTATACTAGAAACTATAATAGCAACAGATTAAATAGTAATAATAATTTCAGAAACAACAATAACACAGTGCAACACGAAAAAAAGTAACCATATACGGACACCACTACGTGATAAAAGACTAAAAAAAAAAGACCCGTGTCTCCCAATTTTTCCCAAAGTCATGCACTTTTTTGTTTATGGGCCGCCAAAGATTTGGGGCCTCGGTACCATTTTCGCAAAAAAGTGATCATTTTCTCGGGCTCATATCTTGCAAACCGTTCAGAATTTCGATTTACTCTCTGAGGCAAAGTTGTAGCTCTTGTCATAAAGAACAAAAATTGCGAACATATAAAATCAAAAAAACTTCACCTTCCAGATCAAAATCGCAAAAAATTTAAAAAAATTCGATTTTTTTACCTTTTTTCCCGTGTTCAGGTCCATAGGTAGCAAACCGTTCAAAATTCAAGGAAAAAATCAACTACAAAAATTTACCTAAGATCTCAATAAACAAATTTCTAGAACATATAAACTTCCTGGGAATTATTCTTAACGCCGTTTTTTAATTTCATTTGTTTTTTATTTACTTCAACATTGAGATACTATGCTATCTATTACAAAAATATTAAAAAAAAGTATTCGTATTATGTTTATAATGTTGATAGCCCTGGACTTGCAAATCGCGCTCTCTTAAGTTGTGGATCCAAATCGTCCGAACACACACACTGTATTAGGTGTGTGATTTTCACCGGTCAAGTCCACTTCGTCGAAAAACAATGTATATGCTCTTTTGAATTCACCAGTTAAAAGATTCTTTTCCTTCTGAAATCTTGTAGATGTTTTTTTTTCTGGTTTGATGACCGCAAACGTAGCAAAATAAATCAATTTTTTCACACTGCATACTGAAACTGTCAGTTGCCACTGTTGTGTACGAATTATGTTGTAGCACTTTATATAACTTTCACCGCGTCACTTTTTTCACTTTTGCGGCTACCTAAGCGCTACCTAAACGGTGTTAAAAAGACGAGAGTGTCTTACAAGCATTCAAAGAGTGTGTAATATTTATTTCAAAAGAAAGTATTATACAGTTTCCTTGAATTTTGAACGGTTTGCTACCTATGGACCTGAACAGGAGAAAAAAGGTAAAAAAAATCAAATTAAAAAATTTTCGGCAAATTTTTCACTTTTGCGTGCTACCTAAACAGTGTTAAGAATCATCTCTAGGAAGTTTATATGTTCTAGAAATTTGTTTATTGAGATCTTAGGTAAATTTTTGTAGTCGATTGTTTCCTTGAATTTTGAACGGTTTGCTACCTATGGACCTGAACAGGAGAAAAAAGGAGAAAAAAGGTAAAAAAAATCAAATTAAAAAATTTTCGGCAAATTTTTCACTTTTGCGTGCTACCTAAACAGTGTTAAGAATCATCTCTAGGAAGTTTATATGTTCTAGAAATTTGTTTATTGAGATCTTAGGTAAATTTTTGTAGTTGATTGTTTCCTTAAATTTTGAACGGTTTGCTACCTATGGACCTGAACACGGGAAAAAAGGTAAAAAAAATCGAATTTTTTTAAGTTTTTTGCGATTTTGATCTGGAAGGTGAAGTTTTTTTGATTTTATATGTTCGCAATTTTTGTTTTGTATGACAAGAGCTACAACTTTGCTTCAGAGAGTAAATCGAAATTCTGAACGGTTTGCAAGATATGAGCCCAAGAAAATTATCACTTTTTTGCCAAAATGATACCGAGGCCCCAAATCTTTGGTGGCCCATAAACAAAAAAGTGCATGACTTTGGGAAAAATTGGGAGACACGGGTCTTTTTTTTTTTTAGTCTTTTATCACGTAGTGGTGTCCGTATATGGTTATTTTACCATGACTTAAAAAATTACACACAGTGTAATTATTAACGACAAAACTCAAATAACAGGAATAATAATAACAACAACAGGTTTAACAACATACAAAAAAGGGGGTATAGACAGTACAATGACCAAAGATTTGGACAGAATAACGAACAAAGGGTTGGACAAAACCAATCGGGAAACGCAAGTTTCCCCGGGCAAGCGAACCGGGGCAATTTCGTGCGGCAAAAACGTTAAATTTAGCACGCACATTGTGCACAACAAATTTTGTGACACTCAAAATAAAAGATGAAAAAGAAGTATTCACTTTTCTGATAGACACCGGAGCAGACATTTCGATTTTAAAGAATTATTCAAAACAAATAGATTATAATAATACATGTAGAATAAATGGGTTCACAGATAAAGCTATATGCTCGAAAGGTACGTCTAATATAAACTTAGTAATAGGTGAAAACACAATTAACCATGAATTTCAAATTATTGATGACAATTTTAATTTATCAACTAAGGGCATATTGGGGCGAGATTTCTTGCAATTATACAACTGTAAAATTGATTATGAAACTTATGTTTTAATTATTAATTACAATGAAGATGAGATAATACTACCAATGAACATGAATACGAAGAATATAGGAAGCATAACAATACCTCCAAGAACAGAAACCATACAAGCTGTGGAATTTCAATTAGAACATGACAGTGTTGTGGTCGGTAACGAAATAACCAAAGGAGTATTTTTAGCAAATTCAATTGTACCATCGAATGGTATAAAACATGTCAAAATACTCAACACTAGAGACACAGAAGTTTCAATTGACAATATTATTATAGGAATTTAATCGCTTACAGACTATGAAATATTCACATACACAATCAAACAAAATCATGAAGAAAGACAACGAGATCTAAGAAAAGAATTAAATATTGAAGGTCTAGATAAAAAAGCATAAGAAGACATATTAAGATTATGTAAACAGTTTCAAGAAATATTCCATTTAGAAGGAGAAATTTTAACAAATAATAATTTTTATAATCAGAAGATAGCACTAAATGACACAACTGCAGTATACATAAAAAACTATAGATTACCTCATACACAGTTGGAAGAGATAGATAGACAGGTCTCAAATTTGCTTGAAGAAGACAGAATAGAACCATCGATTAGTCCATATAATTCTCCCTTACTTATAGTACCAAAAAAGGGCAAAGAAGGTAAAACTAAGTGGAGGCTAGTTGTAGATTTTAGATCTTTAACCCTCTGCAGCTGACGTCGTAGTCTGGCAGACACCGAAAATCAAAACTTTGTGCGTACAAACGTAAAATCGAAGGTACGATCTCTACGCTCTCGTTACAAGAAAACAAATTTTGTTTCAAATTTCATTCTTATGTTAGCCTAATAATTATTTGCTGTTATATGGAATAAGGTATAGAAAGTTACAGTCAGTAACTTCATAATAAGAAATCAGTTTAAAAGTGAGGTCTGCTAGACCCCACGTCAGGTATATTGTAAAATTTGGAGCACGTCAGTTGCAGAGGGTTAAACAAAAAAATAGTGGATAATAAATTCCCGCTACCAAGACTGGATGACGTACTTGACAAACTAGGAATTGCAAAATATTTCTCCACTCTTGATATGACCAGTTCATTCCACCAAATACCACTAAATAAAGAATCTAGACATGTAACAGCTTTCGCAACGAATCAAGGTCGTTATCAGTTTAAAAGACTACCATTTGGTTTAAAAATTTCAACAAACAGTTTCCAAAGAATGCTATCGATAGCTTTAAGTGGTCTACAGGCATCAGCTTTTCTATATGTAGATGATGTAATTGTATTTGGTTCAAATCTGAGAACTAGCCTATGCTAGCAAAGCCTTGAACAAACATGAATTAAATAAACCTATAATTAGCAATTGCAATTAAGCAAGAGTTATTAGCAATTCATTGGGGAATAAACTATTTCCGTCCTTATTTATTTGGTAGAAAGTTCATGGTTTACACTGACCATAGACCACTAGTTAGTCTTTTTACACACAAAAATCCTTCATCAAAATTGACCAGAATTAGAGTTGACCTAATGGACTATGACTTTGATATAATATTTAAGCAAGGAAAAATGAACACAAACGCAGACGCACTTTCCAGAATACAAATAGATTCCAACAAACTAAGAGAAATGATTCCAAAATATGATGTTAATGTTATAACGCACGCAATGAAGAAAAATATATAAGAAAATGTTTAATTAAATAGTGAAAATAACTGTGCAAATGCCTTAGACTCAAATGTGGGCATTGATCACCTTCATATCTGGGACTGTGTATCAATATCAGACACAAGGCGGATAAAGAAATTAGAATTTACAAAAAGTATTTAAGAAAATAAGGGTACCCAAAGAAATAAAATAAATATAGCAGCAAACACTGTAGTTGTAGAATTTAAGGATAATTCTCTTTCAGAGGTAAAATTGATTTTGAAAAAGTTAATATTCATGATGAGCAATGCAGATGTTAAAACAGTAGCGCTTCCGAGGAATAGTAAAATTTTTGAAAAAGTGAACGTAAGTGAGTTCAAGGATATATTTAATAAGCTGCAAAAGAAAAGAAGAAATGAAGAATGTTTAAATATTATTTTATATGAACCTCCGAGACAGGTTAGAAACGAACAGGAAATGCACAGGTTAATAGAAGAACATCATAATTCAAAATTAGGAGGAGATTGCGGAATCAGGAAATGTATAGGAAAATTAAAACAGAAGTTTGTCTGGAAAAATATGAATAAAATGGTTAAGAAATTCATTAACAATTGTGAAATCTGCAATATAGTAAGAATAACTAAATACACTAGAGAAAATTTTGAAGTAACGGATACTCCAAACACGTCATTTGAAACAATCACGATTGACACTGTAGGCCCTCTAAGACCATCCAAGGGTTACATATATATTTTGACATTTCAATGCGAACTAACAAAATTTGTTGAAGCATTTCCATTGGAAAGTAAAGATGATATAACAGTAGCAAAAGCAATAGTAGAAAAATTAATTTTTAAATATGGATGCTTCAGAAAACTGTTGACAGACAAAGGAACTGAATTTACTAACGAGTTATTAAAGAATATCTGTAAATTATTGAATATAGAAAAATTTGTTTCGACACCTTTCCATCATGAAACATTAGGCTCAATAGAAAGAAATCATAGAGTACTAAACGATTATTTAATGACAGCAGGTGATAAAGATAATTGGGATGATTGGCTCCCATATTACACATATTGTTATAATTCAATGCCACATTGTAGCACAAATTACTCACCATTTGAACTAGTTTTTGGTAAATTAAGCTCACTACCATGCGAAATAATGACGAATAAAGAACAAATATATGACTTAGATAATTATCTAAATGAATTAAAATTGAAATTAAGATATTCACATGAACAAGCTAGGAACAAACTTGCTAGAAACTAAAAATATAAGATGTCAAAATCAAAAAACTATAAATAAGTCAAATTTTAAAGTAGGTGATTATGTTTTTTTAAAAGTACAAAATTAGAAAAAATTTGAAAAGCCATTTAAAGGCCCGTATAAAATAATTTCGCAAAATAAATGTAATAGCGTTATAGAACTAGATGATAAATTATATGAAATACACAACAATAATTTAGTAAAGTCTAGACAAATATATTAAGTTATTTTAAGATACATAGTTATAAACAGCGCTATAGATTATAAATACATATAAAATGACATTTATTTAAAATTTAAGAAATATAAACAAATATCATTATTTTTTTGGGGGGGGGAAGGATGTAGTGTGCATATAGGCAACATGTGATTCATAGCAGCTAACATATGCTGACTAACTAGACCGTCGCTTATTGTTATGACACACTAGCAGAGCTGTAAAAGATTCATTTTCAGTTTTCATTCTCTTGTTTAAAAATTCAAAAGCTGAACTCTTTTTTTGTAGCATTCAAAGTGTTAACTCTTTAGGCTTAAGTCTTTAGGCTGAGTAAAATTGTTTTCAAGTCATGAATTGCAAAACGTAAACAATGCACACTGAATTGAAATTTTAACGAGTGCAGCCACCGATGGCTTCAGCCACGATGGCTGCAACCATCGATAGTTGCAGCCGAATTGAAATTTTAGTGAATGCAGACGGCGATGGCTTCAGCCGCAAGGATTTGTTGTTGTCTGAAGTTGTTTTGTATGTATTTGTGTGTGTATGCGTGTGTGACTGTTGGGCATGACTGTGATGGGTTGCCATTGGCTTGATATCATGTATAGAAAAAGTATTATATACAACAAATTGTAGAAGTTAATTTTTATACATTTTGTTAATAATATTTATTGTTAATAAGCACTTTATTATTCCAGAAAAAGTCAAAGGAAAGACAAAAGCATGTCACTAAGATCGGCCGTCGAAAACAAATGACAACAAAAATGCAAAATGCTGCTTTATATTTAGTAGTATTTCATGGTAGTAAATAAAATATCCAGTGTTTCAGAGTTGAAAAGAATGATAAAACTGAGTGCATTCATCGTATCTCTTAAGCCTACAAGAATGGGATTGATATTTTTCATAAGTCCCATTCCTTATAAAGCATTGGGTGTGCATTCTTTTATCTTCAAAGAATGATGAATTGTGCATTTGTAATTCATTTGCTCTACAGAAGCATAAGATTGTAATCTGGTTGATGCAGCTTTTGAATGATTTAAGAGTGTGTGCATTCCGAAATGATTCAATTTTTTACAGCTCTGCACACTAGCAACTTAAAGTGTGACAAACTGCAATTTGAGCGACATGCAGAGCAGAATTGGTGTGTGCCCCAATGACTGACTTTTCGTTTCTTTTTGTGCTATGTTTTGTTTGCATTGCATCTACTTGTAAATATCGGTCAAAGATGATCGATTTACACATGTTACCAATATGTAACATATTTCCGAAATTTTATATTAGTAGATTTATATATGTGTTAAGAATAGTAATTAGAATATTATCTAGAATAAGAACAAGAATACCAAAAATCTTGGTATAAATACCAGTAAATTTTAATAAGGAATTCAGACTTGAATTATATCAAAAACAGTGCGCTAGTCGCTCTTTTATTTTCAAGTACTCAAGTGGGGCATTTTAATGCTTTGAAAGTCGGCAAAGCCTTGCTGCAAGTTAACACAAAAAGGCAAAAATAGGGAATTAAACCAAAAATTATAAAAATGCTTTACCGTCGTTAAATACACCACATTTTTTTAAATTGTGAAGTTATTGAAGAAAACTAATTTTCGCTGCGAGCACAATTTCAATAAATTTAAATAACCATTTTAAGGGGGGTTATGTACCCAGAACTTTTCTTTTTCAAAAAATTTATATTTCGTTAAAGCTTTAAGTCTCAAGAATATGTGGTGAAAATTTCAAGTCGATATCTCAAAAAATAACAAAGTTATAGCCTAGTCAGTGAACCGCCTTCTAGAGCGCGCAGTGCTGGCCCTTATTTTCAAACGCGTTTTTCTCGAAACCATGTTTTCAAAGTCGGTGACCAAGATTTCTCGAAACTCAGTGAACCGATCGTTTTGATTTTTTGCAGGCTTATTTTATTCATAATTATCTCGTACTTGTCATAGGATTTTTTTTTCGTTGCTTCGTTCATTTTTATAGGCAAAATAATGACGAATTTTTGGTCGAAAATCGTTAATTTACGTTCGGAAGTCCGCCATTTTGTGAAAAATCAATATGTTCAAAATCAGCTATGACAAGTAAGAGTTCTAAGTATCTAGTTTAATCAAATTTTTCATTTTTTTGTTGAATTTAGCAGAAGCAATCTTGGTCACCGCATTTTCAGAGCGCTCTACAAAAAATGCTGTATCTGTATAATAATACAAAATTTTTTTTAATAAAGAAATACTAAACATACTCTTCAATGTGTATATTTAAAGGTATAAAAACCCTAATTTAAAAATATCCATTAGGTTTCCTTAAAAAAATGCACAAACATGACCTTTTTTCGGCCTCTGTGTATACAGTCCCCCTTAAGTTTAAAGAAATATGTTAAGTAAATATTTTTAGCCCAATGTGTCTTCACAATCTACGTCGTTTTCCTCATTTTTCAATAAAAACTGAGCAAATCAAAAGAAAGTTTGTACATAAATTTAATTTGCTTTTTTGTACCTAAAAATCTTAGGGCCGTTTTCTCAATGTCCGGTTAAGCACTAACCAGAACTTTAACCAGCAGTTAGCAAAAAATCATTTTCTCAATGTTCGGTTAGTGCTGAACTGTCAGTTAAGTTTTGATAAAGTTAACGGCAAGTTGTGGTTCCAGTTAGCTGCTAATCGGAAGAACAGCTGAGTAGAGTAAACAATTTTTTAAAATTATTTTACGGAAAAAATGGAAAGAGTTTTAAGGATTTCGTTTCTTTCTAATTTGAGTGTGAACCGAAATAGAAAAAGGACATTTTCAAATAGAAGCGATTACGTCGAAGAGTACGATGAAGTTGAGTTTATAAAAAGATTTCGTTTGTCCAAAAGCAGTTTTTTCTTGATTTTGGAAAAAATAAAACTAAAAATTGGACAAAAAACTGAAAGGTTTGTAAAATTGTAGTTTTGCATTGTAGTTTAGCATCATTGTTGATAAAATTAATTCCAATCTTTAGGAATCATGCTTTGAAACCAGCAGAAATGTTGCTTTTAGCATTGCGTTTTTATGCGACAGGCAGTTTTATGATAACTGTGGCTGATTTTTGTGGAGTGAGTGTGGCTACAGCAAGCCGAGTCATCAAGGCAACTTCTTTTGCGATTGCTGAACTTTCGAAAGAGTTCATAAAGATGCCAGCAAGCAGCAACGAAATACAAACGGCAAATCATGCGTTCTATAGGATTGCAAAATTTCCAAAAGTGGTGGGATGCATCGACGGTACACACATTAGGATACAATCTTTCGGCGGTGAAGATGCCGAAATATTTAGGAACAGAAAGGGGTACTTTTCTTTCAATGTACAGGCAGTGTGTAACGCAAATTTGGAAATAGTCGACCTCGTATGTAGATGGCCTGGCTCTGCACATGATAGCAACATATTCAACAATAGTCGCATTAAACACAGATTTCAGCAAAAAGAATTCGGCGACTGTTACCTTCTAGGCGATAGTGGATACGGTGTTAGCGATTTCATGATGACACCTCTTTTGCAGCCCAATACAGATGCTGACCGATTGTACAACGAATCGCAAATACGTACGAGAAATTGTATTGAACGCTGCTTCGGTGTATTGAAGCGCCGTTTTCCAGTACTATCGCTAGGAATGCGGGTTAACCGAGACACTGTTATGGCGATAATTGTTGCGTGTACTGTGTTACATAATGTTGCACGCATGAAAAACGATGCAGAGCCGCCTGTTGAAGAAAGAGCTGCGGAATACGATCTGTTTGAAGAAGAGCAAACCAGTAGGGAAGAAAACCATAGGAACAGCAGTACCAGAACAGCTCTAATCCAAGACTATTTCGCAAGGTTGGTTTTAAAATACCGAAGTCAGTTACATAAAAATATTAACTTATAAAAATTTTTGTAATTTTAGATTATAATTACATCCGCCACTTTCCTTTATTATCACATCAAAACAAACCATTTTATTAACAAAAAGTTAATAGCGCAAGACGACTGATGAGTTGGTGTAGCGACCAACGAAACAGCTGTCTAGTCTGCGGTGTGATTTGCTCTATTCAGAGTTGTTGTTGTTGTTGTTGTTGTTGTTGTTGTTGTTGTTAGTTGTTTTCTTCATTAATAGACTTGGCCTCGAGCTTAACAATTTATCTCAATATCGTTGAATGTAAAATGATCATATTAAATTTAAAATCACAGATTTTTCTGGTAAATCCATACAAGTCATATAAATAAAAATATGATATGACAAAAAACCTCCACTCCACCAAGGTGTATATCAGCAAAGCAAGCTGAACCCCAAACGGAATCGTGGAAAAAGAAGAATAACAACAAAAACAAAAAACAAATGCAACTATAAGCTTTGATAACAAAAATCACACAAGACTACTGATGAGTTGGTGTAGCGGCCAACGAAACAGCTGTCTAGTCTGCGGTGTAATTTGTATTATACAGATTTGTTGTTAGTTGTTTTCTTTCAGAAGCTCAACAATTTGTCTTAATAATTGAATATAGTTCACATTAAATTCAGTTGAAAAAATTTATTGAATCTTTCTATTTATAAGGCACATGTACATATATTAACAAAAATTAAATTAATGTAGCTTAAATTAAAAAAGTAATTTAAATTACTTTGCACTTTGAGTTTTTCACATTCAGTTCACTTCTATCTTTCTAATCTTTCTATTTATAAGGCACATGTACATATATTAACAAAAATTAAATTAATGTAGCTATAATTAAAAAAGTAATTAAAATTACTTTGTACTTTGAGTTTTTCACATTCAGTTCACTTCTACTGCTACAAACATATATGAGCACGCCTATATTATTGCGAATTAAAAAAAATAATACTGTTGCCTAAGAGGAAAAAAAAGAAAGTGTGGGAGAAGATTGCCCTGGAGATTGCAACTGGAGGGCTAGAGAGCTGTGGCACCAGTAAAAACTCATTGCATCTGGGATTTCAGCTCGAGCTCTAACTCCAAAATTTGAGTTTTCAAAGATGCGTGTGTTATCTCCCAACGGTGCTTTTCTGCTTCCCAATTGTGCCTCTCTGCCTCCCTATTATGCTTTTCAGTTTCCCAACTCTGCTTCTCTACTTCCAACTTGTGCTTCTCTGCCTCCCAGCTGTGCTTCTCTGCTGACCGCTTTTCCTCATTCTCCCAAAAAATGTGCTGTGTATTGTTTGTTGACTTAGTTTTCCCTTCAGCGCATTTGGGTGACAACTTTTCACTCCTCTTCTTCTTCAATTGAGCTGGGTTCCATGAAGACCAGTTTGCTGAGTTGTTCGAGGAATTAATCTGAAAAAAATAAAGGATAAAAATTACATAATTTTTAAAACTTTTCACTTCAAAATACAGTCATTAAAAAACTGTTATCTTACATTTTCTACCACCTCCGGAGCTTGCGTTAAGTCTTCCATTATGGCACTTTGAACAGACTCATCCAAGTTGTCCAGTAATACAGCGGATCCGGATGCAATGACAGCTGAAAAAAAGTATTTCGTTTAATATTTGTTGGGTTTGTGCCCATTACTTCATGAATGTATAAACAAAACCAGTTTGGTAAAAAGCATATTTTTTTATTTAGACACATTCTTCTATATAAAAAAAGTTTGCAATACAATTATCTTACCGTCACTGTCAACATAATTTGCAAAGCCAGTTGCCGATCGGCCCATAAGTGCAGCTAGCCTCTCTACATTTGGGTTTGTATTTTTGGTATACTGGCCGCCACCTGTCTTATAAATCTCCTTTCTCTCTTCTGCCAAGTTCTTCTTGGTCATCCTCTTGAGGTTTTCGTACTTCTCTTTTAAGTTTTTGGGGCCTCTTTTGATGCCGTACCGAACCTCAAACTCCAGGGCAATCTTCTCCCACACTTTCTTTTTTTCCTCCCAAGCAACAGAATCAGTCTTTTTATTTTCAATAATGTTGGCGTGCTCCTCTGCCAATGAAATCAAGAAATTTTCTTCGTATGAATTAAAATTTGGCAATCGGTTTCGTTTTTCCATTTTTCTTTTTTTCGCGGCACAAAATCACAAAAAACAATTAAAAAAAGAACAGCTGCTTTCTTTTCAGGGCACAAAATCACCAAAAAAAAATTAAACACAACAGCTGACGTGCAGTTTTCACGTATTCACAATTGAAAAAATTCACAATTAATCATTTAACGGAAGGTTACTTAATCAGAACTTGGTGAAACCGAAATTGTTTTTTTAGCTATCGTAAGGTTAGTTATCTCCTGGTTAAGAGCTAGACTAACCGTACATTGAGAAAACGGCCCTTAATCTTCACTACTTTGAAAGATTTTACCTACAAATAAATTCACAGTAAAAGATTAAAAAATAATAAAACGATACATTCGTTTCCACACTACCTTAGAGGTAGAATGCAAGGTGCGTTTTTTTACATGGTATCCCCGGTAGGCATAATCCATGAAAAGATATAGAAAGAAAACAATAATAAAACTACAAGAAAATAAAAGAATGAAAAGAACTTTAGGGATTTATTCCTCCGAAAGCATGCATTTTTACTTACACACAAATTCTTGATTCTTCTTTGATTTAAAGCAAAGCTTTTATTAATTTGGTATTACCCAAAAGTCTCTGCTTTTGCTTTTGGACTTTTAGTCTTTGGTTTAAGCTCTTTACGCGGAAGTATATACAGCATTTAAAAAAGAAAAATTTTATTTCACTTAACAAAGGAATTCTCGTACTTTGCTCAAACAAGTGAGTTTTAAGATTGTGCATTTCCGAAATCTTGTCACCATTAATGCGATAAAATACATTTTCTAATTCCTTGATGTAATTTAGGAATTGAAGAGTAGGTTTTTTAAATTTCCCTTAGAGACTTCGTCAACCCAAGTCCATGAGCTATTGGTGTTATCTCTAAACTCATTTAGGTCGAGTTTTCGGACAATATAGCCTGCTATAAACTCGAGTCCATCACCATGAAGCTCATCGAAGTCCTGCGCAATTATTTTATATTTTCAGCAGTCGCTGCTTTGGTGATCAATCTCTTCGGGTATAATTGAATCAATTGTTTCAATTAACTCTTGCGAAAAATATTTATCAACATTATTTGAATCGTTAGAGGTCCTCGAAGTGTCAAATGAACCAAAGCAATTTGTGGAGTCTTCTTCGACGCTGCCTCTATTGCTTAATATTTCAGTATTTCGGGCTGTGTAATATATTATAAATTGATATTAAATAATTTGATATTTATGTAGTTTATATATATATTGCTGCGTATAAATAAATATTTAAAAACTTATAAACACTTTATAAACTTTAGTTAAAAAGTTTTAAATTTTTTTCATAATATATTCTTAGAGATAATTATTAGAGATTATTATTTTTATTTTTATTATATATATATAATTATTATTTTTTTCGTATGCTTAATTTGACAATTAAAAAGGTTTTGACAATCGGCCAACAGTGTTTTGTGATGTTGGAGAAAAAGGGTATGTTTCAGTGTTTTGTTGTGTAGTTTTTTAGTGAAAAAAGTAGTTTTTAATGGTTTCTTGCCAGGCTAAAAAGAAAAAAAATTAAAAACAAAAACTGACAAAAAGAAGAAGAAATGTTTGAAGTTGGAGAAGATGGAGAGAAGAAAACTTAATCTTGGTGAAGAATTCGGGTCTATAGGACTCTGTTGTTCATTCACTTGGGTTTCAAGTTTCGCGAGGCAGCTTGTATAAACGAAAGCTACAATTTTTAAACGGAATAAAAAAATTTGAAGATATTTTCAATTTTAACCATTTAGCTTTAGCAATGCTAAAGGTTGTATATAACGTTCAGCTATCTGTAAAATTGTCAAAATGTTTTTTAAATTCCGTATTAACAACCGAATACGCAACCTTAACAAAAGACCATTGCAACAAAAAATAAGGCAAGGAATCGAGGAAACAATAAGCTACTAAAAATTAAATTATAATATCACTCAAGTTATCTCTCAAGTAATTTATGCAAAATTTCTGCATGTACGTGAATTCTTAAGTACTTTTTTTAAATTTATTAATTTTAAGAACAACACTTTAGTTTCTTATTATTTACGTTAACTAATATTGTACTTTAAGTTATATTTTGTAACATTAATAATAAGGCCGTGTGCTGTTCGGAAACTATTCACTTGGATGATGAAATTTAGACAGCCTGAATAAGAATATTTGACACTTGTGAGGTGAATATGATTGCCAAAAATTCATGGGGCCCAGGGACTAGTATAAATTTTAACAATCGGCAAGAGAATTTTATACACAAACAAAAATAGAAAAAAACCCTTGTGAGTTAAAAATATAATAGTTAAAAATATTATGCTTCCGACAACATAGCAACCAGAAGTGGTAAATATTTGCGTAAAATACTGTTAATTTTCAGTATATATTAACAATTTTGCAAAATAAATTCAATTCTTGCGCTTATTTAGATAAAATCTTGCGAAATCTAAAACGTCAAAATTTCTAGTTGTCAAAATTTCATTGTCCTTTTGGCATACCAAAAATTACAATTTTATTTCGACACACAACTCAATACATTCTTTCCTACCACGAGTGAAAAGTTTCTGAATAGCACACGACCTAAATAGTAATATACAAAATAGTAATATAGAATATAGTAATATTTTGGCACCGTAGCAGCAAAACGCAAGCACCTTTCTTTTTATCAATTCAATTTCATCAGCTCATCAATTTAAATGTTTATTAATGCAAATAAACTAAATATTTAATTTTTATTTTTTAGTATTTTTATTTTTAATATATATATTAAATGAGTTTTTATTGAAGTTAAGTAAGTAAAAATAGTTTAGCAAGTTATTAACGCACAAAGAAAACGGAGTATTAAAAGTAGCAAATAAAATTAATTGTACTCAATTCAGTACCAAATAGTATGTAATTAAGGCAGTCGTGTGCTTTTTTCGCTCAAATTGCATTGCTCTCATGCTCTCATTTTAAAATAAGCATACCAATTAGAGAAAACGTCAAAAATACGAATAACCTTATATTATTGAATCATGACGTAAAGTATTAATAAATATTTTAATTTCACTTTACTAACAAAACCTTAATGAAAGCTTAAACTTATAGATTTTTCTAAATATGAAATTCCATTATAAATGCCAGTGTGCATGGCGCAGTGTGCAAGAATCAGATCAAATAAAAAAAGAAAATAAAGAGAACAAAAAGTAAAGAAATCATGAATAATTGAATATAAATTGGGAAACTAAAAACTTACCTAAAATGTATTTTCACAGCCTGTATTTCAACTGCATGGGTGTTGGGTGGTCATAAAAGCCACCTTTGCTTCGCAGCGTGCTGAAAAAATGCTCCAGTATATCTTGGTTAAGGCGGTTAGCCAGCACATATTCCAAGCCATACTTCTCCTTGATATATTGGTACAATATGCGAAGGTATATATTGGATACCAAAATACTTCTCTAAAATGGAGCAAGGCATTTTTTTCCAGGACGTATATGTTGCGACATGACTATATCCATTTGGTCTAAAACACCATCTTGGTAAGAAAGATCTCTGCCATAAGGCTTTTTTCCGGGTAATTAAACGTTGCCGTCTTCGAATTGTGAATGTCAAACCAATCGTTCACTAGTTGTATGAAAGCAGCCGTTTCAACTGACATATACATTTCCTTACCAAGGCTATAGCACCGTCGTATACCAGCTGCAATGGTATGAGAGAAAAGCTGAGCAGCCAGCTTTACTTTTTGGCGACCTATGAGTTCAAAACAATTTAGTAGAATATATTACGTATAGTAGAATATATTACGTATAGTAGTCTATATTACGTATTTAAGCATATTTCATAAAAGAGTTTAGAGTACCTGAATTCTTTTCTGTCAAGTGATCATCGCTTAGTTTATATACAACGGACACATCGGACTTCGAAGCCTGATTTGCCAGTTGCTTGATTGTTTGTGGTGCCAATATTTGGTTGTTCACAAGCAGTCCGGTATCGAGGAAATGGTTCCGTATTAGTTTAAGCAGATGTGGTACATCTGCAAACACGAAAACTTTTCCACTCTTATCTATAGGATGTTCGAACCATGGCTTGTCTATGAAACATTAAAAGTGAAAATGATAAAATTCAATATAAACATTTATACTATGAACCAATATTGACTTACGATTGGAGACTTCCAGCTCTTTCCAAAGTAATTGGTTTGTTGGCCTCATATCAGATACCATAGCAACTAATGTGAAGCCAGCTTCGTGAAGTGATGTGATGATGGTGTTCACGATTTTCCTTTTCATCTTACAATCAAAATCGTAAAAGATAGGCAACTTCCACGACGCTTTTAAGCCTCGTACAATCGCAACTTGGGTATATTTCTTTGGCTTCTTAATGCTATTGGATGTTGAGTCGTATTTGCATGCCTCTTGTACTTTCATTTCATCGAAAGATAACTCGCAAAGTTTTTCGTCGTCCGCAAGGTTAATTTGAGACTTCAGGCAACGCAAAGAAAAATCAAGTACTCCTTCGTCGATGTTTACTTTTCTTGCCCATACAGTTAAGGTTACAAAATGGGGCAAAGGAAAACCATTAGCATATAAGTGCCGGTAAGCCCTAGCAGAAGCTACAAGCAAACATATTGCATTGGATATGTCTTCCCAATCCCAATAAATTAATTTTCAGGTTTTTCCAATTTCTTTATTTGCCATTGAGTAAAAATGTTGCTTATGGAAGAATAAAGCGTAGCATGCGTTTGTAATTGCTTGCGGAGGCTGACGTTTTCCTTTTCGAGCCTGTCTACTTTGTCTTTCAGAAGCATTATTTCTACCCGAAAGCTGTGTTCTACAAAATTGTCACTAAAGATACATAAATAAAACTAAAATTCTTATATGTGCTTCAATGGTACATTTACTTGCCTTGTTTGAATGGGCTCTGTTTCCATATGAACCGGCGGTTCCATATTAATTTGCGGTTCCATATTAATTGGCGGTTCCATATTAACAGTCAGTTCCATATTAACAGTCAGTTCCATATTCACAGGCGGCTCCACGTTAACTGGTTCTGGCGTAGGTGCGTGAAGTATTGGCACTGCACCCAGTTGCAGTCAAATTATTCCTGAAGAACCATTAACAAAATCTTTCCATGCGAAGTGATTTTGGCATATAAGATCACAGTTTTTTAAACTAACTCCACAAGCATCGACCCAACGTTGGCGCTTTAATTGGCATAATGGTACTTTAAAAAACTTAAACGTTTTATAATTAAATCTATTTTGGCGCCCGTGGCGTAGTTGGTTAAAGTGCGTGGCCGCTATGTCAACGAACCTTAGAGACTCAGGTTCGAACCCCAGCAGCGACAGAAAATTATTTGAAATAAAATAATATTTCTGTACGGCCGCCACCTCTCTGCAGACAATGGCAAACCTCAGAGAGTAATCAAAATGCCATGTAAAGCTTCTTAAGAAGGAGAACATTCCGTTCGTCGCCGTTCGGAGTCGGCGTTAAACATGTAGGTCCAGTTCTCGGTCAATTGTGTACAAATTTAATAACACGCACAACCAAGGGCGTCCACAGGAGGCACTTGCCCCCCCCCCACCCCCCCTCAACTGAAAAATTTTATATATTTTTATTTCCTATGTGTATATGTAACATTTTTGCTTATATGTTACAAAGTTTTAAACTCTTAAGTTCTGATTTCTTATACTATGTTCACATTACCTCGAAACTACACAGTTAACTTTGAAATTGGATACTTAACTGCATAGTTTCCCATACAAAATCTTAACTATCTCGCAAAGCAGTTAAGTTGAAACTGCGACCTAAACCATCTCATTTTGCTATGCAACACTGTGTTTTCATCAAGAACAAAAGAAAATTAAAAAAAATGACAAGGAAATGTCACATAAAAAAAGCAAAAAAATATTTGAAAACAATTTCTTTTCTTTTGATGATTCGGTTTAAGACCACCAGTTTAGAAAACACTTCCTGCTAATGATGAACAAAAACTCCTACAAGGCTTTTATCACACATATTGTAATATTTTTAATTTTTTTTTTGCATGAAAATTAAATTTTCAATGTGTCTCAAAGTTTTGTGAATCAACGAAAAATTAACGTCAAATAATGACAAAGTTAACTACGCTACTGGCAGTGTAAGCACCAGAAACAGTTACCAAACTGCATAGTTAAATCTGTAATGTAAACATGATATTAGGTGGTACAAAACTTATTTTTCTAAATAGTCTAAATATTATTTGAGAAATCAACACGAAGTTCTTTGATGTGTGAATGGCAAAGTGTATCAACACTTTGTTCCTACCAAAAGTAGCGAGGCGGCCCGCAACGTTTGTTAAAAACAATATTGATAATTTTAAACAAAGTGTCAACGCACTTTGCCAAAGGGAGCTAGAGACGGGTCGGTTTCAAAAAAGCCTCTAAGTCCTGTCTGAGTCCCTTGTATAGTCGTCTGAGTCTAACTATGTCTGTGTCCTTATCTAACCAAACTCAAAGTGAGAGCAAAACTAACTTACTCTCACCGAGTATTAGTTTACTTGAAATGAGAATTAAATCATTCTCATCCCAAGTCTAGCTACTGTCAATTATTTTTACTTATCAAAATCTAATCTGTTCTTATATATAATTGTAATAAAATATAATAATTTACTATCTGAAATAATAAATTGTTTGAATAAATATTAATAAAAACTTAGCTCATCTAAAAAAGAGAATGAAGTTTAATGAATAAAATGTTGGATTTTCCCATTGCTAAGTGGGAGCTTAACAATAGGAACGAAGGAAGCCGAAAAAATATAAAAAGATCTTCAACCCGATGAAAAAAGTGTGAAAACGACCCATTACCTTATGCCTGGTTAAAGCCGTGTAGGCGCGTGGGTTTCCTTTAAGAATTATTTTCTCTTACCACCAAGTAAGCTCATCAGAAGGATTTAAAAATAAAAATTATTCTACCGACCCTCTATAGACTGAATGTTACACATTCGAAAAAAACTAAGGCTAATCAAAAGAAATTTTTAAAATTGTATAAAACATTCATGTCTAATTAAGGTACTATTACCGTCTAGAATGCTAAAAAATAACATATATTCAAAAATTTTTTTTCACTTTCTTTATTATATATGGTTATCAAACTTTTTTTACAGTATTAAACAGTTCTTGAAGAGTACGAAAAAATTTTTTTATTTTTATTTTCTATTAATTGTACATTTAATATAGGGTGTTAAAATTTTCTTCTCAAAAACACTGCTGCTAAAACAATGGCGGACATTTGAAAATGTTTTTCAAAAATCGCCTTTATTCAACCTTTTTTCAGATTCAAAAATTTAATATATTTTTTTTTTGTGGTCAAATTGTGGTAAACTACAACACAGGATATAAAAACAAACAAAATGCTGCAAAAATTATTAATAACGGCCTAGTAGATCCGGATATTAAAAAAAGTCCGCCAGTTAAAAAAACCTAAACTCGAGAAAAATACGTGTAAAGTTTTTTTTACACCTGCGAGCCGAGAGCGCGCTTCAATTGAGTCGTTATATCTCGGCACTGGCTTCGAATTTCGATTTAATATTTTAAACACTTATTATTGAAGGTATAAAGAACCTAAAAATGTAAAAAAACAAAATTTCATTTTTTGAAAATTCTAGACGGTAATAGTACCTTAAAAAACATTAAGCATGTTGCTCTGTTCATAACTGAACGAGCATTCAAGAAAAACGAATATTAAAAAATTTTTAAAACACAAACACAAGATAATCATGCACTCTTTTAATAAATTATACACACACACACACATTCATACAAACAAAAGAAAAAATCAAAAAAGCTATTTTAAATGCTCCAACATATTAACATACATTGCTCTTCGCGTCGCGGCTATTTACTAGATTGTCTTATTGCCAGCGCTAGCAATAAGACGGGCGTGAGACGGCGCGGGTAGGTATATAACGATCGGCCAGTCATCGTACTGGCAGCGCACTAGCCTGTAGGTTGGTTAGCTACTCCAACACACAGGCGTACGTACGCTTGCATTATTAAAGTTAAACGCTTGTTGTTGTACAACAACATGAGTTCTTCGCTACTACTACCGATGCAGCGGTTTTCTCGTTAGGCCGCAACAACGATCGCTATGACGCAGTCACGCCTGACAGACCGTCGTCAAGACAGACGGACGATCCGTTTTGAGCGTCGACTTTTGAGTCACACAAACTGTTGTTCGCACGAACGTTTATGTGGCCGGCTCAAATGACCGCGCTAGCGATAACGGCGACGGTAATGTATAATGTTCACATTGCATTAATCGCCAACGGCTAAGTAGCCTGCCAGAACAAAACAGATTAAACATAAAGGAATTTGCTTGGGTCATCACATGTGTGCTGAGCCAAACTATGCTAACTCGAATCGCGCTAATATTTAGGGCAATATTAAATTACGACAAAGTGTCGTCGACATAGATAAAAATAATATTGCGGAGTCGCTGAGTGAACCGCGAACGAAAGAGGGGTGACGGAACGAAAGGTACCGCCACAATACTCCCCCCCTAGTGTTTTAAAAAATGTTAATATGCATACAATATTATAAAAAATTTATTGAGACACGATTCTAGCAGGAGTCTTAATTCTTCTGCTGCTCCTTGTGATGACTGGCGGTGGCGGGTGTCGCTCTCTTGTCGTGTGGGTGGAACTGGATGGCACTGCAAGCGAACGTTTGCGTCCTGCGGTGTCCATCCGTGGGTCGGAAAATGTCACGACCTTTCGAGATGGTGTTGGGGCTGTTTTTGTCAAAAGAGCATCTCGGTAGTTTGTCTTATTGCCTGACAGTCCCTCGCGGTCCATCGGTGGGCCGGAAAAAGTTGTCGCGGCCGGATTACCTGTTGGCTGGTTGAGCATCGGTCTGTCTTCCGGGTCGCATTTTGGGAGAAAAGCCGCTTTCAGTCTGTCTACTGAAATTTAAGCAGGCTTGCCTCTGCTGTCGATGGTGAAGTATTTGTCCGATCTCTCTAAGACTTTGAAAGGGCCATCGTAACGTGATTGTAGAGGCCGCTGTACCTTGTCGATACGTACGAACACGTGAGAGCAGTTGCTCAAATTCTTCTGCAAGAATGTCCGGAGGGCGTCATGGTGGCTGGCTTGGAAGGGTGAAATTTTCGCCATCATCCTTCTTAGTTCTTTTATGAAATCTGTCTCGATAGGCTTCTGTAACGAAGGAGAGAGAAACTCACCAGGTTAAGTGGTGTACCGTATACCAATTCGGCCGGCGACATCGCGATGTATTCTTTAACTGAAGAGCGAAGGCCAAGAAGCACCAATGGCAGGATTCCGCACCAGTCATCGCTGCCGTGGCACGTGATGGCTGCTTTCAACGTGCGGTGCCACCTCTCTATCATCCCATAAGCCTGCGTATGGTAGGGAGTGGTTCGGTAGTGCTGGATACCCAGTAGTCTGTTGAGTTGCCGGAACAAATCGGATTCGAACTGCCTACCCAAATCGGTTGTAATTCGAAGCGGTACGCCAAATTTTGCTACCCAACCTGACAGCAGGCTATTAGCGACGGTCTCTGCTGTCACGTCAGGGATTGGGATTGCCTCAGGCCAGCGGGTGAATCTGTCAATTATTGTGAGGCAATAGTGGTTATCCCTGGAAACTGGTAACGGGCCGATCAAGTCTACGTTGATGTGCTCGAATCTCTCGCTAGGGTTTTGATAAAAACTAAGCGGAGACTTGTTGTGCCGAGTAATCTTGCTGCGCTGGCATGACGTGCAGCATTTGACGAATTCGGCTATATCTTTCCTCATCTCTGGCCATACGAACCTCTCTTGAATAAGCCTTTCGGTGGCTTTTCTTCCGGGGTGAGCAATGCCATGGATTTTTTCCATAATGCTTTTTCTGAATCTTGCTGGAACCAACGGTCTCACTCTTCCGTGAGCTACATCACAGTAAATGGTTAACTCGCTATTTGGCATTTTGAGCGCTTTTAAGACCAAGGACGACGGAACTGTCGCATCTACCAGCTGGCGAACCTGGCTGTCCTGCTTTTGCTCTAAGGCCAGTTCTTCAAAATTGACGCCTGGCAATGAATTAGTCACCTGACATAGGCGGGAAAGAGCGTCGGCTATTTCATTATCTGTCCCCGGGACGTGGCGGATGTCAGTCGTGAACTGGCCGATGTAGTCCAGGTGGCGCGCCTGGCGAGGTGAAGCCCTCTCTATATTCTGCTTAAAAGCGAACGTCAATGGCTTATGATCAGTAAAAACTGCGAAAGCTCGGCCTTCTACCATATGCTTGAAGTGCTTAATTGACTGAAATATCGCCAGCAGCTCCCTGTCGTAGGTACTATATTTTTTTTGGGCGTCGGTGAGTTTTTTTGAATAAAAACCCAGGGGTTGTGTTACCTCGTTTATTCGTTGTTGGAGGACTGCGCCGACGGCAAAGTCAGATGCGTCAACGTTGAGACATAACTCGGCATTTGGTGCCGGGTGGAAAAGAAGCGTGGAGTTAGCGAGCTCTTTCTTACAATCCTCGAAAGCTGCAAATGTTGCTTGGGACCATGTCAGTGGAGTTTTATCGTTCTTTTTATTGCCGACGATCATGCTCTGCAAGGTCGCTTGAGTTGTCGCTGCGCTCGGAATGAAACGGCGGTAGTAGTTCACCATTCCTAAGAAACGCTTGAGGTCGCGAGCCGTAGCTAGCTTCGTTTATTCATTAATAGCTCGTACCTTGTCTTGAGATGGTTTAATCCCATCTTTATTTACTGTATGGCCTAGAAATTTGATCTCGGACTTACCAAAACTGCATTTGTCTGGATTTACCGTGAGACCGTTCTGGTGAAGCAACTCGAACACTCTTCGCAGGTGTTTTTCGTGCAGCTCCCTGTTTTGGGAAACCACGCAAATGTCGTTTATGTAGACAAATGCATGGTCGGACTCTGAAGACAATATATTGTCGATATGCCTCTGAAAAGTCTGGGCTGCGTTTCGAAGACCAAACGTCATGAACTTGAAGTGAAACAGACCGAACGGAGTAGTAATAGCCGTTTTCGGCTGGTTCCACCGGGATCTGATGGTAGGCCTTTTGCAAGTCGATCGTAGAAAAAATTGACTTACCATGCAATATGTGCGTAAAGTCTTGCACGAATGGAATGGGGTACCTGTCGGGCAGTGTCCTTTGTTGAGGGCCCGATAGTCCCCGCAAGGGCGCCATGATCCGTCTTTCTTTTTTACCATATGGAGAGGGCTTGCCCAGTTGCTATCAGAGGGTTCACAAATGCCCTTCTCCACTAGATATTTAAATTCCGCCTTGGCTGCCTTTAACTTGTCAGGCGCCAGGCGACGAGGTCGAGCGTGCGTAGGCGGGCGTTTTGTAACTATGTGGTGCGTAACACCCGATGTGGTTGCAGAGATGTCCTGTCGCATCACAGTTATATCTTTAAACTGTGACAGGATATCGGCGAAAGGGTTCTTAACGTTAAAAGTACATAAGCTAGACTCACCCTTGACGTCTGGACTCTTGGTGATAGGCTGCGTTGACTGTCGGTCGATCAGCTTATGGGCCCTCATATCTATGCGTAGTCCAGGTGGGCGGAATAACCGACACGTCAGCTCCTGTGTCGACCAGGAACCGTCTGCTCGTCGTAGTGTCGGTGATGTACAGGCGACTCACGTTATTGCCACCAGTGACGCCTGTACTTGGTGGCCGACTAATTAGTTTTTTGATGGATAAGAGCATGGGCGGCGACAGTTGGCAGCTCTGGTGCCGCAGTGTCGATGAAACCAGCAAAGCCCTTTGGCTGACCTGGGTCGCTAGGCTTCTGTTAGCCTCGTTGACGACTTAAGCCGGTTATGGCGGTGCATATCCTGTCTAGGTGCTGCAGAACCGCGACCTCTAGTATTTGGTACATGTAGAAAATCGTCGTCGGAATCTGGTTGAAGTTCGACCGGAGGTATATTCCATCGCCCCTGAGGCCGCCCGCGGCGACTTCGTGGCTGAGGGTGGTCGCGTTCGAACAGTGCGTCTTCCAAGCGATTGAGGCGTATCTCGAAATGGTCTCGCTGTTGACTGGCTTGTGGTTCTGCCGCAGTAGTTGCTACTTGCCGCTGTCGATATTTGCCCGACTCCATTATCTTGTCGGCCTGGGCCGCCTGCTGTGTGAGGCTCAAGTCCACTACTTGTAAGATCGCCTGCACGTCCGTCGGGAGTCTGGACAGCCCCATATTCTGGAGCATGGTCTCGTTGACCTGTGCTCCACCCATGTCGCGCATCTCATTGAGTAATTGAGACGGACGACGGTCGCCAAGCTCCATGTCTTCCATGAGCCGCCGAAGTCGTTCATGCGGGCTATCCCCGAATATTTCGAGGAACCGGGCTTTCATGGAATCATACTTGTCTATAGCTGGTGGTGAACGCACCACGTCACTCACTTGACAGGGTACCTGCTTGGGCAGCGCGCCCACCACGGTGTAAAACCGTTGCGTATCCGATTTGAGGCCTTGCCTCACAAACAAGGCGTCCAGCTGGAGGAACCATAGTTCCGGGGCATCCGTCCAAAAAGCCTGGGCTTGTAGCTGGTGCAGGCGGTGGAGCTCATTGCTCTGGTCAGCTTGCGTCGGGGATGCCACTTCGTTGGCTGGTCGTGGAGGCTCGGACGCGACGTTCTCTGGCTGCCCGGTGCCAGTATTACCGCACTCATTTTGATTATTTAATTTGTTTTCCATTTAAATTTTAAATTGTTAAACACGGGGTCACCAATATGGAAATAAAAAATATCAGAGATTTAAGTCTAGGTACAACTATTTATTGACTAATTACACAATTACACAAATTAAAAAAGGTTTTATATTCGAGTTTCGACGTCGTTCCTTTTTCGCGGTTCACCAGCAACTACTTTTATCATGGCAACATGGACCAGAGTCCATGCCACCAGAGCGCATTGAATAAGTACTGCAGCGCGCAGTATGCGACGGTTGCAGCGCACATACTTAGGAAAATAATACCGAATTTAGTCGCGTCCAACATATTAACATACATTGCTCTTCGCGTCGCGGCTATTTATTAGATTGTCTTATTGCCAGCGCTAGCAATAAGACGGGCGTGAGACGGCGCGGGTAGGTATATAACGATAGCTACTCCAACACACAGGCGTACGTACGCTTGCATTATTTAAGTTAAACGCAACAACATGATTTCTTCGCTACTACTACCGATGCAGCGGTTTTCTCGTTAGGCCGCAACAACGATCGCTATGACGCAGTCACGCCTGACAGACCGTCGTCAAGACAGACGGACGATCCGTTTTGAGCGTCGACTTTTGAGTCACACAAACTGTTGTTCGCACGAACGTTTATGTGGCCGGCTCAAATGACCGCACTAGCGATAACGGTGACGGTAATGTATAATGTTCACATTGCATTAATCGCCAACGGCTAAGTAGCCTGCCAGAACAAAACAGATTAAGCATAAAGGAATTTGCTTGGGTCATCACATGTGTGCTGAGCCAAACTATGCTAACCCGAATCGCGCTAATATTTGGGGCAATATTAAATTACGACAAAGTGTCGTCGACATAGATAAAAATAATATTGCGGAGTCGCTGAGTGAACCGCGAACGAAAGAGGGGTGACGGAAAGAAAGGTACCGCCACAACATTTAATAAGTGTCAATATGATTTTGTAAACCAAAAGTTCTTTATACTGGAGGTTAAATTGAAAAATATAAATTTTCATATAATAACAGTGTTTACAAAGTTTGCACAGAAAATCTCAGGCAACAAAGTTTCATAGATAACATTCCAGGTTCATTTTCATAAACGTGCACACCAATGCATACCTTTGGCCCCCCTCGATAAATTCCTGCGGACGCCCATGCGCACAACACAATTGATCATAAGAAGCCCTTTCAAGGGCTGAAATGGCCAGTTATTTATTTTTTTTAATTTTTGCATAATGCACAGCGTCTCAGCAATTTTTTATTGTTGTCCATTTTTGCTACACGTTTATAATCAAATTAAACTTAACAATAAGCACAAATTTCACAAACTTTGTTCAAATCAAACTAAAGATCACAATAAGCACAAATTTCACATACTTTGATTTGCTATGGTTTTGCTTAAAATGTGCAATCAGCTGTTTTTGACAGATTGAGAGTTCATTATTGTTAGAGAGGTGAAAAATACACTATCACCTTCTTAGTTACACCATGAAGCAGACATAAAGAAGGAAAGATGTCATCGACCTACAACATCAAATTCGTTTGGTGATATCAGTTACCTAAATTTCTACCCCCCTAAATTAAAAAGAAATTTATACGGAAATTAAAACAAAAAAAAAAATAACTGGCCGTTTCAGTCCTTGAAAGGACTTTGACCTAGCTTCTTATGATCAATTGTGTTGTGCGTGTTATTAAGTTTGTACACAATTGACCGAGAACCGGACCTACATGCTTAACGCCGACTCCGAACGGCGATGAACGGAAAGTTCTCGTTCTCAAGAAGCTTTCCATGGCATTTTGATTACTCTCTGAGGTTTGCCATTGTCTGCAGAGAGGTGGCGACCGCACAGAAAAATTATTTTAATTCAAATAATTTTCTGTCGCTGCTGGGGTTCGAACCTGGGTTTCCAAAGTTCTTTGACATAGCGGCCACGCACTTTAACCAACTACGCCACGGACGCCACAAATACGGAAATTAAGCTCATAAAAAACTAATAAAGTTTGGCCTTAAAAGTATTTACATAATTTAATAAGCAAAAAAGTTACAGACGAAGAAAGTGAATATGACAATTGCCAAATAGCTGCCACTACCTGGTTTAATTGTACCATTGTGCCAATTGGTATATATCAGTTGCCGACGAATAATATTTCAATACGATCAATCATTTTATCAATGATAACTGACCCGGACCAGTTACGATCTGAAGGCTTTGCAATAATAAGAGCAGCGCGATACGATCCATCTGCAACGCTTCGTGAATTCTATGTCCCAAAACAAGGCATTATAAATTTCGGCAGCGATTCACACACAAAAATAATTCATTGGGATAAATTCAAAATTACTGAGCCACCTTGCTTACAATTCTTGACTGACAACCAATTAGCGGAATTTGAATATTCAGCCAACGCAATTATAAAAATACCGGATAAAATTAACAAAATTTCCTACCGAAAATAATAAGAGTATTTTATTCATGTCTTACGATTTTCAGATTTTCCATGCCATTCACAAAGTACGTGAACGTTTCGTGCGTGTTGTGAGTAAATCAGCACTCGCTGTCACTGATGAAAAGCAAATGGGTCACATTTTTGCTAAACTAGAAAGCCGTGAGCGTTATAGCCATGAAATTTCAGAAAATGGTACAATAAAATTCTGTTCTAAACTTTGATCTACCGTAACTTTTTTGTTTATTAACTTATGTAAATACTTTTAAAGCCAAACTTTATTAGTTTTTGTGAGCTTAATTTTCGTATAATTTTTTTTTTAATTTAGGGGGGTAGAAATTTGGGTAACTGATATCACCAAACGAATTTGATGTTGTAGGTCGATGACATCTACAGAAGAATTTTAGTACTCATCAATACATTCTTAACGATGTACTACATTTGAAGATCAAACAAAAAAATACAAAGTTATTGTTAAAAAACGATTTCGGCGGTTTTTACAGGGTGCATACGAAAAAAAATTTTATAGCAATGAAACACTCTCGGGGTAAGCTTTCATATTAGGGGCGGACATTATCAACTATTTGTTTTTGTATGGAGACAGACCCGGTCTACGAAACACACAGCTGATTTCGAAAAGATTAAAAGCTAACAAAAGGCTATCTAATATACATACGAACCCTGTGTCGAAGTTTTTGTAGTTAAGAATGGTACTCGTAATATTGCTATTGCTTCTGTCAAATAATGTAATGAACAGTGCTGCAACTTTTAGGAACATAAGTACACCTAATTCTGTTTTTACACGGTAGATTTGTTCCAGAAAGAACCGTGAAAAAGGACATTGATCGTATGAAAAAAATAGGGGATTGGTTCCTTATCTCTAAAACCTATTGAAATTAGTGAAAAACAAAGATTTTTTTAGAACAATTATTCATGTTTATTTTATTAAATCACATATGTATATAATATGTATTCACAGAAGCATAGTTATTAAAGAAAAAAAAAGTCTCTTAGCTGTAGTTCTTACTGTGGCTTCGTTTATTTATTTATTGTTTAAACCAAATGTTTAAACCAAACATTTTGCCAAGAAATGTTGAGCCTTCTCCATTCCGAAGGCGATCTAAAATTTAAATTTTGGTTTCCAAAGAAATAGCTTTACGATTTTATTTTGTATATGTAGTTTTCGACATTTTTTTTTGTTTAGGGATACATAAAATATTTAACAAAATTAACACGTCTGATTGCATTGATAGTTCACAAAATATTAACACATTTCAATTACTTTGACAAGTAAATTTGCTAGTATCTACAAAAAAGGAGTTCCCCTAAATTTGTGATATGAACAATTTCATAAAGGTTAAAATTAAATTTGACAAACAAATTTAAGCCCAATAAAGAAATTTAAAATTTTTAAACCGTGTTAAATCCAACCCGTGTAAAAAAAGACCGTGCAAAAACAGAATTAGGTGTACTAGTACTGTATCGAATTTTGATACGATATGAAATAATACTTTATAAACGTAGATTTATAGATTAAAAAACATCAAAAATTTTTAATTTTGGCGCCCCTTACGTTTGGTGCCACCGGCATGGGTCTGCTCCGCCTGCCCAAAGGATGCTCCTATATACAGAGTTTTTGTTAACTCACGTATACCTTATTGTATCGAGAAATTTATAGAAAAAATTGAATAACAATGTTCATCTGCAAATGAACAACTAAGCTAATATTTGAGGGCAGGTCTGCTTCCTTATAAAGAACATAGTACATTTGAATTAGAAAAAAATGTATATAAAAACACTTCATTATAATAAATAAACAGATTTTATTAAAAATACATTCGACAAAATTTATATTGAAAACAAAATTAAATAATGTTTATTCAATACAAATTTTTATTATTTTTATTATATTTATTAATACTTAAAATTAATGCTGTACAAAAAACTTGGTTTGTTAATTATATGTAGCTCCTGTAAAATATATAATAATTATGTGCATATTAGTAACTCGCAAGATATACATGCTCTTATACTTGCTAGAGGAGGATCAAAAGGAATTCCGAATAAAAATTTATACAAACTAAGCGGACTTACATTATTAGCTAAGTCGATAATAACATTGCAAGATTCCAATTTTTTTGCAGCTATATGGGTTTCTACAGATAGTGAACATATCAAAAATGAGGCCATAAAATGTACGTGAGTTAACTTAATAACCTTTTTTCGTTTTTAACCAATAACATAAAATAAAATGAAACAGCCGGTATTTCAGTGATATCTTGAATTGGTAAATCAAGCTAAGTTATAGATATTTTCATAAAAATCTCATACAGAAAATAACAAAAATCACTCCGAAAAATCAATATCTTACAATTAGTGTATTTTCCCATAAAAATTTGAGCAGAACTTTGTAATTCATCGATTTACTTACGCTATTTTTGATAGTTTTGATGTATTTTGTAGTAAAAATAATATAAAAAAATTTAAAAAAATGCATGAAAATCTGCATTATCGTTGGTACGACGGACAAATATTTCAAATTTTTTTATGCAGATTGGAAGAACTTTTTTAGTACTACTGTTTCTGACCGTTTGTTTCTTTTTTAACAACCGAAACAATCGAAATTTTTACGATCACCAGCTCTGGTAGTTATCTTGACAGCCAAAATATTTTGGGAATTGTTTTAAAATAGATCAAGGTTCCTTTTTAGTCGGTGGCATCGACACCTTTTTTTTCTATGGAGGTCGAGGCACCTTAAGAACACCCTGGAAGGACATGTGGATTTTTATACATAAAGTTAATGCTTCAACGACAATAAGTTTTAAAATGGCCCTACCAACAAAATCTTTAAAAATCACTTGTTTTTGATTATAAAGCTTTTTTAGAGTAAAGGAAAACTACAATGCATTTTATTTAAAATAGTTTTTAATAAAAATAAATTAATTTTTCACAGTTTGAGCTCATTTGGCTTTTACAAAGGTACATAAAACAATAAAACATAAAATAATAATAACTTAAAGCACATATTTGAAATAAAATATAAATTACTTAAAAATAAACTACTTAATTTTAAAGAGATCAAGTTTTTTTCTAGCTGCATATCAACATCTAGACGCAGACTGGTGCTATACGAAAAATATGAAGAAAACAAACAAAAACAAAAAAGAAAAAGGATTAACTAAATATTACCATGCGTCGTCGATTCGACGAAGCATGTTCTTCCAGGGTTAATATGTATATATCTCAGAAGTGCGTTCCAGTTTCGACTTGAAATTTTTGGAGGATAATCAGGAGACACGGAGGATTACAAAAAAGAACAAGATGAACTAGTAGACGTATTCCTATGCTTGCTAACTTATCAAAAATATTTATAAAACGGATGTGCCGATAGATATAATTTAATGGATATTCGTTCATATGTTAATAAAATAAAGTCTTGTTTTTCAGTTTAACCATTATTGAAGGTTAATGCTAGAGTCTTAAAATGTATGTCTAAATGGAGTCTATTCCGTATATAGGCATTCTAAATATATATATACAAATAATACTTATTAACCTCGTCTTAAAGTTTGCACTAGAGAGCTGCATGAATTCATTAATTTCATCTCTCTTCAGAAGAGACTATATATTCTATAGGCTTTGCATCAGAAGCACACTCAATATTGTTCAGAGATCAGCCCGCAAACATGGGCACGGTGAACTAAAAAGTAGGGCGACGATAAACTTATGTTGCTAGAATTTGTTCATAGACTCTAAAACTTCAAAATCTTATCAACAAAGTAGTCGGTAAGCCATGTTTATTTTATTTTTTCATTGCAATTCTATACGGACGGAGCTTGTTTGTTTACATTTTTTTTTACATGGTTTTTGTTATTGCTCTTCTTTCTTTCTTTTTCTGCAGGTTTTTGTTTCGATAGAACTTACATTCCTTTTTTAAGCTTAATATTTGTCAATTGTCAGAAAAGTTATATTTTGCGATTTTGCTGTAGAAAAATCGTATTTCTGCAACTTTTTAATTCTGATTGTATTAAAATGCACCCAATTGTAGATAGTTTTATTACCTTTAAAATTACACCAAAAATTATTGTTTTGCTATTAAATTTATTAATTTTTTTAACATAACTTAATATTATATCAATCTCTCTAAATCCACCCATTCTGAACATATATCATTTCATAATAAATTTATTGGTCTAGTTGCCACGCAGGACAATCGCCAACTAGAAAAACTAGGCTGTATTGTATTATTTCAAAAAATTCAAAACGGATCTTATTTAAAATATTTCAAATAAAAACTTACTTGTAGAAAAAAATTAAAGTTATAGTGTGGAAAAATTAAAAGTGAACAATATAAAACAATACAAAAGAAAAATAAAAAATAAAATTAAAAATAAGAGTGTTTTTTACTACTTGAAAGCTAATTTATAAAATAAACAACATTAAAAATATTTTTAAATAAAACGCAATAACGAAATATTTGTTAAAAACAAAAGAGTTCATATAATATACATAAATATATATATAATAAATTAAAAAATTACCTTTTATAAAAATTATGAGAATATTAAATAAAAATTAAAATATTGAAAACAATTTTTTCGAGCTCTAGGCCAAGCATGTTGTCAACAAGACAACATGAAGAACAAAGAAGGCAACAACCAACAACAACGGCTCTGTATAGAGCAAATCACACAGCTTGACTATACAGACTGTTTCATTGGCCGCTACACCAACTCATCAGTAGCCTTTTTATGACTTTACACTGTGATCCACTCAAGCTACTTAGGTTCTACATATATTGCCAATATGCCGAGAAAGTTACCCGGAATTTGTTTTTGGCAGAGAACGCTGGAATTTTTGTAACTGAGTTCTTATCTACTTTTTGATGCATACTGTACTAAGGTTAACAACCTAGATCGTAACATACTTTTAGGCATAGCCTTAATTCATGTGCATCTTCGAAATTCGATCACAGCGGTTTACTGCTATCAGAGCATATTGAAGTTGTTGTTATTTTTGCTGTTTAGCTCCTCCATTTTTCCACACTTTCATTTTAGGGTTCAGTTAGTTTAACTGATGGTACACCTAAGATGGCGTGGAGACCATTTTTTTGTAATGAAAGACTTTGTTGTTTTTTATGTGATAAACACACAACCAATCATTTTTCTTAACATTTTTATGGGCGTGCTCTCCCAGAATATTTAATATTAATATTTTGTATACGGCCTCTAATTATTTATATTGAAAACAATTTTTTCGAGCTCTAGGCCAAGCATGTTGTCAACAAGACAACATGAAGAACAAAGAAGGCAACAACCAACAACAACAACAACGGCTCTGTATAGAGCAAATCACACAGCTTGACTATACAGACTGTTTCATTGGCCGCTACACCAACTCATCAGTAGCCTTTGTATGACTTTACCTAGAGCTCTAGGCTAGAGTATGGCCTAGAGCTCGAAAAATTGTTTTCAATATAAATAATTAGAGGCCGTATACGAAATATTAATATTAAATATTCTGGGAGAGCACGCCCATAAAAATGTTAAGATAAATGATTGGTTGTGTGTTTATCACATAAAAAAAACAACAAAGTCTTTCATAACAAAAAAATGGTCTCCACGCCATCTTAGGTGTACCATCAGTTAAACTCACTGAACCCTAAAATGAAAGTGTGGAAAAAAAGGGAGGAGCTAAACAGCAAAAATAACAACAACTTCAATATGCTCTGATAGCAGTAAACCGCTGTGATCGAATTTCGAAGATGCACATGAATTAAGGCTATGCCTAAAAGTATGTTACGATCTAGGTTGTTAACCTTAGTACAGTATGCATCAAAAAGTAGATAAGAACTCAGTTACAAAAATTCCAGCGTTCTCTGCCAAAAACAAATTCCGGGTAACTTTCTCGGCATATTGGCAGTATATGTAGAACCTAAGTAGCTTGAGTGGATCACAGTGTAAAGTCATACAAAGGCTACTGATGAGTTGGTGTAGCGGCCAATGAAACAGTCTGTATAGTCAAGCTGTGTGATTTGCTCTATACAGAGCCGTTGTTGTTGTTGTTGGTTGTTGCCTTCTTTGTTCTTCATATTGTCTTGTTGACAACATGCTTGGCCTAGAGCTCGAAAAAATTGTTTTCAATATAAATAATTAGAGGCCGTAAGCAAAATATTAATATTAAAAATTAAAATGCTAAAATAAAGCAACAAAAATAAAATATAAAAATTAAAAGGGTCAAAACTGAAAATAAAAAATTTAAATTATGTATAATACAAAATATATAAATAAAAATTAAATATTAAACCAAAAATTGATTTATTTTATTATATTTGATTTGATTATTTTATTTGAAACGGAGTGGCGTCCATGGCGTAGTTGGTTAAAGTGCTTGGCCTCTATGTCAACGAACCTGGAGACCCGGGTTCGAATCCCAGCAGCGACAGAAAACTATTTGAGTAAAAATTATTTTTCTGTACGGCCGCCAACTCTCTGCAGACAATGCCAAACCTCAGAGAGTAATCAAAATGCCTTGTAAAGCTTCTTGAGAACAAGAACATTCCGTTCATCGCCGTTCGGAGTCGGCGTTAAACCTGTAGGTTCGGTTCTCGGTACAATTATGTACAAACTTAATAGCACGCACAACACAATTGATCATAAAATGCTAGGTCAAAGTCTTTTTAAGGGCTGAAATGACCAGTTATTTATTTATTTTATTTTTAAGTAAATTAAAACCTTTAATTATAACCTAAGTCTGAATCGAAAATTTGGCTTGAGATATAGATATAGATTATTGTCTATAACTTTTGATTGGTTAGAGATACTGAAATAATTTTGTCTAATAAATTATTTTTAAAGCTTGGAAATATAATTTTGTTCTTAGGTGCATTTAAATCCAATAAGAATTAACACCGATTTTTCTATGGTTTTATCATTTGAAATAGACAAAATCGCACAAATATAACTAACTTTAAAGAAAACTTTAAAGAAAATCCTGCAAAAGTGAGAAAGTTGAGCACCAACAAAAAGCATGAAAAAAGAAAAAAATTTAAGAAAACAAGCCAGTCCGTCCTTCCGCTTAGAATCCCAATGAAAACAAAAATAAACATGGCTTCAGGACAACTTTGTTTATAAGATTTTGTAGTTCTAGAGTATATCAACAAATTCTAGCAACATACGTTTATCGTCGCCCTGCTTTTTAGGACGTCATGCCCATGTTTTCGCCGTGCTGATCTCTGAACAATATTGAGTGAGTGGTTCTCATACAACGTCCATAGAATATATAGTCTCTGTTCCAACGGCAATGATTTTGCAGTAGCCGATCAAACCAATGCCAAACACTATACGATGTGTGCTTCGATTTCAGCGGTACATACCCAAGAATAATAGAAAAATAGATTGCGCAGATCGTAAAAATAATTTTCAACGATCTGCGCATCTGCGTCATGATAGACTTACGATATGAGCTTACTATATGGCTTTCTGTCAAGTCTTGTTCAGAATGTAAACAAATATGAAGCAAGCCTGTAAGTAGTGGCATAAAATTGTGAATATGATAGAATAAACAAGTTTTTCCTCCGTTTTATCTATATCTATGTATACCTATATCTTCTATATCTATATCTATCTATATCTATCTATATCTATATCTATATCTTTATCTATATCTATATCTATATCTATATCTATATCTATATCTATATCTATATCTATATCTATCTATATCTATATCTATATGTAACGATCGACTACTGCTTAGTGTAGCTCCAGCACAACTTTATTTCGAAGATGCTATAATTCTTGTTATGTTTAAAATATTCTTAATTTTATACAAGAGATATTGTATTGAGTTACTTTACCTTTGAGTTTACTTTATATACGAAGAAGAAGAAATCCAAAGTTAAGAGCATCACTTGTCCCTAGGCATGAGTGGACGCTCAAAGCTTTGGCTTTCATTCAAATTCTTTTAATTGTTAAGTTTAAAGAAAGTTTTGTTTTACATATAACTCTCGTTGTTTTACTCAGCTGCATCACCAACATTACGCTAAGCTTTACATTGGCGCCCAACGGGTTCTTTTTTCTTTGATCTCTATGTCGTTGTTGTAAAATTTTACAAAAACTTAAATGCATAGAGCCGAAGGCAAAAGCTGAACTCACTAACATAGAAAAAGCTTTTTATTGGCTTTAATGTTGTTGGTGTAATATTGTAAGAACAATTCACACATGACATCGATTTAAGAGTAAACAACGTCATCTCTTACCCATTTAATTATTGCGTTTCGAACTAAGCAAGAACCGGTTATGAGTGGGATTAACAGTAGGATAGTAGAGTGATTAAAATTAAAAATTGCAAAAACGATTCACTGTACTCTGGGCAAACAAACAACACGGACGTCTTTGTAAGTTTTTCTACATCATATATAATTATAATTATTTTTTTTCAGCCACGTGCATCTAAAAAAATTTTATTTGGTAATTTATATACATACATCAACTGCAGCGTATATATGTCGATTCTAAAATTTAATTCGACGGCTGAGTTTACCGCATGTCAAAATTTGGAATCCGATGATTGCTAATCTTCCAACGTAATTTCATAAAAAACATATACATATTATTTAGTACATAAATATTTGCACTGTGCAAAAAGAAATGTTGAGCCTTCTCCATTCCGAAGGCGATCTACAATTTAAATTTTGGTTTCCAAAGAAATAGCTTTACGATTTTATTTTGTATATGTAGTTTTCGACATTTTTTTTTGTTTAGGGATACATAAAATATTTAACAAAATTAACACGTCTGATTGCATTGATAGTTCACAAAATATTAACACATTTCAATTACTTTGACAAGTAAATTTGCTAGTATCTACAAAAAAGGAGTTCCCCTAAATTTGTGATATGAACAATTTCATAAAGGTTAAAATTAAATTTGACAAACAAATTTAAGCCCAATAAAGAAATTTAAAATTTTTAAACCGTGTTAAATCCAACCCGTGTAAAAAAAGACCGTGCAAAAACAGAATTAGGTGTACTAGTACTGTATCGAATTTTGATACGATATGAAATAATACTTTATAATCGTAGATTTATAGATTAAAAAACATCAAAAATTTTTAATTTTGGCGCCCCTTACGTTTGGTGCCACCGGCATGGGTCTGCTCCGCCTGCCCAAAGGATGCTCCTATATACAGAGTTTTTGTTAACTCACGTATACCTTATTGTATCGAGAAATTTATAGAAAAAATTGAATAACAATGTTCATCTGCAAATGAACAACTAAGCTAATATTTGAGGGCAGGTCTGCTTCCTTATAAAGAACATAGTACATTTGAATTAGAAAAAAATGTATATAAAAACACTTCATTATAATAAATAAACAGATTTTATTAAAAATACATTCGACAAAATTTATATTGAAAACAAAATTAAATAATGTTTATTCAATACAAATTTTTATTATTTTTATTATATTTATTAATACTTAAAATTAATGCTGTACAAAAAACTTGGTTTGTTAATTATATGTAGCTCCTGTAAAATCTATATATATAAAAAAGGAGTATATGTTTGTAAGGCCGCAATAGACTCCTAAACTACTTATCCGATTAGCATGAAAATTTGTATATAGAAGTTTTTTGGTACGGTGCGTGTTCGTGGGCTATCAATTTTGATCCACCTTGAACACCAGAGGGCGCTGTAGTACAAATTTTTTACAAAACTGCCTAAAACTCATAAACTGCTAATGCGATTAGAATGAAAAGTGATATACAGTGGGTTTCATATACGTTGAGTGTTTTGCTGCTATCGTTTTTGACCTATCTTGAACACCAGAGGGCGCTATAGTACAAATTTTTTACAAAACTACCTAAAACTCCCAAACCGCTTATGCGATTAGAATAAAAATTGGTACATAGTAGTTTTCAAGTACGATGAGTTGTTTAACACTATCTTCTTTGACCCACCTTGGACACCAGATGGTGCTGTAGTACAAATTTTTTACAAAATAGCATATTTTTAGTTGTTTTCTCAGATTACATATGCAAATATTTACAAAATATAAAATATTTCTTAAATTTAGTAAAACAAAAAAAATTTCCGTTATTTTGACATCAAAAACATGAACATATCTTGAAAACTATGAAAAATTTTACTACAACGATATTTAATGCAACATCGTTACACAAAATTACGAAAAAAACAATCAGATATTCAATTTTGTGACTTTCGATTCAAATATCTCCGCTGCTTTTTTATATATTGTGTTAAATTTTTTTTTGTCTTAAAGCTTCATCAAAATACTATGAAAACCTTCTTGCAAAAATACCGTTAGTGGAGTAAATATATTTTAAATATTTTTTTCAAAAAAGGTCTGAAATATTGGAGTTTTCCTCAAAAACAGACTGAAAAATTATTTTTGTTGTAAAAATAATTTAAACTCAAATTCACAAACTTTTAACTCTATTTAAAAGTTATAACATTTGTAAGTAAAAGTTGTTTCAATTTTACGCAAAAATTAAAAACCATTTTTGTGATTCAAAAAACTAGGCCTACCCCTTGAATTTTTCGAACAAAATTTTTTTTTCCAATATTGTGTTTTTATATTTTTGAAAAAATATACAAGCTAAAAAATTAATTTATTAGGAAAAATTATCTAAGTATCTCTGGCCAATCGAAAGTTATAGCCAATAATGTTTATCCAAAATATATATACAAAAAGCAAAATGATGTCTGTGTGTTGGCTGGAAACTTTAAAATTGCTGAGTCGATAGAACTGAAATTTTGGCAGTACATTTTTTTCAAGCACAAGATGGTTTTAATTTCTGTCACACCCCTTTTACCGCCCACAAATCAATAAAAATGCTATATTTCCTATGGTTTTCGTCGATTTGGCTACATTTTGGTAATTTAGTTTGTATGCTCACTGTCGGCAACTGTACTAAAACTGGATAATGTCCATCTACTAGAAAACTGGGACGGGCATTATATAAGGGGGTGTGGCTCCGCCCATACAATTAAAATTTGTATTATCGAATAGCTTTGAAAGTAAAAGTAGCAGTATTTACATACAAACTCAATTCGAGTTACTATTTAAACTGTAACTGTAACTGGGAAACTGTAACGGGCAGTGGAAAATGACAGTGGTGTTAAACTATGGGTCTAAGAAAAGTTTCGAATATAATTATTATGTTGCGATATAATTGCTGGGTGCAGCAACGCGCGCCGGGAAAAGCTAGTATATAATAATTATGTGCATATTAGTAACTCGCAAGATATACATGCTCTTATACTTGCTAGAGGAGGATCAAAAGGAATTCCGAATAAAAATTTATACAAACTAAGCGGACTTACATTATTAGCTAAGTCGATAATAACATTGCAAGATTCCAATTTTTTTGCAGCTATATGGGTTTCTACAGATAGTGAACATATCAAAAATGAGGCCATAAAATGTACGTGAGTTAACTTAATAACCTTTTTTCGTTTTTAACCAATAACATAAAATAAAATGAAACAGCCGGTATTTCAGTGATATCTTGAATTGGTAAATCAAGCTAAGTTATAGATATTTTCATAAAAATCTCATACAGAAAATAACAAAAATCACTCCGAAAAATCAATATCTTACAATTAGTGTATTTTCCCATAAAAATTTGAGCAGAACTTTGTAATTCATCGATTTACTTACGCTATTTTTGATAGTTTTGATGTATTTTGTAGTAAAAATAATATAAAAAAATTTAAAAAAATGCATGAAAATCTGCATTATCGTTGGTACGACGGACAAATATTTCAAATTTTTTTATGCAGATTGGAAGAACTTTTTTAGTACTACTGTTTCTGACCGTTTGTTTCTTTTTTAACAACCGAAACAATCGAAATTTTTACGATCACCAGCTCTGGTAGTTATCTTGACAGCCAAAATATTTTGGGAATTGTTTTAAAATAGATCAAGGTTCCTTTTTAGTCGGTGGCATCGACACCTTTTTTTTCTATGGAGGTCGAGGCACCTTAAGAACACCCTGGAAGGACATGTGGATTTTTATACATAAAGTTAATGCTTCAACGACAATAAGTTTTAAAATGGCCCTACCAACAAAATCTTTAAAAATCACTTGTTTTTGATTATAAAGCTTTTTTAGAGTAAAGGAAAACTACAATGCATTTTATTTAAAATAGTTTTTAATAAAAATAAATTAATTTTTCACAGTTTGAGCTCATTTGGCTTTTACAAAGGTACATAAAACAATAAAACATAAAATAATAATAACTTAAAGCACATATTTGAAATAAAATATAAATTACTTAAAAATAAACTACTTAATTTTAAAGAGATCAAGTTTTTTTCTAGCTGCATATCAACATCTAGACGCAGACTGGTGCTATACGAAAAATATGAAGAAAACAAACAAAAACAAAAAAGAAAAAGGATTAACTAAATATTACCATGCGTCGTCGATTCGACGAAGCATGTTCTTCCAGGGTTAATATGTATATATCTCAGAAGTGCGTTCCAGTTTCGACTTGAAATTTTTGGAGGATAATCAGGAGACACGGAGGATTACAAAAAAGAACAAGATGAACTAGTAGACGTATTCCTATGCTTGCTAACTTATCAAAAATATTTATAAAACGGATGTGCCGATAGATATAATTTAATGGATATTCGTTCATATGTTAATAAAATAAAGTCTTGTTTTTCAGTTTAACCATTATTGAAGGTTAATGCTAGAGTCTTAAAATGTATGTCTAAATGGAGTCTATTCCGTATATAGGCATTCTAAATATATATATACAAATAATACTTATTAACCTCGTCTTAAAGTTTGCACTAGAGAGCTGCATGAATTCATTAATTTCATCTCTCTTCAGAAGAGACTATATATTCTATAGGCTTTGCATCAGAAGCACACTCAATATTGTTCAGAGATCAGCCCGCAAACATGGGCACGGTGAACTAAAAAGTAGGGCGACGATAAACTTATGTTGCTAGAATTTGTTCATAGACTCTAAAACTTCAAAATCTTATCAACAAAGTAGTCGGTAAGCCATGTTTATTTTATTTTTTCATTGCAATTCTATACGGACGGAGCTTGTTTGTTTACATTTTTTTTTACATGGTTTTTGTTATTGCTCTTCTTTCTTTCTTTTTCTGCAGGTTTTTGTTTCGATAGAACTTACATTCCTTTTTTAAGCTTAATATTTGTCAATTGTCAGAAAAGTTATATTTTGCGATTTTGCTGTAGAAAAATCGTATTTCTGCAACTTTTTAATTCTGATTGTATTAAAATGCACCCAATTGTAGATAGTTTTATTACCTTTAAAATTACACCAAAAATTATTGTTTTGCTATTAAATTTATTAATTTTTTTAACATAACTTAATATTATATCAATCTCTCTAAATCCACCCATTCTGAACATATATCATTTCATAATAAATTTATTGGTCTAGTTGCCACGCAGGACAATCGCCAACTAGAAAAACTAGGCTGTATTGTATTATTTCAAAAAATTCAAAACGGATCTTATTTAAAATATTTCAAATAAAAACTTACTTGTAGAAAAAAATTAAAGTTATAGTGTGGAAAAATTAAAAGTGAACAATATAAAACAATACAAAAGAAAAATAAAAAATAAAATTAAAAATAAGAGTGTTTTTTACTACTTGAAAGCTAATTTATAAAATAAACAACATTAAAAATATTTTTAAATAAAACGCAATAACGAAATATTTGTTAAAAACAAAAGAGTTCATATAATATACATAAATATATATATAATAAATTAAAAAATTACCTTTTATAAAAATTATGAGAATATTAAATAAAAATTAAAATATTGAAAACAATTTTTTCGAGCTCTAGGCCAAGCATGTTGTCAACAAGACAACATGAAGAACAAAGAAGGCAACAACCAACAACAACGGCTCTGTATAGAGCAAATCACACAGCTTGACTATACAGACTGTTTCATTGGCCGCTACACCAACTCATCAGTAGCCTTTTTATGACTTTACACTGTGATCCACTCAAGCTACTTAGGTTCTACATATATTGCCAATATGCCGAGAAAGTTACCCGGAATTTGTTTTTGGCAGAGAACGCTGGAATTTTTGTAACTGAGTTCTTATCTACTTTTTGATGCATACTGTACTAAGGTTAACAACCTAGATCGTAACATACTTTTAGGCATAGCCTTAATTCATGTGCATCTTCGAAATTCGATCACAGCGGTTTACTGCTATCAGAGCATATTGAAGTTGTTGTTATTTTTGCTGTTTAGCTCCTCCATTTTTCCACACTTTCATTTTAGGGTTCAGTTAGTTTAACTGATGGTACACCTAAGATGGCGTGGAGACCATTTTTTTGTAATGAAAGACTTTGTTGTTTTTTATGTGATAAACACACAACCAATCATTTTTCTTAACATTTTTATGGGCGTGCTCTCCCAGAATATTTAATATTAATATTTTGTATACGGCCTCTAATTATTTATATTGAAAACAATTTTTTCGAGCTCTAGGCCAAGCATGTTGTCAACAAGACAACATGAAGAACAAAGAAGGCAACAACCAACAACAACAACAACGGCTCTGTATAGAGCAAATCACACAGCTTGACTATACAGACTGTTTCATTGGCCGCTACACCAACTCATCAGTAGCCTTTGTATGACTTTACCTAGAGCTCTAGGCTAGAGTATGGCCTAGAGCTCGAAAAATTGTTTTCAATATAAATAATTAGAGGCCGTATACGAAATATTAATATTAAATATTCTGGGAGAGCACGCCCATAAAAATGTTAAGATAAATGATTGGTTGTGTGTTTATCACATAAAAAAAACAACAAAGTCTTTCATAACAAAAAAATGGTCTCCACGCCATCTTAGGTGTACCATCAGTTAAACTCACTGAACCCTAAAATGAAAGTGTGGAAAAAAAGGGAGGAGCTAAACAGCAAAAATAACAACAACTTCAATATGCTCTGATAGCAGTAAACCGCTGTGATCGAATTTCGAAGATGCACATGAATTAAGGCTATGCCTAAAAGTATGTTACGATCTAGGTTGTTAACCTTAGTACAGTATGCATCAAAAAGTAGATAAGAACTCAGTTACAAAAATTCCAGCGTTCTCTGCCAAAAACAAATTCCGGGTAACTTTCTCGGCATATTGGCAGTATATGTAGAACCTAAGTAGCTTGAGTGGATCACAGTGTAAAGTCATACAAAGGCTACTGATGAGTTGGTGTAGCGGCCAATGAAACAGTCTGTATAGTCAAGCTGTGTGATTTGCTCTATACAGAGCCGTTGTTGTTGTTGTTGGTTGTTGCCTTCTTTGTTCTTCATATTGTCTTGTTGACAACATGCTTGGCCTAGAGCTCGAAAAAATTGTTTTCAATATAAATAATTAGAGGCCGTAAGCAAAATATTAATATTAAAAATTAAAATGCTAAAATAAAGCAACAAAAATAAAATATAAAAATTAAAAGGGTCAAAACTGAAAATAAAAAATTTAAATTATGTATAATACAAAATATATAAATAAAAATTAAATATTAAACCAAAAATTGATTTATTTTATTATATTTGATTTGATTATTTTATTTGAAACGGAGTGGCGTCCATGGCGTAGTTGGTTAAAGTGCTTGGCCTCTATGTCAACGAACCTGGAGACCCGGGTTCGAATCCCAGCAGCGACAGAAAACTATTTGAGTAAAAATTATTTTTCTGTACGGCCGCCAACTCTCTGCAGACAATGCCAAACCTCAGAGAGTAATCAAAATGCCTTGTAAAGCTTCTTGAGAACAAGAACATTCCGTTCATCGCCGTTCGGAGTCGGCGTTAAACCTGTAGGTTCGGTTCTCGGTACAATTATGTACAAACTTAATAGCACGCACAACACAATTGATCATAAAATGCTAGGTCAAAGTCTTTTTAAGGGCTGAAATGACCAGTTATTTATTTATTTTATTTTTAAGTAAATTAAAACCTTTAATTATAACCTAAGTCTGAATCGAAAATTTGGCTTGAGATATAGATATAGATTATTGTCTATAACTTTTGATTGGTTAGAGATACTGAAATAATTTTGTCTAATAAATTATTTTTAAAGCTTGTAAATATAATTTTGTTCTTAGGTGCATTTAAATCCAATAAGAATTAACACCGATTTTTCTATGGTTTTATCATTTGAAATAGACAAAATCGCACAAATATAACTAACTTTAAAGAAAACTTTAAAGAAAATCCTGCAAAAGTGAGAAAGTTGAGCACCAACAAAAAGCATGAAAAAAGAAAAAAATTTAAGAAAACAAGCCAGTCCGTCCTTCCGCTTAGAATCCCAATGAAAACAAAAATAAACATGGCTTCAGGACAACTTTGTTTATAAGATTTTGTAGTTCTAGAGTATATCAACAAATTCTAGCAACATACGTTTATCGTCGCCCTGCTTTTTAGGACGTCATGCCCATGTTTTCGCCGTGCTGATCTCTGAACAATATTGAGTGAGTGGTTCTCATACAACGTCCATAGAATATATAGTCTCTGTTCCAACGGCAATGATTTTGCAGTAGCCGATCAAACCAATGCCAAACACTATACGATGTGTGCTTCGATTTCAGCGGTACATACCCAAGAATAATAGAAAAATAGATTGCGCAGATCGTAAAAATAATTTTCAACGATCTGCGCATCTGCGTCATGATAGACTTACGATATGAGCTTACTATATGGCTTTCTGTCAAGTCTTGTTCAGAATGTAAACAAATATGAAGCAAGCCTGTAAGTAGTGGCATAAAATTGTGAATATGATAGAATAAACAAGTTTTTCCTCCGTTTTATCTATATCTATGTATACCTATATCTTCTATATCTATATCTATCTATATCTATCTATATCTATATCTATATCTTTATCTATATCTATATCTATATCTATATCTATATCTATATCTATATCTATATCTATATCTATCTATATCTATATCTATATGTAACGATCGACTACTGCTTAGTGTAGCTCCAGCACAACTTTATTTCGAAGATGCTATAATTCTTGTTATGTTTAAAATATTCTTAATTTTATACAAGAGATATTGTATTGAGTTACTTTACCTTTGAGTTTACTTTATATACGAAGAAGAAGAAATCCAAAGTTAAGAGCATCACTTGTCCCTAGGCATGAGTGGACGCTCAAAGCTTTGGCTTTCATTCAAATTCTTTTAATTGTTAAGTTTAAAGAAAGTTTTGTTTTACATATAACTCTCGTTGTTTTACTCAGCTGCATCACCAACATTACGCTAAGCTTTACATTGGCGCCCAACGGGTTCTTTTTTCTTTGATCTCTATGTCGTTGTTGTAAAATTTTACAAAAACTTAAATGCATAGAGCCGAAGGCAAAAGCTGAACTCACTAACATAGAAAAAGCTTTTTATTGGCTTTAATGTTGTTGGTGTAATATTGTAAGAACAATTCACACATGACATCGATTTAAGAGTAAACAACGTCATCTCTTACCCATTTAATTATTGCGTTTCGAACTAAGCAAGAACCGGTTATGAGTGGGATTAACAGTAGGATAGTAGAGTGATTAAAATTAAAAATTGCAAAAACGATTCACTGTACTCTGGGCAAACAAACAACACGGACGTCTTTGTAAGTTTTTCTACATCATATATAATTATAATTATTTTTTTTCAGCCACGTGCATCTAAAAAAATTTTATTTGGTAATTTATATACATACATCAACTGCAGCGTATATATGTCGATTCTAAAATTTAATTCGACGGCTGAGTTTACCGCATGTCAAAATTTGGAATCCGATGATTGCTAATCTTCCAACGTAATTTCATAAAAAACATATACATATTATTTAGTACATAAATATTTGCACTGTGCAAAAAGAAATGTTGAGCCTTCTCCATTCCGAAGGCGATCTACAATTTAAATTTTGGTTTCCAAAGAAATAGCTTTACGATTTTATTTTGTATATGTAGTTTTCGACATTTTTTTTTGTTTAGGGATACATAAAATATTTAACAAAATTAACACGTCTGATTGCATTGATAGTTCACAAAATATTAACACATTTCAATTACTTTGACAAGTAAATTTGCTAGTATCTACAAAAAAGGAGTTCCCCTAAATTTGTGATATGAACAATTTCATAAAGGTTAAAATTAAATTTGACAAACAAATTTAAGCCCAATAAAGAAATTTAAAATTTTTAAACCGTGTTAAATCCAACCCGTGTAAAAAAAGACCGTGCAAAAACAGAATTAGGTGTACTAGTACTGTATCGAATTTTGATACGATATGAAATAATACTTTATAATCGTAGATTTATAGATTAAAAAACATCAAAAATTTTTAATTTTGGCGCCCCTTACGTTTGGTGCCACCGGCATGGGTCTGCTCCGCCTGCCCAAAGGATGCTCCTATATACAGAGTTTTTGTTAACTCACGTATACCTTATTGTATCGAGAAATTTATAGAAAAAATTGAATAACAATGTTCATCTGCAAATGAACAACTAAGCTAATATTTGAGGGCAGGTCTGCTTCCTTATAAAGAACATAGTACATTTGAATTAGAAAAAAATGTATATAAAAACACTTCATTATAATAAATAAACAGATTTTATTAAAAATACATTCGACAAAATTTATATTGAAAACAAAATTAAATAATGTTTATTCAATACAAATTTTTATTATTTTTATTATATTTATTAATACTTAAAATTAATGCTGTACAAAAAACTTGGTTTGTTAATTATATGTAGCTCCTGTAAAATATATAATAATTATGTGCATATTAGTAACTCGCAAGATATACATGCTCTTATACTTGCTAGAGGAGGATCAAAAGGAATTCCGAATAAAAATTTATACAAACTAAGCGGACTTACATTATTAGCTAAGTCGATAATAACATTGCAAGATTCCAATTTTTTTGCAGCTATATGGGTTTCTACAGATAGTGAACATATCAAAAATGAGGCCATAAAATGTACGTGAGTTAACTTAATAACCTTTTTTCGTTTTTAACCAATAACATAAAATAAAATGAAACAGCCGGTATTTCAGTGATATCTTGAATTGGTAAATCAAGCTAAGTTATAGATATTTTCATAAAAATCTCATACAGAAAATAACAAAAATCACTCCGAAAAATCAATATCTTACAATTAGTGTATTTTCCCATAAAAATTTGAGCAGAACTTTGTAATTCATCGATTTACTTACGCTATTTTTGATAGTTTTGATGTATTTTGTAGTAAAAATAATATAAAAAAATTTAAAAAAATGCATGAAAATCTGCATTATCGTTGGTACGACGGACAAATATTTCAAATTTTTTTATGCAGATTGGAAGAACTTTTTTAGTACTACTGTTTCTGACCGTTTGTTTCTTTTTTAACAACCGAAACAATCGAAATTTTTACGATCACCAGCTCTGGTAGTTATCTTGACAGCCAAAATATTTTGGGAATTGTTTTAAAATAGATCAAGGTTCCTTTTTAGTCGGTGGCATCGACACCTTTTTTTTCTATGGAGGTCGAGGCACCTTAAGAACACCCTGGAAGGACATGTGGATTTTTATACATAAAGTTAATGCTTCAACGACAATAAGTTTTAAAATGGCCCTACCAACAAAATCTTTAAAAATCACTTGTTTTTGATTATAAAGCTTTTTTAGAGTAAAGGAAAACTACAATGCATTTTATTTAAAATAGTTTTTAATAAAAATAAATTAATTTTTCACAGTTTGAGCTCATTTGGCTTTTACAAAGGTACATAAAACAATAAAACATAAAATAATAATAACTTAAAGCACATATTTGAAATAAAATATAAATTACTTAAAAATAAACTACTTAATTTTAAAGAGATCAAGTTTTTTTCTAGCTGCATATCAACATCTAGACGCAGACTGGTGCTATACGAAAAATATGAAGAAAACAAACAAAAACAAAAAAGAAAAAGGATTAACTAAATATTACCATGCGTCGTCGATTCGACGAAGCATGTTCTTCCAGGGTTAATATGTATATATCTCAGAAGTGCGTTCCAGTTTCGACTTGAAATTTTTGGAGGATAATCAGGAGACACGGAGGATTACAAAAAAGAACAAGATGAACTAGTAGACGTATTCCTATGCTTGCTAACTTATCAAAAATATTTATAAAACGGATGTGCCGATAGATATAATTTAATGGATATTCGTTCATATGTTAATAAAATAAAGTCTTGTTTTTCAGTTTAACCATTATTGAAGGTTAATGCTAGAGTCTTAAAATGTATGTCTAAATGGAGTCTATTCCGTATATAGGCATTCTAAATATATATATACAAATAATACTTATTAACCTCGTCTTAAAGTTTGCACTAGAGAGCTGCATGAATTCATTAATTTCATCTCTCTTCAGAAGAGACTATATATTCTATAGGCTTTGCATCAGAAGCACACTCAATATTGTTCAGAGATCAGCCCGCAAACATGGGCACGGTGAACTAAAAAGTAGGGCGACGATAAACTTATGTTGCTAGAATTTGTTCATAGACTCTAAAACTTCAAAATCTTATCAACAAAGTAGTCGGTAAGCCATGTTTATTTTATTTTTTCATTGCAATTCTATACGGACGGAGCTTGTTTGTTTACATTTTTTTTTACATGGTTTTTGTTATTGCTCTTCTTTCTTTCTTTTTCTGCAGGTTTTTGTTTCGATAGAACTTACATTCCTTTTTTAAGCTTAATATTTGTCAATTGTCAGAAAAGTTATATTTTGCGATTTTGCTGTAGAAAAATCGTATTTCTGCAACTTTTTAATTCTGATTGTATTAAAATGCACCCAATTGTAGATAGTTTTATTACCTTTAAAATTACACCAAAAATTATTGTTTTGCTATTAAATTTATTAATTTTTTTAACATAACTTAATATTATATCAATCTCTCTAAATCCACCCATTCTGAACATATATCATTTCATAATAAATTTATTGGTCTAGTTGCCACGCAGGACAATCGCCAACTAGAAAAACTAGGCTGTATTGTATTATTTCAAAAAATTCAAAACGGATCTTATTTAAAATATTTCAAATAAAAACTTACTTGTAGAAAAAAATTAAAGTTATAGTGTGGAAAAATTAAAAGTGAACAATATAAAACAATACAAAAGAAAAATAAAAAATAAAATTAAAAATAAGAGTGTTTTTTACTACTTGAAAGCTAATTTATAAAATAAACAACATTAAAAATATTTTTAAATAAAACGCAATAACGAAATATTTGTTAAAAACAAAAGAGTTCATATAATATACATAAATATATATATAATAAATTAAAAAATTACCTTTTATAAAAATTATGAGAATATTAAATAAAAATTAAAATATTGAAAACAATTTTTTCGAGCTCTAGGCCAAGCATGTTGTCAACAAGACAACATGAAGAACAAAGAAGGCAACAACCAACAACAACGGCTCTGTATAGAGCAAATCACACAGCTTGACTATACAGACTGTTTCATTGGCCGCTACACCAACTCATCAGTAGCCTTTTTATGACTTTACACTGTGATCCACTCAAGCTACTTAGGTTCTACATATATTGCCAATATGCCGAGAAAGTTACCCGGAATTTGTTTTTGGCAGAGAACGCTGGAATTTTTGTAACTGAGTTCTTATCTACTTTTTGATGCATACTGTACTAAGGTTAACAACCTAGATCGTAACATACTTTTAGGCATAGCCTTAATTCATGTGCATCTTCGAAATTCGATCACAGCGGTTTACTGCTATCAGAGCATATTGAAGTTGTTGTTATTTTTGCTGTTTAGCTCCTCCATTTTTCCACACTTTCATTTTAGGGTTCAGTTAGTTTAACTGATGGTACACCTAAGATGGCGTGGAGACCATTTTTTTGTAATGAAAGACTTTGTTGTTTTTTATGTGATAAACACACAACCAATCATTTTTCTTAACATTTTTATGGGCGTGCTCTCCCAGAATATTTAATATTAATATTTTGTATACGGCCTCTAATTATTTATATTGAAAACAATTTTTTCGAGCTCTAGGCCAAGCATGTTGTCAACAAGACAACATGAAGAACAAAGAAGGCAACAACCAACAACAACAACAACGGCTCTGTATAGAGCAAATCACACAGCTTGACTATACAGACTGTTTCATTGGCCGCTACACCAACTCATCAGTAGCCTTTGTATGACTTTACCTGGAGCTCTAGGCTAGAGTATGGCCTAGAGCTCGAAAAATTGTTTTCAATATAAATAATTAGAGGCCGTATACGAAATATTAATATTAAATATTCTGGGAGAGCACGCCCATAAAAATGTTAAGATAAATGATTGGTTGTGTGTTTATCACATAAAAAAAACAACAAAGTCTTTCATAACAAAAAAATGGTCTCCACGCCATCTTAGGTGTACCATCAGTTAAACTCACTGAACCCTAAAATGAAAGTGTGGAAAAAAAGGGAGGAGCTAAACAGCAAAAATAACAACAACTTCAATATGCTCTGATAGCAGTAAACCGCTGTGATCGAATTTCGAAGATGCACATGAATTAAGGCTATGCCTAAAAGTATGTTACGATCTAGGTTGTTAACCTTAGTACAGTATGCATCAAAAAGTAGATAAGAACTCAGTTACAAAAATTCCAGCGTTCTCTGCCAAAAACAAATTCCGGGTAACTTTCTCGGCATATTGGCAGTATATGTAGAACCTAAGTAGCTTGAGTGGATCACAGTGTAAAGTCATACAAAGGCTACTGATGAGTTGGTGTAGCGGCCAATGAAACAGTCTGTATAGTCAAGCTGTGTGATTTGCTCTATACAGAGCCGTTGTTGTTGTTGTTGGTTGTTGCCTTCTTTGTTCTTCATATTGTCTTGTTGACAACATGCTTGGCCTAGAGCTCGAAAAAATTGTTTTCAATATAAATAATTAGAGGCCGTAAGCAAAATATTAATATTAAAAATTAAAATGCTAAAATAAAGCAACAAAAATAAAATATAAAAATTAAAAGGGTCAAAACTGAAAATAAAAAATTTAAATTATGTATAATACAAAATATATAAATAAAAATTAAATATTAAACCAAAAATTGATTTATTTTATTATATTTGATTTGATTATTTTATTTGAAACGGAGTGGCGTCCATGGCGTAGTTGGTTAAAGTGCTTGGCCTCTATGTCAACGAACCTGGAGACCCGGGTTCGAATCCCAGCAGCGACAGAAAACTATTTGAGTAAAAATTATTTTTCTGTACGGCCGCCAACTCTCTGCAGACAATGCCAAACCTCAGAGAGTAATCAAAATGCCTTGTAAAGCTTCTTGAGAACAAGAACATTCCGTTCATCGCCGTTCGGAGTCGGCGTTAAACCTGTAGGTTCGGTTCTCGGTACAATTATGTACAAACTTAATAGCACGCACAACACAATTGATCATAAAATGCTAGGTCAAAGTCTTTTTAAGGGCTGAAATGACCAGTTATTTATTTATTTTATTTTTAAGTAAATTAAAACCTTTAATTATAACCTAAGTCTGAATCGAAAATTTGGCTTGAGATATAGATATAGATTATTGTCTATAACTTTTGATTGGTTAGAGATACTGAAATAATTTTGTCTAATAAATTATTTTTAAAGCTTGTAAATATAATTTTGTTCTTAGGTGCATTTAAATCCAATAAGAATTAACACCGATTTTTCTATGGTTTTATCATTTGAAATAGACAAAATCGCACAAATATAACTAACTTTAAAGAAAACTTTAAAGAAAATCCTGCAAAAGTGAGAAAGTTGAGCACCAACAAAAAGCATGAAAAAAGAAAAAAATTTAAGAAAACAAGCCAGTCCGTCCTTCCGCTTAGAATCCCAATGAAAACAAAAATAAACATGGCTTCAGGACAACTTTGTTTATAAGATTTTGTAGTTCTAGAGTATATCAACAAATTCTAGCAACATACGTTTATCGTCGCCCTGCTTTTTAGGACGTCATGCCCATGTTTTCGCCGTGCTGATCTCTGAACAATATTGAGTGAGTGGTTCTCATACAACGTCCATAGAATATATAGTCTCTGTTCCAACGGCAATGATTTTGCAGTAGCCGATCAAACCAATGCCAAACACTATACGATGTGTGCTTCGATTTCAGCGGTACATACCCAAGAATAATAGAAAAATAGATTGCGCAGATCGTAAAAATAATTTTCAACGATCTGCGCATCTGCGTCATGATAGACTTACGATATGAGCTTACTATATGGCTTTCTGTCAAGTCTTGTTCAGAATGTAAACAAATATGAAGCAAGCCTGTAAGTAGTGGCATAAAATTGTGAATATGATAGAATAAACAAGTTTTTCCTCCGTTTTATCTATATCTATGTATACCTATATCTTCTATATCTATATCTATCTATATCTATCTATATCTATATCTATATCTTTATCTATATCTATATCTATATCTATATCTATATCTATATCTATATCTATATCTATATCTATATCTATCTATATCTATATCTATATGTAACGATCGACTACTGCTTAGTGTAGCTCCAGCACAACTTTATTTCGAAGATGCTATAATTCTTGTTATGTTTAAAATATTCTTAATTTTATACAAGAGATATTGTATTGAGTTACTTTACCTTTGAGTTTACTTTATATACGAAGAAGAAGAAATCCAAAGTTAAGAGCATCACTTGTCCCTAGGCATGAGTGGACGCTCAAAGCTTTGGCTTTCATTCAAATTCTTTTAATTGTTAAGTTTAAAGAAAGTTTTGTTTTACATATAACTCTCGTTGTTTTACTCAGCTGCATCACCAACATTACGCTAAGCTTTACATTGGCGCCCAACGGGTTCTTTTTTCTTTGATCTCTATGGTGTTGTTGTAAAATTTTACAAAAACTTAAATGCATAGAGCCGAAGGCAAAAGCTGAACTCACTAACATAGAAAAAGCTTTTTATTGGCTTTAATGTTGTTGGTGTAATATTGTAAGAACAATTCACACATGACATCGATTTAAGAGTAAACAACGTCATCTCTTACCCATTTAATTATTGCGTTTCGAACTAAGCAAGAACCGGTTATGAGTGGGATTAACAGTAGGATAGTAGAGTGATTAAAATTAAAAATTGCAAAAACGATTCACTGTACTCTGGGCAAACAAACAACACGGACGTCTTTGTAAGTTTTTCTACATCATATATAATTATAATTATTTTTTTTCAGCCACGTGCATCTAAAAAAATTTTATTTGGTAATTTATATACATACATCAACTGCAGCGTATATATGTCGATTCTAAAATTTAATTCGACGGCTGAGTTTACCGCATGTCAAAATTTGGAATCCGATGATTGCTAATCTTCCAACGTAATTTCATAAAAAACATATACATATTATTTAGTACATAAATATTTGCACTGTGCAAAAAGTGAATTTCATTAATTAGCGAACTAAAGAATTTTCTTAAAATTTCTGCGAATATTCCGGGTAGTTTTAAGTACATTGTTTTTTAGAATATATATATATATCTTCATACATAAGTATACATCATATATGAACATTTTCTTGGTATTGGTGTACTAACGGGTTTAACTTTCGATAAAAGTTATCACCGCTTGTAAAAGAGTTTCGAAAACATGATTTTTTCAGCGTGATTGACAACCGTTGTACATATATACATATTTTTTTCATAATCATAAACTCAGCAAGTGTAATTTTAACATTTTTTCAACATTATAAAATTCTACTCGATTGTTGGTTTCGCCACATGTCAGTTTAATTTTCATTTTGTTGGATTTAACTTACGCAAAAGTTTCTTTCGAGTAAAATAACACAGCCAAAAATATTTTCTAGGGCATACGTTTGTTATTTAAAAATAATATTTTTATTGTTTTTTTACGATGGCCAATGATGGAACAATATCAGATTTACCAAATGTAACGAGGGCCACGAGTCAGGACTCCGTTGTTCAAATTTCATCAAGACAGCTCGAATACTTAATAACCAGAGTCCGAGGTTCACGCGATGAATTTAAGTATTTGAGTGAGTGTCAGATTCAACCTTTTTCGGGTGAAGTTAGACCATTTCATAAATAAATTGTCAATTTTTAAGGAAGTTCAAAAAATTTCAGACGCATTGGCAATTAAAGAATTTCCAATGTTTCTAGAAGGTTACGCCGCTATATGGTGGGATGGAATTAAACATGAACCAACAACATGGTTGGATGTCATCATACTCATGCAAAATGCTTTTAGTCCTTCTAAGGCAAATTATGAAATTTTTTCTTGCAAACAAAAGGAACATGAGTTAACTGAAACGTTTGTTGGACAAAAGAGGGCTAAGTTAGCAAATATTCATGACCTGAAGGAAAATTTGAAATTAGACATCATATACGGACTTTTACACATTACTATTCGAAAAGACATAAAGCGCGAGGACATTAAATCATTCGCAGATCTCATAGTTAGTGCTAGAAGGGTAGAGAAAAATCGAGCAGATTTGGCAAAATTAAAACGAAACGATGTTCCAAAATTTCAAAATTCCACTTCAGCGCCTGATAAGAGGCCAAGGTGCACATTTTGTCGAAATCGTGAGCATCTGTACGAAGAGTGTCGCAAAAGACTTGCAAAAGAATCTAAAAACGAGGAAAAGAAATTAGAATGTTATGGTTGTGGACTAGAAGGATATTTTCGAAGCAATTGTCCAAACTGTAAATCCAAAAGAGTTGTCAAAAATTCAAACGACGCAGGTTTTAATGTCATTACCTTTCCAGTAGGGGGAGACCTCCCTACAGTAGCTATAGAAGTACACGGAGTAAAAGGATTTGCTATTATAGATACAGGAGCGAAAATGTCCATAGCAGGCCGAAAGCTTTATAAAGGTTTGCTTCAAGCTGGAAATAAATTTGAAACGTTTGAGGCCAACGTTACTTTTGCTGACGGAGAGACGAAGAAAACGCAAATGCTTGGCACTAATGCTGACATTATTATAGGTAAACGAACTCTCAGTATAAGGTTTTCAGTGTTTCCAGACTCCTGTGATAGGAGAACATTACTAGGTATTGACTTTTTACAAAAAGCTGGTATAATTTTGAATCTTGCCCAGCAAACTTGGCATTTTGCGGATTGTAATGATCAGTACTTCGATTACTACGAAGAAAATCATAATGTTGCCTTGGCAAGTTGTTTCAATAAAGTTCAAACTCAACCTGAGGCGACCGTGAACCGTTCGTACCGTGAAGACGATAGCGATGATTTAGACGTTCTAGATCTTCACGCCAATGATTCTTTTGAATATGAGAAATACTCACCAGAAGCAATTTATGATATATTTTATGACGCATTACCCTTACATGTTCGAAGCCCTACAAAACGAGACAGACGTACCGATTTATTTGTACCACCTCATAGGCCCAAGCGTATACACATAAATATGTGTGACATCACATTGCGAGAAGACGAAGCAATTGATATATCTTCTTATGAAAGAAGTAAACTGAATAGTTTTCTCGAAGAGTTCGCTGACATATTTATATTAAAAGCTACCAAAATTGATGTAGAACATCATATCAATACTGGAAATAGTGCGCCTATAGCAATACCTCCATATAGACTATCGACTCATAGGAAATGTAAGCTTAGAGAGGAACTTGACAAAATGCTTCAGTTAGGTATAATAAAAAAATGCGATTCGCCATGGACTGCACCTGTTGTAATGGTGCCCAAAAAGAATGGAAACATTCGAGTTTGTGTGTACTACCGCAAACTGAATTCCATCACTACCCCAGATAGATATCCATTGCCGCGTATCGACGATCTGTTATATGCTGCGAAATGTACACCTTTTATGAGTACAATCGACTTACAAAGTGGATATTGGCAAATTAGAGTAGCTGAAGAGGACAGAGATAAAACAGCATTCATTACTCCATTTGGAACTTTCAGATTTCTGAAAATGCCGTTTGGCTTGCGAAACGCACCAGCTACATTCCAGAGAGTGATAGATGGGATATGCAAGGGTATAGAAGCAACTATATTGATATATTTAGATGATATCATCATATGCTCAGTGTCCTTTGAGAGTCACCTTAATGATTTAAAACAAGTTTTTAAACGTCTGCAGTCTTTTGGGTTAACAGCAAACCGCGAAATATGTAAATTCTGCTGCGCTGAGGTCCTTTATCTCGGCCACGTACTTACAAAGCAGGGTATTAAAGTTAACCCGGAAAAAACTTCTGCAATAAAATTAATGGAAATGCCCCGAAATCCGAAACAGGTTATTTCATTCATTCAAATGTGTTCGTGGTATAGACGTTTTATCGAGGGTTTCGCCGATATTTCACGCCCTTTGACGAACCTTTTGAAAAATAATGCTTCTTGGAAATGGGGACAAGATGAACAAAATGCTTTTGATAAGCTGAAAGATCTACTGACAAACGCACCAGTACTTAAACAAGCAGATGAAACAAAGGCATTTGGAATTCGAACGGACGCAAGTAGTTATGCTTTAGGAGCAGTGAAGACTTTGACAAGCTGAACATCCAATCGAATTCGCGAGTAGACTTTTAACACCTGCTGAACGCAACTATAATACAACTGAAAGAGAAGCTCTGGCAATGGTATGGGCAGTATCAAAATTTAGGGGTTATATAGAAAGTTCAGAAATAATAATTTTAACAGATCATCAACCGTTACGTTGGTTGATGTCACTGAAGGCGCCAACTGGCCGTTTAGCTCGCTGGGCCCTTCACTTGCAACAGTATGATTTAAAAATTGAGTATATATCCGGAAAATTAAATAAAGTCGCTGATACATTATCCATTTAATTCCGATATGGTCTTGTATACTGCAGTCGATATGCCGTCACTAAGTGCAAAAGATTTACGTCAAAAGCAGCTAAAAGATTCAAAACTAAAACAAATTATTGAAGCTTTGGAATCAACTGAAATAGCGAAAGCGGAAGAGTTCACGTCAAAAGGTTATTTTATTACAAAGGGGGTATTGCATAAATATAACGAAGAAGTAGATACTCCAGATGCTCAACTTGTCATTCCAACAGAAGATCAAATTGCTATAATAAAGGATAATCATGATACAGATACTGCTGGTCATTCGGGTATAACGCGAACTATTGCTCGTATTGCTCCATATTATGATTGGAACAATATGCGAAGCGATATTCGTGATTACGTTCTTAAATGTAGTTCATGCCAAAGATATAAAGCTGGTAATCAAAAGCCACAAGGATTTATAAAAACTAGAGCAAATACTCAACGTTTCGAGGTGCTCTCCGTTGATTTATTTGGACCTCTTCCATTAAGTTTTGGGAAAAAGTGGATTCTCGTGGTAGAAGATGTAACTACGAAATGGGTTGAACTTTTTGCACTTGCAGAGGCAACATCACAAACATGTGGCAAAGCACTTATTAATGATGTTTTTCTGAGGTTTGGTTTGCCAAGACGTATAATAAGCGACAATGGACCACAATTTGTGTCTGCAATTATGCAATACATCACATATTGTTAAGAGATCGAAAATATATATACACCAGTATATCACCCACAAGCCAACCCCGTTGAACGGAAAAATCGTGATATAACATCAACGCTTTCTATCTTAGTCGGTACTCAACACACTAAGTGGACTCAGTTTATACCAGCATTAAGGTTTGCCTTAAATTCTGCTGTCACACAATCCATAGGGTTTTCTCCGGCATTTTTCATGTTTGGTAGAGAATTACGCACTCCTTGTCAGTTGAAGCATGACATCAGTGAAATTATAAGAAATGAAAATTTTGAAAATTAAATTACACCAGTGCTCCGCAACCTAGCAGATGTCTTCGAAATCGGAATCCATAACATGGAACAATCACAAAAAACAGCTAAAAAATATGGAGATCAGAAAAGGAGACCTGAACATTGCTTTTCAGTTGGCGATTATGTATGGGTCACAACACATTTTTTGAGCAGCGCAAAGAAAGGAATAACTGCAAAGTTTGAACCCAAGAGAGACGGCCCATACGTGATCACAAAGAAAATCGGTTCGGTAATTTATGAAGTAGCTAATCCAACAAATTTGTCTCCCCCCTTAGGTACTCATCACGTATCAGCACAAAAACTGGTTAAAAGCAACAACAGTGACCTTCCCATTCACCCAATGAAAAGAAGAGGTCGACCATTGGAAAGCTAATCACTCGTAGGGACTACTTCGATATTAGAGGGGGAGATTGTAACGGTCGACTACTGCTTAGTGTAGCTCCAGCACAACTTTATTTCGAAGATGCTATAATTCTTGTTATGTTTAAAATATTCTTAATTTTATACAAGAGATATTGTATTGAGTTACTTTACTTTTGAGTTTACTTTATATACGAAGAAGAAGAAATCCAAAGTTAAGAGCATCACTTGTCCCTAGGCATGAGTGGACGCTCAAAGCTTTGGCTTTCATTCAAATTCTTTTAATTGTTAAGTTTAAAGAAAGTTTTGTTTTACATATAACTCTCGTTGTTTTACTCAGCTGCATCACCAACATTACGCTAAGCTTTACATATACTATTATATAAAATGAAAGTGATAATTTTTTGTTGCCGCAGAACTCCAAAAGTACTGGTGCGATTTTTATGAAATAGTTTTTAAAATATCACATTTGTGCTACAAAAGGATCATTGGGTATTTTCGTTACGAAATTTCAATAATAAGTATCTTTAATTAAAGTGTTAAGTTTTTTAAAAAAACAATCCAGAATACCATGCATTGCTTGATCGTTAGCTTTTCATGCGTTTGTGCTGCGAGAGCCTCAATAAACTTCATGTTGCTCTCTACTTTACTCTTTTTGTTCTCAGCAAGCACAACACAACAAAACAAACAAACAAATACATACTTATTAGAGGAATTAGGAATTTTTTTTTTCGATATCCAAATGTTAAACAAGGTCAAAATGTGCCATTTGGTGCCAAATTCAAGTTCCCAAAATTTCATCCCGATTGAATGGCCGGAACTCGCGTCCACTTAGACCTATAGTTGGACCTAAAGACCATTTTTTGGCTTATTTGTTCCATAGCATCTATGTAAGTGGAAAAATGTCAATGGAATATACTAAGCATTGGTAGGACGTGATAATACAAACATTTTGATATATCGTTGGATTATGTGAGGTATCTAGTTTTCGAGATACAGTGAAATTCACTTTAACGACCTCGGTTATAACAACATTTCGGTTATAGCGTCGTATTCTTGAAGTCCGCGCATTCTAATTGATTAGTTCTTTGAAACTTAGTTCGTTTTTAACGTCGTCGGATATAACGACTAGTTCGCATAAAACGACAGTTTTCATAAAATATCATTAAATATTTTCATATATAGAGACGACGAACGTATGTCAAAAGCAGAATGAGACTAGATATTTGAAATACTCGCTTTGTTGAAACCGAAACAACCGTTATAAAATTTATTCACAGTTAGATTGCATAAATTTAAGTTACGCACGTGTGTTTCAGAAACGCATGTGTTTTTTTCAATACGTATTTGTTCCTTACAAGTGCATGATTGAATTTTTATGTTTACATTGTGTTCAAAATATCTCCAAAAACTAAACGTACCGCATTCACCATAGAAGAAAAATCCGCAATTATCTCTCGGCTTAAAAATGGTGAATTAAATTCTGATTTGAGCAAAGAATTTCAAGTGCCCCATTCTTCTATGTCCGCCATATGGAAAAACAGGGAAAGTCTTTAAAAATAAAAAAAGTTCGTGCAATTCCCCATCAAAATTTAAAAAATGTACTACTTACTTGGTTTAAAATTCAAAGATTGCGAAATATTCATCTAACCGGTCGTATTTTAAAATAAAAAGCCAATGACCTTGCTAAAATTTAAGGTAAAATAAATTTTTCTCGTTCAGAAAGGTGGATTTACCATTTTCAAAAGTCGCATTGTATTGGCTGCACAATGTCACAATTGTACAATTGGCTGCAGAATGTGTTCCCAAAAATGAGAGATGGTTATCAGCACTCACAAAACTTATAATGCTGATTAAACAGGGTTCTTCTTAAGATCATGCCCGATAGAGCTTTAAAATTTAAAGGTTAAAAGTGTGCAGGAAAACTTCAAAGGATCGTGTTACAGTTTTGATTGCTTTGAACATGGATGGAAGTGTGAAAAGGGAGTGACTTATTATCGCATAGTCAAAGAAACCTAGGTGTTTCAAGATTAAACAACAATTATTGGTTGGTTATGAAGCCAACAAGAGACCATGGATGACTTTTGAGCTCTTTGAAAAAGCAATTCATATACGTTTATAATATATATCGTCTTAATATTTATTTACACTAAGTTTTATGTTTTAAATTCTAATATTGATAGTTAATTTTTATTTTTGCTTATAATAATAGAATTAAATTAATAATAAACAACAAAAGCTATGCGTGCATGTAACGACATTCGGTTGTAACGACGAAATAGTCCGGTCCCTTCAGGGTCCTTATAACCGGATTCAACTGTATATATATATTTTAAGGCAAAATTGAGGATATACTCAAATTCCAATTTTACTCAGTTTTGTATTTTTAATAAAAAAAAACTATCGAAATACGCTAATAAATGTTCTGCTTTAATTTTTTTCAATCTAGTATGCGTCTTTTCATAAATATTCATAAAACCAAATTTTAAAAATTTGCGGTCTAAATATGCTAGTTGGCTTAGTTTCACTAATGGATCTAAGGAAATCTAGTATGACGGTTCCAATATGGCATCCGAAAAAAGTCTAATAAATGGGACACTTTATGATATTAAAATTATTCAAAATCATGCGGTCCCCAGACAAATAACCCACAAGTTGGGAAAATGCGTCGAAAATAGCCCCTAGCTCATTCGAATTACCACAAGAGAGGTCAAATGTTCCAACCAGAGATTTGCACAAGCCCAATCGTCATTTTTTGCCACTCGAATAACAATCGGAACAACAACCGCACACAAAAATTAATGCACACATACCGCTCGAGTTCGTAAACAACGATTGGTACTAAGCACAGTTTGTAACGATTGCGAATATATACAAAGGCAGTATCCAGACAATGCAGACATTCGGATGCTTCGCTTAACACTGAATTTTTGTTGTTTTGATACTTCTCTGCCATTCTCTAGCAACGCTTTGTGTTGTTTGTTTCCCTTTGCTTTAATATTTACCATTCTTTTTTTGTTTTGTTTGTGCGAATGGATATAAAAACATGGATATTCATTGCTTTTGGCGAATGTTGCTCATGTCTCGCTTCGTTGGGTATTCTTGTGTCGTAGGTATTCGTAATCGCGACCGCTCGTACTTTATGGTATTCATATCCGCAGCGATTGTTTAATTAATTTTAATGCAGAAGGCACATTCGGTGCTCGTATATTAAGGATACATTCGAAACGCCATTTGAATGCAATCAAGCTGTTCTCTGGTTCCAACATGTTCAAAACGCTTTATTATTATATATATCATTATATATCCAAAATGCCTTATTATTATTATTAGCCTGTTTCTTTTCTCGTCTTCGTTCTTCCTGCATGAGTCGAGAAATTTTACGGTGCTCTTTCAGTGCCAAATTATCATTGATTCCTATCATAGATCCAGGTCATCCTTTTTCTCGCTGCTTTAGAAGAAACTTTTTATCTTCTTCTTTTTTATTATGTTAAGTGCATCCGAATTGGCGATATCGAACAAATCGTTCAGTTTTTAACTAAATTCGTTTTCTCTTTGCCGATGAACTTCCGAAATACTGGCTCGACGCTTAAGTAGGGTTTTCCATTCTTTGTACAATTTCATAAGTTTTTTTTTCGCAATACTATTTCCCGTACGTTGAAATGTGAGCCTTCTGCCAACATTTTTAAGTTGTATTGATAGCCGAAAGTAAACTTTTGTTCAAATTCTTTTTTTCAATGCGCGTTTGATAGAACAATAGTTGTAGAACTTGCTGTATTGAGGGTTACTTCGAACCCATGATTTCCTTCAGGCAATTTCCAATTAAAAACACTTCAGAATCAGTAGAACGAAGTTGCTTTTTCTGACATGGCATTGCTTTATTCAATGTAATAGATCACTGATTTTAAATTAAATTTCTTAATTTTGAAAACTTTTTTATAGCAAATTGTTTTATCACTTTTTTATTCACTTATTATTTCAACTAGGTTTTCACTTCTTATTGAACGTGTCGTTACTCTTGCTGCTTAAAGCTGTTGTGTTTGTTGAAAGTAAAAGGAAGCGGTAGGCTTCTATCTCACGGAATTTAAAGTCTTCGGCCTGAGAGAAATGGTTGTTTTACGAGTGTTAGAAGATAGCGCCAATTGTCAAATATCGTCTCAGAGCCAACTAAATTTTACTAAAAGCTTGGGTTTCTATACGAGTGAAAGCACAAAAGCAATTTGTACAATTATGCGATTTTGAGCGCCATACAATGTCACCTATTAAATAAAATTCTTTATCGATAACTTTCAACTATATGTTCTAAAAGTTGATGATATTCCGAAAAATGTTAATTTTTCAATATATCTAACGTTAGGTTCAAATGGCCTCGGGTAAATGCCACTCAATCGAAATGAAATTTGGAGACATTAAATTTGCAACCAAATTTGCTACCAAAAACTTTAAAAATTTTGTAAAATATGCAAAACATGCATAAACATGTTGTAACTGATTTTTGGTTCAATAGGAATATTAAACTTCTTAAGTTTTTTTAAACTGTTGTATGTACTGCACAATTTGTCATTTTATTATATTTTTGTTAAATATTTTCAAATGTTATGATAAATTTTATTATATATCGACTCATAACCGCCAAAATATCTTAAGCGCCAAAAAGAAAATTTTACAGGAGAAGGTTTTTTTTAATTATCTTTGCTATTAATTTTATCTTTTATCTCTTATCTCTTTGCTATTAATTTTATTTTAATAATTTTATCTCTTATATTGATTAATTTCTTTTAGAGAATTTCATCTTAAGCGACACTTTGCTGTCATGAAAAATGTAAACAAACATGTAGTGTGTACTTAAGCTAAAATTGCTTTTGGTTTAAATTCATAATCTAATTTCGTACACCTATGAAATTTTGACAGACGATGTAAACCATCGCAAATTATCGATTTTCATCAAAAAACATAAATCGGATATTATGTCGCTTAAGATATTTTGGCGGTTATGAGTCGATATATTTTCTTCTTTTTTTGAAAATATTTTTATATACATATTTTGAATAAAATATTTATATAAATATTTCTTTGTAATATTTTAAAAACTTTAAGAAATTCTTTTCTGCTCCATTTTTTTTTTAATGATTTCCTAAATGTTTGTTTTATGTACAAACACTATATATTATATGCATATTATATGCATTCACTTAAATTTGTTTTTGTATTTGTTACTGAAAATAAAATATTTATTTATTTTATATGAAAATGTTTGCTAAATGTTTTTTTTTTCTGTTAATACTTTATTTGCATTCAGCAAAAATATGTTCGTAGTTTTTTATTGAAAATAAAATATTTATTTATTTGAAGTGAAAAATTAAATATTTTCATTGGATATTTCAGTGGAAACAAAGTAAGTACAGCAACAACAATAAAATCTAGTTGGTCTAGATGGCGATTTTCCTGCGTGGCTATAATACAAATAACAATAATAGTTGTAATATTAAAAAAAATGAAGGAATTTAGTAAAAAAATTTTAATTTTTGATGCCATTTTAAAGGTGATAAAATTTTTTATAATTTTGTCTTTGTCTCATTTCAATCCGATCAGAATTAAAAAAGTTACAGCGATTTTTGTATAGCTTCATAATTTGAGATAAGTAGACAAAATCGCATAAATATAACTTTTATAACGCATGACGATCAAAGAAAGTCCTGCAAAGATGAAAAAGTTTAGCAAGAACAAAACATATGCAAAAAAAGTGTAGTAAAAAAATATTTTTTGATGGCATTATGAATATGTTGAAATTTTCTAGATTTTTGTCCTTGGGTACATTTCAATCCAATCAGAATTAAAAATGTTACAGCGTTTTTTCTATATCTTCATTGAGATAGACAAAATCGCATAAATATAACATTTCTGACGATCAATGAAATGCAGCCAAAGCAGTAAAGAAAATTCTGCAAACTGAAAAAGTTGAGCAAGAAGAAAACCATGCAAAAAAATTTTAGGGAAAAAAATGGATAAATATAGTTAAAAAATAATTTTGTATGCCATTTAATAGGTGATAAAATTATCTTCAATTTTGCCCTTGGATGCATTTCAAACCAATCAGAACTTAAATAGTTACCGAATTACGATTTTTCTATAGCTTCATTGAAATAGACAAAATCGCAAAAATATAACTTTTCTGACGATCAATGAATGAAATGCAGCCAAAACAGTAAATAAAATCCTGCAAAAGTGAGTAAGTTGAGCAACAACAAAAAGCATGCAAAAAAAATGTAAACAATCCAGCCGTCCGTCCGCATAGAATTGCAATGGAAAAAATAAAATAAACATGGCTTCTCGACAACTTTGTTGATAACATTTTGACATTTTAGAGTCTATCAACAAATTCTAGCAACAAAGGTCCGCCGCCAGCGCTGCTTTCTCGCTGCCCGTGCCAATGTTTTTTCCGGGGCCAATCTTTACATCATTCGGTATTCACAATATAGATGTGGTGAATCTCATGCAATGTCTATAGAATATATAGTCTCTGGCCGAAATGAGGAAATTAGCTTAGGTGTGAACCATGGTATAATAATACAAGGTAGCATTGACAGTTGCTTGGGAAAACATCTTCTGTCAAAAAATATACTCAAAAAGAGACCGCTCACAATCCGCCATTGAGATGTTTTCTTGTAGAAGAGAAAATAAGCAGTTGTCAATGCTACCTTGTATTATTATACCATGGGTGTGAACGTACTATTGGATTAATTCACCACATCAAAACTAATTTGAACATATCAGAATGTACTTCGATCCAATTAGCTTTAAGCGCAGCAAAGTATGTATGTATAAGTATTAGAGTGGCCGTTACATGTTTTTTTTGGAAATGTCGAAGTTAAACAACGAAAAAATATGCCATTTGGTAGCAAATTTAATGTCTCCAAATTTCATTTCGATTGAGTGGCATTTACCCGAGGCCATTTGAACCTAACGTTAGATATATTGAAAAATGAACATTTTTCGGAATATCATCAACTTTTAGAACATATAGTTGAAAGTTATCGATAAAGAATTTTATTTAATAGGTGACATTGTATGGCGCTCAAAATCGCATAATTGTACAAATTGCTTTTGTGCTTTCACTCATATAGAAACCCAAGCTTTTAGTAAAATTCAGTTGGCTCTGCGACGATATTTGACAATTGGCGCTATCTTCTAACACTCGTAAAACAACCATTTCTCTCAGGCCGAAGACTTTAAATTCCGTGAGATAGAAGCCTACCGCTTCCTTTTACTTTCAACAAACACAACAGCTTTAAGCAGCAAGAGTAACGACACGTTCAATAAGAAGTGAAAACCTAGTTGAAATAATAAGTGAATAAAAAAGTGATAAAACAATTTGCTATAAAAAAGTTTTCAAAATTAAGAAATTTAATTTAAAATCAGTGATCTATTACATTGAATAAAGCAATGCCATGTCAGAAAAAGCAACTTCGTTCTACTGATTCTGAAGTGTTTTTAATTGGAAATTGCCTGAAGGAAATCATGGGTTCGAAGTTACCCTCAATACAGCAAGTTCTACAACTATTGTTCTATCAAACGCGCATTGAAAAAAAGAATTTGAACAAAAGTTTACTTTCCTCTATCAATACAACTCAAAAATTTTGGCAGAAGGCTCACATTTCAACGTACGGGAAATAGTATTGCGAAAAAAAAACTAATGAAATTGTACAAAGAATGGAAAACCCTACTTAAGCGTCGAGCCAGTACTTTGGAAGTTCATCGGCAAGAGATATTGTATTGAGTTACTTTACTTTTGAGTTTACTTTATATACGAAGAAGAAGAAATCCAAAGTTAAGAGCATCACTTGTCCCTAGGCATGAGTACATAAAACAAACATTTAGGAAAACATATGCAAAAAAAGTGTAGTAAAAAAATATTTTTTGATGGCATTATGAATATGTTGAAATTTTCTAGATTTTTGTCCTTGGGTACATTTCAATCCAATCAGAATTAAAAATGTTACAGCGTTTTTTCTATATCTTCATTGAGATAGACAAAATCGCATAAATATAACATTTCTGACGATCAATGAAATGCAGCCAAAGCAGTAAAGAAAATTCTGCAAACTGAAAAAGTTGAGCAAGAAGAAAACCATGCAAAAAAATTTTAGGGAAAAAAATGGATAAATATAGTTAAAAAATAATTTTGTATGCCATTTAATAGGTGATAAAATTATCTACAATTTTGCCCTTGGATGCATTTCAAACCAATCAGAACTTAAATAGTTACCGAATTACGATTTTTCTATAGCTAGACAAAATAGCAAAAATATAACTTTTCTGACAATCAATGAATGAAATGCAGCCAAAACAGTAAATAAAATCCTGCAAAAGTGAGTAAGTTGAGCAACAACAAAAAGCATGCAAAAAAAATGTAAACAATCCAGCCGTCCGTCCGCATAGAATTGCAATGGAAAAAATAAAATAAACATGGCTTCCCGACAACTTTGTTGATAACATTTTGACATTTTAGAGTCTATCAACAAATTCTAGCAACAAAGGTCCGCCGCCAGCGCTGCTTTCTCGCTGCCCGTGCCAATGTTTTTTCCGGGGCCAATCTTTACATCATTCGGTATTCACAATATAGATGTGGTGAATCTCATGCAATGTCTATAGAATATATAGTCTCTGTTTCGGCCAAAAAACGCAAATGAGATGCGTAATGAGCTCATTTCCTATAGAAAGATTAATTTGAATATCCAACTCTTTTCATCTCGTTTCAACGAAATGAGTAGCAAATGAGTAAAATAAAGTAAAGTAAATTTATTGAGACTTTCTTTCGTTTTTTTTACAATAAAATGATGTACATTTCATACATACAATGAAAAGTTCAATTACATGGCAAAACTTAAAGCTATTGTTGTGTTGCTCTAATGGAATAAAATGATAAAAGCTGCTTGCTTAAGAATGATTTGGATAATACATGTAGTAGAATTGTTTTGCTGATAATACAGTGTTTGCTCCCGGCACTAGTCAATTGCATAGGGACGTTTTATCCCAACAAAAAAAAAAAAAAAAAAACATTAACAATACAAAAATACACTTAAGACTACACTAAAACTAAATGCAAACACAAGTAATTCAGGTGATGCAACAATAAGAACAGCAATATTAATAAAAAAAGGAGAATTAGCCTCTGTGTGTGCCAGGTACAGATTTTGCAAAAAATTCAGGTAGCAGAGGGGTGTCAAAATTCAAACTAGTGTCAATATCTTCATTTATAATTTCAATTGGAGATAAGTTAATAGAGGACCAGCTAAAGTGCCGTTGGAACTCAAATATTTCTTTTAAAGCACATTTTCATGAGAAGAAACTCTGTAGATTAATTTTTTTTTGCAGTGATAATGCATAGCGACAGATAGGATTTATCCCCACTTTTTTGTTAATAAATTTATTAGAGTAGCGCTTAGTTAGAGATTCAAAATTCCTGTCTACGCATCGTCTCAAGACTCTACGCTCAAGTTACTCCAATTCTTTGGCGACTATCGGTGAGATTGAAAACCATATAGGGAAAGCATAGAGCAGCACAGAACGAATGCTGACCTTAAAAATTAAGAGCTTACAATTTTGACTCAAGTAATTATTGTTCAACAGCTTTGAGAACATGCCAATTAATTTATTGGCTTTGTTTATATTCGATCTTGCATGCTTATTGAACTTGAGCATTTTATTAAAAACAATACCAAGATATTTGATGTTGTCTTTAAAAACTATTTCAGAATCGTTAAGGACAAGCTTCAGTCTTTTGCTTTCAGGCACAACCGTTCTGCCACATTTTCCTGGTGCGTTCCTAATACAAATCGCCTCAGACTTGGAAACATTGATCTTAATGCCCCAGTTAACATAATAAGCATTAATAGTTTTAAGGTGTCTCTGAACAATGCTTAAAGCCAGAATTGGAGACTCATGGTGAGCATATATAAGACAATCGTCAGCATATAAGATGCCCCTTTAACCAGGCACCTCGTGCGGGAAATCACAAAGAAAGATGTTAAAAAAGTGAGGAGCTAAAACAGAACCCTGCGGAACTCCGCTATTGACCGTACTAAGCTCAGGAATTTCGCTACCGATTTGGATACAAAATTTTCGATTGTGGAAAAAACTAAAAAATATCTTAAGGAGAAAGGGGTCAAAGCCAAGGATAATAAGTTTATGAAGGATACCAACATGAAAAGCTCTGTCGAAAGCCTTTTCGATATCTGATAAGATTGCTACAGTACAATTTTTTTTCCGTAAATTTCGGATGACGTCGTCATGAAACTTAAGTAGAGCATGAACTGTAGAATGCCCTTTTTGAAGCCGAACCAATAAGGCGAAATATAATCATCTCCTAAATTCATTTCCATTTTTGTTTTTAAAATTAACTCAAAAATTTTCCCAAGATTTGATAACATAGAGATTGGGCGAAAGTCGTTTACATCAACACTATCTTGTTTTTTCTTAATCGGAATTATGTTAGCGATTTTCCAGATACTTGGAAAATAGCCATTATTTAAGCAATTATTAAAAATTATAGTTAAAAAATCGATTGCCAAAGGGGGAAGTCTTTTTAAAATAAAATTTGAAATTTTGTCTAAGCCTGACGACTTTTTGTTGTTTAACTTTTTGATAATTCCTTTAACAGTATTGGGATTTACAAAATGGAAACCGTCCTCATTGTATAAGGCTTGTATAAGGCATTAAGGCATTGTATAAGGCAAATCATCACGAAAGATGAGAATTGACGAAGGCAACCTAGATGCAATGGCAGCAACTGATTCTTTTAATTCTAAAAGATCAAGTCTGTAAGGAACATTCTCCGCATAGACTTTAACGTAATGCTGTCGGAACGCCTCTAGCATCTCACTTTCTTCAGATAAGATCGTGCCATTGATCTTGTGACTGACGATGTTGAAAATTTTCTTGTAAGCAGAAGGCCCTGCCCTTATCAGCTCCAATTTTCTTCCAAACTCTCTGGCTTGCTCCCATTTGACCTGCTCCTTAATAATTATCGTCAGCAATTGAATCTGTTTCGAAAGTAAGTTATAATTAGCATTAGATCTATTCGAGTATCTGTCAAATAATTTGTTTAAGTCCTTTTGCCAAGCATGTTTTATTTTAAACAATTTTTTAATGTTTTCTGAGACAAAGATCTTATTCTCCTTAAGTGAGATTTTTTCCGAATGAGAGGCAGACACAAATTCAACAGCGGCGCAGAAATTATCAATACATGTATCGATCTCAGCATTCTTAAGGATTCTGTTGCATGGAGAAAAGCCCACCATTAGCGAAGCCTCCAAATCATTACTAAAATTTGTCCAGTTTGTTTTTTTGAAAGAAGTGAAAATACGCTGGTTTTTTATAAGAAAATCAAAGTCAGACAGAACAATTTAAAGTTTGATTGGGAAATGGTCAGAAAAAGTTGAAAGACTTGCGACAGAGCAATTTTGGTTGAATAAGTCACAGAAATTTAAGCTGATCAAAAAGTGATCCAGGAAAGAGGGGCCGGAAGGAAAAGAAGGCCTGTTGTCCGACACGCTCACAAAATCAAGAGAAAAATCCTGAAGCCAATTGAGAAAAATCCTACCATTGCTATTTTCGAAAAGGTCGCCCCATTCGGGGTTTTTGGAGTTAAAGTCGCCACCTATAATAGTGCCATCGTAATTTTTAGAAAATTGAAGGATTTTGCATAAACCTGAGTAAATAAGAGGAGAAGAAAAATTACAAGGAATGTAAACTGAACCGAAAAGGAAATTTTTTGAGAATTATTAACGATTAATTTGATCTGTATGAAAATATGTGGAAAAGAAATTCCCTGCAGATTGATTGTAGAGTAAGAATAAGATTTTTTCAGTACTATTGCTACCCCTAATGGAGAGTTATCGTAAAGGAAATTATAATCCTCTAAAAAGATATTCAGATTCTTCAGATGGCATTCCTGGATAAACCCAATATCAATGTTTTGAGTTTTAAGAGTGTTCAGTAGTTCCAACCTACGACTGCAATCGATCAGAGAACGAACATTAAAAGTTAGAAGATTTAAAAGCTTACGGCCCATAAGTCGAATTAACACGGGATAACAAGTCCCTAAATTCCGATTTAGCCTGAGGAATAGGCATGTTTTTGTAAGAAGATAAAAATTTTTCAAGTAGTTGTTCGAGTGAAGGTGTTTCAGGTTCCATAAAAAGTTTTGAAAGTTTCAGGAATTCTTTGACTACTGAAGGGCGATTAGGAGTCGAGGCCTGCGGGTCTGTTAAATGATGGAGTTGAGATTGAAAAAGGCTAGCAAAAGATTTCTTCTGGTTAAGCTTGGAGCTTGAAATAGCTTGACTTACGTTGCGAGCGGCAGTCAAATTCCTCTCCGCGCCGACTTTTAAGCGTTTTTTTTTCTCTAATAAATAGTTTTGAAAGGAGGGGCAGCCCCTCCAGTTAGCAGGATGTCCCGTCTGTTTACAATTGGAACAAAAAGGTTTGTCGTTCTCTTCCCGACCGAGTGCGCACTCCCCAGGGTTATGATTTGAACCGCACTTTACGCAAGTGAACTGTCTATTACAGTTCCGGGAGATATGTCCCCATTGTTGATAACGCCAACACTGAATTTCTTTAGATTTAGATTTGGGAGTTTCCCAAGAGATCGCCTGACTCAAGACATATCTTATATTCGCTACATCCCCTAATTTTTTCCCTGGAGAGAGAGATATGAGAAAGAGACCCGTATTGGTTTTATTCTTTATGGAAAAGGGGGTACAGAATTTGGAGACTTTGGCGATAGCACCAGGCGCGAGCCTGTCAAGCTCATTGTTTAAGTCAGATAAGTACATTGCAAAATAAAGCCCACGAAGTACTAGACTGATCTGTCTGAACTCTTTAGGGGTAAAAGAGTAGGAATCCACTTTCTTATCATCCAAGATAGTCATCATTTCGGAGTGTGCTTTTGCGATATCAAGAAATAGTTTACTTTTAAATTTATTTATGTTTTTTATTTTAAAGTTAACTTTTGGGACCAGGGAGTTCAGCTGGTCAACCAAACCCTTTATATTTACGTTAAAAAGAATAATGGGAGGGCAAACTAGCTTAAAGGAATTTGACACTCCTCTGCTACCTGACGGAGGCTTAGAAGGAATTTTATTTGAAACAGTTTTTTCAATAACATTTACATTTAAATTATCTAATAGAGCAAATCTATTTGTATTTAAAACTACCTTATTGTTAGTAACTGGGGCGTCTTTAATAGGATTTCCACCACAAAAGCGCTTTAACTTTTTGCAACTTCTTGGAACCCATCGTTTTGTGGAGTCACAAGTTGCTCAGTTACAGCAAGAGTGTTTGTCGAGGTCTGATCACCGAGATCCATAATCATAGCTTCGTTTTGGTCAACTTTGTCCGCAATTGACCGCGGTTGGGAGAGAAAACTTAAGCTTGAGTGCTTGCGTTGAGCCGCTGTGCGTTGATTAAGATGATCGAAGAAGGATTGTAGGCCGCCAATTTGAACGCCCTCGGATTGTGACGTCGTAAAAGGTAACAGTTGAGGCGAGCAGGAATTTGCTCCAAAATTGAGCTGATGGCTAGGATTCGCGCCAGAGGTAGGCAGCTGCGCTGTTTGGTGCACATGGTGGATGGAGTCAACCTGCTCAGGGCTCCTCTGAGTCAACTGCAAAGCATTTGGTGCGCCCTCAGAAAGATCTGGAAATGAGTATGCTGTCTCGCCGGAACACGCATCAAACAATTGATTAAAGCCAACGAGGTCTGACTTGTCCGGAGGCTTTTTATGTTTAGGCAAGTTCATGTTTTCATTATTCGCCATGAAAACAAATTTTTCCAAAATTATTATTTATTTTTTTTTTTTTTTTTTTTTTAAGAATAAAACGCAGTCTACTTTAAGCAAAAGCAAAACCCCGTTCACGTTCGGCCAAAAAACGCAAATGAGATGCGTAATGAGCTCATTTCCTATAGAAATATTAATTTGAATATCCAACTCATTTCAACTCGTTTTAACGAAATGAGTAGTAAATGAGATAATTTCACGTTAAACACAGATCTGAGCATATTAAACTGCTTTGTGGACATACATTTCAAAGCAAAATGTGAGAAAAATTTGTACACAGAAAAATTTTATCAAAACAAAATATGAAAATACAACAAAAACAACCGTCAAACAAAATGAGATTTATAAGTGTGAACACTTAATAATGAGATATTCAAATTTGCTCATTTGGCTTAGGTGTGAACGTAATATAACACAGTTTTGTTAAAAGGGGATTCACTGACCACCTTAAGCATGTTGAGGATTTTTTTGATAAGAATGAGAATCAATCCGACTTGATGTATGTATGTATGTATGTATGTTTACTTGTTTCGTTGCTGCAACTTTTCTACACATGTGTTGACGGTGGTTTTCCTGTAATTTATAAATGAACAAAAGGAACAAACGGCTGACTTTTTACTTTATAGAATTGGCATTGTGTGATTCAATAAGTTTTTTTATAAATAAACAAGAGAACTTATATATAAATATAAAGAGAACTTTATAAATAAACGACCACACAAGTCAAATTTTTGATATTGAATAGCTTTAGAACTAAACGTCGCATAACAATAAAACTCAGTATGGAGTTACTAATTGCCAAAGTCTTTCTACTGGAAAACTGGTATGTGCATTGGAAAAGGCGGTGTGGCCCGATTCTCTATACAGAATAGCTATGGAAGCTAAAATCACAGGACATCGAAACTCATAATGGAATTGTCACCTGGGAATGATGTTCTGCTACTGGGAAACTGTAACGGGCAGTGGAATATGAGCGTGGTGTCAGACTAAGCTACGCGCGCCGGGTATCGCTAGTATTAAAATAAGAACAAAGAATAAATTACGATTGTTTTGCATGCAAGTTTCCAACTGTACAAGTTTCCAATCCAACTTGCGCTGGCAAAAGATACAAGAAACCATGGTGTAATAATAATAAGGTGTTAGTAAATTTTTGACAACACCAGGAATAGCTTTCTTTCTGTCAAAAAATTGAGAGCGAAAGAGAGGAGCCGTTGATAGTTGCCAAATTTTCTTATTTGTTTGAGTTGGTAGATGATGATGTGTTATAGTTTTTAAAGGTTATGTGCGAATTAAGTTTAAATAAATATTTAATTCAATTATTTGTGCCGTGTTGTATTGACAAAAAGTTATTGCAGTTGTCTTCGGCCATTTGTCAAGTTCGCCATTGAATGGTTTTGTCATTTTATCGAAAACGTGCGCTGGAAGGTGCCACCGACATGAAGCTTTGGCCAGCATGCAAAATGTCTTGCATTCACATCGACTGCTGCAAGAAAATATCGAATGCCATGAAAGAATGTTCAATACCTCAACTGATAATAGCCATCAAAAGAAGTGGACATGGCATTGATCTTCGACCGACTGCACGTTAGCTGATTTATTTTCATTCCAATTCAACATCAGCTGTTTTTGACAGGAGCGGGGCGAAAAATTTATCATTTTGAGAGAGAAGTGTCAAATTCACTAATACCTTATTATTATTACACCATGCAAGAAACAAACTTGGTCTAGCATGACGTCATGATCGTAAAAATATTTTGTTCGTAGCTAGAAATGTCAAAATGAAAAGTAAACAACATAACGGAGCTGCGCAATGCGTAATGTATTTTTCTATCATTCTTGGTACATACCGGTGTTTGTATAAAATAAGTATAGGCCGAAACACATAGAAAGCATGCATGCCTATGAAGTACGCTTTGTTAAAACACATAGAAAGCATGAATCGCATATGTGATAAATTTCAAATATGTAAACTGAATAGAAATTTTAAAGGAAAAGTAGTGAAAATCAGGCCCGCCGAGAGGGGGCAGCGACGGGGTGTTTCCCCCCGGGCCCGAAGTTTTAAGGGGGACGGAGCGGCGGGTAGTAGTAAAGTAACAAAAAGCTGATTTGTTGTAGATGGAGAAAAGTTTATATTTATTCTTTGTTTTGTATTTACGATATCAAAAATTATAATGCAACTTTCTTATGCTCGTGTCGAGGGAACTTTTGAATTTAATCCGTTGACACTTTTTTCTAAGGTGGATTCTTCTGGATATATTTTTGACTTGCATTTATTCCTTTTTAATATATGTATGTCGTGACAACACAGTATACGAGTATGAGTGTTTCACTCATCAGTAGAAATACCCAGTAGAAAATCTTTCTTATAGTACACAATATATAAAAAACATGGTCGTTTCTATATCTGGACAAACAATACATATAATGTTATGTTATGTATATATAATGTTATGTTATGTTACGTATGCGATATTAATATAATAAACCCTGATTTATCCAAGTATAGAGAATGTGGTGAATAATGAATGAAAAAAAAATCCGACGTCATTGTAGCTTATGTTTACCTATTTTTTTTTTTATTGATTTTTGTTTGGTCTTTTGTTTGATGGTCTGCAAGAATTGACGCCGTGAAACCTTTCGCGAAACATCTCTCGAGCTTAGTAGAAGCATTGGAAGAACTGAAGAAACTCAATTTGACAGCGGAAACTTTTCGAGACATTAATGGCATTCAGAAATACATGAGTAAGTTTGAATGTATTTTAATGTCTTCAATTTGGTTGAAAATCTTGAGTTCGATCAACGCGAGGAACGTTGTACCTAAGGCCAGAAAAGCTACCATAAAATTCGAAGTTGACAATCTCGAGAGCCTTCTTTCGGATTTGCAGTTCATTCGAAATTGATGGGATGCTATTTTAAAAGAAAGTAAACTCATCGCAACCGAATTGAACATTCCGTCAACTTTGCCAACGAGTCGCAAAAACAAACATGCAAAAGTATTTTTCGACGATGGAGAAGAGGATTCAGAAACTTCTAGTTGTTCTGAAGAAGACGAATTCAAAAGAAATACTTTCCTTGTTATCGTTGATTCGGTAATCGCAGGAATAACAAAAAGATTTGAAGCAGTAAGAAATTTGTACGAGATGTTTTCTTTTCTCTGGGAATTTAGTACACTGGATGAAGATACTCTCAAGAAATCTGCAGAAAAATGTTTAAAGAAGTACGAAGCTGATGTTTCCAAAGAATTGAAGAGTGAAATCGTTCGCCTTAAAAATATATACAAAGCAAATTTTCATAGAAAGCTTTTTCCATTTGACTTCCTGAATGCTATTTACGCAAAAAATCTTCACACTCTCTTTCCAAACGTTTGTATTGCCTTGAGAATATTTTGCACTTTACCTGTCAGCATCGCTAGTGCTGAACGCTCCTTCAGTGTTCTATCGCGAATCAAAAACTTCAACAGATCATGTTGGACACAACAACGTGTATCCGGGCTCGCGATTTTATGTATAGAATCGGAGTTGGTAAAAAAATTAAACTTTGATGTAATTATTAATTGTTTTGCCTCTGCCAAAGCAAGGAAAAGAAATTTACATGAATAAAAAGAACTAAAATACAAATGAATAAAAAGATTGGGTTAATGCAAATCATAAGTAGGTTTTATTTTTTTCGAATTTTACACAAAAAAGTTGTCGTTAGGTATTGATAATTAATACAAATAACAAACAATAAAATGTACTAATTTATCATGGTGTGTGACTTAAATATCACAACGCACTATAAATAATAACTAAGAACTAAATAATAATTTTCGCACGGATCTTGCAATAGCTAACATTGGTTAATACTTTTATAATTGCATTTTTTTTTTGTGTTGAAAAGATTTTGAGGCCCATATGTTGTAACCCCCCGGGCCCGAACTTGGCTCTCTGCGAGCCTGAATTTTTTCATTTATGTCATTAAATTTCGATTTACAGAAGAGTTGATTGAGAAGAAGTGCTGGCTGGCCCATAACTGCACTCCCTGGGAGAAAGTTCAATTATTTTGGAGGGAAACCTCGAATTTAAGAGTAACGAATGAAACTACACTTACTTATTTGTTGCAAGAATGGCCTCGCTTGAATGACTCAAAAGGTCATGGATTAGTTAAAATTGTCATCAATGTTATGTTTGTTAATAAACATGTTTTCTTTAACCCTCTGTGGCTGACGTCGTAGTCTAACAGACACCGAAAATCAAAACTTCGTGCGTACAACATAAAATTCGAAGTTAAAAAATTTATTTAGTATTTATTTCAAATCTTGTTTTTTGAAATGGAATAAGGTCAAGAAAGTAACAGTCAGAAACTTCATCAGAGGAAATCTGTTTAAAAGTGAGGTCTGCTAGACCCCATGTCAGGTCGACGCACAAGCCGACGATAGCTGATGCACAGGCAGATTTTTTATGTTTGGTAAAAACTCCTAATGATGTGATACCAAAAATAAACCCCTAATTGAAGAGTACACCAACAGAAAGCAACACTGCAGCCACGTAAAATTATTGTTGGTCTAGATCAGTGATGGGCAATTTGGCTCGCAGGAGCCTTTTGCACTTACGAGCTACCCGTTTGCACTTGAGTGCTAGACGAAGGGGACAGTCAAGAGCCAGCATGAAGGGAAGGAATACAAGAGCAGAATGAAATTCTTTACTGTCATATTTCATATTTCTCTCTACTCTCTCTCTCTACTTATTCTACTCTCATATTTGTCGCTTGGTTGAGCGACGTCGAAAATGAAAAGTGTTGCCGCTTACACATAATTGTATGCTTTATATATAGAAAAGTTTCAACATTTGCAAAATCTATTAAAATTAGCTTAAAAATTGTAATTTAAAAAAAGAAAATTTAGTTACATTTTTTAAAAGTAAAGTCAATGTAAAATTTGTAATTTTCAAACAAATAATTGTATATAATTATCATTTGATATTTGCAGTTTAAATTTTAATTCATTAAGTGAGGGAGCTGGTAACCCTATTGCAGTCTTTGCTGAAAGAAAATTTGTTGTCAATGTTAGTTTCTCCGCAACACCGTTGCCAGATTGGGCGATTTATCGCCAATTGGGCGCTTTTTTTCTTGTTTTTGCGCTTAAATTTTTAGGAAATCGCCTGGCGATTTTTTGGGCGATTTTTGTAAAAACTAATCTATCTCTTGAAGAGCGCCGTGCAGAAGAAATCGAATACGAATCTTTGTTGAAATTTCCATGGAGCAATGTTTTCAAAAACAAAGTGCCATCTGAAAGTGAAGAATTTTGGTAATCGGCAAACAAAATTAAGACAGCCGTAGGCGGAAAAATGTTTGACAATATTTGTAAGTTGGCATTCATCTTGTATAAACTAAATCAATGTATGAACTAAACAATACTTCGAGAATTGACGAAACGGAGGAAGAGTCTAATATGGCTGAAGGAACTACGTTTTTTGCAAAAAGTTTTTTTTTCAAGTTGCATATTGAAAAATTCTAAACGGTTATAGTCTCTAAAAAAATGTTCTTTAACGATCAAAATTCTCGTATAAAATGAAGTAGCTTTTTTATTATTTTTTATAGATCTCAAAAATATGAAAATAAGAATATCTAATACTATTAACAGATCTCAATATTATTTGAAAAAAAAATGTATGTAATTTGTTTTGTTTTTTCTAATATAATAAATTTCTTAGAAAAAATGGCGATTTTGGGCGATATTTTTTTTAAATCTCGCGCTTTTCTCAAAAAAGTTCTGGCAACACTGCTCCGCAACTCTTGTGCGATGAACATCATGCATGTATGGATGTAGACATTTTTGTCGTTTCCCTTTCCCCGCAAGTAGTTGTGCCCTTTGTCTAGCACTCGTTTGCACTTTGAGTATTTTAGGAGCCGAAAATTTGCCCATCACTGGTCTAGATTATAACATATCAGAATTTTTTAGTTTTTGCGACGGTATCAAGTGGAGATGCTGCTCGTTTCTGAAATGTATAGATATATTGATAAAACTAAGTTACGTATTTAAAATAAGTTATTCACAGGAAAGTAAGCAAGTTTGGTCATTTTTAGAGCAATATTTTTTTGAATTAAAGTCTGAAGATTTCTCTTCAGTTGCTAACTTATTAAGTAAACTTCATTCTTTTTAAATAACAATTTTTTAACTGTATTTAAAAATGCCAAAATTTCCTCGATTTTTGTGTGAAATAACTTTTTATATCCTTTTTTACTTATTGACCATTTAAAAAAACACCATGGTGTTCCAAGTATTTACAAATACGTTTGTTCATTATCTTTCAATTATAATAAAATTGGGACCTCTTAAGTGCTTATGGTCATTTAGATTTGAATCTGAACACCAAATTCATAAAAATATGCATAACTTCAAGAGTTAACACCCCATTAACATTAGCCATTAAATCGTCCTTAAGGTTTTCCAATTCTATTTTACATAATAACTTTTTCCAACCTGAATACATTTTCAATGATATAAGTCCAATTAAAATTGAATATAGTTTAGTTTCTTTTATAAATTTAGACGATTTGAATGCATATAACCGAACTGACACAGTTATTTTCCGAGGTAAAACTTTCAAAATTGGACACATTGTCACAATAACTAAGGAAAAGTTATTAGTATTTATGATAGTTTGACTATTTGAAAAAAAAAAATATGAATTTTGAAACGGTTGGTAAAAAGCATGTTTGCTTAAGTTTTTCTGGAAGATTTCAATCTTCCTTGATTGCAAATGAAAATGATACATATGATGTCAAAACTTTCAAATTCAAAACTTTACATCAATAGATGGTCCACCAATTCAGTTTTATACATTAAGTAATGGTTTTAAGGTCATAAGGCAAAAAAAATATTGGCATATTTAAATTAATTTATCATAAATATATCAATTTTTTCATTATTATTATCATATTTATTATATTAACTAGCGATACCCGGCGCACTTTTTCAATGCACGTACCAGTTTTCCAGTAGAAAGACTTTGGTAGAAAAACTCCATTCTGAGTTTTATTGTTATGCGACGTTTAGTTCTAAAGCTATTCAATATCAAAAATTTGACTTGTGTGGTCGAAGCCACAACCCCTTTTCCTATGCCCGTCCCAGTTCTCTTGTTTATTTATAAAAAACTTATTGAATCACACAATGTCAATTCTATAAAGTAAAAAGTCAGGCGTTTGTTCCCTTTGTTCATTTATAAATTACAGGAAAACCACCGTCAAAACATGTGTAGAAAAGTTGCATGGAGCGAAACAAATAAACATACGTACATACATACATACATACATACATACATACATACATACATATTTGTGGTGACTTCAATGTTAATTTGCTCCGTAATGATTCTGCTACTGAGAACTTTTTTTTCCATTCCACGACTTGTGGTCTCAAAACAGTAAACTCTAATATACCAACAAGATATGGTCATAATTGTGAGCCTAGTCTACTAGATATTTGTTTGGTTTCCGATATTTCCCTCGTTTTAAGATTTGACTAGATGACCTTCCTGTCAGACCATGATTTAATATTCTGTAGTGTTAACATTAACTTTGGTAGAACTTACAATGCCAATTTCTCTTATCGAGATTACAAATCTATTAACTTTGAAGCTCTCTTTCGTGACCTGTCTAGTATGGGATTAAATGACTGCTATCTGTATGACTCTGTGGACGAAAAACTAAGTGTTCTCATGAACAAATTAAATGTGTGTTTGACCGTAATGTTCCTTTACGTACAGTAGTAGTTAATAATTCCTGTTGTCCTTGGTACACTCGTAGCGTTATTTGTGTCATTAAGTAGGAATCTGCTTCATTCTAAGTGGAAAACTAACCGTTCCAATGAAAACTAGGAAAAATTACAAAAGAGCGCGTAATGATGCCACTGTAATAAATAAACTGAAGAAGAAAAGGTACTTTAGTGCTAAGCTTAATCCTAACCTAAATTCTAAGCAACTATGGCAAAATATTAAAAAACTTAGGGTTTTTAGCAACGCACAGAATGACTGCAATTTAGACCCAAATGTGCTTAATGACTTTTTTTTTGTCCAGTGGAAGTTCAGGTGTAGGGTAGGTTGTAAGGATGTTTTAAATTCTTCAAGGCTTTTGTTCGTTTCTATTATTTTTACGGTGTTTTTAGAGCGCACCAACGCTCAGGATATGATGGCTTAAGAGCCGCGCTTATTGAGAAAATAATAGATAGTTTTTAAGCCTGTAGAGCTCAGAATTACCATCAGATATATTCTGTCTTTATTTTATAAAATTACAAATATTTATACAATTTTTAATACTATTATTTTAACATTATTTTTACCAGTATTTCCAAGACTCCTCCTTGAATTCCGATATTTCATAATTTTTAATTTAAAAATAGAAAATTGACCAATCACTCTTGGTTTGGTAAAATTCTTCATATTTCTCCTCAAATTGATATTCTCTACCAATAATAATTGGTTCACTAAATTTACGGCCTTGATTCTAAAGTGTCATAGGCACTTGTTCAGTTCATTAACGTGTTGTTGTTGTTGCGTAGAGTTTCTCATGCACATGTATTTGAAACACAACACCCGCTGTCGCGCTTATGCTTGTGCGGTATCTAGCAGCAGAAGTGTAAAAGGTGCTAAGTGCATCGAAAAGAATTTGAGTGCAATGTTTTGTTTACGTTAACATTTTTGGGGATTTAATGTTTAGAATTCGTCACAATATTTTTGTTGATATCTTTGGGTTTTATTATTGTCATATGTTGGACAATTGTAGCTACGCATGAAAGTCTTTTGGGTGGTCGATTTGGTAACTATGTATGTACATATGTAAGTACACTACACCCTCACCCTTAAGCGAAAATTTACTTGCAAAGATCAATTTTTAAGGGTCGGAGTTTTTGAAAAGTATAAACTCAAATGAAGTATTGTATTTATTTTAATTTAAATTACATTTTTAGTATGTTACAAACTTTAAAAAAATATATATAATTTTAAATGAAATTTAAACAAGATTTATAAAAAAGAAGTTTTTATAATACAATTTGTAATACTTATAATTATTTATTATTTACTTAATTGCGCATACTAATGTTAAATTTCTAGTTTTGAAAAGTTATATGTAATAAAATGGTTTTGTTAGAGCTTTTGATTAATCGTGATTGATTAATATTTATATTTAATTGATATAATCTTATTTTAATTGTGTTTATATAACTTTTTTTAACATATTATTATGAAATTTTTTATAGATATTATTTATTTCTATAATTGAGTTTACACCTTCTCTACGTTCTATTTTATAAGGTCCGTGATATGGACTTTGAGATTTTTTCTTAGTTTCTAATTTTACTAATACATTATCTCCTTCTTCGGAGATATTAACATTTGTGTCGTAAGCAATTTTACGTTTTTCTTTTACAGTTTTTATTATTTCTCTTGCTTTATTAATAGAATTTCTTAGTCTTCAATTCGTTTGAATAATTTTCAAAATTGTAAACTGGTTCTTTATCTTTTCTTAAATCATTTAGAGTGTTCGGTAATTTGCCAAAAATAAGTTCATATGGTGAATACGATGTATCTACATGTGGTGTTGTATTATATGCGAATGTGTAATATGGAACCCATTTATCCCATTCATAATCATCAGCAAAGGATAAAAGATACTCGTTAAGTACCCTGTGGTTTCTGTCGAGTGCTCCTATAGTTTCATGATGATGAGGTACTGAGAAAATTTGTTCTATTTTTAATAAGTCGCAAACGTTTTTTAAAAGTTCGTTTGTAAATTCCGTTCCTCTGTCAGATTTTAAATTCTTGAAAAGTCCGTACTTTAAAATCAACTGTTCTACAAGTGTTTGGGTTATTGTTATTGCGTCTTTTGTCTCAATTGGGTGTGCTATAACAAATTTTGTCAGTTCACATTGCGTAGTCAGTATGTACCTAAATCCGTTTGAAAATTTTAATGGTCCGACAGTGTCAATTGATATTGTTTCAAAACTCGTATTAGGAGTGTCAGTTATTGTAATTTTTTCTTTGATGTGTCTAGTCTGTTTATTACGTGTGCAATATATACATTTGTTTATATAATTTTTCACCATCTGTCGCATATGTTTCCATACAAAGCGTTGTTTTAGTTTAAAGATAGTCTTTCTGATACCGAAGTGTCCTCCTTGTGGTGTGTCATGGTATTCTTGAATTATCTTGTGTTGCATGGTTTTATTTGTTATTCTTTTAGGTGGTTGAAATATCAAAATTTTTAGCGATTCTTTATTATTTTTATTCATTTTCTGCTGCAGCATGTTATATATTCTCTTAAATTCTGTTTTTTGTACAATTTCAAATATAATATCATTTTCATCTAGCGCTAGTTCTTTAATATTCAATTTATTCATTTTAGATACTAATTTCTTCAGAATCGGCTCTAGAGTCGCTGAATTATCATAAGATCTTGCATGTATATTTTTAATATTATTATTTATTTTTGATGATAGCTTCATCGAAGTCGAATCTGTATTCGTCGATTTATCGCTACATCGCACGTGGGTCATGTCGACATCAGCGGCGTCACTTACAAACTCTCACACTTCTTACAAAATGCCAATCAATTGGGCAATATAAACATTTTCCATTTCTACATATATTTACCAACGCAGCAATTAAGCATATTTCTTAACACTTCATTTTAATAACCTACATTTCATTCATTAATTGCTAAACTCTTACAAACCCATATTTCATTCATAAGTTGCTAAACACTTTTGTCAAACTCGAAAACAAAAGTGTCACATTGCACATTGCACATTGCTGCACTACACTGCATAACCCATATCATTTATTTTTATTGCCAAACCCATCTCCAGTTTGACCGAATATCGGCAACTGCAAACAGAATATAACATTACAATTTCAATTGCACCAACAGACCCAAAAATCCACTTAAGTGTTTTGTAGTTTCATAAATAAAAACATAAAAACAAGAATGCAACGAAGAAAAGAGAAAGAAGAGAATTAATGTGTAGAAGTAAGTTTATGTAAGCAAATATGTATTAGTTAACTTCTTTCATATATTTTAAGTATCGAACATTCTGTTAGTCTTAAGAAAGTTCAGTTCCATTTCATGAACTTTTCAATTAAACAGACGTTTAGAAAATTAAAACAGAATTTGTTTTTTTTAATTCATTTCGGAAGAAATAATATAAGTGGCACAGTCGAAACGGAATAAAAATCAAAAGATTTTTATAAAATAACTTTAAGCTCTAAAGTCTCGATTTCAAAATCGAAAAAAATTTTAAACGTGTTGGAAAGCAAAAGATATATAGTGAAAAAGTGGAACTCACTTAAATCTTAAGATTTATTTTACCGTACTTGTTCGAATCCAAAGATTTGTCTTAAAGTCGTGACCACAAAATAGAAACAAAAAACAAACAAGTGACTATTAAGTGCCTATGCCTAAGCTTGGAAAAACTAAAGCTAGATTACAACAATATCAAAAACCGACCAATATGTTGAACAACGAACAGCAGGCATTCACCACAACAGCTCAACAGGTTCCAGCATCAGATATCATTAGGGAAGCAGCTAGAATAAAGGAATTCCATGGAACTAAAGATTATGATATATCGGCGTTCATAAGAGAGGTGGAATTAATACTCCCTCTCTTCGATGAAAATCCCACCCTTAAGGAATTCATATTCCAACGACACGTAAGGACAAAAATCCAAGGCCCAGCACTCCAAACAATAAGAACACTTGGAAGTCACCCAACATGGAAGGAAATCAAGGAAGAACTAGTGAGGAATTTTGGAGTTAAGGAGACGTATCATAACCTGTATCACCAAGCAATAAACATAAAAAGCCGCAATGTAAGTGAATAGGTTAAGAGCTATATTAGATAAGCTGAACACCAAGTACGACTTCGATGTTACAAAACCGGTCGAATTTTCACCGGAAATAAATGAGTCTATTATATTGAAAACTTTTGTAAGCGGCCTAGACGCAAATCTAGCAAGCATAATTTACAGTAGAGACATTAGAAATCTAAGACATGCATACTATACTTTAGAAGAAACGGGTATTCTTAACCAATACGAAAGAAAAACTTACAATAAAAACGGCAATTACAGACAAGACTCATATACTGAAGGCAATCCATTTAGACAACACAGTAACTCTGTTAATCTAAATAACCAAAATCCATTTAGACAGAACGCAAACTCGGGACAACTTCGACAAAACAGGCAATTAGATTCGTTCAGACAAATTTCTTCCAATAATGCTCACGATCAGCAAAGCTGGAATCCAATTCAAAATTCAAATTTTAACAATAGAAATTCGAGACAATTTCAACAAAACTCAAATATAAATTATAATAACAGAAATTCAGGACAGACTAGGAACAGTAGACCTCAGCCAATGGAAGTAGACCATCTTCAACAAGAAGAGGTAAATTTTCAATTACCAGAGGAGGACCTCATTTACCGATAATAGAAGTGACTGTAGGAGACGAGAAAATAAAGTGCTTGATCGACACAGGATCAACAACGACTCTCATTAGCGAAGACAAACTGACGAAATACAAAAGAATTAAACTGAAGGACAATTTACAATTTAATACACTAAGTGGACAGACAATAATAAGTCACGAAATTATAACAGAACTACCGAAAGAGTTCAATGAAAAAAAATACTTGAGCTGGAAATTGACAAAATTTAAAAATAAGAGATTCGATGCTCTTATTGGACAAAACATACTTGCACCAATGCAAGCAATAATTAATTTGGAAGACGGATACATAGAAATCAATAAGGTAAAAACTAAATTTTTAAATTCATGTCCGTATAAATTTGAGGAAACTTATACTCTTGAAAATGCGTATATCGACCAAAGTGTCATGGATAAATTGCATAGAACAGATATGAACTCTGAAGAGGTAAGAAAATTAACATATCTAATAAATAAGCATCAAGACTTCTTTTATCAAGAAGGACAAACACTTACTCACACTCACGAAATACAGCATGAAATAGTGACTACAACAAGTAGGCCTCTTTACTCAAAAATATATAGATACCCGCAAATACACGAGACTGAAATTAACAAACAAATAAAAGATATGTTGGAGCAAGGAATAATAACGGAAAGCAACTCTCCATATAATTCACCGCTTTGGATCGTTCCAAAGAAAACTGACAACTCGGGCATAAAAAAATGGCGTATAGTCATCGATTACAGAAAACTTAACGAAGAAACTATAAGCGATAAATTTCCCATCCCAAATATCGAGAATATTTTAGAGAAACTAGGCAGGTCTCAATATTTTACAACTTTAGATTTAGCTAAAAGATTCCACCAAGTTTTAATAAGAAAATGTGACAGACAGAAGACAGCTTTTTCAACACCACTTGGCCATTACGAATTTACGAGAATGCCATTTGGACTCAAAAATGCCCCAGCTACGTTCCAAAGATTAATAAACTCAGTCCTTAGGGAATTTATAAACAAAATATGTGTCGTATACCTTGACGATATACTTATTTTTAGCACCTCGTTAGAAGAACACGTTGACAACATAGAGAAAATCTTCAATAAATTAAGACAACACAACTTAAAAATTCAAGTAGACAAATGTAAATTCTTTGCAAGAGAAACGGAATACTTAGGGCATATTTTAACAACAGAAGGAGTCAAACCGAATGCTAGTAAAATTGAAAACATTCAAAAATTAAAACTCCCCGAAACAGCGAAACAAATTAAATCTTTTTTGGGAATAACAGGTTATTATAGAAAGTTCGTGAAAGATTATGCGAAAGTAGCTCACGGTATGACAAAATATTTAAAGAAAAACACAAAAATAAATAAACATGATTCACAATATATTGACTCATTTCAAAAATTGAAGCGATTATTAACTGAAGCACCTATTCTCAAATATCCAGATTTTAATAAACGTTTTAAAATAGCCACAGATGCCAGCGACTTTGCTATTGGTGCAGTTCTTATTCAAAACGAACATCCAATTAGCTATGCAAGTAGGACCCTCAACGAGCATGAGAGAAAATACTCTACTACGGAGAAAGAACTTTTAGCTATTGTTTGGGCTGTTAATTATTTTAGGCCATATGTTTACGGACGAAATTTTGATTTAATTACTGATCATCAACCCTTGGTCTGGTTGAAATGCAAAAATACAGGTAAGGACATTAACCCTAGGCTACAACGTTGGTTATTAAGACTTGGAGAATATGACTTCGAAATGAATTACATAAAAGGCAAGGAAAATATAGCAGCCGATTTCATGAGCCGAATTAATGCAGACATAGGACAAATTAATTCTATTGACTCACCTAACCAACAAATAATAGTACAACCCGATGACAATATGAGTACAGATGCTACAATTCATTCTCAAGAAGAAGAACAGAATGACCATTTTTTTATATTAGACACCGTCGTGAACAGGTTCAAAACTCAATTGATATTGACAAATAATAAGGTTAGAGAAATAGAAGTTATTAATAATAAAAGAAAAATTTTTGTTAGTTCAGAAGACATTAGAAACAATTTTATGATAGATATATTCAGGAGGTATTTAAAACACGGAACCACAGGAATTTACTCGGACGTGACTGACCATGAATACAATTTGGTACAGCAAAAACTCATAGAATTATATGGCCCAACTTTGAAATTCTATAGATGCTCATATCATGCCAAGGATATGCTAAATGAGGATGATACATTTAAACAAATAGGAAAATACCATAAGCTCGAAACTGGATACGGAGGAATACAGGCAAACTACGATGGACTGAAAAAACTAATTTATTTTAACGACCTAAAGAAATTAATTCAGAAGTACATAAATAATTGTGACACATGCAACAGAGCAAAATATGACAGAAAACCTTTAAAACCCAAATTTTTTTAACAGAAACTCCGACAGATAAGAACCAAATTATCCATGTAGATGTCTACACAAACAAAAAACATAGTTTTATGTCTTTCATAGATAAATTTTCTAAGTATGCGGTTATACTTTACTTAGAAGATAGAAATAGTGCAACTCTAATAGAAAAGCTTAGACTCTACCTATCATTAAAAAGCAAACCAAATAAATTTGTAATGGATAACGAATTTAATTCTGTTAATGTTAGAGAGTTTATGAGGCAAGAAGAAATATTAGTACATTTTACTAAACCTAACAGCCATACGGGAAATTCGGACATAGAACGATTTCATTGCACAATTGCTGAAAAATTTAGAACATTAGAAGTAGAGAAATCAAACCTATCGACTCAAGAACGTATATTTAAATGTGTGGAATGGTACAATAGATCAATACACTCAACTATTAAAGAAAAACCAATTGACGTAGAGGAAGGTAAAATTGATAAAGAAAAAATTCGAAAATTAGTTCAAGACAAAAAAGAACGAAATATTAATGAACTGAACGAAAAACGTGAAGAATTTGTACAGAATAAAGAAGAAGGCTTTGTTCGAAATTACAAAGCACTCAGACATAAATACGAACCTAGATATAGAAAACTTCATTTACAAAATATCCACCAACAAACATTAAACGCCCAACAAAATTTTCAGATCAACTGGACATTTCTCGTTTTAACACTAACAATGATGGCAGTCTGGACACAAGGAACGATGATTGTTGACAAAATAGAGACCGATGACGGATACATCGAGGTACAGCTTGACGACGTTCAAATTATTAAAAACTTTAGTAAGATTTTACATGTCATCAACCCGACCGAAATAGAAACAATTATTGACAGCCTAGCATATGAAATAAAATTGTTAGAATTGGTAGAAAATAAACAATTTTTAGGTCTCCAATTAGAATCATTAAAGCGAAAAGCACAGACTCTTTTACCACACAGACAGAAACGATGACTAATTAACATAATAGGGACAGGACTTAAATGGTTATATGGAACTATGGATGATAACGATAGGACAGAAATAGAAGAACACCTTAAGGTAATTGACGAAAATAATCATATGGCAATAACAAATTTAAACAAAAATATTCAAATAAAGGACCATTTTAATAAAACATTTGAAATGATAAGAAAACAATAGAATCAGACAGAAACAAAATCAACGAAAGATTTAATGACATCAGACAAAATAATGCAAGAATGTACGGACAATTTCTTTACTTAGACTTTTTATTAAAAATTAAAATTATTGAAGACCATATTGAGCACATACAAAATAACATAGCATCAGCAAGACTTAACCTTATAACAAATAACATCCTAACGAACGAAGAAATAGTAAAATACGACATTGACATTGACAAACTCAGAAACATACGACTAGGCGTAGCAGAATATAAAAATAAACAAATAATATTTGTAATTGAAATACCTGAAAATCTAACAATCACACAAAGGTCATTAATTTTACCCGTTTCAAATGCTAAGTCTGAAGAATTGCTTATAGAAAAACAAGAAGTTGTAAAAATAAATAATACTTACTATGATTTTAAAAATTATTTGTACTTGAAAAATTTGAAGAAATCTAAACTTTGTATTTATAAAGGCAATTGCGTAAAGATAAAAAATAATCAATCTCAAACAATACACATTAAGCCTGGTTTAATATTGTTTAAAAATCAATTAAGTTCATATTTAAATAGTTCTTGCGATTATAGACAAATCAAACTATATATATACAAGAAGATGATGAACACTTTTCCAATAACAAGGAAATATTTTATGAAAATTGAAGACTATCGCCAAGCCAAAAATTTAATATATCAAAAATTCAACCAACTTTTGATGAGCTGGTCATACAACAAATAGACAATATAGAAAAAATAAATGAATTAAAAATTCACAAGACAAAAAATAATGCATATATTCTTATAATACTTGTCGCTGTATTCATTCTAATAATATTTTTAATATTATTATATATCTATATTGTAAGAAAATACAAAACACTTAAAATAAATATAATAAATCCTCAGACTCAGGAGAGCCTTCAATCAAAGGGGGGAGGGGTCATGTCGACATCAGCGGCGTCACTTACAAACTCTCACACTTCTTACAAAATGCCAATCAATTGGGCAATATAAACATTTTCCATTTCTACATTTTACCAACGCAGCAATTAAGCATATTTCTTAACACTTCATTTTAATAACCTACATTTCATTCATTAATTGCTAAACTCTTACAAACCCATATTTCATTCATAAGTTGCTAATCACTTTTGTCAAACTCGAAAACAAAAGTGTCACATTGCACTTTGCACATTGCTGCACTGCACTGCATAACCCATATCATTTATTTTTATTGCCAAACCCATTTGCCAGTTTGACCGAATATCGGCAACGACAAACAGAATATCACATTACAATTTCAATTGCACCAACAGACCCAAAAATCCACTTAAGTGTTTTGTAGTTTCATAAATGTTTTGAAATCTTCGCTGCAATACAAGAATGCAACGAAGAAAAGAGAAAGAAGAGAATTAATGTGTAGAAGTAAGTTTATGTAAGCAAATATGTATTAGTTAACTTCTTTCATATATTTTAAGTATCGAACATTCTGTTAGTCTTAAGAAAGTTCAGTTCCATTTCATATGATCAATAAAACAGACGTTTAGAAAATAAAAACAGAATTTGTTTTTTTTAATTCATTTCGGAAGAAATAATATAAGTCGTGCACAGTATCATTTATTAACTCGATACTAGTATCATTCATATTCATATTTATATTCTTATGAATTATTTCAAATTTTATTTTGCGTACGTTTTTTATGTCGCTAATTGATGTGCAATCCCATATAAAGAGTTGATCAGACTCCAGCGGTGATGTGCATTCATCCTTTGCAAGTTCTTCTTGCTTCTTTTTATTGCCCCTAGTTATTACCATGGCTTTTTTTATATTGCTGTTTTCTTTTGTTGTTATCAGTTTTTTTAATATTTCTGAATCTATTTTTACTCGCGATAGTGCGTCGGCATTTGTATTTATTTTGTCTTGTTTAAATATTATTGTAAAATCATAATCAGATAAATCCAGTCTGATTCTGGTCATTTTTGATGATGGGTTTTTGTGACTAAATAATGAAACTAAAGGTCTGTGATCTGTAACAACTATAAATTTCTCTCCGTATAGATATGGTTTGAAAAAGTTTATTCCCCAGTGGATGGCTAAAAGTTCTTTCTCTATTATAGGTTTATTTATGTCATGTTTCTGTAGAGTTCTGCTGGCATAAGATATTGGTAAGTCTTGTCCAATGTCACCTTGTCACCTGCTCCTAAGGCGTAGTTTGATGCGTCGGTCGTTGAAATGAATGTTTTAGAGAAGTCTGGATACTGTAGTATGGTTGGTTCTATTAATTTTTGTTTAAGTGTCTCGAACGCTGTTTGACATTGTGTTGTCCAATGGTCAATTTAAGCATTGTGCGATTGTTGCAAAGTCTTTTATGAATCGTCTATAATAATTGCAAAAAGCGACGAAACTGCGCACTTCGTCAGCATTTGAAGGAATTGGATAGTTTTTTATTGTTTCATATTTTGCTGGATCAGTCTTAATACCGTTTCGTGTAATTAAATGTCCTAAATAGACTACTTCAGGTCGTAAAAATTTACATTTACTTGCATTTAATTTAAGGTTGTATTTTGATAATCTTTCGAAAGTTTTAACTAAATTATTGTTATGGTGTTGGAGGCTACATCCAAAAACTATTATGTCATCAACATATAAAAATGCTTCTGAGCTTAATCCTGTGAGTGCTAATGTCAACATACGTTAAAAACTGTTTGAGGATATTTTAAATCCAAATGGTAATTTTTTGAATTGGTAATGACCGTCATTGGTCGAAAAAGCTGTTAGAGGTCTCGAAGTTTTATATAAAGAAATTTGATGGAAAGTATTCGTCATGTCGAGTGTGGAAAAATATTTTGCTTTACCTAATTTGTCTAATACATCTTCTATTCTTGTCAACGGAAATTTATCACTTACTATTTTATCATTTAATTTTCTGAAATCAACTACCAAGCGCCATTTCTTAGTGTCATCACTGCTTTTCTTTGGTACAAGAAGGAGTGGTGAATTGTACGGGCTTACTGATGGTTCAATTATATCATTCTTCATTAATTCTTCAACCTGTTCATGGATTTCTTTATTTTGACTGTATGGTAATCTATAATTTTTAATGTATGTGGATGTATCATCAATTGTGGAAAGTCTTTGTGTATAAAAATTATTTATGGTTAACTGTTCATTTTTTAAATGAAATATATGTTGAATATCTCTGAATATATTTATAAGTGGATGTTTTGTTCCTATGTCTAACTCTTTCAAAACTTTTTGAAATCTAATTTCATCTTTTTTGCGTGTCTTGCTTGAAATATAAGAATTTTGATAGGAGTATTAATTTTGGTGTTAGTTTATTTATTTTGACTTCTGTTTCAGTTGTGTTTAATATCTTTACGTGGCATATTCCTGTTGATGGAACTATAGAGTTCGCTATGAATACTCCTGATTGTATTTCCTCGTTTAATATTACACTATCTTGCTCTAAATTTAAGTTTATAGGGGCTATAATTTCTGTTCTGGGTGGTATTTGAATTATATCAAATTGTACATGTGTATGTACATGTATATGAACATGTATAAGTTATAAGTATAACACCCTTAGCCAACACGCGCATCCGCTCTAGTTTTTAAATTGTAACGTGAGTATGGTACGTGACAATTTCCAATTCTGTTGCGTACATCTTTTCTCACACAAGTTAAAGCAGCGTCAGCAAAACTGCAATAGCCACAGCAACAACAACAACAATCCAAAAACAGCAGCGACTAAACAGCAAGTCACAACAACAACATAAGCAACAATACAACACCAACAACGACAACAGCGGTAGCAGAACCAGCTAGCTTTAGTTATGAGAGATATTTGTTAAGTTAGTCTTAATCATTCTGTAATAAAGAAACGTTGGCACATAGTGCCAAAAAAAAAGGTATCTGAAATAAATAAACCGATGTGTTTATTAACTGGCGCCCAACGTGGGCCACGCTAAGAAGTTTGAAGTGCGTGGCAAGGGTTCGGACCCTCAATAAAAAACACAAAAAATTAAACTACAAGTTTAAGGTGAACATTTTTCTTTCAAAAGAGACAAAATCGTAAAATTTTTAAATATTCTTCATAGAAGAAGCAAAAAAACACAAAAAAATTAAACAACAAGTTTAAGGTGAACATTTTTCTTTCAAAAGAGACAAAATCGTAAAATTTTTATTCATTCTTCATAGAAGAAGCAAAAAAACACAAAAAATTAAACAACAAGTTTAAGGTGAACATCTTTCTTTCAAAAGAGACAAAATTGTAAAATTTTTAAATATTCTTCATAGAAGAAGCAAAGAAGCACAAAAAATAAACAAAAAAGTTTAAAGTGACAATTTTTCAAAAGAGACAAAATCAAAACAAGACAAAGAAACAAAAGCAGAAAAATTAAACAAAAAGTTTAAAATAAAATCTGAAAGCTTAAAATCTATTGAACTGCTTTGCAAATAGAGGTGGAACCCAAAACCAGAAAGTTATAAACCACCGTAAGACTCAATTCAATAAAAATCAACTGAAGCCAGCACGCCAAGCTGAGGCATTGCCAACGCAGTCCACCATCAATCCACACGCACCAAGTATCATGTTGCCGCTTATATTGATAACGCTACTGATTCAGACCCATGGGGAATTGCTGGACTATTCGCAATCAAATTACATACCCATCGCGGATGGCGTAGTAGCCATCTACTCCGACTACAACTACTTAACACATAGTACCAACCTGACAGATTTCGAGCTCATTGTGGACGAGACAAGGAAATACATGGAGCTACTCCCAGCGACGCACATGCAGAAACTCCTACAACTTAAACTGGAACAAATCTTACAATTACTAGAGACCCTCAAAATACACCATCGCCATGCCCGAAGTTTCAATTTTAGAGGATCTGCCCTTAAATACATTGCAGGTACCCCTGATGCAGATGATCTTCAAAGAATCGTTAAAACAGAAGAGGCATTAATAGAATCGAACGAACAACAGATAAAAATAAATTCAGAGATGCAGGATCAAATTAACAGAATAACACAGACCGTCAACCAAATACTCACTAATGCTAAACGAGTAGAACTAGATGCAGCCCATTTGTTTGAACTAGTAAACAGTAGAAATAGAGCCGTTATCACTAACTTGAACAACATTGCTCTATCAATTATGCTAGGAAAAGTGAGTATTATAAACTCTGTTTTACTGGACAGTCGTGAAGTCGAAACTATTGTTAAAAACGAGAATGCCTTCGATATAAGTGTAAGCGATATTATTTTAAGTTCTTCTCTAAAAATTTTACAGAATCATGAAATTATACTATTTATAATAAAATATGCAAAAATTCAGTACGTATGTAATAAGACAAGTATCTATCCAGTAGCCCATAGCAATAAGATAATAAAAAAGCAACAGCATCGACATTCTGCAACGAAATGAAAGGCTATGAAGATTCATGCTTGCATCAAATGCTGAATAATTACACCGCCTCGTGTAAAACCGTATCTGCGGACGACATAGCACCTATGGAAATCGTGGACGATGGTATGATTATTATCAACGAATGTTCCTCGGATATCAGCCTAGAGGATAAGCCAAGAATCTCGGTGCATGGCACGTACCTTATAACATTTGAAGACAAGGTGAACATAGATGGCACCGTTTATGTCAACCACAAACGTCTAAATCGCCTGACTCCCGAAACCCCCATGGCACAGAAAATTAATTTTACAGAACACATAACAGTTTTATCTTTACCATACTTAGAGAAAATCCATTCTAAGAACTTGAAACATATCACAGCCTTACATCATGAAGTTAACTTGAAATCAACCATACTCTTCAGCGTGTTCGGCACAGTCATCTTAAGCGTAATCATAACATTAGTAATCCTTCATTGGCTAAAAAAGCAACGAAAACGTCTCATTGTCAATGTGATAGGAGAAGCCGACGTACAAGCCACAGCGCATGTCCATAGAACGCCCGAGGACGGCCGCCTTTAAGAAGGGGGGAAGTTAACACCCTTAGCCAACACGCGCATCCGCTCTAGTTTTTAAATTGTAACGTGAGTATGGTACGTGACAATTTCCAATTCTGTTGCGCACATCTTTTCTCACACAAGTTAAAGCAGCGTCATCAAAACTGCAATAGCCACAGCAACAACAACAACAATCCAAACACAGCAGCGACTAAACAGCAAGTCACAACAACAACATAAGCAACAATACAACACCAACAACGACAACAGCGGTAGCAGAACCAGCTAGCTTAAGTTATGAGAGATATTTGTTAAGTTAGTCTTAATCATTCTGTGATAAAGAAACGTTGGCACATAGTGCCAAAAATAAAGGTATCTGAAATAAATAAACCGATGTGTTTATTAACTTATATCAAATGCATGTTTATTTATGTAAGGAGGTGTTACTAGGTCTGTTTCCGTACGCACACTGTGTAACTTGTGGGACGCTATTTTCTGTTTCCGTACTTTCTGTGCTTAAAATGGGAGAAGAAGAACAAGCATAAAATCGCTCTCTCGAGCACACAAAGTGCACAGAGAGTGCTAGAACTCGAGACTTCGAGTAAAGTAAGAACAAGCATCAAGAAGAATAAGCATCAATAAGAAGAAGCAAATGTCAAATTACATTTCATAATTGTTTATGTTTTGCGATAAATAAATTCACAAATTGTGTGCCTAAAAAGAAATTTACGCACAATTAATAAATAATGATAAATAAAAATTAAGTAATTGTTCAGTTTTGCATTAAAAATGGCTTTTAATAATTTGAGTGAAAGTGTTTTAAATTTTGTGCTGCCGTCTGCAGTCAAAATCAGCTGTTTTGTGCTTGAAACTTACTAGAAGCTGTTTCCGTACTTTTGCAACTATTCTCACATTCGTTTTTACTCTCTTGCACACATTTTACACAAATCTTACACAGTGTAAAGTACGGAAACAGACCTACTATGTCAGTGTTGTTTAGTATTATTGTTAGTGTTTGTGTTTCATAATCAATTTTGCACATATATTTAGTTAAGAAATCTCTTCCTATAATTCCGTCAGTGCTTATTGGGAAATCTAGTTCTACTGCATGAAAAAGATGTTCTACTATGTCACATTGAAAATCTATTTTTAGTTGTACAGATCCCAAAGTTAAAGTTTCCTCATTTGTTATTCCTGTTCATTTACATTTATTGTCTGTTTTTATTATTGTATCTGTACTATATTTTCAAGTTTGCATATTGAAATATCTGCACCCGTGTCAATTAAGAACTTTAGGTTTTTTTTCGAATTTTTACATTTTACTATAATATAATTCGTATTGTTATCCGATATATTATAAATCTTTAATTTTGCTGTACCGGAAGATCTTCTATATGGATCTCCGAGCATTCCGTTTCCCTGTATATCTAATGTTCTGTTACTATCATTTTGACTCTCATTTATGACATACATTCTGTTTTGGTTTCTATAGTTTGGATTTTGTCTATAGTTACTGTTGAAACTTCGTCTATAGTTATTGCTGTTTTGTAAATTATTCCTGTGGTTGTTGTTATTATGATTATTTTGGTTATTTGTGCGCTGCATGAAATTTGTATTGTTGTTTCTGTAATTTTGTTGTCGAGCATTAGTATTGTTGTTATAGCTGCTGTATTGTGTCTTCTTGTTGTAGTTATTAGCTCCGTTATTTTGTCGTCCCCGGTATGAATTGTAAAAATTAAAGTTCTGTTTCCTGTTGTTTGCTTTAAAGTACATTAACTGATTATTTGTTTGTATATTTTTCTCTAGTTCCAAAGCTAGATTTGTTACGTCAATTAATATTTTTGGTTGAGTTGCAAAAATTGTGTTCTTTAAGTCTTCATTAAGTCCATTTTTAAAAATAGTCAAAGCGTAAGATTCATTTATTTCATAATTAAATCTCTTTGCTGAGTATTTCTATGGGTAGGTAGTTCATTAATTTGTAAATTATTTAGTTCAGATGTTAAGTTTAGTAGTTTGTCTTTAAAATTTGATACTGTACCGTTTCGTTGTGTCAGTGTAGATAGTTGTGTATATATTTGTGTAATTGTTAAATTGCTTTAAATGAATTTGTAAGAGCGAGTTTAAGTTTATCGAATGTGTCTATACTTGCTGTATGTCCTATTGTTGTTTTAACATTATTGCTTAGTTTTACATTGATTACAATGTTTATTAATTTTCTTTTGTTTTCTGGTGTAATACAAGTGCTGTCTATTAGTTCTACTAAAGTTAAAAATGCGTTTAATTCCTTGTAGTTACCATTGAAAATAGGAATGGTTTTCAAAATTAGCTCTATATTTAGTTCAAACATTGTTAATTTGTTCTTGTTATCTACTTTGTGATTTAACAAAAGATTTTTTGTTTTGTTTAGTAATTTTTGGAATTGATCATTCAATTCATATGCCTCTATTTTATTGAAGGATTCGGCAGTTTTATTGAAATGTAAATTATAGCGATCTAAATAATTTAGCTTTAAATCGATTGTTTCTGTTTTGTATTTTCTATTTGATGATTTCTTGATATTTTGCTTAATTTTTAATACCTCATTAAAAATTTCTTTGAGTTCTTCCTTTAATTTCTTATGTTTTTGTTCTTATTAATGACAATACCTACAAAATAGTTGCGAGTTATGTTCAAAGAAATCAAATCTGCTTAGTCTAATGTTACATTTACTACATTGAAAACAATTTTGATGCCAGGTTTTTCCTTCATACTCTATATATATTACTTAACCTATATCTATTATTTTTTTATAACAAGCTATGCAATGTTTTTTAAACAGGATACCATAACATCCTTGGTATTTACAAAGTGTTGCAGAATGCATTATTCAAAATATTATTTAAAAGTTTATGTTTTGTTTAAACATTTGCTCTGGTTACGTGTTTTCTTACGTACTTTTTGTAATATAAGTTAATTCTATACAAAATGTAAGCTATTAAAAAAATAATTACTAATGAATTAACTATTGTCCATGTAATATTAGTTATCTGAGATGTTGTTATTATCGACCCAATATTATTGTCAATGTTTTCATTTATAATGATTTTTTTTCTTTATTCTCGTTATTTAACATTGTAAGATAGTGATATACATGTGCTATGTTAGGAATCATAAGTTTATTTATTTTAGTATAATGTAAATAAATTGTATATTATTGATTTTTATTTTTTAACATAACTTTGTTTTTCAATATTTATTTCTTTTAAAATTTCATTTCTTAATTCTTTATCTGTTGTTATCCTAGCTATCCGGTTTAGTTCTGTCACACGTTGTCTAGCTTTGACAATTCTTCCAGCTCTTGGTCGTCGAATCTTTTTGGAATTTTCGTCTGGTTTTTCCTGTTGTACCTTTGGTACTTTCTTTTGTCTCGCTCGGTATTCTTCTAAAGTCAGCGGTTTTGGTCCAGCGTTTTTCAAAGATGATTTAGGTGCGTCAAATGTTTTGATTTCAGGCTGGTATTATTCTATTTTGTTGCAATTTGTTTGATCTTGTTCCGTTTGTGTCAGTATTTTCTCCCACTTTGAAAAGATATTGTTTATTTATTCTAATGTTGGCATTTGGATTTTTAATTAGTATTGTTTTTGATGCTAGGAAACAGAAAAACTTCAGTTTTTTAGGATTAGTTGAGATCGCAGGATCGATGGTAGCAGGATCGCCATGTAGGGTAGATTTTAAGGATGTTTTAAAATCTTCAAGTCTTTTGTTTGTTTCTATTATTTTTACAGTGTTTTTAGAGCGCACCAACGCTCAGGATATGATGGCTTAAGAGCCGCGCTTATTAAGAAAATAATATAGTTTTTTTATTTAGAAAATAATAGATAGCTTGTAGAGCTCAGAATTACCATCAGATATATTCTGTCTTTATTTTATAAAATTACAAATATTTATACAATTTTTAACACTATTATTTTAACATTATTTTTACCACTTTTTCCAAGACTCCTCCTTGAATTCCAATATTTCATAACACTGTGTGTAATTTTTTAAGTCATGGCAAAATAACCATATACGGACACCACTACGTGATAAAAGACTAAAAAAAAAAGACCCGTGTCTCCCAATTTTTCCCAAAGTCATGCACTTTTTTGTTTATGGGCCGCCAAAGATTTGGGGCCTCGGTATCATTTTCGCAAAAAAGTGATCATTTTCTCGGGCTCCTATCTTGCAAAGTTGTAGCCCTTGTCATAAAGAACAAAAATTGCGAACATATAAAATAAAAAAAACTTCACCTTCCAGATCAAAATCGCAAAAAACTTAAAAAAATTCGATTTTTTTTTTACCTTTTTTCCCGTGTTCAGGTCCATAGGTAGCAAACCGTTCAAAATTCAAGGAAACAATCAACTACAAAAATTTACCTAAGATCTCAATAAACAAATTTCTAGAACATATAAACTTCCTAGAGATGATTCTTAACACTGTTTAGGTAGCACGCAAAAGTGAAAAAAGTGACGCGGTGAAAGTTATATAAAGTGCTACAACATAATTCGTACACAAAAGTGGCAACTGACAGTTTCAGTATGCAGTGTGAAAAAATTGATTTATTTTGCTACGTTTGCGGTCATCAAACCAGAAAAAAAACATCTACAAGATTTCAGAAGGAAAAGAATCTTTTAACTAGTGAATTCAAAAGAGCATATACATTGGTTTTCGACGAAGTGGACTTGACCGGTGAAAATTACACACCTAATACAGTGTGTCGCCAATGTTATAACAATCTCATGGCATGGTTGAGTGGAGGCAGAGGTACTATGAAGTATTGTAAACCGGTAAACTGGATTAATCGCCCAGGTGATCATGATGCAACCAGTTGCTATGCATCCGTAAATTACACATGTCGTCTAAATCGACATGCTGAGAAGGACAAAAACGGTACAAAGGCAAAAACCTCGACGCATTGCTTGCAGAGGTATGTTGGTGGAGTCACAAGATCACCCTGTATGATGTTAATGAAGTATTTGAAGAAGAAAGAGCTGATGATGGAGGGCAGTCTGGAAGCAACGTGCCTGTGGACACCATAAGTTCTGAATCAGAGTCAGATTCGGACGATTCGAACGACGATTTGGATCCACAACTTAAGAGAGCGCGATTTGCAAGTCCAGGGCTATCAACATTATAAACATAATACGAATACTTTTTTTTAATATTTTTGTAATAGATAGCATAGTATCTCAATGTTGAAGTAAATAAAAAACAAATGAAATTAAAAAACGGTGTTAAGAATAATTCCCAGGAAGTTTATATGTTCTAGAAATTTGTTTATTGAGATCTTAGGTAAATTTTTGTAGTTGATTGTTTCCTTGAATTTTGAACGGTTTGCTACCTATGGACCTGAACACAGGAAAAAAGGTAAAAAAAAAATCGAATTTTTTTAAGTTTTTTGCGATTTTGATCTGGAAGGTGAAGTTTTTTTTATTTTATATGTTCGCAATTTTTGTTTGTCTTTATGACAAGAGCTACAACTTTGCCTCAGAGAGTAAATCGAAATTCTGAACGGTTTGCAAGATATGAGCCCGTTAAAATGATCACTTTTTTGCGAAAATGATACCGAGGCCCCAAATCTTTGGCGGCCCATAAACAAAAAAGTGCATGACTTTGGGAAAAATTGGGAGACACGAGTCTTTTTTTTTAGTCTTTTATCACGGAGTGGTGTCCGTATATGGTTATTTTTTTTCGTGTTGCACTGTGTAATTTTAATTTAAAAATAGACAATTGACCAATCACTCTTGGTTTGGTAAAATTCTTCATATTTCCCCTCAAATTGATGCATTTGAAACACAACACCCGCTGTCGCGCTTATGCTTGTGCGGTATCTAGCGGCAGAAGTGTAAAAGGTGCTAAGTGCATCGAAAAGAATTTGAGTGCAATGTTTTGTTTACGTTAACATTTTTGGGGATTTAATGTTTAGAATTTGTCCCAATATTTTTGTTGATATCTTTGGGTTTTATTATTGTCATATGTTGGACAATTGTAGCTACGCATGAAAGTCTTTTGGGTGGTCGGTTTGGTAACTATGTATGTACATATGTAAGTACAGAAGGAAATTCCATTTAAAGTAACGCAGACACCTGCCGTATAGGCCTTATTCCACGTTGCCCCATGGCAGTGGGGTCGTGGTTCAAGGAATTGATGCCTAGGAGATAATTCGTCAGGACGTCCGTGCCATGCTAATTTATATGACGTCCATCATACTCTCCAAGGCGTCACTTCCATGACTCCAGACGCGACCATCGCCCCGTCATAGTAGTTTCAACACCGGTCACACACCATACTTTTGTTGTATATTTAAATTAATAAATATACTGTATGGATAGCAACCAATGTTGGAACGCAACGGTACCAATTATGGATGATTAGTTGGGTCATCATCCACATTTATTGGTGGAAATCGAGACCCATCTAACATCTCTTGCAATGTAAGGCATTGCCACCCGGTTGTTTAGCGCAACTCCACGCCGATCCACAGACCTGTTCGCGACATTGAACTACCACAGCCAGCACGATACTCCCCGAAGGGCCAGCCCACGATAGTCTCCTGGGCTAAAGGATTTTCCCCGACACGCATTTATCACAACACCGACACACTTGCATTCATCACACTTGACTGTGAAGGAAAAAGCCACCACTACTTGGACGTGCTACAGCGTAGACCACATCGCCATTGACTGTGTGCGACACAAGATCGCCACTATATACTCCATTTCAATACTGGTACTCGAGAATACCGGTATGAACACCCAGCCACCTGCAGCACTAGTTAACTCATACACCCGTCACTCTTGAACTCCGAGGCTACTAAGATATTACTTTTCACACTCGGAAAACTCATGACACTTCTTGACACCTCATTCAACACTCCTTGATACACCTTATCAATCACACCTTGGGACACCTCATCAATCTTGTACTCCGAGGCTACTAAGATAAACTTTTCACACTCGGAGTACTCAATATGACACTCCTTGATACACCTTATCAATCACACCTTGGGACACCTTGTTAAACTAGTACTACAGGCCGCCAAATGAACACCCAGTCACTCGCAGCACCCAATATCACATCCTTTCAAACCGGCACTCCGAGGCTACTAAGTTTAACTTTTCACACTCGGAGTACCCAATCTGACACCTCTTGATTACAACGTTTTTATACCAGCCTTATAAGTCAAAGCTTATAAGACTATCCAGGAGACGAATGCAAAATGTATCAGTGGGGACTTGCAACAATACGTATGTCGAGAGTGACGACTATCCCCGTGCTAACAAATTCTTTAGGATTATTGCTATTCCCTTGTAGGCATACGCTACCGTTGATCTTGTCAAACGGTCCACCTACTACCCAGATTGGGCGACCAACTCCAGGATCTGGGTAGTCCCTTCTCATTTACACAGGATAGGGCGAACCCGTTGCCTGCGACCATCCTCCTTTATCCTGGCTTTGGACAGGCTGCTCGTGAAAACAGGCGGAGTTATATGTAAGTACACTACAATGTCAACCAATCTGGAGACCCGGGTTCGAATCCCAGCAGCGACAAGAAATTATTTGAATTAAAATGATTTTTCTGTACGGCCGCCACCTCTCTGCAGAGAATGGCAGACCTCAGAGAGTAATGCCATGTAAAGCTTCTTGAGAACAAGAACATTCCGTTCATCGCCGTTCGGAGTCGGCGTTAAACATGTAGGTCCGGCTCTCGGTCAATTATGTACAAACTTAATAACACGCACAACACAATTGATCATGAAATGCTAGGTCAAAGTCCTTTCAAGGGCTGAAATGACCAGTTATTTATTTTTATTTTTATTATATATAATAAATTAAAAAATTGCATTTTATAAAAATTATGAGAATATTAAATAAAAATTTAAATGGTAAAATAAAGCAATAACTAGTAAGAAATGATCTTCGACTGGGCCGAAGTTAAAATACCCCCACGTCCGAACCGAAGTATATTCAAAGTCTTAAGCAGTCAAAAAAGTGTTTATTTGTAAAAACATTTTCGTCATAGTTTTAACAGAAAATATTCGGTATTGTTTTTTAGTGAAGTCACTTTGTATGGGAGGTGGGTGTGGTTTTCACTTGATTTCGTTGAATTTTATACACAGAGTACATGTTATATATCAAGTTCATATGCGAAAGTTCAAGTCCATGTATTGATTTTTGTGGAATTTAAAGAGATAGCACCTTTTTGATAAATTCACTTTGCATGGGAGGTAGGCGTGGTTTTCATCCGATTTGGTTGAAATTCATACTGAGTGCAAATTAAATAGCAAAGCTCATGCGAAAAATTTCAAGTCCATATATTAGCGTCTGTAGAATTCTAAGAGATTTTACCGTTTTGATAAAGTCACTTTGTATGGGAGGTAGGCGTGGTTGTGATCCGATTTGGCTCATTTTCGAACCTGGGGGTCTATTCTATAACTGTGACTTTTCAAGTGTACACCCAAAACAGTGTACACTCATGTTTTTCGATTCAGTAACAGTGAGCGTGAGTTGTTTTTATCAGAATTGTGTACACAAGCTGCCAAAAAAACACACTGAGTTTCGGTCGGTGAATTTTTATATATAAAAGATTTATTAAAAAATTCAGAGTGGATAACAAAGCAAAAAAAGCTTCAAATGACCAAAAAATGTATTTAGTGGAGAATATGGAAGCTCATATACAGTTCGTAAACGATACGAGTAGGTAAATACTCTACAATTTTTGATACATTTCTTTTTATTATGATCATATTTTTTCGTTACAGATTTGAATCCGTAGATGGCAGATATCTACGGGCACAGAGGTGGGAAGAACTTGCTTCGACCTTTAACAGCATAGGAGATGCAGTGAAAGATGCTTCCAAATGGCGCAAGTTTTACCGAAAGTAAGTATAAATATTACTTTATATAAAGTGATATAAGTGTATTTGTTTATAACAGAAGCCAAGTAAAGGACAAGGAAGTGTTGAGAAAGGCGGTTTAAGAAAAGAGTAGAGTGAATGGTCTAAAACGGAGAAAATAAGCTTCCGAGTTCGAAAGGAAAGTGCTGCAGCTAATAACATTTTGTTTTGTTTTGTTTTTGTTTAAGTTTTTTATATGAGTTCATTTTATGTTTCCATTTATTTATAATATATTATGTTTATAAACAAGAAAATATATATTTAAATGCTCATTTATTTAATAAGTGGTTAACAAAGGTGTTGACAACTTCATTCCGCGTACTTCTGTCTAGATTTTAAAAGGAGCAGTTGTTGAAGCAGTTATATATAGCTTCGTCAACATCGTTATAATCCTCTATGCTTTCGATTATTAATCATTTTAGTTTGATTAAAATATGCAAAACAACGCAAGCGTTATAATTTTTGCCGGTTTTGCTGGGGTGTAGCACAAAGTTCTTTGAAGAGACAAACAACAGAATCGAGTCTTATTGTAGGATAAGTTGGAGAGTTGTTGAGCATGATGTTTTCGAAAACGGCGTTATCAACAATGGCTGAAGAAGAATCCACTGACGCCTAGGATCCAGAAGTTACGTTCTTCTCCTAAAAATTTAACTTATCGAAAGTTTGCTTAGCACCGGTAAATCGGTAAAGCTCCCTGAATATAATTTCGTTAACCACAAAAAGGTCTTGGGAATCTTGCAGGGCTCTTCTCTGCACCGCCTTTGCATATCTAAATGGAATAACAAGCCAATAAGTTGTTTATAATGTGCTTCTAATATTTTTTAGTACTGTCTATTTACCTATCCCTTCTTTGCATTCGTCTTAGAACAATTACATTTGATCGTATATTATAATTTTGTATTGTTTTGTTATAATTTATGCTGTTTTTTTATATTTTTTCTCACAGCACCAGTCAAATTGTATTCAGCTAGGAAATTTTTTACATTCAGCATGTCAATGTACACTGGAGCTTACTGAATCACTTGAATAAAATAAGTGTACACTTTGAGTGAGAATGAGTTTTAAAATTTTGTGTACACTACTTTTATTCACAAGTACAGAATAGAGCCCCTGATCTTTATTTTTTAGATAAAAGCTTAAATATCGAATTTCGTGATGATAGCTTTAAAATTACGGCTGTAATCGTGATCACAGACTGACAGAAGGACAGACGGACAGATAGACGGACATGGCTAAATCGACTCGGGTGGTGATGCTGATCAAGAAAATATATACTTTTCTATACCTGCCACGCCTCTTTATGGGCGTTACAAACGGAGTGACAAAATTAATATACCCCGTTTACGTTTTTTAAACGTAGGGGTATAAAAATAATATATAAAAATTAAAAGGGTCAAAACTGAAAATAAAAAATTTCAATTATATATAAGACAAAATATATAAATAAACATAAATAAAAATTAAATATTAAACCAAAAATAGATTTATTTTATTTTATTAATTAATTTGATTGAAGTATCGTTCCGAAGTTACTATATATTAACTTTAGTAGGGAAATGTGAATACCCTAACTGTAATATACAAAAATTAAATAAAATTATTTTTATTTTTTAAAGAAAAAAGATAAAGGGTAAAAATAAAGTAAAAAAGGATAGTTGTTCCAACATGAAAACGCATAAAAAAAGAATAAGTATTCAATCTATCATGTCTATCTATGTCTCCTGATCAAAAGACGCGCAACCAAATTAATCACGTTTTGATTGACGGAAGGCACTCTTCCAGTGTTTTAGATGTACGCACGATCCGTGGTGACAATATAGACTCGGATCACTATCTTGTCGCAGCCAAGATCCGTACACGCTTGTGCGCAACCAAGAATGCGCGCAATCCAGCACAGAGAAAGCTAGACGTCGAAAAGCTGCAATCAAAACGAACAGCCGAAGACTTCGCTACTCGACTCTCACTCCTGCTTCAAGAAAGCACTCCTCCGATCGACGATATATGCACGCAGTGGAATCACATTTCCCACTCTATGCGTACGGCTGCCGAAGAGGTGATAGGCTATCACCGCCCTCGCCGAAACCAGTGGCACGACCAAGAGTGACAGGAACGAAGTCCGAAAATTTTTCGAAAAAATAAGACGCCTGGCCGATGATTTTAAGACCGGGGCCTCTTCCTGCAAGGATGAAAATGGGAATCTAGTGACAGATATCCAGAGTACACTGATGATGTGGAGAGAACACTTCTCTAGGCTTTTGAATAGTGACGACGACAAAAATCCCTCCAATAGAGATTATATCCCGGAAACCCCAATTTTGGTCGACAGCGTTGAAGTTCCGCTGCCCGACCATAGTTAAGTCTTGAAAGCTATAGCTCGGCTTAAAAACAACAAAGCCGCAGGAGCCAATGGCTTACCTACTGAGCTCTTTTAGAATGGAAGCGAAGCTCTATTTAAATGCATTCATGAGCTTCTATGCAGAATATGGGCGGAAGAATGCATTCCAAACGATTGGAACCTCAGTGTGCTCTGCCCAATCCACAAGAAAGGCGATCCCACAATTTGCGTCAACTACCGTGGGATAAGCCTTCTTAATATCGAATATAAGGTCCTGTCGAGCGTACTATGTGAAAGACTGAATCCATCGTAAACCAGCTGATTGGACCTTATCAGTGTGGCTTCAGACCTGGTAAATCCACCATAGACCAGATATTTACGCTACGACAAATCATGGAGAAGACCCTAGAAAAATACACACCATCTTTTTGTCGATTACAAAGCCGCCTTCGACAGTCCAATAAGGAATCCTCTATATTCCATCATGTCTGAATTTGGTATTCCTGCAAAGCTCATCCGCCTTTGCAGAATAACACTGAGCAACACCAGCAGCACAGTTAAAATCGGGAAGGACCTCACTCCTCCATTCGATACCAAACGAGGTTTCAGGCAAGGTGATTTCTTATCGTGCGACTTTTTCAACCTAATGCGGCCTATACCCACTGCAACCAAAGCAAAGCTGGAAGTGTAACCTGGAAGTTTTTGACGTTTACCATGATGAAGTCGCAGCGTGTGTGTCGAAGTTACGCAACTGTTTGACGGTTGCAACTCAGGTTGCAGTAAAATTAAAATCATTTAATATTTAGGGGCGGAGCTAAAGTTGCAACCATTTGGTTGCAGCGTGTGTGGGAAAGTTGCATTGTTTTATTGTTTATCGCTACACATATTTGTCATCACCTGCACAAATTCTTTTGATTTTTTCCTAATTCCTAAATAATTTTTAAATTTAAAATAGTAACTTTACTTTTGTTTATGTAGACTATTTTTGCAATTGAGAATTGAAGCAACTGATAGCTAGTTACTAGAAAAGTTACAGCGTGTGTGGCAAAGTTGGTTGCTGCAACCATCGCAGTGTGTGTGGTAAAATTTTAGAAAGGTCTGCTTTTTGGTTACACTTCCAGCTTAGTTTTGGTTGCATTGTGTATGGGCCGCCTAATGATGGAGAAGATCATCCGAGCTGCTGATTTGAGACGCAGTGGCACTATATTCTACAAAAGTATTATGCTGCTGGCAAATGCTGATGATATCGATATCATTGGCCATAATACGCGCGAAGTCAGCGCAGCATTCTCCAGGTTAGCGAAAGAGTCGAGTCGAATGGGTCTTGCAGTGAATGCAGATAAGACGATATACCTAGTGTCAACAAATAAACAGTCCCAGCGTCTTGGAAACCACGTCACTGTTGACAACATCTCCTTCGAGGTTGTTAAGGACTTCGTCTACCTGGGATCCAGCGTAAACTCTTTCAATGATGTCAGTATTGAGATAAAACGAAGGATAACTCTTGCCAACAGGTGTTACTTTGGGCTAAGTAGGCAATTGAGAAGCAGAGCAGTTCCCTCTCTCGATGAACAAAACTCACGCTCTAAAAGTCACTAATCATGCCCGTTAGGGCGTATCGAAAAATTTAGATCGTATTCTAAGAGGTCTCAAAAGTTGCATGGGGTTGTCAAGATCACCCAAAAAAAATTTTAAGAAAAAAAAGGATGTCTTCTTGCCCCGCAAGGACAAAGTTGTTTTTAGACGAAAACAGTAAAAAATAACGACCTTAAAATGCTTTAACTTTTATAATAAAAACTACGTATGTCTTAAAGCAAAAGTAAGTATAGGCTTAAACTATCTTTTAAATTCGAAAAAAATATTCGATTCGGTGCCCGGTGGTGGTCAACGCAGAAGAGGACGCCCACATCTTCGTTGGAAGGATCAGGTGTTAGATAACCTTACCACTCACGATTTTTATCCACAGTGTCCTGTGTGAAGGATATTCGAAGCAAAAGTTGAAATCGAGATAGCACAGAACTTTTGATTGTTACCCAATAGTCTAAATTTTGTTGGTATTGATTATACTGCTAACGTATTCCTTAAAGTTGCCGAATTAATAATTAGCATAATTTTAGCATATGCATTTTCCTATTTTTGAGAAATGTTTACTTGAATGCAATTTTTTAACTTTTTCAAAAAAATGAGTATAAGATTTTATATCTCGGGTACCAGAAATGGTACCGAAGAAACTTTGCTCAATTTGGATTCTTCAAATATTTCTTAACAACACCCTGTGTAAAAGTCTTAATTTAAAATACCAACTTAAGGCCACGATTTTATTTTCTATTTATAATTTTGTTTTATACATAATTTTTATTTTTTATTTTCACTTTTGACCCTTTTTAATTTTAATATTTTATTTTTACTGCTTTATTTTAGAACTTTAATTTTTATTTAATATTCTCATAATTTTTATAAAATCTATTATTTAATTTATTATAAATGTTATATTTGATAGTTTTATTTAAAAAATATTTTTAATGTTGTTTATTTTATAAATAAGCTTTTAGTTTTATTACTTACACTCTTTTTTTAATTGTATTTTTTATTTTTTGTTTTGTCTTATTTTGTTAACATTTAATTTTTCCACACTATAAATTTAAATTTTTTCTACAAGTAAGTTTTTATTTGAAATATTTAAAAAGATCCGTTTTGACTTTTTTAATTATAAAATATTTTAAAGTAGCGATTCCCGGCGCGCGCTGCTACACCCGGCAAGTATATTGAAAAATATAAGTAAATTAAAAACTTTAATTATAACCTAAGTCAGAATAGAAAATTTGGCATGAGATATAGATATAGATTATTGGCTATAACTTTTGATTGGTTAGAGATACTGAAATAATTTTTTCTAATAAATTATTTTTAAAGCTTGTAAATATAATTTTGTTCTTAGGTGCATTTAAATCCAATAAGAATTAACAGCGAAAAAATGTAAAAAACAAGCCAGTCCGTCCTTCCGCTTAGAATCCCAATGAAAACAAAAATAAACATGGCTTCAGGACAACTTTGTTTATAAGATTTTGTAGTTCTAGAGTATATCAACAAATTCTAGCAACATACGTTTATCGTCGCCCTGCTTTTTAGGACGTCATGCCCATGTTTTCGCCGTGCTGATCTCTGAACAATATTGAGTGAGTGGTTCTGATGCAACGTCCATAGAGTATATAGTCTCTGTTCCAACGGCAATTATTTTGCAGTAGCCGATCAAACCAATGCCAAACACTATCCAATATGTGCTTCGATTTCAGCGGTACATACCCAAGAATAATAGAAAAATAGATTTCGCAGATCGTAAAAATAATTTTCAACGATCTGCGCATCTGCGTCATGATAGACTTACGATATGAGCTTACGATATGGCTTTCTGTCAAGTCTTGTTCAGAATGTGAACAAATATGAAGCAGGCCTGTAAGTAGTGGCATAAAATTGTGAATATAATAGAATAAACAAATTTCCTCCGTGTCATATTAAAATAAGAACAATGAGTTAATAACGATTGTTTCGCATGCAAGTTTTCAACAGTACAAGTTTCCAATCCAACTTGCGCTGGCAAAAGATACAAGAAATAAAGTTGGTCTAGCATGACGTCATGATCGTAAAAATATTTTGTTCGTAGCTAGAAATGTCAAAATGAAAAGTAAACAACATAACGGAGCTGCGCAATGCGTACTCTATTTTTCTATCATTCTTGGTACATACCGGTGTTTGTATGAAATAAGTATAGGCCGAAACACATAGAAAGCATGCATGCCTATAAAGTAGGCTTTGCTAAAATACATAGAAAGCATGAATCGCATATGTGATAAATTTCAAATATGTAAAACTGAATAAAAATTTGAAAGGAAAACTAGTGAAAATCAGGCCCGCCGAGAGGGGAGGATGGGGTGTTTGCCTCCGCCCCACCCGAGCCAGGAGTTTTAAGGGGACCCGGAGTTTTAAGGGGGCCCGGAGCAGCGGGTAAAAAAAGTAACAAAAAGCTGATTTGTTTAGATGGAGAAAAGTTAATATTTCTTCTTTGTTTTGTATTTACGATATCAAAAATTAGAATGCAACTTTCATATTCTCGTGTCGAGGGAACTTTTGAATTAGGTTTTATATATTTTGAATTTTACACAAAAAAGTTGTCTTTAGGTATTGACAATTAACCCGAATGGTGCTGGAATTATTATTTTCGAATTTCTTTCGGGTAGCGAAATCCAAAAATTTGATTGCGTATATGATATATGAGCAGTTTTTGTGAACGTCAATTTGCGTGACCACATGGTCACGCTGGCACAGTTCGGGTTAATACAGATAACAAACAATAAAATTATTACTTACTTGCCATACTTAGTTTGTCATGGTGTGTGACTTAAATATCACAACGCACTATAAATAATAACTAAGAACTAAATAATAATTTTTGCGAGGATCTTGCAATAGCTTGCATTGGTGAATACTTTTATAATTGCATTTTTTTTTTTGTGTTGAAAAGATTTTGAAGGGGCCCGTATATTGTAAACCCCCGGGGCCGTACTTGGCTCTCTGCGGGCCTGGTGAAAATACATTGAATTTTATCAAAAATAATTAATAATGTAATTGGAGGATATTTTATGGTGGCTGTGTTGATATTGCTTTTATTTCACACATGTCTGCTGTGAATGCTTTGATGCCTGCAAAAAGTTAAAAGTTCGCCAACTTCAGGCATGCTTCAATCATCATGCATGCATGCACGGTTTTGAAGTGGGCTACTTCATGCATGCATGCCTCCTATGTGTTTCGGCCTTACGAGTATACACTGCCAATGAATATAAATATGCGCTCTTTTGAGTAATTTACTATGTTTCCATGGCGAGTTAACTCGGGGTTAGGGTTTTCGTCGAGTTAAGAAAATGGCGTCGCTAACTCGATAGTGTTTCCATGCACAGCATCGAGTTGAGTCGAACTTGTCAATTTCATTTGCATTTTTGTTATTGTTTTACAAGCGAAATGGATACTAACTGGCAGCATTGACTTTGACAGATAGAACCCAGTTAAATCTTACAAGTTTCGTGGAGTTTCGTGGATTTAACGAAACTCAACTCAACTCGCGTTTCCATAGCGAGTTAACCCCGAGTTAACAACCGAGCATGTTGATTTGAACTTCAGCTAAAGGCCGCTTTACATTGTCCTACTGTGTGTTACGAGATGTCAAAATTTTCATGTATGATAGAATGTAGAATGGTGTAAACGAAAAGCAAAGTGTGTTCGAACCTTTTATGATTTTTTTGACATGTCGTTCTACATTTTAATTTTTAGGTTTGTTTCTAATTTCATCACACATTCTATCCGACCAGAGATGAGTTTTATAAGATTTCTTCGAATTTAATTTATTGAAAATCACCAAGCTGCAAGTTACATTTCATCAAATGCTTAAAAGCAAGCAAAATAATGACTACTTCTATTTTTAATGCACAATTGGCCCTTATAATGCTTACAATAGCTGCTATGTCCCGATTCATTTTAATAATTTTCAATTTTTAAATTTGTATTGAATAAAAGTGTAATGCGACTTTGTGAGATAGTCTAAAAGAGAGAAATTAATTTCTTTATACAAAAATTAAAAAATGACAGTGTGATAAGATTCGGTTATACTTTCTATCTCACATGTCGTAACACACAGTAGGACAATGTAAAGCGGCCTTAAGCAGTGATACGAATGAGCGCTTACAAACGATGAAATCAGCGCAAACAATGCAAATTGACTGTATTTTAAAGTAAATTTTGCAGTATATGCGCTGATCTCATTGTTCGTGAGTTTAACATTCGTATCACTGCAATAAAAGCGTTGGAGTTGTTTGCAGTAGTTGCGCTGCATGACTTTATTTCGTTGCTTGTGAACGATCATACTTACCACTGCTTAACAGAAGTTTAAACGAACTTGCGCTGATAATGAAACCAACAACGCAAACGGTGAATACCCAGTCTTACGAAAGACTACCATTGCAATTGAATTCGCTGTCGGCAGTACGTTCGACACAACATAGCAATGCTTGCGATATGCGTTAATAAAACGATATCAAGTACCAAAAATCAAATCGCTTGCAGTTATTTGATCAATACTTGATAAATATTCAATATGGTGGATTTATCAAGTACACAGAATCGGGCTGGTAAAGTACCTTACCTTTGTTTAGTGATACGGGCAATAAAATAATTTTTTAAATAGCTTATTTAATGTTTAATTTTTGTTTTGTTTAAATTTTGTTTTTGTGTTAAAAGTAATGTTTAAGTTTTGGGATAAAATGTTTCTATATTTTTTGTAGCTACTGGTGACGACTAATAAATTTATTCGAAATATTGACGAAAATAAAATTAAATATCAAAAAATTAAAACTCAAGTTTTATTTTACACGGCCAAAGCCTACACAAATATAAAATAAAATAAAATCAAAAGGCCGACAACATCAATAATTAAAAATATAAATAGTAACATATAGTTGATGTCGGCCTTGGTGTAGATTATGCTTTTGCAGATGGGCTATGGCCGTAGAACAGAGATGGGCACACCACACACCGACATTATGTCAATGTATATGTGTCGCACTCAGCTTGCTACACTGAAAGCTGCGGTTGTGCAGAAAAGGCAAAAAATAAATAAAACTAAAATTTGCATTAGTCATGCAAACTTTACACATTGTTGTGTTTATGATCCCATTCGATCAGCTGGTCTAAATTTAATTCTTCTTCGCAGCATTTGATTAACATCAAGTTTGAGAGATGTTCGTCTGATAATTTGTTACGAATCTTGCTCTTGATAATTTTTAAATAAGAAAACGAACTTTCACAAATGTACGTACTTCCAAACATTGAGCAAAGCTTGTATATACTTTCCATAACATTCGGATAAATCGACTCATCAATATGTCTCCAAAAGTCAATGCCAGACACAGTTGGTAAAAAAAATATTATTTCGCAAACCCATTAACTCCGCTTGTATATCCTTTGAAAAGTGTTCAATAGTGCAAGTTAAGGGACTTTCAAATAATTTAATTTAATGAAGTACAGACTTCATAACTTTTTTTATATCGACTCATAACCGCCAAAATATCTTAAGCGCCAAAAAGAAAATTTTACAGGAGAAGGTTTTTTTTAATTATCTTTGCTATTAATTTTATCTTTTATCTCTTATCTCTTTGCTATTAATTTTATTTTAATAATTTTATCTCTTATATTGATTAATTTCTTTTAGAGAATTTCATCTTAAGCGACACTTTGCTGTCATGAAAAATGTAAACAAACATGTAGTGTGTACTTAAGCTAAAATTGCTTTTGGTTTAAATTCATAATCTAATTTCGTACACCTATGAAATTTTGACAGACGATGTAAACCATCGCAAATTATCGATTTTCATCAAAAAACATAAATCGGATATTATGTCGCTTAAGATATTTTGGCGGTTATGAGTCGATATATAGCCCATCATCAAGGGGTTTGCATTGTGTTGCTAAAGATGAAGCCACAACATATGACGCTTTAAGTTTATAAGTTTCAAAATTTATCAAATTAAGGTCAGGTTGTACATTATTATCAACCACAGAATCAGAGAAAATTTGCTTCAATATGATAAATAACTGCCTGCGATCATCATTGCTAATTTTTCCAAATTTTGAATGAAATGTTTTATAATGCCTTCTTGCATTGTCTATTCTATTACCAGCAGTTATTTTGTCATACAGCAAGCATTCCAACTCATTTTTAGCATTTAACGAAAAAAGCATTCCATTTCAAATTCCATGTCGATTGTTTTACAGTGTACCTAAAGCAGAGAAGAGCATAAAAAATCATATAAAAAAGCGAAACAGACGAACGCGAACTTGCCTGCTTGAAGTTTCGTAGCATACTGAGCTCTGCTGATCAACGCTGACTGCTATATGTGTATACAGAAATGTGACGTCATTCCTCAAATTTGAGGTTCGTGCCCTTCTCTGCCGTAGAATTAAAAATAACTGTTGTTGTTCTTTTTGTTGGTTATTTTTATCGATAATTCGGCTTGATTTTCAAACCGTCTTCAGGACTAAGCACTATGACAAATATACATTTTTCAAATCAAACATAATTTTAACATTAAATATAAATGTTTTTTTTTGTTGTATTTTTCTTTGGGCTCTAGGTCTTATATTGAAAATGTTGCAAAAACTTTTTTATTTGTTTTTTTATACATTTATTTATTTATTTTCAATATTTCGGACACCTTTGGTGTCCATCTTCAGGAAAATCTGAAAATTTTTTATTTACAATTAAACACTTAAACAAAAACAAACTAAAACAATTTTTATACTCTTACAATTAAATTTTAAGTCCGTCCGCTTGTTGTGATTGTCCAGTAAGTACTAGTGTTTATGTTGTTTATGTTTTGTTATTATATGTCTGTAGATATGTGCACATTTTTCTGTGTCTGTTTTGTAGTTTATTCGTTGATCTGCTTGTGTGTTTATTATATGTAACATTTCTATTGTGTATCGTTTTTTATAATTTGTTTCTTGTTGTAAGATTTGTGTGTTTTCTAAATTCGGCGAATGTCCAGTGGAAACACAGTGGGCCGCTAGCGCTGTTTTGTTGCCAATTGTTCCTTGTCTATTTTTGTAGTCTGATTTGTGTGCAGCTAACCTTGTCTGTAATTTAGATTTGGTTGTTCCAACATATATTTTACTACATATGTTGGATCCGTCTCCATTGCATGGTATTTTATATATTACATTTGCTTTTTCCAATTTGTCCAGTTTTGTTTTTGTTTTTGAAAATAGTTGTTTTAATGTGTTGTTGTTTTTTAGTGCAATATTGTATTTGTCTCTGTCGTAAATGTCGGAGTAGACTATCCTATTGGAGAAACCTGGAATGTGTGTCATTGTTTTGTATAATTTTGTGGGTTTTTCCAAATTTTCCCTGTCGAGTTTTTTTATCGCGTTTTTTATTATGTTCGTCGTTGTTTTGTGAGGAAAGCTGTTTTTTTCCTCACAAAACAACGACGAACATAATAAAAAACGCGATAAAAAAACTCGACAGGGAAAATTTGGAAAAACCCACAAAATTATACAAAACAATGACACACATTCCAGGTTTCTCCAATAGGATAGTCTACTCCGACATTTACGACAGAGACAAATACAATATTGCACTAAAAAACAACAACACATTAAAACAACTATTTTCAAAAACAAAAACAAAACTGGACAAATTGGAAAAAGCAAATGTAATATATAAAATACCATGCAATGGAGACGGATCCAACATATGTAGTAAAATATATGTTGGAACAACCAAATCTAAATTACAGACAAGGTTAGCTGCACACAAATCAGACTACAAAAATAGACAAGGAACAATTGGCAACAAAACAGCGCTAGCGGCCCACTGTGTTTCCACTGGACATTCGCCGAATTTAGAAAACACACAAATCTTACAACAAGAAACAAATTATAAAAAACGATACACAATAGAAATGTTACATATAATAAACACACAAGCAGATCAACGAATAAACTACAAAACAGACACAGAAAAATGTGCACATATCTACAGACATATAATAACAAAACATAAACAACATAAACACTAGTACTTACTGGACAATCACAACAAGCGGACGGACTTAAAATTTAATTGTAAGAGTATAAAAATTGTTTTAGTTTGTTTTTGTTTAAGTGTTTAATTGTAAATAAAAAATTTTCAGATTTTCCTGAAGATGGACACCAAAGGTGTCCGAAATATTGAAAATAAATAAATAAATGTATAAAAAAACAAATAAAAAAGTTTTTGCAACATTTTCAATATAAGACCTAGAGCCCAAAGAAAAATACAACAAAAAAAAACACAAAATTTAAGGTCGAAAAAAATAAACAATTTACATATACTTACGGAGGGCACGCCGCAATAAGCATCAAGATGACGCTATACAAAAATCTACGTGAAAATTATAGCACAACGATAAATAACAACATCAAAAAACACAACAAAGCCAACAAACTAAAAGCAAGAATAAAAACATCGGTTACATTCCTAATCAAGTGCAGAACAAGTGGTATAATTCCTAACTGCATCACTAATTCAACCAAGAACATAAAACAAATTTTCCAGCAAAACGACAACTCCAAACAAAATGCATCATTACAAAAATTAGACAATTTAATCAACAAACACACAGAAAATTTTCATAAAAAAATTCTCAACTTACTAATAAAACAAAAACACGAAAAATTAAAAGCAAACGAAATAGAATTGGAATATAGAACAACATATTTAAAGCGACATATACAAAACAACGATTACACATCATTTCTGTCCAGCGAAAAAACAATTTACGAAAGTCTGATAAGAAAAATAACAACCAAACAAATCAACAAATTTAAAGAACTCAAGAACCAGCAAGAAAAGTATAACTACATAAAACATAACAAAGATTGGTTCGTGAACAAGACAAACACAGCAATACCAACAAACGTACAAAAACTATTGTCATTGGGACCAAATTTCGCGCTACCGACCGAAAAACAACAATTCCCACTATTCAAATGTATTGCAGACGGAGAAGACATTATACACACGAACACAGACAAAGAGAAACAAGAAATCGCAAGAACGAAACTAATAACAACAATGGACAATTACTTAAACAAAAGATCCCTAACATATAGAGAGAAAGACATACTCAATACAGTGGAACAAACAAAGAAATTTCTTAATAAAAACAAAAACTTATTAATAATAAACGCAGACAAAGGTAACACCACGGTAGCAATGGACAAATTAGAATATGAGAAAAAAATGAACGAGATTTTACATGACATGTGCACATACAAACGATTAAAAAATGACCCGACTACCAGATTACAAACACGGAACAACAGTTTAGTAGAAAAACTGTTCAAATTAAATATAATCACTACAAGTGAAAAATACAAATTAATGACCAGTACAGCTACTGCACCAAGAATTTACGGACTGCCCAAAATACATAAAGAGGGAACACCATTAAGACCAATTTGCTCGTCAATAAACTCACCACCTTACGGACTATGCAAATTTATAATCAACATTTTAAAACACCTAACAAAAAATTCAGAGTACAATGTCAAGGACGCAGTCGAATTTAAGACAAAAATCAACAACACATACATATATGATGACGAAACATTGATATCGTTCGACGTGGTATCATTGTTCCCCAGCATTCCAATAAACACAGCCATAGACATTATAAAGAAAAAATGGAACAAACTAGCTAATTATACGAAAATACCAAAACAATTATTTTTCGACATATTAACTTTCTGCATCAAAGACAATAGATATTTCAAACATAAGGACAACATTTACGAACAACAAAAAGGAATGCCAATGGGCTCACCAGCTTCACCGGTGATCGCGGACATAGTTATGGAAGAACTTTTAGACACAACAATAAACAATTTAGAAAATAAACCTAGACTGTTAACAAAATATGTTGACGACTTATTTTGCATCATAAAGAAGACTGCAGTTGACGACACGCTACAAGCACTAAACAGTTTCCACAGACATATACAGTTCACACAAGAAATAGAAAAAGAAGACAAATTACCATATTTGGATACAATGATAATAAAGACAAAAAACACCTTAAAATTAGACTGGTACCAGAAGCCTACTGCCACAGGACGAATTATTAATTTTCACTCCAACCACCCGAGACACATAATATTGAACACAGCACAGAACTTTGTTAGAAGAGTACTAAAAATAAGCGACAGACAATACCACAGAAATAACATAAAAAGGACACAAGAAATATTACAAAAAAACAGCTTTCCTCACAAAACAACGACGAACATAATAAAAAACGCGATAAAAAAACTCGACAGGGAAAATTTGGAAAAACCCACAAAATTATACAAAACAATGACACACATTCCAGGTTTCTCCAATAGGATAGTCTACTCCGACATTTACGACAGAGACAAATACAATATTGCACTAAAAAACAACAACACATTAAAACAACTATTTTCAAAAACAAAAACAAAACTGGACAAATTGGAAAAAGCAAATGTAATATATAAAATACCATGCAATGGAGACGGATCCAACATATGTAGTAAAATATATGTTGGAACAACCAAATCTAAATTACAGACAAGGTTAGCTGCACACAAATCAGACTACAAAAATAGACAAGGAACAATTGGCAACAAAACAGCGCTAGCGGCCCACTGTGTTTCCACTGGACATTCGCCGAATTTAGAAAACACACAAATCTTACAACAAGAAACAAATTATAAAAAACGATACACAATAGAAATGTTACATATAATAAACACACAAGCAGATCAACGAATAAACTACAAAACAGACACAGAAAAATGTGCACATATCTACAGACATATAATAACAAAACATAAACAACATAAACACTAGTACTTACTGGACAATCACAACAAGCGGACGGACTTAAAATTTAATTGTAAGAGTATAAAAATTGTTTTAGTTTGTTTTTGTTTAAGTGTTTAATTGTAAATAAAAAATTTTCAGATTTTCCTGAAGATGGACACCAAAGGTGTCCGAAATATTGAAAATAAATAAATAAATGTATAAAAAAACAAATAAAAAAGTTTTTGCAACATTTTCAATATAAGACCTAGAGCCCAAAGAAAAATACAACAAAAAAAAACACAAAATTTAAGGTCGAAAAAAATAAACAATTTACATTAAATATAAATATTAACAAATTAAAAACCTTTAACAAAACTAACATTTTAATAAATTAAAAGGAAACAATTTATTTGGGTGTGGCAAGCCTAGCTTTGTGGTTATCGCGTCATCGGAAACTAATCTTGCTCCTCAGCAAGTGTTTATAAATATGCGCGCAGCTGTCGGTGTCTTGTTTCGAGTTGAGTTTTTCAGTGTAGGCGTATTTATGATGTGCAACATCTCAATTGTGTATCTTCGGTCATAATTGCTCTCCTGCTATAAAATTTTTGTGTTGTCAAAATCCGGTAAATGTCCCTTTTGTAAGCAAGTGCTGTTGTTTTTTTGTCACTTTTTGACTTTATGTCCGATTTATATGCAGATATCCTTGTCCGTAATTTAGATTTAGTCGTTCCATAAATCGAAAAGTTCTTAAGGATCACTGTATATTTTAGAATCTTGAATTTAAAGACCTAAACAATGGGCGGCTGAAACCCACGCTACTCCAATGTTAAGGGTAATTACTATTTTCACGTAAGCGAATTGTTTAACTGCAATAACTGTGATAAACTTCAAGGACCTAACTCTATAGTTCGATTTGAAAGCGGATTTGTTTGCATTCAAACGTTTGGTACTCTTGGTTCGTGATTTGAACAAAGCAAGCTTGACATTCTGATTTAATTTTTCCCCCTTCCGATTATCGGAAATATTCATACTCTGTTGTTCGACGGTGACTGTCAAATTCTTTTCGAAGAAGTGAAATTCTATTCGACAACACGCAAACATTCGGAAGATCCGCAAAAATGTAAGTTTTTAACAATAAAACAGTGAAAAAAGTTTCTATTAATGAAAAAGTTTTTGTTGAAAAGTTTTAGTGTTTTCTTACCATACATAATTGTTCTCTGACCTAATTTCTAGGGCACAGAAACCAATACGACCAAATACTAAGTCGCGTCAGTTTGAAGTAATGGTTAATTTCATGAAGCAGCATACAAGCAGCATACAAGCAGACCAATAAAAGGCTTTGTAACAAAGCAGACTTCAGACCAGCTGTGGAGAAGATTGCCAGAAGTGCTAAACCCTCTACTCACAACTTTGTCAAGTAAAAAATAAGTATTACTTCTATCTTGGTTTGAAATCCTCTATGACCGGTGCTACACATTTGCAGATTTGGGAATATTACAAGAACCACATTAAATCTAAACTGCGCAAGAACAGGTCCAAAATATCAGGCACAGGCGGTGGGCCATCAAAAATGTGCTCACTTACTGCAACTGAAAACGAAGTTGTGGCACTTATGTCCATGGAGGACGCTATAAGCGAAACACCCGGAACAGGGCATTTTGGAGCAAGCAATGATTCCGTTGATGCCATAGTTTCATCCACCCCGAGGATAACGTCAGGCCAATGCAAAAACAAAACCATGGCAACGAAAATAATGTCGTCAACGCACATTGACAATATTCCTAAACACATAGGAGGTATGCATGCTTCAGGTATCTGAAATTTCTGATTGAATATACGTATTGTTATGAAGTAGCCCACATTAAAAGCATGCATAATGCCTGAAGCATATCTGAAGTTGGCTAACTTTTAACTCTTTGCAGATATCAAAGCATTGACCTAAGACATGTGTGAAATAAAAGCAATATCAACAAACTATAAAAGATCCTCCAAATCCATTTTTAATTGTTTTTGGTTAAATTTAATTTTTTTTCATTACTTTTCCTTTAATTTTTTTTTCAGTTTAACTTATTTGAAATTTAACACATATGTGATGCATGTTTTCTATGTGCTTTAACCAAGCATGCTTCACAGGCATGATTCATGCTTGAAGCATGCATGCTTTCTATGTGTTTTGACCTAATGCGTTGTGGTCACAAGAATTTGCTAAGAGTGCAAGTTGAAAATCAATAAGCCCACTTAATAAGATGTGAAAACCATGCAACTTTGATCAGATATGCCAGGAAGTACTTCGAGCTAAAAGAAAAATCATTAATCATTAAATCATTAATCAATAAATCAGCTCTTGAAAGAGAAAACTTTGAATTTAAAAAGCAAAAAGGCTCAAACATAATAGACTCGAGCTGGCTGCAGCTAATGTCAAATTTTATACGACTACATAGAAATGATACGCCATGTGGCGTCCGTGGCGTAGTTGGTTAAAGTGCGTGGCCGCTATGTCAACGAACCTGGAGACCCAGGTTCGAACCCCAGCAGCGACAGAAAATTATTTGAATTAAAATATTTTTCTATACGGCCGCCACCTCTCTGCAGACAATGGTCGCATTCTGGCCGATACTTTTTACGCAACTGTTGCTCAACTTTCCGGCTGAATGGTATGTAGCATAAAGCGCTCACACAACATGTTGCCTGAGCGGTCGCCATTTTAGGTAGCGAAAATATTTTATGCTACCTCGATTGAGCGGTTTGCGCTCACTTGATGTTGACAGATGAAAGAAGTGTTTTGCTGTGAAGTTGTGCTGTAAAATTATAAGATTAGTATTTTAATATAAAAATACTTAATTGAATATCTTTTCCATGATTTCCTTGCGAATTTAATTTTATTATATTGCTTTTAATTAATTTTTTTTGAATCGAATCACGAACAGCTGTTTGCAGTTTGACGTTTCTCAAAAAAACCCATTCAGCAGAATGTATCACTTTATGCTACTTCGCTACCTGAGCGCTGTTTCTGCCAGAATGCAGCCAATGGCAAACCTCAGAGAGTAATAAAAATGCCATGTAAAGCTTCTTGAGAATAAGAACATTTTGTTCATCGCCGTTCAGAGTCGGCGTTAAGCTTGTAGGTCCATTTCTCGGTCAATTGTGTAAAAACTTAATAACACGCACATCACAATTGATCATAAGAAGCTGGGTCAAAGTCCTTTCAAGGGCTGAAATGACCAGTTATTTATTTTTTATTACATAGAAATGATGCGTACAAGCCATAATAAGGCCTAACCAAAATAGACGATTTGCTCCGTAAGGAGTGAAGACGAAAATGTTCGCTTAAATGCATTTCAATGTTGTAACCCAAAATGAACAAACGTAAACTTATCGAAACTAAACGAAACGGTTTGACGGGACGTTCTGTTCCGTAACAACCGAACTTTTAACGTCTCAACTCGTCAACAACAGCTGTGCAGAGTAGTTTTTTTCTTTTTTCAGACGATTGGAGGAACTCGTTTCATTTTGGGTTAAATGTCAAAACAGACGTAACGATTGCAAACGTTCGGCAAGTTGCAATCGTCTCGTTTCCTCTATTTTAGAGCCAGCTTTTTCGTCAAGTTTCGTTAATTTGATCTGGCTGCAGCCACAGCGATTCAAATCGAATGCTCCGTAAGGTATCGTTTGTTTTAATTTATTTATAAATTTATTTCCGCAATCCATTCTAATAATTATAAATTCAAACGAACAAAACGAATTGATGTAGAATTTTTTAAAGCAAATGTGAAAAGCAAATCATTTTGGTCAAATTAAGCATTTAACAGAACTTGAGCTAGCTTTTCGTTTCTGTTGGACATTAGCTGCAGCCAGCTCGAGCCTATTATGTTTGGGCCTAAAAAAAATAGAGTAAAGAAAACTAACGGCTTCATTCTGTATGCTTATCCGATCAATTGTATCGTTCAAAACACCGTTCGTGTTTTTAAAGTTTGGCGAACGACGCCGTAACACAGTTATATTTCTGCACTCTGTATCTCTAACGATCAATGAAACCACGAAATGTCAAAATCAAATGAAAACTTTCGTGTTATCGTTGTTATGTATTCGTTGAGTAAAATTAATTTTAAAATGGATATTTAAACAAAAAAAAAAAAAAAAAATTTTAATATATGATGAAATCTATTTAAATCAAGCAAATTTAGTCATTAATTAAATTGCAATACTTTAAACCGATCAATTCTCGGTGATGATTTCGGTTAACGGCAAGTAATAAATAGAAGCAGGCCATTGATATCATTCTGCTTATGTCGAAGGCAACATAATTATAGCCTATAAAATAACCTACAGAACAGCTTACACCAAAACCTACAATTCTGCCAATAAATACAAAACTTGCAATAAATTCATGAAATCTTAAAAGAAAATACACAAAATACACAAAACTTCTACATTTATTGATCTGGCTGTGCTAAATTTGGCAACTGCTTATATATTAAAGTTTCAACGACGTAAGAAACCTAAGCTTGCCGTAAGAGTTAGCAATCAGCATCGTTTGAGGTACAAACTTCCATTCGTTTACAACTTCGTTCGCAGAGCAATCGATCGTTGAATGCTTCGTTACGGATAGAGAATGAAGCTATAAGTTTAGAAAAACTAGAGTTGAAGATAAAGATCTTGAAAGAGAACCTTCCAACCTTCTTTATTGGTTAAGGTAGGTTCTATGGAAGGCAGCTCAACGTTTATTATGCAAAGCGCAGCAAACGTTTCTGATGCAAGCGATTTTTTCCTACGTATAATGTAGTTCATGCTATAAATTCCACACGTGCGAATCATGGCATGCTCTGCCGTATCGGGAGTCAACAGCTGTTATCATCATGTTGTGATCACATATCTATAAAATATCACATGTCTCAGCCTTCCACTGATTGTCTATTAAAACGGTTGACTATGTCCTCGCTTTGATCTCGTTGTGCTCTGTGCTCTAATTTTAGCTCTAAAGCAACTGCACTTAGTTGCACGGTGTGCAAAAATTACTTTCTTAAAAACAATCCAAACATTGCTTATAACTGTGGGGATTGTGCAAATTCATATACTAATTTAATAGCGGTTATATCTCAGATAGTATCTGAAGTAAAACTCTTAAAATCGCAAGTAAAAGAATTATCGAATGTAAATAAAGTTAAAAAATAATCTTGTCCCACTGTGCAGTCTACTCTACCGTCTAACAAAAATAAAAAAGTTGCCGTTGCTACTGTCTCTCTCGTTGCTGATGACTCTCTTGCATACTCTTTGAATGTCGCTTCACCTGCTGTTTCTTCGGACGTCGTTCAAACTCAAAATCATCGCTTTAATGTCTCTCCTGCTATAAATTCTGGTGCAGTTTCATATGCTGTTTCGTCTCTCTCCGCAACTCATAACTATCGTGCTGTTACCTCTCCGGCTATCGCTGCTGCCAATAATAATCTTGATTATGATCACCCTATTTCGCTTGTTGCCCAGCCACTTAACTATGCTAAGAAAAAGCGAAGAAAAAACAACATTGGTGTTGGCAACAATACAGCTAAAGAACTCGATGTTGCTCTAACTAAGAAATGGGTACACTTCTCTTTATTTTGCCTTCAGTTACTGAAGATAATATTATTGAATATGCTGCTAAGCATGCTGGAATCGATAAACGCCACCTCTCCTGTCACATATTAATTAAAAAGGATGTATTCATTGAGTCCCATAAGGTACTCACACTGCAAACAATTTTTGCAAAATAAATCTTTTTTGGTTTGCAATCAACTTATTTATAAATAGTTGAGGAAAGAAAGTACTTTACTACCATGATATAATACTAACCAAAAAGCAACATTTTGCATTTATGTTGTCATTTAGTTTCGAAGGTCAATCTTGGTGACATGCTTTTGTCTTTCCTTTGACATTTTATAGAACAATAAAGTGCTTATTAATAATAAATATTATTAACAAAATGTATCAAAATTAACTTCTACAATTTGTTGTATATAATGCTTTTTCTATATATGATGATGAACGGCAACCCATTGCTGCCCAACAGTCACACACACCCACACACACACACATACACAAGTTATGAAGACCGTAATAGGAGCATGCGACGCCGCGATGGTTAGAAAAGATAGAGGTAACAATCACCGGACGCCTGGTCTACTGGTGGACTGATGAAATTTCAAGCCTGAGAAGGTGCTGCATAAGAGCGAGACATACATACTATCGCTCGAGAGGCACAAATGAATTTCTACCAAACTAGTGGCGTTTCAAAACCGCAAGAACTCAACTTAGAAAGGCCATAAAAATGAGTAAATCTCATTGTTTCAACCAAATCTGCGACGACGCTGAACAGCAGCCCTGGGGCTTTGCATATAAGCTCGTTATGAAGAAGCTCTCTTCGTTTAGGCAACCAACACCTACGTGTCCCATACTGTTGAGAAACATAGTCCACACACTATTTTCACAACAACCCGACACGCCAGCACTAAACAGAGAAATTGAAGCAGAGTTACAAAATTTTCAAAATGTAACCAATTAGGAGCTCCTAAAAATAGCCAAACAAGTTGAAGACAATAAAGCCCCCGGACCTGACGGAGTCCCAAATAAGGTGCTCAAGATTGCGATAGAGCAGAAAATATAGGTTTTCGTTGACCTCTACAACACATGCCTAAAAGATGGCGTCTTCCCACCAATGTGGAAGCGACAAAGACTTGTGTTGATCCTGAAGAAAACTAGTTCCATAGAGGATCCATCGGCCTACCGTCCACTTTGTATGCTCGATACTGCCGACAAAATCCTAGAACGATTGATAAGCAATAGACTGGATGCGTAAATAAAAGATTCCGGAGATTTTTCCGACCAACAGTATGGTTTCCGCAAAACTCGGTCAACAATAGATGCAATTGGAGCGGTGAAAAAAATTGCACTCCATGAAATCTCAGGAACTCTGTGGTTGTACGTTGACAAAGAGTACTGTCTAATTACAACACTCGACATAAAAAACGCATTTAATTCTGCGAATGGGACCAGAATACTGGAAGCTCTTGCGCACTTTAACGTCCACTCCTACCTTTGTAGAATCATTCGAGATTGCCTCGAGGATAGAATTCTCTACTACGAAACAGAAGGGGTATTGAAAAGTATAAAGTTACTGGCGGCGTCCCACAAGGATCAGTGTTGGGTCCAGTCCTATGGAACATAATGTATGATGGAGTACTACGTCTGCAGCTGCCAGAGAGTTCCCATATTATCGGGTTTGCAGATGATATTGCCCTCATAGTAGTAGCAAAGCGTTTGCATGAAGTTGAAGACAAGTGCAACCAAGCGGTTATAGCAGTGCGGCAATGGCTGAATACAGCGGGTCTTAGTTTGGCCGAGCACAAAACCGAAGCAGTGCTAATAAGCAGCCGAAAAGTCGTTGAGACCGCTAAAATATCGGTTGGCGTTATGATAGATGATAGGGTTAACTTTAAGCAGCATCTTGTATACGCAAGTGGAAAAGCAGGAAGCGCAGCTGCAGCGCTAACAAGAATTTTGTCGAATACCAGAGTTCTTAGACAAACCCGTAGAAAGATCATAGTCACTGTCGTCAGATCAATACTTTTGTATGCAGCCCCCATATGAGTCGAGGCAACCAGATTCAGCTCCTACTTACGAAGCATGGAATCGGTGTATCGTATCTGTGCACTTAGAGTATGCAGTGCGTTCCGAACTGTCTCCTGATTATTGCGGGTACTCCCCTTATAGACCTTCTTGTGAACGAGAACGTAACCTACGATTTGCTTCCACTCGAACTGCCTAAATCCTCCAAACGTAGGATAGCGCGAGACCGCAGTGTAGCAGTGTGGCAGATGCGCTGAGAGGCATCACAGAACTGACGTTGGACGCACCGCCTAATTTCAAATTTGGAACCGTGGTTTAACAGGCGTCATGGTGAGGTAGATAACTACGTCATCCAAATATTAACTGGTCATGGGTACTTTAATTCGTACCTTTATAGATTCAAGCACGACGAAAATCCGTTTTGCAGTTTTTGTGCTGGGAGTGTTATTAAAGACGCCGAACATGTTTTTTTCGTCTGTCCAAAATTTAACGCCGAAAGACTAGAGCCAAGCAATAATCTAGGGAGGTCACCAACAGTGGAAACTCTCGTGAACATTATGCTTAACTCTGAAGAGAACTGGATTTCAGTAGGCAATATGGCACGCGCCATAACCAAAGAATTGCGTCGTGTAGAAAGACTGCGCAGATCAACTGCAGACTCTATGCCATAGACAAAATTGCTAGGCTGCACCGTGTAGATTTGCTGAATATCAGAGGAAAGGGTTGGGGGGTGATGAAGCACGGCGTTCATCTTGGAAGATATTGCAGTCGATTGTACCTTGCGTCTTCGTCTAGGGATTCATATGCCCGAAGTGATGCCATCCCAAGAAAAGGCCGCTGTCGACAGCACCGTCAGCGTCTTCGGATATGGGACCATTTCCCGAGACGGTCTCCACCTGATGCATCATCAACAGCCTCCAACGCATCATTGCATATTAAGCACAGCACATCATCGCTTTGGAATATAAACAAGCATGATCTGCAAAACGTTTCTTTGTTAAGAAGAAGCGCAGAAACGTAGATGAGTAAACATACTCAATCCGACTGGAGTCAAATAACTAATGCCCTAAACAAACTTTGAGTTTCAGACTACCTGCTCCGAATGGTGGCCAGCTACTTCGAAAATAGAATATAGTAGTATACGACGGACTAAATATACGATACTTAGTATATGACGGAGTTAAAGAACACGGAGTTACTGGAGGAGTTCCCAAGGATCTGTACTAGGGTCTTTTCTATGGAATTCCATGCATGACGGAGTTCTGAGAATCCAAAAACAGCCAGGCATATACATAATAGGATACGCAGACGATATAGCCATAGTGGTGGTAGCCTAGAGACTAGAGACTATTGCTAGTAAATGCAAAGAGACAATTTCGGTGGTAAAAAAGTGGTTAGAGCGAACTGGTCTAGAACTCGCCGACCACAAGACTGAAGCAGTATTTATCAGCAGCCGCAAAAAAATAGAGAGCCTGGAAATTAGAGTGGGAGGGCACCTTAACGTCCTAATAGACCACCGCCTAAACTTTAGAGACTACCTTAACTATTCTGGTGAGAAAGCACTGAAAGCGAGCGGAGCACTATCTATACTCATGCCAAACGCCGGAGGCCCAAAACAGCATCGAAGAAAAATGCTGGCAATGGTCAGCACATCGATATTAATGTACGCGGCACCAGTGTGGGCAGAAGTAAAAGTCAACAAGATCTACATGAGAGGAGTTGACCCAACTCACAGACTGAGTCCTCACTTAGGGCCAGTTTTTCAGTGCGGGTTTAAACTCTAGTCAAATTAAACCGAGCTTAACTCACCAAAAAGGGACGTTAAAATTCGGTTTAACTAGATATTGTTGCATTCGTTTAAGTTGAATTGACTTAAATTATCATATAATGTGTTTTTATTTTGCTTAAACCGAGTTTAAACGTCCAATTTTGGTGAGTTAACCTCGGTTTAATTTGACTAGAGTTTAAACCAGCACTGAAAAACTGGCCCTTAGAGTATGCAGAGCCTTCCGTACTGTATCCTCATTGCTGGAAGAATGCCGGTTGAAATCGCAGCAAAAGAAGCAGCAGCCCTACGGAAGGCAGAAACCGAAAGAGAACGCACAGATATTCGAGAAATCAGCTTAAGAGAGTGGCAGGAGCGATGGGCGAACAATCTACCAAAGGAAGATGGACCTACGAACTTATTCCCAAAATTAAAACATGGATTAGTAGGCGCCAACTACCGTGGGATAAGCCTTCTGAATATCGCATATAAGGTTCTGTCGAGCGTACTATGTGAAAGACTGAAGCCCACCGTAAACCAGCTGATTGGACCTTATCAGTGTGGCTTCAGACCTGGCAAATCCACCATAGACCAGATATTTACGCTACGACAAATCTTGGAGAAGACCCTAGAAAAACAAATCGACACACACCATCTTTTTGTCGATTACAAAGCCGCCTTCGACAGTCCAATAAGGAATCATCTATATTCCACCATGTCTGAATTTGGTCTTCCTGCAAAGCTCATCCGCCTTTGCAGAATGACACTGAGCAACACCAGCAGCACAGTTAAAATCGGGAAGGACCTCACTCCTCCATTCGATACCAAACGAGGTTTCAGACAAGGTGATTCCTTATCGTGCGACTTTTTCAACCTTATGATGGAGAAGATCATCCGAGCTGCTGATTTGAGACGCAGTGGCACGATATTCTACAAAAGTATTATGCTGCTGGCGTATGCTGATGATATCGATATCATTGGCCATAATACGCGCGAAGTCAGTGCAGCATTCTCTAGGTTAGCAAAAGAGTCGAGTCGAATGGGTCTTGTAGTGAACGCAGATAAGACGAAATACCTAGTGTCAACAAATAAACAGTCCCAGCGTCTTGGAAACCACGTCACTGTTGACAACATCTCCTTCGAGGTTGTTAAGGACTTCGTCTACCTGGTATCCAGCGTAAACTCTTTCAACGATGTCAGTATCGAGATAAAGCGAAGGATAACTCTTGCCAACAGGTGTTACTTTGGGCTGAGTAGGCAATTGAGAAGCAGAGCCCTCTCTCGACGAACAAAACTCACGCTCTATAAGTCACTAATCATGCCCGTCCTATTATATGCAGCACAAACTTGGACGTTGAGCAGTTCTGATGAAAAGACTTTGGGAGCCTTCGAGAGAAAGATCCTTCGTAAGATCTTCGGTCCAATCTGCGTCAATGGCGAGTACCGAATTCGATGGAACCACGAGCTGTATGAGCTGTACGCTGACATAGACATAGTTAAGCGCATTAAAATCGAGCGGCTCCGCTGGCTAGGTCATGTTGAGCGAATGGAAAACGACGCTCCAGCGAAAAAAATATTCGATTCAGTGCCCGGTGGTGGTGAACGCAGAAGAGGACGCCCACATCTTCGTTGGAAGGATCAGGTGTTAGATAACCTGACTACACTTGGTGTTTCCAACTGGCGCCAGCAAGTGCAAAATAGAAATGGCTGGCGCAATTTCTTATACGAGGCCAAAACCGACCTTCCGTTGTAAGCGCCAGATAAGTGAGTAAGTAAGTTAGTAGGCGGCACGGTGAAGTAAACCACCATATGACGCAATGGCTCTCCGGTCATGGCTGCTTCCCACAGTATCTGTATAAGTACAAGTATGTTGATAGCGAATTGTCCTTATACTGCAACAACAAAATAGAGAACGCAAGACACGTAGTCACAGAATGCACACGTTTTGAAGAAGATATCGCAGAGCTACATCAAAGAAGGCAAAATACAAACCCGTCGCAGATTGTACAACACATGATGACATCACAAGAAACATGGGACACAGTCAGCAGCATAATCACGCGTATTATACAAAAAGTACGCGCAGACGAGATGACACATAGAGTAGAAGACGAGAACAGGCCAGTGTAGTATAGTTTAGTAAAGATCTTTGTACTAGAGTGCAACATAATCCTACACGGAAAATAGAAGGGGCTTCTAGAACTAGCGACAAACACTAACCACAGATGACTAGTGAGCGTAAGATGATCTGTCCGCCTTCCAAAGTAATACCGATAGGTGGTCCCGGAGGCATGTACGGACATGGGGGAGGTGTTTTTAGCGGATTAAAGTTAGTTCAGGCTTTCGAGGTGAAAAGCACCTTGGAAAAAAAACCAACACGCACACTCACCACAAGGGGATCAGTTCTCAGAACAATCCTTCGGGCTTAACGACCCCGCGGACCCTAGTTAACACCAAAACCCAAGAGCGTCTGTCCCAGATTGGGCGGCTCCTTGGTCTGCGTCTGATCCCAGAGGAACGATAGTTTTCTAAAGGGAAGGACACCCTTACAGAACAAAAAAACCATAAAACGCGTTTGAAAACGCATTAAGGCTGAGCCCAGTAAGGCCTTAATTATGGTATACTGGACAACTTGATTGAGAAAGTGTGCAGTATTCTGTTACCTCAGTAAGCAGGAGTGAAATCCTGCTGAAATGGCTTTCAGGCTAATGCTGCAGGCGCCACCGTCCTGTTAAAATTATGGCAGGGCTCAAGGTACGTTCGGTAATTCGTTACCGTTAAGTTGGTGGTGTAGGTAAAGATGTCATATTCCTGTTTAATACTGATCTGGCTCTGAACACAAGACCCCATAAGGGCTCGTGTTAACCCTCGCATGGCCTCACTGCTTGCAAAGATAACCATGGGATCATATAAGGTGACTACACATCCGAATACCGACAGCGGCCTTGAGTGGGGACCCAACAAAGATGAAAAAATACACAATCGCACACAGTGGGAACCAAATAAAAACCATACGATGCAGGGAGTTGGATCCCCAGTACCGGCGGCTTTAGGGAGTGTACAAGCAGGCTCCCAGTCGTCATCATCAAATTACCGCAATGCTACGGTGGTGGCTAACTTAGCTGATAATGCTACAAGAAGTAACGAAAGAGGTAGTACTCCCGGTTCCTCATATAGCTAGGAGACTCAGAACCCCTTCAAGGGTACTCCAAGGGTTGCAAGTTCTCCCCAGAAAGCGGCCAATAGAGCATATGAGCGTACACGGTCATCACCACCAGCTCTATCAACGCCACCAGTAAGCCACGCGCAAGAAACGTCGGAAAGTGATATTCTTTCCGTCAAAATTCAGAAGCTTGTGGAAATGATGGCCCCCCTCCACGAAGCATTCACCAGCCTCTAAGAGACCTCGTGGACGAAATTGCAGCATTGCACCAGAAGGCATGCAAAGAGCGGCCCCAACAGGATGCCGCCAAAGCAAAACTATCGGAACCACGACAAAGGCAGAGTGTGGGGACTCAGAAAGAGTCCACAGTGCTCCCCACGTCAGGAGCTAACTTTACCAAGAGAGCAAGAGGAGAACAACGCGACCCCCAATCGCCACCACCATCTGCCACGAAGTGGAAGCATACAACGCCTCTTCAAGGCCAAAGTACGGTTCAGATTGATGGGGACAAAATCCGCCAGGCACAATCCAAGGACAATGCGAGTGCGGTGAAACGGGGCACAGCTGACAAAGCTAGCCGGAAGCAACTGCCGAAAGCAACTGCCGAAAGCAACTGAGAAGATTGCTACTCCACACGAGAACAGTGTCCAAACCAGTAAGTGGACGAAAGTTCGGAAAAACAAAGGAAAGTGAGGAGGCCACCGCGAAAGGACGCCACCATAATAAAAACGACAGGTGCAGCTTCCTTTTCTCATATCCTCAGACAGGTTAAGGCTGAACCCCAACTAAAAGAGCTAAGCCAAAATGTCTGCGGCGTGAGAAAAACGGCCAAGGGAGAGCTCCTACTTCTCCTAGAGAAAACCTCGGACCCTGCCTCCGGAAAGTTCCAAAACACAGCACAAACTATACTCGGAACCAATGCCGAAGTCAAAATCCTCACCGAAGTTATCCAAATAGAGATAAGAGATATCGATAAGGTCACCACGAAAGAGGAAATGCTCGAGGCACTAAAACACCAATTTTCTGAATTGAAGGTGTCACCATTCAACATACTCAGCCTACGCAGAGCATATGGAGGGACCCAAACAGCAACAGTCAGTTTGGCACCCGAAAGCACCTCAAAGCTGTTTAAAGCAGGCATAATTAGAATTGGATGGGTTGTTTGCCGCATAAGGTATAAAGCAAACCCCATGAGATGCTTTTAATGCATGGACTTCGGCCATACTGCATCAAAGTGCAAGAGCGAAGAAGACTGCTCAAAGACCTGTTTTAGGTGTGGCAGCTTGAGCCATCGAGCCAGAGCATGCGAAAACGCAGCAATATGCACGCTCTGCGTAAGACATAAGAAGTCTGACACAAAGCATGCAACAACGAGCATCAAATGTCCGTTTTACCAGAAGGCTTTGCGAGAGACTAAAGCACGATAAGGTTCTATCAGCTTAATCTCAACCACTGCGAAGTTGCACATGATCTCTTAAAGCAAAACGTACGGGATGTAAACGCCGATGTCGCCATCCTCAGCAAGCCCTATTGTACTAGGAACTCCGGTGACCAGATCAGTGATAGATCTGGGAAAACATCCATATGGTACTGTGGCCAACGACAGCAGCAAATTAGATACACAAAATCTATGAACGTCAAGATACCGATACCATATCAAGATACAGTCAAGATACCATATCAACAGTCAAACCGTTCGGACGTATTTTAATAAGCTCCGCAAGTCTTTTTTTTTTAAATTATTACACCTGGCCATTCGCTCGCTCCCTCATCACCTCAGTGCCCCTTAACAATACTTAAGTGCAGTATAAGGGTGCCGCGAAAAGTGCGAACTTTGCAAGTAAAATAAATAAATAACTGGTAATTTCAGCCCTTGAAAGGACTTTGACCTAGCTTCTTATGATCAATTGTGTTGTGCGTGTTATTAAGTTTGTACACAATTGACCGAGAAATGGACCTACGGACTTATCGCCGACTCCGAATGGCGATGAACGAAATGTTCTTATTCTCAAGAAGCTTTACATTGCATTTTGATTACTCTCTGAGGTTTGCCATTGTCTGCAGAGAGGTGGCGGCCGTACAGAAAAATCATTCTAATTCAAATAATTTTCTGTCGCTGCTGGGGTTCGAACCTGGGTCTCCAGGTTCGTTGACATAGCGGCCACGCACTTTAACCAACTACGCCACGGACTCCACAACATTGCAAGTTAGCAAAAATAAAAATTAAAAAATAAAAAAAAAAAACGTTAAACAGCACACTCAAATTAATAAAAAAAAAGTAAAAAAATCAACTAAATAATTAATATTACGAGTGCAATATTAAAAAAAATAATGTATAAATTTGTGTATAAATATTTGCACACTGAATCTGTGTCAAAAGTTTGCTAAACTTTAATAATGGAAATGTAACTTACACTTTAACAGCTTAACAACAGTAATCACACAAAAAAAAAAAAAAAGAAAAAAAGGTGATTGCAAAAGTTGACTTATTTACGAATTCATAAGACAAGTAAAAACCTATAATTAAAATAACAACTGTGCGTGTCATCATTTTGTGAAAAATAAAATCTCATTATAATGGAATTCACTTGTGCCAACAAAAACTGCTCTATCGAAGACAAAAATGCACTTAAACTTAGCTGCAATGGTCTCTGCTGGAAATCCTACCATGGCTGCTGTGTGGGCATGACAAAGAGGAGTCTGAACTACATTCAGGATTACTATTCACATTTTAAATTTTTCTGCGACGAGTGTAGGGAGTTGTCGCTTTCACACGTGATGCTCGCCATTAAATGTCTGAGTGACTCTCTGAAACTTCCTTGCGGTATGATATGGATATTGCACTTCAAGCTACATCAAGTAAAGCCAAATTAACACCTCTGCAGCCTGATCCTATGTTTGAAATAATATTTTGAAAAATGAATGACATCAGCGATGATTTAGATGTGTTTCGAATCACGCTCGCAGATATAGCGGATGAAGTTGGATCAGCGCCGAATAGAGTTGAATCCCCACCACCACAGACGCTTCAACATAATTCTTCTTCTATTTTCGAAGAAATCACGATAGCATCCAAGCGTCCGCCAATTGCCTCTACTCAACATAGTATAACTCTTGACTCTTCCATTACCTCAGACACCCCCTTGTTAACAACACCAATCGCAGCTCCTCGAAGAGTTATCGAACGTTTTGGAACTTCGTGGACAATATCAGAATGGGAAAGTCGTCTGCAAAAGCTAAAGTCGGTCAACCAAAATGAGGGTATCACATTATTCATTAGAGGTTTCCCATCCAATGCAAGTATATCCTGGATGCGTAAATACTTTTTTAAAAAGTTCCGCTTCACCATATCCGAATGCCAAAAAACATCTCCAATTCGTGCCAAGCTAAGCAGTTTTAAATTTAACTTACCTTCTAAATACGCTTGGATGGTCCTGAGTCCTAGCGGTGGTATGCAACAACACGGAACTGTACAAATATCTAAGTGGATGGACAAACCTGGCAGAACCTGGAAACCGAGAAATATATCTAAGTCAAACGTATCTCCAATAAGTAATACACCTAAGTCTAATCCTAATATAAGTTCTAATTCTAGCAAAAACACTAATTCTAACCCTAGAATAAGCAATAGTTAAAAGCCCAAAAAAACATCTTATGGTATTACAAACTCCAACTAAAATTCTAATCCTAATTATTGCACTACGATATCTACACATATCAGAGAACACCATACATATCTTAATCCTTCCACTAGGCCTAACGCATCAGTGGAGAAAATGTTACCTAAGCCCCATCACAGCCCTGCCCTCAACTGGGAACTAAAAACCAATATTTTTCAAACCTTCTCTTCACAGATCAGTCATAAGCCCACATCGGTTATCTACGATAATAATTCCATTTAAAAAAAATTTCTCGTCAAAACAACAAACCTCAAACTACTCATCGCAATCGCGTTTCTTTCAACCAATAATAACAACCCGCAAATTCCCAACACACTTTATCGTAACTTTGTTCATTCGCATACTTTAACCCCTCCATTGTCTGCTCCTGTCACAAGTGCACCCTCAAACCAAGTTTGTAGCCCTAAGTCCTTCTTAGACCCTTTCTTACCTCCAAGGGTTAAATTGACTAAGAACTGAGCAGATATGCCCTTTCTCGCCTTAGAGAGAATAGTGTTTAAAACAACGTTCGTCTATTTCTCGCATACATTTATAAAGCCCCTGACTCAACATGTATAGAAGGCAAGACCAAGACAAATCTCAAAGTCTTGATACAGCAAGAAGGTCTGCCAACTGAAGTAAATGACTTGCATCACTTATTCAATTTCTTTCATGAGCAACTTGACCTGAAAATAAACCAAGTAAAGGAGGATCTAGCTACCTATGGTGCTCACGTCCGATCGAAACACGTCTCATATCTTCAAAAGTCACGTAAAGAACAGCAAAAATACTATTCCTAACCGACCTACTGATCGCAGCCCAATATTTGTGTCTCTCTATTACCAAAATGTGAGAGGACTGCGCACAAAAACTTCCTCAGTATTCCTGAACTCTCTGAAACTTCCCTATGATATATTTGCCCTCACTGAAACTAATCTCTGGCGTCCGTGGCGTAGTTGGTTAAAGTGCGTGGCCGCTATGTCAAAGAACTTTGGAGACCCAGGTTCGAACCCCAGCAGCGACAGAAAATTATTTGAATTAAAATAATTTTTCTGTACGGCCGCCACCTCTCTGCAGACAATGGCAAACCTCAGAGAGTAATCAAAATGCCATGTAAAGCTTCTTGAGAACAAGAACATTCCGTTCATCGCCGTTCGGAGTCGGCGTTAAGCATGTAGGTCCGGTTCTCGGTTAATTGTGTACAAACTTAATAACACGCACAACACAATTGATCATAAGAAGCTAGGTCAAAGTCCTTTCAAGGGCTGAAATGGCCAGTTATTTATTTATTTTTATTTTGAAACTAATCTCTGCCAAGACTTCGAGGATCAAGAAGTTTTTGCATCCGATTTTGTAGTGTTCAGAGACGATGGACTAGATAAAGACGATTATTCCTTTTGGCCGCGGTGTGCTTTTGGCAATTCATAATCGTTATGATTCAACGTTAGTTCAGAATTCATATACTGCAAACTTTGAATTTATTTGTGCCAAAATCAGTATCGCTAAGCGTAATTTATACATTATATGCAGTTATATTCGCCCGTCTCAACCAACGACTGGCTATCAGTTGGCAGTAGATGCTATAGATTCTATTTTAGATCTCATGGATCCATTTGATACCGTAATATTTTTGGGTGACTTTTACCTCCCTAATCTTCAGTGGGTTTTACCAGATGATGAATGTCATTTCTTCCACTCAAATCCAATATCTGAAAAAGAAATTCTCTTTACTAGTTGCCTCTCCGACTCCGGACTCTTCCAGTTAAGTAGAGTAACTAACTATATGGGTAGACAACTAGACCTTGTTTTTTCATCAGAAGTTGAAAATTGTGCAGTTTCTGCAAGCAACCACCTACTCTCAACACTGGATCAGTACTACCCACCTCTTTCAATTACCCTTTCCTACAATAATACTAACATAAACACACACTCCGAGCACTTGTACAGTTTTAACTTTCGGAAAACGGAGTTTGGAAAACTAGAATCACTTCTCGGTGGCATTGCCTTCCCTAACGTTTTTGAAAGTGCTAATGAAGATATCGGCAATGCTGTCGGCTTTTTCTATGGCTTTTTCTATTAATGTTTAACTGCTTCACAAAATCTGTTCCTTTTACAAGGCAGAAGAGCTTTTCGTCTTCGCCTCCCTGGTATCCGAGTTTTTGAAATCTGATAAACAGCAACTTATGGTGTCCCTCAAGGCAGCCGCCTTGGTCCTTTGTTATTCGTCTTAACAATAACCGATGTCGACAAGGTCATCAAATACTCAAATCTTTCTGTTTATGCTGATGACATGAAAATCTATCGACGCATACATCCTAATGCTGACTCAACCCGCCAAGATGATCTTATCAGTTTTTCTACTTGGTGCCAAAAAAACTTCCTGGAACTCAATATCAACAAATGCCAAGCTATGACATACTCGCGTAAGAGACCCCAATCTCCATCGCGAACTTATTACATATTTGGCGAGCCGATTCCCTTAGTAAGTTCTTTGCGAGACTTGGGTATAATTTGCGATAAAGAACTTAATTTTCGATCCCATATCGATAATATCATTAGTAGAGCCATCTCTACTCTTGGTTTTGTAAAACATTGGTCCAGGGAATTCTCTAACCCATATGTTACAAAATCTCTCTACCTAATCTCTGTGAGGCCCATACTCGAAAGTGCTAGCCAAGTTTGGTCATATGTTTCTCATTCCTCGCTCTATGTTTCTCATTCGTTGCGTATTGAAGCTGTACAGCGTACATTCCTTCGATTTGCGTTACACGGCCTCCCTGGTTCCGACAACTTCAATCTACCTCCCTATGCTGATCGTTTGATGTTGATTAACATGCAATCTCTTGAAAAACGCAAGGTGGTTGCCGATGTCCTCTTCATCCAACAACTACTAGGCAGCACCATTAACTGCCCTACACTGCTCCAAATGATATCCCTTAATACCAACCCACGCTACCTAAGGTCTGTACCTCTCTTCCATCTCAACTTTCATTGCACCGTCTATGAATGTGGCGAACCTATAACTAGGATGCTTCGTCAGACCAACGATTTGATCAATGAATTCGACTTCCATCTCAGCAGATCCGAACTCCGAAATATCCTTCTTAACTCAAACCCTGCTTCCTCCCTCTTAAATAAATTTTGATATCTTTTTCTCATACGTCTTGTGGGCAGACTATTGCCCACGTAAATGTAAATTCCCTACCTTACAAATAAAAAAAAAAAAACCCTAGGATTAAGAAGTTAATGTTAAGTATCTGCTTGTATTAAGCTAATAATAATAATAAATATATTAATACTTACTCTACAAGAAGCCACGAATGTTCTAGAAGAAATAGCAGATGACGCTGTCGGAAGACACCAAATAGTTATCGCGGGTGACTTTAATGCGGTCAACTGACTGGGGATGCCCAAGAACAAATTCGAGAGGTCAAACACTTCTGGAGGCGTTTGCGATCTTAGATATCGTCACGCTGAATTCTGGACAGCAAAACACCTTTGAAAGAGCTGGGATGGGTTCCATAATTGACATTACTTCTGTGAGTAGCAGCCTATTGTCGAAAACTGCCTGGGAAGTAAGCGAACATTACACCGGAAGCGATCACCACGCAATCATATTCAGCACGGGAGACTCTGACATAAGAAGGGTGTGCACAAACCAGAGGAGATACAAAGAAAACACTCTGTATACTGGCATTCTAGAGGTCATGCTCGCAGGTATGTCTGCAACTGGCTATGCTAGCGACAAGGCCTCGTAAGTGATGAAGACCGTAATAGGAGCATGCGACGCCGCATGCTAGAAAAGGTAGAGGTAACAATCACCGGGCACCAGTCTACTGGTGGACTGATAAAATTTCAAGGGTCTTGCAGGAGGAGAGAAAAGTAAGGAGTGGTTTAGTCAGTATACCATACTAGGGACACTGATACTTTTTGGAAGTACGGGCTTCCATTTGTCCATAAAAGATTCCCTCCTGTCGTCTTTAACAAAAAAAAAAAAAAAAAAAACAAAAAAACACACACACGATTTTAATGCATGGTCAACAAGATGGGGCAGTAGGAGCACAAATCGCAGAGGCACGGTGTTCATGGAATGTCTTGTAACACTAGACGTCGAGCTTATTAATAATGGTCACCACACATTTGAGGCAGGTACGAGGCAGTTGGCAGTAGATCTTACCTTTACACACAATTCCCTTGCGTGTAACACAGCATGAGGCGTCGATGATCTTTATACACCTAGTGATCACCGTACAATCGTCATCGAACTGCAATACATAAGTCGTCCACGAAAAATTGTCATTGCACAAACATAGGGCTGGAAGCAACATGCCTTCGATGCTGCTTTCCGGCTTTTATGGGATGAAGGAGAAACGGTGGACCACAGAGCTTCAATCATGGTGGCAAACAGCGACTGAGCACTGCATGCGACTCAGCAATGCCAAGAAGGAGACGAGCACCATTCAGGAAGCCAGCATATTGGTGGAACGAAGGAATTGTCGGGTGTAGAAGACGCTGCATCGAAGCTCGAAGAAGAGCACATCGTCCGTGACCTTAAAGCGTGCCGTCTGCAGCTTAAGAAGACGATCTGAGCCAGCAAAGAGTCATGCTTCAAAAAACTACGGGACACCGCGGATTTTAACCCCTGGGGCAAGGCGTATAAAATAGTTATAGCCAGACTGCGAGGACCTAGAGCCCCACAGCCTTCGGATCCCGCTCTGATGAACAACCCTTCAGTGACGGCTTATGAAGTACTGATGACGTTGGGAAAATTCTCCGACATCAAGACATCTGGCTTGGACGGCATCCCAAACGTGGCAATGAAAACTGCCATACGAGCAGATCCCAGCCGGTTTGCCAAAATGTACACCGCCTGTTTTCAGGAAGGACTTTTTCCGTCTTGCTGAAAATACCAAAGGTTGGTACTGCTTCTCAGGAAAACTGCCCGATCAGCCCTCGGCATATAGACTCCTTTTTAGATACTCACTGAGAAAAGAATTCGAGAGCATCATCGTAAAAAGACTTCAAGAGACCCTGGAAGGACCACGTGACCTATCCGTGAAGCAATTCGGTTTTCGTCGAGGAAAATCAACCGTCGGCGCTATCCACCTCTAACTCTCGGTAACTCTCGACGTCAAAAATGCTTTCAACTCAGCGAGCTGGACGCGAATACTGCAAGCTTTAGGCAGGTTCAGCACACCAAGGTATCTACAGCGAATTATCGCCAATTATCTCCAAGACAGATGGCTGCTTTACGACACTGACGATGGTGTAAAGCGATGGTTACAAAGTCTCTAGAGGTGTTCCAAAAGGCTCAGTGCTGGGGCAACTTTATGGAACGTCATGTATGATGACATTTTCAGCATTGATCTCCCTGCGGATACCACTTTAATCGGCTACGCGGCTGACATTGCTTTGGTATCTGTGGCAAAACACCTTCATACGCATCATGCAGCGAAGCGATATCCAAAGTAACAACGTGGCTGCGAAGTGTTGATCTAGAGTTGGCCGCGCAAAAAACTGAAGTGGTTCTCCTTAGCTCTCGTAAAGTACGCGAAAGCATTACCCTTAGAGCAGAAGAGCATATCATAACCTCACTACCATACTTACCATATCTCGGTGTGCTCATTGACACTCGCATGTCCTTTAAGGACCACCTTAGGAAATATTGTGGATCAGATGTGCGACACACTGCAGAAATTGGTAGCGTTTCAGGCAGCAGCTGCAAAAATTATGATTGAGCTTCGCCGAATTGAATGGGTACGAAACAACGAGTGGTAGAACCTATGCAATTCAGGCACAATCAACGGCAGTCCCCTCTTTACTGATGACGGACAACCGGACCGACGATCTGATGATCAATAACTGACTGAGTAAATAACGCTCTGACTTCCTCCAGACGAAATACCTAACGGTGGTTCCTGGAGGATCCAACTGTTCGGCTGAGGAGATATTTAGCGGGTTAAAGTCTCTCACTGACTAAGCAGAAAGCTCGGCAGTATGCAGGGTAGGTGGGAAATAAAATACCACCCGCGGACCAAACAGAATCATCACCAAACCCAAGAGCGTCTGTCCCAGATTGGGCGGCTCCTTGGTCTGTGTCTGATCCCAGAGGCACGGTAGTTTTCTAAAGGGAAGGACCCCCTTGCAGAAAAACCACAAAACGCGTTTCAAAACGCATTAAGGCTGAACCCAGTACGGCCTTAATTATGGTATACTGGACAAATTCATTCAGAAAGTTTGCTTTAAGGGTTGACGGTTGTAGTATTCTGTTACCTCAGTAAGCAGGAGTAAAATCCTGCTGAAATGGCTTTCAGGCTAATGCTGCAGTCGCTGCCGTCCCGTTAAAACCCTGCCAGGCCTCCAGGTACGTTCGGTAATTCGTAACCGTTAAGTTGGTGGTGTAGGTACAGATGTGATATTCCTGTTTAACACTGATCTGGCTCTGAACACAAGACCCCATAAGAGCTTGTGTCAACCCTTGCATGGCCTCACTGCTTGCAAAGATAACCATGGGATCATATAAGGTGACTACACATCCGAATACCGACAGCGGCCTTGAGTGGGGACCCTAGCAGCATGAACACAGAAATTAAGCAGCGAACACAGCAGCGAACTCCGCTGCAATCACAGAAGCAAGTAACGCCGGCTAAAGAGGCTCTACAAAGAAGCCCAAGACATTTTCAGGCCTTGCAAAATCTTGGCACAAAAATAGGGAAACTTGTGGATGTGATAGTCGACCGCAGGTCAATACACCAACCCTTGAGGGATCTCATGACGGATATGGCAAAACTCCACAAACAAGCGGAGATAGAAACTAGAGATGGCCATGATGCCTCCATGAAGGTAAGCCAGAGTTCACAGACCTCACCTCCGTTCCGAGCCACAAATGACACAAAGAGGCTAAGAGAAAGCCAGGACACAAACGAGCCAACACCAAGCCCGGAAAAAAATAAAATGGTAGATTCAGCTGTACTGGCAGAAGAAGGAGATAATGCCACGTCGAAGGTGAACCAGACCTCTCAAACTTCACCTCGCGGACGCCCAACAAAAGAAGCTCTCGAGAGAAACAAAAAACCGGAGTCCAAAACGAAAGCCCATGGGTCAACTCATCCAGGCGAACTCCAAAACGGGGACCCACTAACTACTGATGCAGAGCAAAATAAGCAACCCAAACCAGAGTGGCAAACGGTCAAGGCAAAAAGAAAAAGACCGATAAGCAAATCGAAACCTGTGAAGAACACAAACAATCAGAAAAATTACAGAGACACCAGACGTAGGCCCTTACGTCCTGACGCTATTATCATCACCGAAACAGGTGGTATGTCATATGCAGACATGCTGAAGATGATGAAAGCTAAACCTGAGCTACAGCAGCTTGGTGAAAATGTCAAAAAAATAAGAACAGCGAAAGGGGAACTAGTGCCAGAGCTAAAAGGCAGATCAGATTCTAAAACACGCAGTTTTAAAAAAGATACAGAAGAAGCCTTACAGGGATCGGCTACGGTCCAAATGATGAGCCAAGAAACACTTATCAAGTGCCTTGATATCGACGAGGTGACAACGCTAGAAGAAATCTGCACCTCTATCGAGAAGCAGTTCCCAGACATAGGAAGCGTAGAGGCAAGTGTAATCAAATCTCTGCGAGCGGCACGACAGGGTACCCCAACAGCAATTATAGGTCTTCCGGCAAGAGTAGCAAATATTGTTACCAAAGCAGCTCACGTCCGAGTGGGATGGGTAATGTGCAGAGTACGCGAACGCATCAGCTCAACAAGATGTTTCCGGTGCCTCGACTTTAGCCACGTCTCCCGACAAAGCGAAGAAGACCGAACAGACGTTTGCAACAGATGCGCCGAAAAGAACATACGGCAAAAGCATGTAAAGCTACCATGAAGTGCGCCATCTGTGAGCCTGATATATTGGGTGGCAATAAACATCAAACTGGATGTGGGAAATGTCCACAGTTTAAGAAGGCAATGAGAAAAGCGCTTACAAAAAATGTTTAGGTGCATCCAACTTAACCTTAATCACTGCGAGGCAGCTCAAGGCGAGGCACCTCCTCAAGCAAACAATAATCGAGCATAAGATAGACATAGCGTTCATTAGTGAGCCCTATAAATGGCCAACAAACAGCTGTCTGTACACCGAGGACAAAGCTAAGAAAGCTGCTATCTGTATCAGCGGCTCTCTGCCATTTGAAAGAAAGGACAAGGGCCAGCACAAATACTTTATGTACGCCAAAATAAAGGGAGTACACTTATACAGCTGCTACGTACCCCCAAGCCTAAACACTGAAGAATTCCAAGAGATTCTCGATAGATAAGTAGCAGATGCTAGAGGAAAAGTGCCAATCGTAACTGCTGGCAACTTTAACGCTTGTGCAGTAGAATGGGGCAGCGCAAAAACAAACAGGAGAGGTTCAATACTACTCGAGACTCTTGCGGAACTTGACTTAGTCCTGCTCAACAAAGGAACAAAGCCAACATTTAGCAAAGGAGCAGCTAGCTCGTAGTAGCCCGAGTAATAGACTGGAGCGTTTCAAACATTTATACGCACAGCGACCACAACGTCATAATATTTGAAGCCCAAAAGCAAAGCACTTCTAGAAGGCTAAAAGTGACCACTAAAGCACAAAAAATGGATGGAAAGTTAGACACCTAGACGAAAACATGCTTAAATATATGTTAGAAAGCATCGGTAGCACTGAAGGAAATGCAGAGACAAAGGCAAACCAGGCAGCAACAATCATGACCAACATATGTGATGCAATAATGCCGCGCTCAGGAATGGCAACGGAAGAGCACCCGTTTATTGGTGGAATGCTGAAATTGCCTCGCTCAGGAAAAAATGCCATAAGCATAGAAGAAAGCAGCTAAGAGCTAGAGGAAGAAGCCAACTCAACTATAGCCAACTACGACAGGATTTTAAAACTATAAGAAGGGAGCTGCACAACGCGATCCAAAGAAGCAAAACCCAAGTCTTTGGTGCTCTAATCAATGACCTGGAAAACAATCCATGGGAAAGTGCATATAAAATAGTTTTCAATAAAATGAAAAGGGCAGGGGGGCAAGCTCCAACGTGCCCAAAAATAATGGCAAACATTGTAACGGGCTTGTTCCCAGTAGGCACCCACATACCCTGCCACGAGAACTGTTAGTTGCCGAGAATGAAGTTCCACCCGTCAACACCTGCGAACTAATCGAAGCAGCAAAAAGAATTAATGCAGAGAAAGCACCGACCCTGGATGGCATTCCAAATAAAGTCCTTAAATCTAATTTGCTTACTGCACCAAACTTTTTCTGCCAACTCTACAGAACCTGTCTCCAACAGAGAACTTTTCCAAGTCGGTGGAAGAGACAACGGCTGGTTCTGATACCTAAGGGAGATAAACCGCTAGAGCAACCATCATCATACCGACCTTTGTGCATGCTGGACACGATGGGGAAAGTGCTAGAGAGGATTGTCGTCAGGCGGCTGGAGAGTTTTACAGAAAGAACAGGCGGCCTATCACAAAAACAGACGGCTTTAGACCTAAGAAATTTACGTTGGATGCCATAGAAGACGTATGCAAGATCGTGCGAAAGGCCGTGGCGAAAGCGATGGCTAGAGGGAGCCAAACAATGCTGCGCCGTCGTCACTCTAGACGTCAAAAATGCATTCAACTCCGCCGACTGGAGTCAAATAACTAATGCCCTAAACAAACTTCAAGTTCCAGACTACCTGCTCCGAATGGTGGCCAGCTACTTCGAAAATAGGATCTTAGTATACGATATTACTGACGGAGTTAAAGAACACAGGGTTACTGGACGAGTTTCCCAAGGATCTGTACTAGGGCCTCTTCTATGGAATTCCATGTATGACGGAGTTCTGAGAATCCAAAAACAGCCAGGCGTAGACATAATAGGATACGCAGACGATATAGCCATAGTGGTGGTAGCCTAGAGACTAGAGACTATTGCTAGTAAATGCAAAGAGACAATTTCGGAGGTAAAAAAGTGGTTAGAGAGAACTGGTCTAGAACTCGTCGACCACAAGACTGATGCAGTACTTATCAGCAGCCACAAAAAAATAGAGAGCCTGGAAATTAGAGTGGGAGGGCACGTGATAATTTCCAGCCCATATCTAAAGTACCTTGGCGTCCTAATAGACCACCGTCTAAACTTTAGAGACCACCTTAATTTTGCTGGTGAGAAATCACTGAAAGCGAGCGAAGCACTATCTAGACTCATGCCAAACGCCGGAGGCCCAAAACGCGGCACCAGTGTGGGCAGCAGTAAAAGTCAACAAGACCTACATGAGAAGAGTTGACACAGCGCACAGACTAACCTCACTTAGAGTATGCAGAGCCTTCCGTACTGTATCCGGTGACGCTGTCAATGCCGGTTGAAATCGCAGCAAAAGAAGCAGCAGCCCTACGGAAGGCAGAAACCGAAAGAGAACGCACAGAGATTCGAGAAATCAGCTTAAGAGAGTGGCAGGAGCGATGGGAACAATCTACCAAAGGAAGATGGACATACGAACTTATTCCCAACATTAAAACATGGATTAGTAGGCGGCACGGTAAAGTAAACCACCATATGACGCAATGGCTCTCCGGTCATGGCTGCTTCCCACAGTATCTGTATAAGTACAAGTATGTTGATAGCGAATTATGCTTATACTGCAACAACAAAATAGACAACGCAAGACACGTAGTCACAGAATGCACACGTTTCGAAGAAGATATCGCAGAGCTACATCAAAGCAGGCAAAATACAAACCCGTCGCAGATTGTACAACACATGATGACATTACAAGAAACATGGGACACAGTCAGCAGCATAATCACGCGTATTATACAAAAAGTACGCGCAGTCGAGATCACACATAGAGTAGAAGACGAAAACAGGCCAGTTATACTACACTTAGTAAAGATCTTTGTACTAGAGTGCAACATAATCCTACACGGAAAATAGAAGGGGCTTATAGAACTAGCGACAAACACTAACCACAGATGACTAGTGAGCGTAAGATGCTCTGTCCGCCTTCCGAAGTAATACCGACATGTGGTCCCGGAGGCATGTACGGACCTGGGGGAGGTGTTTTTAGCGGATTAAAGTTTCACACTCAGGATTTCGATGCTTTTCACCTTGGGGAAAAAAAACACATACACACAAAACAACTTCAGACGCAACAACATATCTTTGAGGCTGCAGCCAGTGGTGGCTGCATTCATGAAATGTCAATTCAGTGTGAATTCTTTACGTTTTGCAATTCATGTCTTGAAAACAATTTTAATCAGCCTAAAAGCTTAAGCCTAAAGAGTTCACACTCTGAATCCTTAAAAAAAGGATTTCAGATTTTGAAAATTAATACAAGATAATGAAAAGTGAAAATGAATTCAGACTTTTACAGCTCCGGTACATTACAGTAATTTGACACGGGTTGATTCTTCTGAACAACCGATATTTTGTTGATAGAATGAAAAATCAAAATTTTCATACCTTTCATTCATGGCATTAAGATATCTATCGATTCCATGTACGTCAGTCGAGAGTGAGAGGCTTTCTTCTCCAAATGGTGAAAAATCTTTATATTGTAGTTTGTAACTTCATTCCAATGGTCAGTTCAGGAGTACAAAAATTAGGAGAAAATTTATATGTCTTAATAGAATTCAAGGGATAAAAAATAATTTATTTGACCCAACTTATCTTTACAAAATAATATTGAACGGAAGTGAAGTGAAAAGCGAAGCATATTCGAAATTTCAAAAATTTAATAATTTAATTAATTTTTTTTAAATTTAAAACTTTGAAATAACAAAGTAAATTAAAAAACACTTTAATCTTCACACCAGAAAATTCAATTATATTTCATAATGATTTTTTTTGTCACTTAGAAAACGCATTTATCAACGCACTTTTGGTCAATTGTTAATTTTTCGTTAGCGCTATGGGAGAAAAAAACATTTACTAACAACATCCCAAATATATTCACATCAACAAAACAAACAACATCTACTTAACGTTCGTTTTGTAACCCAGTTTAAAAATGAGACCTACTGTATGCCTACCGGTAACATTCCTTGGAAATTAAGCAGACATGCTGGCCTCCATACCCTCTTATATTTTTTTGTAGGCATGTCCTAGGACGGCACGTCTGCCAAATAAACTACCATAGCAGCAATGCTGCATTATTCGCACGGCATTAATCCTGTATTATCAAAAAAATTTCCAAAAAATGATGTGTCTGGTGAAGGATTAGAACCCCGGACCTCTCGGCTCGGAAGTTTTCTCTTTAAAGCTCTCGGCTACGACCACCTCAAATTATTGCAGCTACAAAGTGAATAAGGACAGTCATGAAATTATTGAAGTTGTTGAATTTGAAAAAGTTAACTTCTTAAATAGCATTAAAATTATAACCTGCTACATTCCTACTATCGGCAGGCCTGCTTTGTTTTTCAGTAGAAGCAATATCTTTTGTTTTTTTTTTCTATTCTTGTTTGAATAGCCAATACACAATCCTGTTGATTATTGCGATCTGCTACAACATAGCTTTAGTTAATACTTCATATTGAATCAGCGAAATTTCTCAAAGATCGGTGACTGTGATCCAATGGGATATGAGTTCAATTCCCACGGCGGGCAAGAAATTATTTTTAATATATAATTTTCTTGTTGCAATAGACGCAAACAAGAAGCAACATCAATTCTAAAAAAAACAGTGTCGGAAAAAAGTGTCGTTTATGAGATTTCACTCCAGCAAACAACTATTAAGGGGGGAAATATACCCAGAGGCCGAAAAAAGGGTAATGTTTGTGCATTTTTTTAATTAAACCTAAGGGATATTTTTAAATGAGGGTTTTTATACCTTAAAATATACACATTCAAGAGTATATTTAGTTTTTTTTTTATTAAAAAAAAATTAATATTAAGGTAGATACAGCATTTTTTGTAGAGCGCTCTGAAAAAAATGTAAATTGCGGTGACCAAGATTGCTCCTCCTTAATTCATCTGAAACAAAAAAAAAAATGAAAAATATTATTAAACTAGATACTTAAAACTCGACTGGCGTCCGTGGCGTAGTTGGTTAAAGTGCGTGGCCACTATGTCAAAGAACCTGGAGACCCAGGTTCGAACCCAGCAGCGACAGAAAATTATTTGAATTAAAACAATTTTTCTGTACGGCCGCCACCTCTTTGCAGACAATGGCAAACCTCAGAGAGTAATCAAATGCCATGTAAAGCTTCTTCAGAATAAGAACGTTCATCAGACGTTCATCGCCGTTCGGAGTCGGCGTTAAACATGTAGGTCCCTTTCTCGGTCAATTGTGTACAAACTTAATAACACGCACAACACAATTGATCATAAGAAGCTAGGTCAAAGTCCTTTCAAGGGCTGAAATGGCCAGTTATTTATTTTTTTTTTTACTTAAAACTCGAACTTGTCACAGCCGATTTTGAAAATATTGATTTTTCACAAAATGTCGGATTTTCAAACGTAATTTAACGATTTTTGATCAAAAATTCGTCATTATTTTGCCTATAACTAATGAACGAAAGTAAGGACAAAAATCCTATTACAAGTACGAGATTATTATGAATAAAATAAGCCTGCAAAGAAATCAGAACGATTGGTTCACTGAGTTTCGAGAAATCTTGGTCAACGATTTTGAAAACATGGTTTCTAGAAAAACGCGTAGAAAATAAGGGCCAGCACTGCGCGAAATACTTAATAAAAAGCCGCGAAATACTTTACAAAGAGATAAATGTAAATCAAGCCTTTTATTACTAAGAGTTAAAACGTTCGACTTGTCTCTTATGGTTCGTAATTGAACTCTTTCTTCCACTTCATCCTTGTCGAACCATAATGCTACGGAATCCATTGTTTTCACTTATTTTATTTGTTTTCACAAGAATAATTATTTTCGGCTTTTCTTCTTTTTATTCCTTTTTTATGTTTTTTGATAGTACGCTGTCATGTGGTTTCACTGTTGCCTACTTTTGAATATTCATTCGAACGCTGATCCGAAGTTGTAAGTACCAATTTTCCTTCGAATCGGATTTTAAATTCGAAAAATCACCGTTCGAATCGAACTACAGTGTAAATGCGCAATGAGTTTTCGCGAGTGTTCTTTTTTACTTAGACTATTGAATAAAAAATGTACAAAAACTTAATCTCTCGATTTATATTACTTTTTTTTTTTAGATGGTGCTTTGGTTCATACCCGACCAGCTTTTTTGGCTCAAGACAACTCATCTTCTCTTGCTTCAGTCCAGGAATTTCTAAATGTACACGCAACTGTAACAAGACTTGCTCTGTTTCAATGCACGTCCATTTTCTTAAATAAGTATTACATTGCAGAAGCTATTGAAAAGTACAATAATGTGGAGTGTGTATTTTCTGTGAAGAGGTAATTATAAAAATAACCATTCTGAGGAATTTGTATATGAGCGATTCCATCAATTATCGGCCAACTGTGGAGCTCACCATCTAGAATGTTTCTGTAACTTTTCTAATTTGAAGAGAATGGTGGAAAATGAGTAAAAAAAAATTTTTTTTTAACTCTTATATTTCAGCTGTGATCCATTACGGTACTTCTTTAATAAGTTGCTTTAATCATGATTTCTATTATTTTTCATGGATTGTTGTTGGACTAAAAAAAAAGTAATAATGTGCTTTTATATAAAAAAACATGAACTTTTCGAAAAAATAGTGCTTCATTTAAAATGTTTAAGGAAAACTCTTGAAAGCAAGTTTTAAAACTAAAATCGAATTCTAATGCCCTTGCCCCCATTTTGAATTTCTTTTTCATATTTTTTTTTTGAAAAGCTGAGGAAATTTTATATAGATTGCGAACATTTTGGAGATGGGTTCTATGTAAACACAGCCAGAATAAATAAAAGAATAAAAAAGCGCGGTTGTTAATGTTCGTTTTATCTTAAGTTAAAGCGAACGAAATACGAACAAACGAACACGAACGCTAACACGAACATTGAATGCATTATAAACTGTATATAAAGTATTTTCATTGTAGTTGATTTGAGTTGTAGTTACTGCAAAATAATAAAAAACAATAAACCCTTATTTGTTGTAACAATAACATCTATTGCTTGTTTCATTGTCGCTTCTACATAAGAAAAAACGAACATTAACAAATGTGCTTTTTTATTCTTTTATTTATTCTGGCTGTGTTTACATAGAACCCATGGTATAATAATACAAGGTAGCATTGACAGTTGCTTGGGAAAACATCTACTGTCAAAAAATATACTCAAAAAGAGAGTGCTCACAATCCGTCATTGAAAACACAAGCAATGTTGAAAACGTTGAAGTGAAAAAAGAACAACAACCACAGCAGCTGCTGATGTATGTCCACAAAAAGCTGTTTTTGACAGGAGATGTTTTCTTGCAGAAGAGAAAATAAGCAGTTGCCAATGCTACCTTGTATTATTATACCATGCATAGAACCCATCTCCAAAATGTACGCAATCTATATAAAATTTTCTCAGCATACAAAAAAAATATGAAAAAGAAATTCAAAATGGGTGCAAGGGCATTAAAATTCGATTTTAGTTGTAAAACTTGATTTTAAGAGTTTTCCTTAAACATTTTAAATGAGACACTATTTTTTTCTAAAAGTTCCTGTTTTTTTATATAAAAGCACATTATTACTTTTTTTTTAGTCCAACAACAATCCATGAAAAATAAAAGATATCATGATTCAAGCAACTTATTAAAGAAATACCGTAATGGATCACAGCTGAAATAGAAGAGTTAAAAAAAAAAATTTTGTAAACATTTTCCACCATTCTCTTCAAATTAGAAAAGTTACAAAAGCATTCTAGATGGTGAGCTCCACAGTTGGCCGATAATTGATGGAATCGCTCATATACAACAATGAATTAAGCAGTGTTTAAAACTGTATGAACATTTTCAATGCATATATGTACAATTGCTTCGCTATGATTACGAAAAAGGAATCAGCGAAAGTAAAAAGCAAATGTGAAAAGGGAATAACAGATAATTTTGCTTCAGCTAACTGCGCAGACGGTTTTTGCTTACGAAGTTAGCCGACTGAAATGCTTCGAATCTTATTGCAGTAATACCCCTTTTACATTGATCAAGACTTGAAATCAACTTTTTTCGACGATATCTTTTAAACTTGACGAAACCTTTCACATTGCTCAAGCATTGAATTCAATTTTATCTCTACTTGCTTGTTTTCTTTATACAGCTTTACAATTTTCAGCTACAGAGCACCAAACGCACACATGCAAACGAAAAATAATGTGAAGCATTTTGTCAAAACAGCGAAAAGCACGAAAGGAATACAAAAATTGCCAAAAAATTGACGGTACAGCACTAGCGTTCTCTCACCCTTTCGTCGATTCCGATGTGCGGCGAATTGCCTACAAACTCACAGACTTGATTTAAAGTCTTATCCAATGTAAAGGGTTCGCCATCTAACGTTTTTTTTTCGACTAGTGCTTATTTCGTGAATGGTAACACTTAGCACATGACTGATTTGACAGATAATTAGTTTTATCCTTCCGCTGAACGAATATGGTTGTGTATACGCTTGAACAACGCTGGGAAATATTGCGACATTACTTTGAAAATCATGGTAATGTTGCAGAATGTGTACGAAAATTGCGTACGGATTTTGGAAGAACAGAAGCACCGTCAGCTCCGTATGTTCGTTATCTTGTGAAAAAATTGAAAGAAACTGGCATCATCATCGATAAACCAAAGCGTGAAAAGCCAAAAACAGTGCGTACACCCGAGAATATTGCTGCTGTGGCAGAAAGTGTGCGTGAAGCGGCATCAACATCAATTCACCGTCGTTCCCAACAATTTAACATTTCGGAGACATCATTGAGATGAATTTTGCATAAAGACCTTGGTATGACGCCATACAAAGTACAATTGGTTCAGGAGTTGAAGCCAACTGACCATCCAATGTGTTTTCGCTTCGCTGAGTGTGCCTGCGATCAACTTACAGAAGATGCCGATTTTTCCAAAAAAAATCATCTTTTCAGATGAAGCTCATTTTGATCATGGCGGGTATGTAAACAAGCAAAATTGTCGCATTTGGGGCACAGAAAACCCGCACGCATACATTGAAAAGCCGATGCACCCAAAACGAGCTACTGTTTGGTGCGGATTTTGGTCCAGAGGCATAATTGGGCAATTTTTCTTCGAAAATGAGCAAGGAGTGGCCGTTACAGTCATTGGCCATCGTTACCGGGCCATATTGAACAAATTTTTGTTCACAAAAATTGAAAAGATGGATATTGGCAACATTTGGTTTCAACAGGACGGCGCTACGTGCCACACAGCCGAAGCTACACTCGATGTTTTGTGCCCTGTTTTTTAAGATCGCATTATCAGCCGCAGAGCTGATGTCGTTTGGCCACCTCGGAGCTGCGATTTGACACCGTTGGGCTATTATTTGTGGGGTGTCCTCAAAGATAAGTGTTACGCCGACAAGCCAGAGACAATTGACGCTTTAAAGGACAATATTCGTGAAGACATTGGTGAAATACAGCTGCACACAATCGCTAATGTGCTTAAAAATTGGACCGATCGTGTAGGCTACTGCATGGCCAGCCGAGGCAGCCATTTGAATGAAATTATTTTCCATTATTAACCGGAAGGATTGTACATTCAAATAAAAAAAGAAATTTGAGAAAATATTCAGTAGCTTTTTTTTATAGCATTTTCAAAAAAACAAAATTTATTTGGCGGACCCTTTAAAAGGGGTCTAACTGTAACAGTTACCTGTTGTTTTCTTTTTCTTTGCATTGGCTTTACTTTTTTGTCACTCAAGTTCTTGCAGTCGAAATTCGAATATTTTTGCTGTGCTTGATGTGCAATCAATAACATCATGTCTGTCGTTTGCTTCTTCAATCATTCAGTTCTGTGTTTGAATTGCTAGCTTCAAAATATCAACAGCACAAAAATCTTTGCTTTGCTTGCATAGTTCTCAGCAAACCAAAAAACTTAAAAAACTTCGTTTTTGAATATTTACCAGAGATCTGCATGAATGGACTAATTTGCTGTTTCAAGTTCCTTTAATTTTTTAACTTTCTGCAAGTCGAGGCAGGCAAATAACAAGTTTGCGTGAATCATAGGCACCAAAAATCAAGTCGTCTAATGAAAACTTGAAATGTACAAACTTGATATGTAGAAAAACTTGAAACATTGAAACTTGAAATGTGGAAAAAAGTAATTATTTTGCATACAAATCCTTTATTTTCAAGTCTTATGAAGTTCGTGGAATTAACTTTCTATCGTCAGTGCAAACTTCGTTTCTCGAGTTGAGAAAACAGTTTAACTTTAAAGCATTTGATTGAAGTATGTTTGTTTGTTTTTTTTTTTTTTTTGTTGTTTTATTACCTACACCTGAACAGAGGAGCTTTAAGGGAGGGCCGGAGAAGTTTAATATGCACGACCGACCCCCATTACTTTTGCAAAAGGAAAATTTTTTTTTGGGGATCTCTTACAAGATAGAGATCTATTCCAAGTGAAAGTGAGAATGGATGAACATTTTGTAGGGCGTTCAAAAAATGTTAATTTTTGTATACGACAGCAATCACCATTCAAAGCAGTGTTTTTCAGTGTGTTTCACTGTCGTGTGACCAAGCAGCGATAAAAATGTAAAAGAGAGTTAAAAGTGTTCATTGAACGACGTTCAAACGACCACCGATCTCTGCATAAGCAACCAAGCGAGAGCAAATTGCAAATATCAGGGATGGAAAATAAAGATTCTTTTTTAATTTTGTACAAAAGATCATATATAAAAAGATGTTGTAAAATATTTTTAAATCTACAATATAATTTCTCTAGTGAGTCAGAGATTCCGTTTTTGGCATGATTTATGTTTTCATGATTTTTAATTTAGAAATGAACTTCAATCAATTATTTGTGATCGATTCTTTTTTGATCATACATAACAATTATTTTTTATCGTTTTTTTTTTTCGATCAGAAAAAATACCATTTTTTTTATCAATATTTTTTTCAATCAGAAATAAAAGTTATTATTTGATCGTTATTTTTATGTTTATAAAATATTACGATCAAAAAATAATTGTTATAAAATGGTTGATTGATAGAGATAATCGTTATTTGCTATTAGTTGCTAGTTTGGTATTAGTATTAGAAATAAGTATAAGTATACTGTGCTTAAAGTCAAGCATTGGTAGATTATACTGCAATTTTATATTTGCAATTTTACGGTATTAAATAGTTCGTTTCAGTCTGAAAACAAAGAGAAGAAAAACCAATGTCTTGAGTAAAGTAAGAACACACAAATAAAAAAGTAAGTGCAGCAAGTGATTTCTTAAAGTGATTAATTGAAGATATTATTAATAATACACATTATATTTTATTATTTTAGTTAATAAAATATGTATTATTACTAGTTACATAAAATTTTTCAATAAAAGTATAAACGTTTTGCAATTGTTCAGATCATATAACAAATAAATTTAATTTTTTTGTATCTCCACCAATAAAATTTGATGATATTTTGGATGTGTGGTTGGAATCGATTGTATTAATTTATAATAAAAGAAGATATGCAATTATAATTTTTAAAAACAATAAAAAATAAGACCCACAGTGGTATAGAGCTGGATTTCGATAAATTGAAGTACAATTTTTGTACAAAAGATTTGAAGTTCTGCGGGGAAGTTGCCAGTGAGAAAAATCCAAATTTGAATCGAAAAATTCTGAATGCTTAAATACTTTGTTTACACTTTCATTAAAACAATTTTAAAATAAAACTTTTCACCAAAAACAATATTATGATGTTACGAGTAATATTTTTAAATAAAAAATGGTGGCATTAACTATGAAAACCCTCGTACTAAGCTCAAATAAGTATATTTACAATATCTTCTCAATTTAGGGTCCAAGCACGAGCAGGGGATTTTCAGTAGTTCCTACTACAAGCAAAGGTAGAAAAAAACTTCCGTATAAAAAGACGAAGGGTTTTAGATTTAATTGAGTCGAACTCAACTGAAGAAATCCAGCACGCTGCGGGTTTTTTTGTAAAAAAAATTAAACGAGTTGCTTGACAACAAGTGACGGACGCCCTTGCTACAACTACGATTTAAGCCTGAAATACAATAGTGCGAGAGTGCGATGCGAGACAACGTAAGAATCTCGTACGAGCTGTCAAAACATTTTCATAAGCAGAGTTGTTATGGAGCAATATACAATGCTTTGCGATGCGCTTGTGCGATGCGAGGCATTTCCAAAAAATTGAAAAACCTCGCATGCGATGACAAGCTGTCATAAAAATTCCATTGAAAAAACCAAAATGGTTGCTGCTTATCAATTTTCTTAACCTTCCACAGTTGCAGTAGAACATACTTTTGAACTAATTAAAGTACGATTTTATTTTGAGAGTACGAAATACACATATATATGATGTCATATTTTTATTATTTTGAAAGTAGATTTACGGTAGAGAGAAGTTCCTTTTATAGTAAAGCGAGGTACTATTTATTATGTGAGGGTGCGTAAACACTTCATAATTTCTTTTTTTAGCTCATGTTGCTGAAATAAAATGTTAAAATGTATTTAAAGTTTTTAGGTACTAAGACTTTATTATTTATTTATTATTTGGCCGTGTGCTATTCGGAAACTTTTCACTCAGATGATGAAATTTTGACGGTCTCAATGAGAATATTTGGCACTTGTGAGGTGAATATGATTGGCAAAAATTCATAAAGCCTTATATGCTAGTATAAATTTTGACAATCGGCAAGAGAATTTTCGATACAAGCAAAAATAGAATACAAAAATAAAACACTTGTGAGTTCGTGAGTCATAAAGAAGTTCAAAATTTTGTTCATTTGATAACATAGCAACCAGAAGTGGAAAACATTTGCGTAAATTTTTATTTTCAGTATATATTTACAATTTTGCATATTAAATTATATTCTTGCGCTAATACACTACCGAAATCTAAAACGTGAAAATTACTAGTTGTCAAAATTGCATTTTCCTTTACGGACAAAAACATCAAATATTGCTTATGGAGACCACTCAATTGCCGAAGTTGGAAATACATGGGCATGCAATATTCAAAGCCATAGATTGCCAACGCGAACTTGGTAATGAGGCTGTCATTATTCTTGTTTGGCAGTAATTTTTATATGTGCTGAAAATTGAAGCTGCTGCAAAAATTAAAGAAATTGAACTAAAGGCTAGAAATTTAAAAATATAGTTCTTGAAAATGGAGTGGCGTGGAGAAAAAATTTATGAAATAATAAATTTATACCGACAATTTAAGTGCTGATATAAAGCATCAAGTGTGCGCGAACAGCGTACTAATTTGTTCGACGCCATTTTGAAAAAAAAAATAACATAACATTAAAAACCCACCCTTGAAATATTGCCATATATTGCAATGGATTTTGACAGATGGCATGCAATAAATTTTTGCTAGTCAAGACGCCCGGTTAAGCACAGCAAAAATGACAATTATATTTCAACAGACAGAAATTGTATTTTGTATTCAACTCAGTAACTTATTTTCTATCACGAGTTAAAAGTTTCCGAAAAGGGGGTTTCGCATGGTTCAACATGTTGGACGACAAAGTCGGATGGAAATCTAACGGGAAAATTTTATTGAGCTTTCGAACGATCCAACATGTTGAACCATGCTAAATTCCCTTTCCACACAGCCTTTGTCCACAAATTTCATTATTTAAACAGTACGCTTTTATTTTTAACCGATGCAACTCTGGTTCCTTCACATCTAGCGTTTCTCATTGTACATTATATGCGAGGGCAATGCGTGCGTGATTACGTTATTTAATCGCATCCCATCCTCGCATCGCACTCTCGCACTATTGTATTTCAGGCTTTAACCTTAGACCCGTTTACATGCTTTACAACTTAATCCCGTTGATCTAGGTCATATTGACCCGTAGTGTATTTTGTATGGAAATTTTTTATTTTTCAGTGAGATAAAATTAAAAAGTGCTGTTATGTTAAAAAAAAAAAAAAAATAAAAAATAAATAACTGGCCATTTCAGCCCATGAAAGGACTTTGACCTAGCTTCTTATGATCTGTTATTTTATGAAATATTAAATTTAATATTTGTTTTTTGTTTTTAAATATATGTTTGCACAAAACATTTGCAATTTACATAAGATTTATAACCAATTGATAAATCCGATTCGATTGAGCTGCATTTGATGTGCTAGGCATTGATGGATCTGCCCCATCATTATCATCGTTATCTTCCAATATATATATATACTAGCTTTTTCCCGGCACGCGTTGCTGCACCCTGCAACTATATGGGAACATAATAGGTGTATTCAAAACTTTTTTTAGACTCATAGTTTGACACCACAGTCATTTTTCACTGCCCGTTACAGTTTCCCAGTAGCAGGTGATCACCAAATAGTAACTCCATTTTGAGTTTGTATGTAAGTACTGCTACTTTTACTTTCAAAGCTATTCGATAATACAAATTTTAATTTTATGGGCGGAGCTACACCCACTTATATAATGCCCATCGCAGTTTTCTAGTAGATGGACATTACCCAGTTTTAGTACAGTTGCCGACAGTGAGCATCCAAACTAAATTATCAAAATGTAGTCAAATCGACGAAAACCGTAGGAAATATAGCATTTTTATTGATTTCTGGCGGTAAAAGGGGGTGTGACAGAAATTTAAACCATATCGTTCTTGAAAAAAATGTACTGCCAAAATTTCAGCTCTATCGGCTCAGTAATTTTGAAGTTTCCAGCCATCACACAGACAGCGTTTTACTATTTTATATATATTTTGGATAAAGATTATTGGCTATAACTTTTGATTGGTAAGAGATACTAAGATGATTTTTTGTAAAAAATTAATTTTTTAGCTTTTTTATTTTTTCAAAAATATAAAAACACAATATGTATTGGAAAAAAAATTTAGTTTGAAAAAATCAAGGGTTGTTTTTTTAATCACAAAAATGGTTTTTAATTTTGCGTAAAATTGAAATAGTTTTTGCTTATAAATGTTATAGCTTTTAAATAGATTTGAAAATTGGCGAATTTGAATTTAAATTATTTTTACAACAAAAACAAATTTTGACTCTTTTTTTGAGGAAATCTCCAAAATTTCAGACCTTTTTTGAAAAAAATATTTATACTCAACTAACGGTATTTTTCCAATAATGTTTTTATAGTACTTTGATGAAGCTTTAAGACAACAAAACATTTAACAAAGTGTATAAAAAAGCAGCGGAGATATTTGAATCGAAAGTCACAAAATTAAATTTCTGATTGTGTTTTTCTCATTTTTGAGCACGCTGTTGCATTAAATATATGTTGCATTAAATATCATGTTTTTGATGTCAAAATAACGGAAATTTTTTAATTTTACTATATTTAAGAAATATTTTATATTTTGTAAATATTTGCATATGCAACAACTAAAAATATGCGATTATGTAAAAAATTTGTGCTACAGCACCATCTGGTGTCCAAGGTGGTTCAAAGAAGATACTGTCAAAAAACTCATCGTACCTGAGAACTACTATATACCAATTTTTATTCTAATCGCATGAGCGGTTTGAGAGTTTTTGGCAGTTTTGTAAAAAATTTGTACTACAGCGCCCTCTGGTGTTCAAGGTGGATAAAAATTGATAGCCCACAAACACGCACCGTACCAAAAAACTTCTATACACAAACTTTCATGCTAATAGGATGAGTAGTTTAGGAGTCTATTATAGTTTCATACGACATTTAGTTCCAAAGCAATTCGATATCATAAATTTGGCCTGTGTGACCAAATTCCCCCTTGTCTAATGTTCGCTCAAATATATAGTAACTACATCTTGGTCCCATAACGTCTACATATCAAGTTCCACTATCAAAACATGTACAACTCAGGAATAATAATTATTTCTAAAAAGTGGGCGTACATATAGTTAGACCACGCCCAGTTTTAGTAAAGTTGCCTAAAGTAACCATACGAACTTATTTACCAAATTTTAGTCTAATAGACCCAAAAAAGTCTTAAATATAGCATTTTTATTGATTTGTAGGCGGTAAAAGGGGGTATGGAAAAAAAGGGGGTATGTAAAATTTTTACAATGCCTATATTTTTCTCGCAAATGCAAACTTAATTGAGACTTGCCAAATTATTCCAATATTCCATTTATTTCCAATTTCCCTTGCAAACATTTCCCCATATACACCATATGTACGCACCTGTATTTTCACACCTGTATTGTTGATAAGTTCACTAAAATGCCTGTAATTCACACATACAAATACCATTTATACAAAAAAACCTTCGTATTGACGTCACTGTTGATTTACTTCTTTTAGTAAAACGAAGATTTTTCCTTTTAGCTTCTTACCACTGGTGGGGGAAGCTTAAGGTCTTTATTTGACAAATCTTAAAAACTAATGAGCTAATTGCTCCTATTTATATCAAATATATTTACATAAATTGAACTTAATGGATATGTATGAGTAACTTAAAAATATTCTATACATAAGGTGAAGTTACATGTGTGAGTATATAAAAATATTTCTCACAATAAGTTTATTTTGATTTATTTTATTTGAATGGTTATTGATGAAGAAGCATATTTCGTGAAATTATTTTCCCAGCGCTTGCACCTGCATTCCAAGGCATTGCTTGGCCTTGCACTGAAAGCGCGCATATTGAGTGCAAGCGAAATTTGAGCTTGCGCGTGTTGATGTCGACGTTCTGCTTTTAGCTGGCCGAACTATTTGTTGCTTAAACATCTTGCGCGTGTTGATGTCGGCGTTCTACGTTTAGCTGGCTAAACAGCAGCGGCCGAAATATGTTCTGCTTGAACATCTTCCCCCCTCCTAAGGGTGTCGAGGGGCAGTTCAAGACTTCTTAAGGTGAATTTGTTGCGTCGATAAATGTATAGTGATATAAGGATAACGGCGGCTATGATGAGATATACTGAAATGTAGTGATGAATATGGTGATAGGTTTCATATGAAGTGTGCTGGTTCAATCCCATATTCAATAAAATTTTATTTTCCCTGATGTTTTGTGTATCGAATTCTGATAAAGAGTGAGGTGAGATGTTGCGAGGCTGTATTTGTGGTTGCTTCGACATCATCGCCGTTAAATTGCTGGATATGGTGATGGTCTTGTTTGAAGAAGTTTCAAGGTTGCTTGGTGCCTTGATCGTCATTGTCCGGTGGCGGATAATACATCCTGGAGCAAGGTTGATGATCCCGCTGCCTGATAGTTCTCGTCTTTTTCGCGCCTTGGGAATTTTCAGCCCTGTTTGATGAGCGTTTGCGTGTTTTTGGCTGTTTGGGTGACTGGACCGGCTGATGCGTTGTACATAGTGCAACTGGTTGTCGTGTTGTCTGTGATAGTTTCTTTTCGTTGGATGATGAGATTGGTAAATCAGGTGGAGTAATTGGTTGGCAATCTTCCGGCAGTGGACAGATTTGATGAATTGATCTGCTGGTGGTACCGGATCTAACCTTAAGATCTACGGATCGTACCAAGCCGTCGCTTCCCAAGTTGGTTTTGACAACTCTCCCCATTTGCCATTGCCGAGGAGGTAAGTTATCCTTTAGCAATACCAATGTTCCCTCAGAGATATTTCCTGATTTTTTCGTCCATTTAGTCCTTGCGTGTAAGGTTTGAAGATATTCCTTGGACCATCGCTCCCAAAACTCTTGAATTATATTATTTAGGTTTTTCCATTGTGAGAGCAAACCTTCACCAGGAGGTCGAGATGTATATCCAGTTGCTGGTTCGAATCCGAGGAAGCTATTTGGAGAGAGCGCTCTTAGATCATCCGGACTGGATGACATTGGTGTTAAAGGCCTCGAATTTAAAATGCCTTCAATTTCCACTACTACTGTTAGCAATTGTTCGTCTGTTAAATTGTTGGCGTCGACTGCTCTCTTCAGGTGGTATTTGAGTGACTTTACCGCTGCTTCCCAAAGTCCTCCAACGTGAGGTGATCGTGCTGGGATGTTGATCCATTTAATAGACCTTTCCGTCGCGTACTTCTCAATTTCGTTGTTATCGTCCTTGAGTAGAACATGCAATTCTTGCAAACATGATTGCGCTCCCTTGAAATTTGTGGCATTGTCGCTAAATATTTTTGCTGGAAGGCCTCTGCGAGAAGAAAATCTTTTAAGAGCGTTGATGAAGGCAGCTGTAGTGAGATCAGAGACTATTTCCAAGTGAATGCATTTTGTTGATAGGCAAATGAACACCGCAATGTAGGCCTTTGTGGGACGCTTTCCCCGAATACTGTAGTGTATTTGGAATGGTCCACAGTAGTCAATTCCTACATTTGCAAATGGTTTTGATGGCTGCACCCGTTCTGCAGGTAAATTTCCCATGAGCTGAGAGATTCCAGAGGGTCGTGCCATGAAACATCTTCGACAATTTTTGCAAACTGATTTTGTTACATCATTTGCTCTCAATATCCAAAATTTTTCCCTTAATGCTGCTAATAAGGCCATTTGACCTATGTGTAGCCTGTCCTCATGATATTGTTTGGCGAGTAAGGCTACGATGGCATTTGAGTGAGGAAGTAAGATTTGATGCTGTGCGTTAAATGGAAGTCTTGACATTTGCAATCTTCCTCCTACTCTTATAATTCCATCTTTGATGTACGGGGTGAATGATGCTAACGGACTAGTATTTGTAACTGCCTTGCCCTTGCTGAGATTATTCAATTCTGATGGAAAAGCTTGTCGTTGAATATGTTTGACAATTATTGCTAATGCATCTTCGAGTTCTTCGGTAGTGTGATGTTTGGATGTGATCCTATTTAGTTTTTTCTTCCGGCAATTGCTGATGAATCTCTGCATGAAGGCGACAACTCGTTGCAAACGTCTGAATTTATTGTGAGAGTTAATCCGTTCGATGGTTGCAGGATTTTCTGTGGTTGTCAGTATTGTTTTCTGCCTTCTTCGTTCTTCAGACCAGTTTTGGACGATAGTTGGTTGAATGGGCCAATCTCTTTCATTAGACTCAAAGAATGTGGGTCCATAAAACCATAAATGGGACTTCAAAATTTGTTCTGGAAGAAGTCCTCTGGAAAGTACGTCAGCTGGATTGTTGTCTCCAGCTATGTGTTTCCATTGTCTTGCAGTTGTAGAGCGTTGAATGCTTGCTACTCTATTTGCCACGAAGGTATTCATGTTGGAGGATGGCGATGCAATCCATGATAAGACTATGGTCGAATCTGTCCAACAAACAATTTCATCGATTGTGATTGTTAATGCCCTTTGAACCTTTTTGATAAGTTGTACGAGAAGCTTTGCTGCACAAAGCTCTAATCTGGCTATAGACAGATTTTTCCTTGGGGCTACTCTAGACTTTGCGCATAGTAAACGTGATGCAATTTTTCCTTCACAATCCTCAGACCTCAAGTAGATGCAGGCTCCATAAGCCTTTTCACTAGCGTCCGAGAATCCGTGCAGTTGTACTAAAACGGCATCAGACACGAGCACTTGTCTTGGTAAACTTAATTTGGCCAGCTTGGGAAGTTGGTTCCTGAACTCGAGCCATCTTGAATAAGTTTCTTGGGGTAGAGCTGCATCCCAATCCAGTTTCATGTCCCAAAGTTCTTGTAGGAATATTTTTCCCACCACAATCACTGGATTTACAAAACCAAGCGGGTCGAAGAGCTGTGAAATATCTGCTAAAATTGAACGTTTTGTGAACCTTTTTGGTGGAGGCCATGTTGATTTTATGAAGAATATGTCCGATTGTGGATGCCAAATTAATCCAAGAGTTTTAGTGAACTGCCCATTGTCTGTTGGAATATTAAGATTAATTCCGCGCTCGTCTGGTTTTATATTTTGTAGTAGCTCCTTGTTATTTGAGCACCACTTCCGAAGCTGCAATCCTCCTCGTTGCATCATTTGGGTTAATTCGGTTTGTGTATTCAGTGCTTCATTTAAGGTTTTAAAGGAGCTCATGAAGTCATCAACGTAAAAATCCTTAAGAGTTACTGCAGCAGCAAATGGAAAAGTTGCACATTCGTCTTCTGCTAATTGCTTGAGGCATCTGGTTGCTAAATATGCGGCGCTCTTGGTGCCATACGTAACAGTTTTGAGCCGATAAAACTTGAATGGATGACCTTCGGACTCTCTCCAAATAATTATTTGTAGATGAGAGTCATTTTCAGTAACCAGAAATTGCCTGTACATTTTTGCAATGTCCGCGGTCATTGCGTATGGATGTTGCCTGAATCGTAGTAGAATTGAAAACAGTTCATCTTGAATGGCAGGTCCCCCAAGTAGAATATCGTTTAGAGAGATGTTATTTGATGTCTTTGCTGATGCATCAAATACGACCCTCAATTTTGTAGTTGAACTGTCAGGCTTGAGCACACAGTGATGAGGGAGAAAGTATTGTCTTTCTTTTATGTCCTTGTATTCAATCTCTTCCATGTGTCCAAGATTTTCATACTCGTTGATGAACGCTGCATATGCTTCTTTTAACTCTGGACTTTTTTTGAATCGAGCTTCCAATGACCTAAAGCGCTGAATGGCCATGCTGCCCGAGTTTCCAAGTGTTATTGGATCCATTTTGAATGGCAACTGAACCACGTAGCGCCCGTCGTAATCACGAGTTGTAGTGTTTTTGAAAATTTGCTCACAAGTTTCTTCCTCTTCCGTTAAAAGTTTCGTTTCAGTTTGGACTTCTTCCATTTCCCAAAAACGGGAAACTTGTTCATTTAGATCGGCGTCCTCACGTCCAATGCCGCAGAAAGCTTGATCAGGATCCCTTGCAGTAGTTTTACCAATTATTACCCAACCAAATACAGTATTTTGTAACGTGGGCAAATTTTTGTTAATTTTTATTTGACCAATTGACATTAACGACGAATAAGGTTCAGCTCCGATTAGAAGATCTATTTTCGAAGATTGATGGAACGTCGGATCTGCTAATTTGATATTTTTCGGAATGTTCCATTTGCTTATGTCGATGCTACTGCTTGGTTGATTGTTGGTTATTTGGTCAATAACGTAACCTTCAATATTTGCAGTGAAACCAGAATTAGTTGATGCGATGACAAAATTAGTGCGTTTTCCTGAGCTTGATGTGTTGTTTCCAATGCCGGTTATATTGAGAGAGTGTTTTGTTGTTTTAAGCGCGAGCTTGTTGGCTAAACGTGTTGTAATAAGGTTTAACTGGCTTCCGGAATCCAGGATTGCCTTACAGTTGATGAAGTTGCCACTGCTGTTTTTGACCTTGACTATTGTTGTTGCCAGGAAGACGTATGAGCCTCTTGATGATGCTGCTAACGATGCATTGTTTGAATGTGCAATAGTAGTTGCAATTTGGTGTTCTTGTAGCTCCGATGTTGATGCCAGCATTGATTTTGGAAGTCTCGAATTGGTTGTTGCTGCTTCGTTCTTGCTATTTTGCTCGAAATGCAACAACGTGTTGTGTTTTTTGCCGCATTGAGTGCACCCTCTCGAACTGCATTCGACCACGGATGTGTGATCTGATTTAAGACAATTTATACATAGTCTTAATTTTTTGACCTCGATGAATCTAGTTTTTGGTGACATCTTTAAAAGCCTTTCACATGCATATAAGGCATGGGCTTTGTTGCACAAGGGACAAGAACCCTTTGTCATTAATGATGTTACTCTTTTCTTGCCTTCTGAAATCGGTTTATTGGTTAAGAGTTCTAACGCCTGAGACCTTTTTTCAATAAATTTGAGAAGATTTTTTAGCTTAGGAAACTCTCGTGGATTTGCAAGAGACTGCTCGAACAATGAATGAGTTGTTTTGTCTAGTTTTTTGATTATCATGTAAACTAGAAGAGGATCCCAGCCCTTAATATCTATTTTCATAGCTTCAATGCTCAGAAGATATTTATTAGTGTTGTCATAAAGAGATCTAAGGTCAGCCGAAGAGTCATCACGAATGGTTGGCAGGTTGAACAGCTTATCTAAGAATCCAGTCATGATCAAGCGATGGTTTGAATATCTAGCCTTTATGGTGTTCCAGGCCAAAATATAGTTATCACTAGACAAGGATATGTGTGAAATCATTTTTGCTGCTTCGCCAGTTAGTGCGCTTTTTAAGTACCACAATTTTTGAACATTCCCAAGAGTTGTTTCATGAATCATTTGACAAAATAGATCATGAAAAGACTGCCATTCAATATATGAGCCACCGAATTTGGGTATCTCTATTTTTGGGAGATTTACGCCTTGGGCCCCTGCGTTTATGCTTTTGTAGTTTTGGGTGTTTTCTCTAATAACATGATGTAAGTCGATTGTTGCCTTTTGAATGGAGTCTTCTAATTCGATGAATGTGTCGAAATTGTAGGCTTCTAACTCGTTGTCATCGGCATCCAAGCAAATGGTATCATGGCGTTTGGAAAACGCTGCCCATTGTGTGGCTATAACTTCCAGCATTACTCTGGCAAAATCTTCTGTTGGTGCTTCTAGCAATGCGGAGTTAATTTTTTCCAGTGTTAACTTTAATTGTTTTACTGCAATTTTTTGAAGGCGAACTAAGCCCGGAACTCTTGTTAGTTCCGGTTTGTCATCAATAAACTCTAATTTTTCTGCCGGCACTTTGTAAATTTCTTGCATTTTTGTGAGGTATTTATCTCTAACAATTTTGACTTGTGTAAAAAAATTGTTAGAGAAATAGGTGTGGTCCTTGCGTTTTTCTTCTGGGATGATTCTTTCCAATGTTTTGTGGTTCTCTTCGAATTCATCCCATAGTTCTGAAAGGGCATTGTAACACCCCTTGCCATAAGAAGGTTTCTCCTTCCTTAGCTTGTTTGCTTTTTTGAAGTTGTCGTATTGCCGCTCAATCTCCTTGCCAATATCAGATTGGTTATTTACAAGCTCTGTTATGCTCATGTTTGAAGTTCAAGTTGAAGTTGCGGAACAATTTTTATATATTTGTGCACTTATGTTTACACTTGAACTTTGTTATGGCCCAGTCAATGTCTTGTTTGACACTGATTGTATCAAAAACAATTTTTTGACTATGTTGTGGCCTAGTCAACGCCTTATGTTTTCACTGATTTTGAAAAAAGGATTTGTGATTATGTTATGGCCTAATCAACGCCTTATGTTTTCACTGATTTGAAAAAGGATTTGTGATAATGTTATGGCCTAATCAACGCCTTATGTTTTCAATGATTTTGAAAAAGGATTTGTGATTATGTTATGGCCTAATCAACGCCTTATGTTTTCACTGATTTTGAAAAAGGATTTGTGATTATGTTATGGCCTAATCAACGCCTTATGTTTTCACTGATTTTGAAAAAGGATTTGTGATTATGTTATGGCCTAATCAACGCCTTATGTTTTTACTGATTGTAAAAAAAAAATTTGACTTTTGTCGGGGTCACCAATGTTGATTTACTTCTTTTAGTAAAACGAAGATTTTTCCTTTTAGCTTCTTACCACTGGTGGGGGAAGCTTAAGGTCTTTATTTGACAAATCTTAAAAACTAATGAGCTAATTGCTCCTATTTATATCAAATATATTTACATAAATTGAACTTAATGGATATGTATGAGTAACTTAAAAATATTCTATACATAAGGTGAAGTTACATGTGTGAGTATATAAAAATATTTCTCACAATAAGTTTATTTTGATTTATTTTATTTGAATGGTTATTGATGAAGAAGCATATTTCGTGAAATTATTTTCCCAGCGCTTGCACCTGCATTCCAAGGCATTGCTTGGCCTTGCACTGAAAGCGCGCATATTGAGTGCAAGCGAAATTTGAGCTTGCGCGTGTTGATGTCGACGTTCTGCTTTTAGCTGGCCGAACTATTTGTTGCTTAAACATCTTGCGCGTGTTGATGTCGGCGTTCTACGTTTAGCTGGCTAAACAGCAGCGGCCGAAATATGTTCTGCTTGAACAGTCACCTTTCATGGGAAATTTCCAGAAACAAAATCGGTTCACGCATTACAGAGAACATCAATTTCATACACAATGCAACTTATTTTTATATATATATAAGAATAAGATAAGATAAGATAAGATAAGATAAGATAAGATAAGATATATATATATCTTCAGACGTTTTATTATCCTTTGTTTTGCTGTTACCCTTATATGCTTCGCATCTACGTCGTGGTTTCTTATCCTAGTAAGAACAGTGAATGAAACAAGAATGAACAACATTAATTTGAAATGGAAATAATTTATTTATTATTTATTTACCTAAACTTGTGGCATTCGAAGCGATTCTGTACGGTGTTTTAGCTTCATACCAATCAAACTCAAAGCAATTCTTAGGCCGTGTGCTATCCGGAAACTTTTCCCTCGGATGACGAAATTTTGGCAGTCTGAATGAGAATATTTGGCAGATGTGAGGTGAATATGATTGTCAAAAATTCATGTAGCCCCAGGGGCTAGTATAAATTTTGATAATCGGCAAGAGAATTTTTGACACAAGCAAAAATAGAAAAGAAAAATGCTGTGCTTCGGACGGCATAGCAACCAGAAGTTGAAAATATTTGCATAAAATACTGTTAATTTTTAGTATATATTAACAATTTTGCAAATTAAATTAAATTCTTTCGCTACAACACTACCGAAATCTAAAAAGTCAAAATTTCTAGCTGTCAAAATTTCATCGTCCTTTTGGCATAGTAAAAATGCCAATTATATTTCGACAGAAATTGTATTCAAGTCAGTAACTTCTTTTCTATTACGAGTGAAAAGTTTCCGAATAGCACACGGCCTTATTGATTGTTTCCTTGGAATTTTGAATCGCTTTTCCAATTGATTTTTAGCATGATATAAAGCAAATACTAAAAGGCAACACAAAAGAGAACAGTGTACATGCACAACAGATCCATATAAAAAGCATGTTTTAATACGTATAAGTTTACATAAGTATGTAAAGTACACATGATAACGACAGAATAATGCTGTCTCTCACTTCCAATTGCGCTCACAGTTGCAAAAAATTTAGAAAGGATTGCACAATAGAAAAAATAAGTGAAAAAGTACTACAAAAACTGAGCCTTCATACAAATCGTATGGTAGAAAATGTCGGGTCATTTTGTCCCAGATAAACGTACAGTGCACATGTCAGTTTTTTGTCTTTGCAATGCACATATGTCACATGTGTACAATTTCTTTCATTTTGGTTGCATTTTGGTTCAACAAATAAAATGGTATTTTTTTTTTTAATTTTTGATTTTTAGTAATCAAAAAATTTTTGATATATAGAAATATTTATAATTATATAATCAAAACCAAATATGGTTCAACAAAATACCCTCTTTAGTATTATACTGCCGACCTTTAAAATTTATTTATATGAAAGAAAATCCATTATTAAGACATGAAACAGAAATATATATAGCACAATAAATAGAGAGACTGTCTTAATTTAAAACTCCGCCTGTTCTCACGAGCAGCCTGTCCAAAGCCAGGATAAAGGAAAATGGTCGCAGGCAACGGGTTCATCCTATTCTGTGTAAATGTAGGAGACTACCCAAATCCTGGAGTTGGTCGCCTAATCTGGGGAGTAGGTGGACCGTTTGACTTGATCAACGGTAGCGTATGCCTACGAAGGAATAACAAAAATAAATAAATAAATAACTGGCCATTTCAGCCCTTGAAAGGACTTTGACCTAGCTTCTTATGATCAATTGTGTTGTGCGTTTTATTAAGTTTGTACACAATTGACCGAGAAATGGACCTACAGGCTTAACGCCGACTCCGAACGGCGATGAACGAAATGTTCTTATTCTCAAGAAGCTTTACATGGCATTTTGATTACTCTCTGAGGTTTGCCATTGTCTGCAGAGAGGTGGCGGCCGTACAGAAAAATTATTTTAATTCAAATAATTTTCTGTCGCTGCTGGGGTTCGAACCTGGGTCTCCAAGTTCGTTGACATAGCGGCCACGCACTTTAACCAACTACGCCACGGACGCCACACGAAGGAATAACAATGATCCTTAAAATTTTTTAGCACAGGGATAGTCGTTACACTCGGCAGACATACGATCACAATTCCACTGGCACATTGATATTGGTCTTATGGAAAGTTATCTTTAAGGCTGGTAAAACGATGATAATAATGTTGTATAAATTGGTGTGTAAAGGTGATACCGAGGTGAAAAGTACATCTTAGTAGCCTTGGAGTGCTAGATTGAAAAGGTGCAATGTAGTGGTGACCACGCGTCAAACACAGTCAAATGCGATTTGGTCAACGATGTAACATATCCAATAGTGGTAGCTTTTTCCACCACAGACGTGAGCGATGGGTGCAGATGTGTCGGTGTGTGTTAGTGCGTGTCGACATAAATCCTTTTTGCCCGGGGAGACGATCGCAGGGCTGGTCTTTCGGGGAGTATCGTGCTGGCTATGGTAGTTCAATGTCTCGAACAGGTTTGTGTGATTGGCGTGGAGTTGCGCTTAATCAACCGGGTGGCAATGCCCATAAATTGTCAGAGATGTTAGATAGGTCTCGATTTCAACCAATAAATGTGGATGATGACCCAACTTATCATCCATAATTGGTACTGTTGCGTTCCAACATTTTATTCACACAGAATATTTATTAATTTACATGTACACTTAAGTAAGGTGTGTAACCGGTGTTGAAACTTGTATGACAGGGCGTTGGTCTCGTCTGGAATCATGAAAGAAACGTCCAGGAGAGGTTGGATGGACGTTATATTGGTATAAGCATGGTACTAACGTCCGGAAGATTTATCTGTTGGGCATTTTTTTCATAACCCTCAACCCCATTGCCAATGGGGCAACGTCAAACTAAGCCCATACGGCAGGTGTTCACGCTCAATAAATGGAATTTCAATCGGTCTAAATTTACAGCAGAAGTAAAAAACATAAAAATTAAAGTTAATTTTAAAATGTATTTAACGATGTTAGACGAAGCAGTTACAAATGTATTGTCAAAAAATCTATCAGCAAGTACTTGTTGCCTTTGTGGCGCAACTCCCTCAGTCATGAATTCTTTCCATTGTATGTCGAGGAAAATTGATGAAAGAATTGTTCGTACGGCTTGTCAACATTGCATGCTTGGATTAAGATTTTGAACGCATGTTACATATTGCATTTATAATGCAAATTTAATGCTGGCGAGGTACTGAATCCAATAGAAGCCTTTTTAATGAAACGAAGCAAAAAGATTCAAGACGAACTTAGGAAACAAATACCGTCATATTTTTGGGAGACTTTAATCTTCCTAATCTTCAGTGGGTTTTATCAGATGATGAATGTCATTTCTTCCCCTTAAATCCAACATCTGAAAAAGAAATTATTTTTACTAGTTGCCTCTCCGACTCTGGACTCTTTCAGTTAAGTGGAGTAACTAACTATATGGGTAGACAACTAGACCTTGTATTTTCATCAGAAGTTGAAAATTGTGCAGTTTCCGCTAGCAACCATCTACTCTCAACACTGGACCAGTACCATCCACCGCTTTCAATTACCTTTTCCTACAATAATACTAACAAAAACACACACTCGGAGCACTTGTACAGTTTTAACTTTCGGAAAACCGATTTTGAAAAACTAGAATCACTTCTTGGTAGAATTGACTTCCTTCACATTTTTGAAAGTGCTAATGAAGATATCGATAATGCTGTTGGCCTTTTCTATGGCATAATCTTTAACTGTTTCAAACAATCTGTTCCTTTTACTAGGCAAAAGAGCTTTTCGTCTTCACCTCCCTGGTATAATAAAGAGCTACGTTCGCTTCGGAATAAGAGAAACAAACTTTGGCGTACATATTTAATATCTAGGTCTTCTGATGATTTCACGAGTTACCTTAATGTTTACAACCATTTTTCTTATCTTTGTGATCATCTTTATGAATCCTATCTAGCCCATATCCAAACCAAACTTATCACTGATCCAAAAAAGTTCTACCAGTTTATTAATATCAAGAGAAAATCAGACAATTACCCGCCAATCCTAAAATTTTCAGACAAATCTTCGGACGACCCTGAAATAATTGTAAATCTTTTTGCAAGTTTTTTTAGTCAGTCATTTACCAGTCATAATGATGAACTGGACTCTGAATATTTCACTAATTTAAGATATTGTACCCAAACGTCTTTAACCTCGGTTAATATTACACTTGCCAATGTGAACGAAAAGTTACGAAATTTAAAGGACGATTACTCTCCTGGACCCGATGGGTTGCCTGCTATTATTTTAAAAAAACTCTCAAACACTTTAGCTTATCCTCTGTCAGCTCTTTTCCAGCTCTCTATCTCTCAATCAATTTTTCCTAAGTTTTGGAAGGATTCATACATTATACCTCTGCACAAAAAAGGGCCAAAAAATGACATCACAAACTATAGACCCATCGCTAAACTATCATGTACACCCAAAATATTTGAAAGTATACTCTACGAAATTATGTTTTTCCACTGCAAGTCTATCTTCTCCCCTAACCAACATGGCTTTCTCAAGGGAAGATCCACTTCTACCAACCTCACAGAATTTGTTTCGAATACCCTATGTTCTCTAGAAAGTGGTTATGAAGTCGACGTTGTCTCGACTGACTTTAGCAAAGCATTCGACAAAATCTCGCACACTGTAATCCTTCTGAAGCTAAAAGCTTTCGGCTTTCAACCCACATTTATTGCTTGGATTAAATCTTACCTCGAAGAACGCCGATATAATGTCATCTTTAGGTTTACAAAATCTGAGTTTTTTACAGCAACTTCTGGTGTCCCTCAAGGCAGCCACCTTGGTCCTCTGCTATTCGTCTTAACAATAACCGATGTCGATGATGCCATCAAATACTCTAATCTTTCTGTTTATGCTGACGACATGAAAATCTATCGACGCATACATACTAATACTGACTCTTGCCGTCTTCAAGATGACCTAATCAGTTTTTCTTCTTGGTGCCAAAAAAACTTCCTGGAACTCAATATCAGTAAATGTCAAGCTATCACATACTCGCGGAAGAGACTCCAATCTCCATCACGAATTTATTACATATTAGGTGAGCCGGTTCCCTTAGTAAGTTCTTTGCGAGACTTGGGTATAATTTGCGATAAAGAGCTTAATTTTCGATCCCATATCGATAATATCATTAGTAGAGCCAACTCTACTCTTGGTTTTGTGAAACATTGGTCCAGGGAGTTCTCCAACCCATACGTTACAAAATCCCTTTACCTTACCTTTGTGAGGCCCATACTCGAATACGCCAGCCAAGTTTGGCCACCGCTCTATGCTTCCCATTCGTTGCGTATCGAAGCTGTACAACGAAGATTTATTCGATTTGCGTTACGAGGCCTCCCTGGTTCCGATAGCTTCAATTTACCTCCTTATGCTGATCGTTTGATGTTGATTAACATGCAAACTCTTGAAAAACGCAGGGTAGTTGCTGATGTCCTTTTCATTCATCAACTGCTAGCAGGCACCATTAATTGTCCTACCCTGCTCCAATTGATATCCCTTAATACCAACCCACGCAATCTAAGGTCTGTACCTCTCTTCCATCTCAACTTTCATCGCACCGTCTATGGTTGTGGTGAACCTATAACTAGGATGCTTCGTCTAACCAATAACATGGTCAATGAATTCGACTTCCATCTCAGTAGATCCGAGCTCCGTAATATTCTTCTTAGCTCCAACCCCACTTCCTCCCTCTGAAACAAATTTTTTCATATGTCTTGTGGGCAGACTATAGCCCACATAGTATTATATGTAATATTCCTACCCAAAAAAAAAAAAAAATAAAAAAAAAGACCTAGCATTTAGAAATAAATGTCTAATTATAAGTTTTAGTTCTAAGTATAAATTGCTTGTATTAAGCTGACCTAAATAAATAAATAAATAAAAAAATAAACAAATGGGCTTGAGAGTTGATAAAGTCAAGACAGGGTATGGTACATCTAATCATGGAAACATCTAATAATGACAACACAGCAAGAAAAGCCTTTTCTAATTTTGCAATTACCGGTGTGGTGGTACACAAAAATAGTTTAGTTGTGGTGGACCCAAATAAATATCAGTTTTTTATTTATTATTTAAATTTTATTTTTTACAATACAATTTTTATAATAATCTAATATACAAAATTTTTGATTAATAAAAAAGGAAAATTTTTGAAATCTTAAATAATAATTTTTAAGTAAGTGTGTAAGTGAATATTTTGTAAAGTGTGTGTTTTATATATTGTGATGTTGGTTTGTATGTGGTGGTATTGAGTCACCACATTATTCCCCCTCCCTTGTGAAAAATTTTGGTCGTGTTGGCTAATAAGTTCAAGTGTACTTTTTTAGTATTTTTATGTTTGGTTGAATGTGTCTGTGCTGTTTCAGTGTCTAAGGAGGCAGGCATAATCCTATCAATGTTGACTGTTATGTTAGTGTTATTTTTATGAATTGTAAATTATTTCGGTGTTCTCTCAATTATTTCGAAGGGACCATCGTATGGCTCTTGCAGTGTTTTACGAATTGTGTCGTTGCGGACGAAGGCGAAGTTACAAGTACTGAGGGCTCGAGGTACATATTGTCGGAAGCTGGTGATGTGATGCGCAATGTTTGACTTTTTAATTTCTACGGCCTCTTTAAGTTTGGACAAGGTGTCCGACGAAGTAAAATTCTGACTGCTGTGAATTACTAGTTGTTGTGGTATCCTGAGTGTTTGACCAAAAACCATTTCAGCTTGTGAAGCCTTAATATCTTCTTTGACCGTGGACCTGAGTCCTAGAAGAACTAGTGGCAACTCTGTGTACCAATTTGTCTGATTGTTACTCGCTTTTAGAGAAGTCTTTAGTTGGCGGTGAAATCGTTCTACAATCCCATTAGCTTACTTCCTAGATTCTTAACAAAGTTTCTAAATGTTGTGGACGAGAATTGAGGTGCTTTTGAAGTGTATCTACGATATTAATGTCTATCTTGCGTGTCATTGTCTTCGTGTCTATGTATTTTAAGTCGTTGGCATCTAACACATTCTTGTGACAATTTGTTGATTTGTGTGTTCATTTTTTGCCAAAAATATCTCTGTGTTATGAGTCGTCGAGAAGCTCGTGTACCTGGGTGTGAAATCTTATGTAATTGTTCAAAAACTTGTTTGCGTAATGTTTGTGGAATGTATGGACGTGTTCCTGAACTTGTTTGTTCTCACCAAATTTTAATGTTTAGTATTGGAATGTGCATTTGTTCGAATTTGTAAGTGTGTTTATTGAGTATCTCTTGTAGTTCTGAATCTGTATTCTGCTCTTTGTAGAGTTCTGAGGTTGATCTCAGAGGTTGTGAAGTGCGTCCGCTATGGTGTTATCAGTACCTTTTATGTCTCTGATGTCGTTGGAAAACTGCGCAATGAATTCTAGGTGTCGTATTTGTCTTGGGCTTCTCTCTGTTTTTGAATGTAATGCTGTAGTAAGTGGTTTGTGATCTGTGTATATTGTAAATGTTCGTCCCTCTAAATAGTGTTTAATTGTAAGGTAAATTTCTAAAAGTTCGCGATCGAATGTACTGTATTTTGTCTCTGATGACGATAATTTCTTTGAAAAGAAAGCTAGCGGTTCTGTTTCCTGATTGTGTTCTTGTTGTAAAACTGCAGCGATAGCTATTAAAATGATTAAGTAGCACTTCTTTAGTAAATCAGTCTTTTATCGTTGCGAATGTTTCTGTTGTGTTTTCTGTCCATGTTAAGTGTTTGTCCTTTGTTTTTGTTGCTGAAGTTATCATATCACAAATGTGTGTGAGTGTGTGTGATAATTTTGGGATGCTTCTGCGCAGGCCCGTAGTCAAGGGGGGGTTTTTAGGGTTAAAACCCCCCCTTATGGTCCAAAAAGTATAAAAAAATATTATAATTGCCAATTTGCGAATACTTGCTGCACGTGCGTCTTTTTTCTCTAACAGTGCAAACTGCAAGTGTAAACAGCGAAAACATCAACACTTTTAAGTTTTCGAAAAAAGTTCGATACATTTAATTGAACTTTGTTCACCTCCAGGAATTTAAGAATTTATTGCGTTAACAGGTATTACGTGAAAGTGGTGAAATTTTGATTGAGTTTTGTTAGATAAATTTAAGAGTTTCTTAAATTAATTGTTCTTAGATGTTTCAAGATGTTTCTTAAATCTTGTTAATTTTACTGTGCCAAAACTACAAAAATGAGCCCACTTAATTAGCTGTAGAAACCAGAAGTAAAAAAAGGCTAGAACGGTGGAAAGTAAGTGCTTGATTTAAATGATTTTTTCCCTTTATCAATGCGTAAATGTGTTAAAAAGTTGCCGAATATTTCTGAATGTTTGAAAGCGTGTTTTTTTTTTAAGCGTGTTTGCATTGATTGAATTTTAATGGATTAATTTTTTGCTTGATGCGGAACAGACAAAATCCGAATAGCTGCGTTCGATTCGCCAGTGCACAACTTAATTACGAAAAAAACGGCTACTCACTTAGCTGTTACTTACTGAATAGTTGGCAACACTTTTGTTTTGACAGACCACAAGCAGTCTGTCAATAAAGTAAATTGAAAACGAAGAAAACTGCTTAAGGGGGGAGATACCACTAGACAGGGTGAAATTAGTTTTGTTTAATAATTTTTTTTCAAGTTGATAACATATGTTAATTGGATAATTTTTTTATTTTCCTATATTTTTAGTAAATGGTGGGTCTGCAGAGTATCTCCTGTAGCTGTCAAAATGTTTCCACTTATTTCCCAAAATCCACTCGAGTACTGATATTTTGAAGGGAAGGATAAACCTGTAATATCATAAAAAAGTTAAAAATTCAAATTTATATCGGCTGTTTAATCGAAGGGCCAAAATTGACTATTTTTTCAACAGTTTTGACTCCAAAAAAATGATTTATTCACACGATATCTTTCAACTTCTACATTCTTCCGGAAGGTACATCTGAGCTGTACGAGCTGCTTTTGTTTTGGAGAGACTCTTTGGGTTTTGCTTCGCTACTCGTGCCTTATCGGTATTTTCGGCGAAAACTTTGCAATAGGTGCCAATAATTATACTCAGTTCGTTCAAAAGCTTCAGAATGGTGGTGTAGCCTTCAATAAATATTCCAGCAGCAAAGTTAGCTGAAATTTTGAAACCCAGGCCTCTCGATCCTGACTCACCAAAACTTATTTTGTGCTTGCATAAAGAACAAATTAAAAATTCTGATAGTGCAGTAAAAACTTCGAAAATTTCAATAATGCTGTAGCCATGCAAAGGATTTGTGCGAATATGGTCACTACGAGCAGTTTATCATTTTTTTTTTTAACCCTATTCACGTCACGCTGTGTCTTTGGGTCACTATGCAGTTTCAAACCAATATAAATGACTTGAAACTTGTTTTAAAGAAAAATTCGAAAAAAACTTTTGAAATTTTTCCGAAACTATGAGGTATCTCCCCCTTAAAGGGAAATAATTTTGTTTTTGTACTCACATCACATTTTGACAGAATCTATTACATTTTACTTATTCCGTACACAAACCAACTAAAAAATAAGAACTTGGCAACGCAACTTTACTCAACTCAACTGATAATTGACCTACTCTATACTCAACTAGCTGTAGACTTTGTTGTTGTTTTCACATACAAATTTTGAAATAATCGACATGGATTGAGTATAGGCTGGCGAATCGAACGCAGCTAATATTATATTTCATCTATATTGCAGAATAAAAAAAAGTTTTAAAGTGTTTTTTTTAAGTTTGTCGCTTTATTGTGAAAAATTTGTTACAAATTAATTTTTGAAAGTACTGTCCGTCGCTAGCCACTGATTTTTTCCATTTTTCTGGCAATTATATAAAAAATACATTTTCATTATCGATATCAAAAACTATCGATATTTTTTTTAATCCAAACCCCCCCCCCCCCCCCCTTAGGTAAATCCTGGCTATGGGCCTGCTTCTGTGGTAGTAGTTAATCATCCCGATGAATTTCTGCATTTGTTTAACTGTTTCTGGTTTTGGATAGTTAACAATGCATTGAATTCTATCGGGAGATGTTTTTATGCCTTTGTTTGAAATATCGTAGCTTAAAAAATGTATTCTGTCTACCCCAAAAATACATTTGTTTGGTTTAATGTTAAGTCCCTAATTGTCTAGTCGTTCGAAAATGAAATTTAGATGTTTAAGGTGTTCTTCTTTTATCTCGCTGGCTACCATAATATTGTCCAGGTATACGAATACGAAGTCCAGTTCTTTTAATACTTCGTTGATAAATCGTTGGAATGTTTGAGCTGCGTTTCTTAAACCGAATGGCATTCTCAGAAACTCAAACATTTCGAACGGTGTAGTAATCGCGGTTTTATGTATGGCTTGAGTGGCCATGGGGTGGTATGCTCTAACTTGGTCTAATTTCGAAAATATGTGTTTCTTGTGTAATTCAATAGATAGGTCGTTTATGTGTGGTAGAGGGTAGCGGTATGGGACTGTAATTGAGTCACCACAGGATCTCCAGTCGTTCACATCTTTTTTCGGTACTAGATGTAGTGGAGACGCTGACATGGAGTCTGAAGGACGGCAGATGCCTGCTTTGATTAAAAAATCAAATTCCTGTTTGGCAATTTTGTATTTGTTGGAGTCAAGGCGTCTTGGTCTTGAAAAAGGTAATTGTCCTTCTGTAGTTATGTTGTGTACTGTTTTGTGTTTAACTGGTTTGTTGTAGTCGGGTTCTGCTATTAGTGGTGGATAATTTTTAAGTATATTTGTAAATTTGTTGTCTAGTATAATTAGTTTGGGTAGTGATGTTTCTGTAAATGCTATGATTGCGTTAACTGATAGCTGTGTAAGTGGATCAATGAGTTTCTTGTGTTTAAAAGTCTATCAAGAGTCCATATTTCGTAAGGAAATGTGCTCCTATGATGGGTCTTGTAATGTCTGCTAGTATAAATGTAAAAGGGAAATCGCGTCTTAGTCATAAGCCGTCGCAATGATGGAGTCACTTAATTTGTTGCGTTATGTTGTATTGTGTCGGGTGTCGTTTTGACCGAATGAGCATGGTTGTTGCTCCGTCTTGAAAATCTTCGAAAATTAGTCTCTCTCGAGTTCGAACGTGAATGATTACGGTTTCGTTCGTTCTTCAACTCTTGGACCTCAATTGTTAGTTTGTTGAAACTTTCTAGGATTTTGGACGTTGTTTCAGCAAACGATTGCGTTATCATCGCAAGCTCAGAGTTCTGGGTGATTTTTGCCATAAAATGGGTATTATTGCCAACTGAAGCGACTTCGGACGCTGACATAACTTCCCACAAATTTTCAGCTAGTTTCAACTGTTCTTCTAGCTCTCTATGACCAAATCCGGTCAAAGCAATATTAAGGCTTTTGGTGAGCTTGCAAAGCCAAATTTTATAAATTAAGTCGCTACCGACTGTATTACCGGCTAACATTATAAGTGACCTATAAAATTGAGATGGCTTTTGTTCACCCATCTCAGTGCTAGACAAAATTTTGTCGAACCTCTTGGCTTCACTTAAAGAGTGTCGGTCAATCAATGTCCTCTTTAAACCTTCATACAGATTTGAGGACGGAGGTTTTCGTAGAGGTGGTGGCCGTACAGAAAAATTATTTTAATTCAAATAATTTTCTGTCGCTACTGAGGTTCGAACCCGGGTCTCCAGGTTCGCTGACATAGAGGCCACGCACTTTAACCAACTAAGCCACGGACGCCACATGTAGTTTACGTTAGTAGCTTGAATATGTTTGATTAAATTGTGAGGGTCACCAGTCACATTTGCTCGTAGAGAAAATAATTTTTGCCCTGAAGAAATTGGTGTATTATGTATTAGTTGAACAAATAAATCCTTAAATGGCTTCCATTTCAGGTAATTTCTATCGAACATTGGTAGAGTTGTTTTTGGGAGATTAACATGTTCAGACATTTGGGAGATATGTTCAGACATTATTGGTGCTAACGTCGCTAGTTTTTCCTTGAGTGATAGAGAAACTGAATGATATTTCTCTTCTAGCTCAAAGAATAAATTTTCACTGTATATCATACCTTCGTTACTTCTTAAAAGTTTCCTATGTGTACTTACAGCATCCTTCCAATATTCTTGAATTGTTTCCAACTGGTGTTGGATGTATACCTTTGTCCAATTTTGCTCCGGCTCTGCTTAAATTGTTGTGAGAATTCGTTTAAGTGACAAAATTGGTGCTAGTTGAGTATTGCTGATGATATTTCCGCCGTTGCGTGCTGTGGAGTTCGACTCATATTCATCTTGCTCGTTCTCTTCCACAAGTTTTAGTATTGGTGCAGTGGCTGTGGCTATCCTTTCTGTTAGGAGAGTGTCGTTGACGCTAATTTACTGGCTATGGTCATCGCTTCTGCTTCATGATGCTGCCTTAACAATTCCTCAAGAAGTTGCTGATATTTTGTAACAGTTACAATGTAACTACCTTGGTAACGTTGTCAAAGTAATTCATTTGAAGATATACATGATTTGAGTCTAATCCATCTTGATTTAATATTTTGTTGTTATTTTGCGTAAAAAAAGTTTATTTAATTCATTAATTTCCACTAATTTTTTTCACAATACCGTTTTGTTTTTCTCGAAGGTGAATCCTTCTTGAAATTTCGGTATTTTTCTTGAATTTTTGTGCCAATCTTCAGCTGATCGGCTACTAATTCTTCAAAGTCTGACATAATAAAATAACAATAGAACTTTTCTGGTGTTGAATACAATTCGACAGTTCGTCCTGTCACGGTCGCCAAAATGTTTATTCTTTCAAAGAACTTCGTGACAGTTCGATAGAAACTTCAAAATGTTTATTCTTTGAAAGAATTGTTTATTTTTATTTTCACTTTCAGATTGAGTTCTATATTTCTGTTTGGATGACACAATTATAATAAACTATGTAAATAATAAACATTAGAATAAACGCACGCGATCAAGTGGCTGTCGATTATTAGACTGATTGCCTAAACGTTTCGAAATTTGCCCATCGCTTGGACAACGACAACAAAAAAATTAAAGCGGGAAGTTCATTCACTGCATTTGAATATGCGTCCGTCTACTCGCTGAACGCAATGCAATAGAAATATGTGAAAGCTTACAGATAAAAGTTAATTGACTGCATTTGCATATGCGTTCGTTTACTCGCTACACAAGCAAAGTCGAAAATATTTCAACTTATCTTGCGTAATTTGCGTTTTTTGACTGCTCGTTACTTATTTCTTATAAGAAGAAATAAAAGAAACGAGTCAGAAACTCATTACTTTTAGGGATGGCTCTTCTAAATAAATCTTAAAAATTAAAAGTGTCTATAAATTTTTCATTGTTAATTTCTCAAAAGAACTTTTTTATACTCAGGATTTAAGATTTTTTTAATCATGCTGATTGTGGAATCCGGCGGATCAGTTGCGGCGGGAAAATGATTCGATCTCGTTGATTTAGCTATTGTAAAAACCGGCGAGTAAGTTCAATAAGGATCGATAATAAAGTTTGCGGATTTGGAGCGATTGTTGAAAACGCAACCGATCCGCACTTCATACAAATTTGTTCACTTTTCATCCGCAATAAATTTGGTGCGGATCAGTGCGGATTTAAAGAAAAATGTTCAAAACAAAGAATGCGATACATGATTTCAGCTTAATTTGAGGTCTTGCAACTCGAATTCAACGTAAAAATTATTACTACACTTCGATATTTTTCTTTTTGTTAAAAAAAATTTTTAAAAATTTAAAAAAATTGTCAAAACATGTTTTCTGTTTTCAAAACAAATTTTATTTTTTTTTATATTTAAATTTTTTTTTTAAATTTATCAGAGCAAATGCAGACATTTTTTGCTGCGCACACTTTCAGTTGAAAACTACTACTATTGCTATTGCATCGCTACTGCGATGTGTCTTGACAGCTCTTCTGAAGTGCAAGGTGTAGCTCTTAGAACACTCGCTAAGAGCTCCATTATGACGGGACAATGTTGCACTTACGTTTAAGCAATATATTTCTTTTAAGTTTACTTTTAATTGTCGTTTTGTTTATTAAAACCACTTTTTATATTTTTTATTTGCACTTCACTCGTTATTTTATTTTGTTTTGGCAGCTGAACAGCTGTTGTAAGTTACGAGTAAATAGTTTTAGGAATTACGAGTGCGGATCGGTATTGCAGTTCATTCGCACGGATTCAACAATGGGAAAGTAAGGGGAATGCGGATCGAATCAACTCCCGCCGCAACTGATCTGCCGGATTCCACAATCAGCACGAATAATATATGAAGACATCTTAAGTATTTTTGTGTAAATACGATAAAAAATTCCCCATTAAGAATATACCAATTATTTTACAAGTATGTAACCCTGCTTAGACTGAACGTAAGACGCAATCATTGAACTCTGACATAATTTTCTTGCGTAAATTGTGCCAGCGAGTAGACGGACGCATATGCATATGCAGTGAATGAAAATCCCTCTTAATACATAAAAAAAAAAAATATGCATAAGCATAGGCTGTGTGAAACATTGAACAATTTGGTCCACATAGCTATCTTGTGTCGTTGACGATAAGCAAACTTATTGAAGCTTCAATTTACATTGCTCATTTATAGAATTCGCGCACTTAGCAATGGGAATGAACCCTGTAAATAGATATGAATTATCAAGGTTTTTATGCATGTGCTACATTTTGCAATAAAATTATGCGACAGTTATGTCACTTTGATCGCATGTGTTTTGTTAATTAAACATTATATATTAGAGAAAGGCTTACGTAAAATTTTGTTCAAACATTTTTATTCATATACGAGTAACAATAGTGTTTTAATACAAAGATATAGTTGTTTGAATTATGTTTTTCTTGTTCACAGATAGAACAAGTGCTTCGTTTTCTATCAAACGATTTTTTCTATTAAAAATATTCTTGCCAATTTTCAAAGCAACTCTATAGCATAGATTGACAATTTTCTACATCTCTGTATTGACAAAATATCTGCATGGAATTTTATTTACAAGATTCTTGTTAAATATGCAAAACTTTTTTGGGTTAAGTATCTATTTCGAAAGCTATGAGGTGTTCACCTACACATACACAATATAAGTGATTGCATAAAAAACTGAAGAACGAGCATTTTGACGTAAACCAACAGAAGTCACAATAGAAACGAAATTTCCCATCTCATTATCTCCGGCTAATGTTTAAACATAATAGAGAATTATAAATAATGTGATCTACTTTCAGAAGTTTCCAACTAAGGTGGAAGGAATCTTTTGATAGAATTGAACCACTCAATTTTGACCCAAGCAATCGGCCAAGACGCCAAGATTGGAATGGAGAACTGATTGAAACCGGAATGTTTTATTTTTCAACAAGAAAATTAATAACTGCAAACAATTTTCAAAATGAGAGGTTTGGGTTTTATTTAAAAGCAATAATAAATAATACATTATTATATATTTAGATGCGCGATTGTAGAAGTTAAGCAAAAGGATTCATTAGAATTGGACACAATGGATGACATACTGATTTTGAAATGCATGCTCAGCCAAAGTTAAGCTGTGAGATTGGAAGTAAACTCATATTTCTTAGCAATAACAATCAGCTCCACTAATTTCATTGTTGCTTTTGGCCACAAAATTATTTGGTCTCAATGCGGAGGTGCCAAAAATTAAAAATATTTTTATACGTATCAAACATATTGGAATTGTTTTTTTTTTTTTTTTTTGTTTTTAATGACCGTTCTGTTTTCATAAAATTTCAAAAGATTAATGTAGTTAAGAACTTTGTTTATAATTGTGTAATATTTTTCTAATTACTTAAGCTAAACAAATATGTTACTACCTTATCGACCGATGTATTATCGCTTACGGCGAGCAAATCGCTGGTCCTTCGGCTTATCCGAACGAAGATGATGTTCGTCAGATTTTGTATTATCATCGTAGCAGTTACACATGTTCCTCCGGAATATTGTCAAATCCTGTAAAAGTAAGCAATAATTAATAATAAACCTTAAATACAGATTTTTAAAAATATCGAATATATTGGAATTTTACTTACCTTCCTGCGAATAAAATTCTGTGAGTACGTATTGCACCAGATTTTATGCACATAGGCTTACCTTTTGTGTCCGTCCAGCGCTTCAGCAATTTATTTGCACCGGCATTGTCAAAATTCCATATTCGCGACTTTATTCATGGTCCATCGAGTCGGATAGCCTGAAAGGAAATTTTTAAAACAAGAAGATCTACAAGTTCGACAATTTTAAACTTTCTACAATCAACTTAAAAATCAACAAATCAACAAAAACTTACCAGCTTCCAGCGAATGAAAAGGTGCGTTGATTTTTTTTTTAATTTACGTCTCCGTGCTTGTGTCGTGTAATTCTTGCGGAAAAATTTAAAACAAAAAACAAAAAAAAATAGAATCAATTAAAGCAAAATTAAATTTTTTATATATGTATACATTAGGGTGGCCGTTAGTTGTATGGAGAAAATTTTTTTTTTGATTTCTTATACTCTCTCCCCCCAAATCGGTTCAGTTTTATGTAAAAAAAAATACAAAAAAGTTTCAAAGCGATAAGTTGTGTTTAAGGGGTGTCGCCCGCCCCTCAAATTTGGCCTTCAAGCCCATTTATTCAAATGTAATTTGTTTGTATTTGAGTATCTTTTTAAAAAAACATTTTACAAGAATATGATGTATGGCAATATTTTAGCTCTTTTAATCAACAATATTAGCCTCAAAGAAAGTTTTTTGATAAAATCAATATTTGAGAAAATAATGAAGAAAATAACCAACAAAATACCAAAAATTATATGTACCAAAATTAAATTTATATGGAAATTATTTGTTCTAAGCATGTGCGGTAAAAGCTTATGTCTATTAAATTATTTCATACATAGCTATACTACGTATAGTCAAAAGAAAACTAAACAAAAACAAAATTATTGAGTTATATTAAAAAATTTATAACTCTTGACTTACAGTAGTGGCGTCCGTGGCGTAGTTGGTTAACGTGCGTGGCCGCTATGTCAACGAACCTGGAGACCCAGGTTCGAACCGCAGCAGCGACAGAAAATTATTTGAATTAAAATAATTTTTCTGTACGGCCGCCACCTCTCTGCAGACAATGGTAAACCTCAGAGAGTAATCAAAATGCCATGTAAAGCTTCTTGAGAATAAGAACATTTCGTTCATCGCCGTTCGGAGTCGGCGTTAAGCCTGTAGGTTCATTTCTCGGTTAATTGTGTACAAACTTAAAAACACGCTCAACACAATTGATTAATAGAAGCTAGGTTAAAGTCCTTTCAAGGGCTGAAATGGCCAGTTATTTATTTTTTTATTTATGACTTACAGTAGATTTTTTAGAGTTCGAAAACCGGCGACGATAGTCGTTAACAACCTGCAGTACAAATTGTTTTTGCTCTTCATTTCTTGTAAAGAGATTATTATACTCATCCATCAACTTCACTCCTCTTTCGGTGGTATCATTGATGACTCTTTATTTTTTTAATGTTTTTACCGCTGTCATATAGCAATCCTGCGCAGGCCATTCGGACGGAGTTAATGTCATGAAAGACGTATCAATTTGAAATCTCTCAAAAAAATTTCTTGTTTGAGAAGAAACAAACTGCTCAAGCCCACCACTAATGAATTTTGAAACTGTTTGTTTTCCAATTGTGGCGCGGTTAAAGTTAATTTGTTTTTCTTTTTCAATATTCAAAGCAGCGACCATATTTTCTTTTGCTGCATCTACGACATTGTTGTCAAAAAACGCAAATGCAATAGCCTCCCCATTTAAATACCATAACTGGTTTTTGAATTTTTTGACGGCAACCTACGAGATTCCTAAATCAATATTTTCAAAATCTTTTAATTTTGACAAAACATTTAAGTCGGTGTGTGGTGCTTGTATTGCTAAGGGAGCAGAAAACCAGGCTTCAACATATACGGCGACAATAAAAATGCAAATTTGACGTAGTCCAATGCTTTCAGATTCTGTCAAGTTAAACTCTTCACGGAACAAATATATTTTCAAGCTGTAAATAGCTTTTCCCATCCATACATCATATGATATTGCCATACATCATATTCTTGTAAAATGTTTTTTTAAAAAGATACTCATATACAAACAAACTACATTTGAATAAATGGGCTTGAAGGCCAACTTTGAGGGGCGGGCGACACCCCTTAAACACAACTTATCGCTTTGAAACTTTTTTGTATTTTTTTTACATAAAACTGAACCGATTTGGGGGGAGAGAGTACAAGAAATAAAAAAAAAAAAAATAACGGCCACGCTAATATACATATATAAAACAAAAATCGCGGTGGCCATAACATAAGACATTCGTTAAACTTCGCGAGTTTCGTGTTTTTGCAACAATTACAAATTTTAGTAATAGCGCTCGTTTAGGTGTATTAAACATTTTTTAGCATTAACTTTTTTCAGCGAATTTTATTCATTAGCGATTTTTTTATTTATTTAATCTTCAAAACATAATTTAAAACTGTGAAAACTCAAGTTGCGAACGCGAACTCAGTGCTTAACTTTTGCCGTCCGTCCGTCCGATACAAAAAAAAAACAAAAAACAAATAGCATATCGCGCAATTTTTCTTGTGTTAATTTATTTTTTGCCACTCCCGTTATACAATTTGTACAATTCGTTTACGGTTTGTTAATTAAAAACGATTAGTTTATTTCTCGGTGTTTAATTATTCACTTGACCAACTTTGGCTACTTTTTTAGTGCAAAGCACAACAGGTAAAGTAAACAAACTTTGCCGTTCGTGGGACATTTTTGACGTAGAATACGTCATTCTCGGAGGTAAGTAGGGTGGTTGATAGTGATCAGGTGTCGGTATTTATATCACTTTTTGAGCCTTTGGTGGGCCTAAAGTACTGATCGTACTATGTTGATGTTAGCACTTGTTGGTCTGCTTGATCCTCAATGGGACAAAAATTCATGTAAGAACACTGTAATTTATATAAATTTTACACAATTACATGAAATATAAAGCCAACATTTGATGTTTTTGTTTGCTTAAACTTGCTACCTATTTATCGAGTTTCCGGTTTTATCGATAAAACCATTAAATTTGTATGCGAGCCCCCCTAAGGAGTGGTCGGGAAATTGGTGTCAAACGCAAAAATGTTTCTTTTGCAAAAGTAATGTGGGTCGGTCATACATATTAACCCTCTCTGGCACTCTCTTAAAGGTCATATGCTCAGGTGTATGGCATAAATATACAAAAACCATAAAATTTGTATGGGAGCCCCCTAAGGAGTGGTCGGAGGGAATAGGTGTCAAAGGCAAAAATGTTTTTTTTGCAAAAGTAATGGGGGTCGGTCATACATATTAACCCTCTCCGGCACTCTTTTAAAGGTCATATGCTCAGGTGTATGCAATAAATATTTTGCTAAATATTTTTTAAAAAAGATGTCATCAAAAGCGAATTGAATAATTCTACGTATTGTGTTACGACATAGTCGAAACTACTGTATCTTTTTTTTACGAAATTTTTTGTTTTGACAAAAGTGTACATCTTGACATATTGCGTTAATTTTTAGTTTTTACGTTATAATCCCCATTCAAAGTTATTTAAATCATTTTAAGTGATTTTTAATAGTTTTTTGATTATTAAAGTTCTGAAAAAAAGTAATTTTTATTATTAAACGTCAAAATAACTTTTGAATTCAAATTAGTGGTGGTGTTTTATGTAATTTTTTGACATTTTACGTCAAGTTACATATAATCGAACTAAGTCGTCAACTGGACCAGTGTGAATTAAATCTACCACTGGTATATCTTTTTTTGCAGCGTTCTTTTCTTTGCATTCTTGGTCAACATATTTAACCAATATTTAAAAGATTTATTTTTAATCGTTACTACCCGATATTTTTAGTTCATTATAACTTTTGAAGTTTTTCTTCCTTTTTAATTTTTGCTCTTCCTTTTTGAGATAGTATTTTGGACTCCATCGTCTATCTCAAGAAGTTGTTTAATTTAAAATTAAAAAAAAAAAATTTTCATTTATTTTTTTTAAATTTTCTCGGTTTTTTTTTCGAGTTTTTTTATTACAGCTTAGATAAAGCTTTATATAATGGCAAAATTAAACTCTTCCATTCGTCAAACTGACTAAATTTTTGACATGGAGGCAGATTTTAATGAAATTCCTCAAAATGAGCACACTGTATTTTCGCTCAAAATTCAAGAGGATGAATTAAAATCAACTTGGGCGGGTGTGAAAGCCGCTTATGAATTATGCATTCTCAAATTGACAACTTCCAACAATGACGATGATCAAAATGTAAGTGTCGTAAAGGTTAGATATCGTACCTGCTATCAAGCCTTCGTCCGCTGTCTATCAAAAATGACTGAAATGTCCGATCAGTTGTACGCATCAAGAAGGGTAAAGGAGATTCCGTCTCCTTCTACAAATGAGGCCCATTTATCTGGCCATAATATAAGCCTGCCACCATGTGAAACTGAACTCTTTTATGGAGACTATTTAACGTGGCCGTCCTTTCGTGACATGTTTTCAGCGATTTATATTTCCAATAATCGACTGACGCCCGTTGAGAAACTGTTCCATTTAAATCAGAAAACTCGTGGTGAAGCCAAGGAGATTGTTCAGAAACCTCCCTTGACTCATGAAGGTTTTGCGACAGCGTGGGAGAATTTAAAAGAACGTTACGATGATAAACGGATTCTTGTTAATAGTCAATTGAAAGTTTTATTCAATCTTCCTGCGGTGGAAGTAGAGCGTATCGAAAAATTTTGATCGTATTCTAAGAGGTATCAAAAGTTGCATTGGGTTGTCAAGATCACTCAAAAAAAAAAAATGTTAGGGAAAAAAAAGGATGTCTTCCTGTCCCGCAAGGACAAAGTTGTTTTTTGAGGAAAACAGTAAAAAATAACGACCTTAAAATGTTTTGACTTTTATAAAAAAACTATGAATGTCTTAAAGAAAAAGTAAATATAGGCTTAAACTAAAAATACATTGCCAAACACGATGCCACTCACGATATTCGAAGCTAAAGTTGTAATTGAGATAGCACAGTACTTTTGATTGTTACCTAATAGTCTAAATTTTGGTGGTATTAATTATATTGTTAACGTATTCCTTAAATTTGGCGAATTAATAATTATTATAATTTTTGCAGGAAAATGCATTTTTCCTATTTTTGAGTAATGTATATTTGAATGCAATTTTTCAACTTTTTCAAAAAAATGCATATAAGATTTTCTATCTCGGATATCAGAAATGGTACCGACAGTAATTTTCTCAATTTGGAATCTTCAAATATTTCTGAACAACACCCTGTCTAAAAGTTTTAATTCAAAATACCAGCCTAAGGCCGTTATTTTTTACTGTTTTCCTCAAAAATCAATTTTGTCCTTGCGGAACAGGAAGACATCCTTTTTTTTCTTTAAATTTTTTTGAATGATCTTGACAACCCCATGCAACTTTTGAGACCTCTTAGAATGTGAAATTCGAAACAAAATTGTAATTGGATACGATATAAAAAAGCTTCAGAGGGACATTAATAATTGCATTTCGGCACTTACAATACATAAAGTTGATACAAGCAACTGGGATGCAATATTCGCCTTTTTGTGCTCAATAAAATTGCCTGAGAACACGCTCTCCTTATGGGAGCAATGAATTGAGGACAAGGCAGAAATTCCTAAGTGGATTGACCTTGACAAATTCCTCATAATTCGTTTTTGAACGCTGGAGACGGTGTCTGATTTCAGACATGCTATGCAATAAGTTTCTAAAGCAAGTGCGCCACCTCAACTACAAAAAAAGGTCAGCGACCATCAGGCAAAGGTCACAAAACCTAAACCAAGCTGTGCAAAGGCCAGCAGCATTCATTAAGACTTTGCCAAAAATTCTTGTCGATGAATGTTAATGAACGATCGTCAACAGTGAGGCGCTTACACTACTGCATCAACTGCCTTTCAAGTAGCCATGTCTCTAAAGATTGAGGGGGAGGTCAAAGTACAAGCAAAACAGTACAGACCACTCACCAATGTCCAGAGCAACCGCAAACAGCTGCAAGCGCTCAAAGAAATATTCAATCGTGCTTTGCTTCCAGCAGTAAACGAATTTTACTGGGCACAGCGATGGTTAACATCTGATATAAAGGTTCATACTTCACAGCCAGAGCACTTATTGGCTCTGGCTCAGAAGGGTCTTTTACATCTGAAAGGTTGCAGAAACTTATTCAGTTACCTATTCGCCGCGTGAGCGTCCAGGTCTCTGGTCTTAACAATGTAGTCTCTTCAAAGGTGCAAAAGGCATGCAAGTTTGTTCTTGGATCACTTATTGATCCAACAGTACAAATCTCTGCAGATGCCCTGATCTTATCAAAGATCGCCGGAAATCTTCCTACATGTTCCGTGGATAGATTGCTTCAACAAGCTTTTCCGGAGTTCGTTTTAGCGGATAAGAGATTTTTCTGCAGCGAACAGGTAGATGTTCTGCAAGGCGGAGATTTGTATTCGCAAATCTTACTATTGTGGAGTTTTAAGGGATCGCCATGTGGTGTTTATTTTAAATTGACCAATGTTCTATTTCTTTTTTTTATTATTTTTTTAAGTTATTTCGATGACTGCATCGAAATCAACTTTGGTTCAATTTGCCACTTGTTGTTGTTACATTAGGGGTTTTCACAATTTAGTGCATTTGGCTTTGCATTTGAGCATGAGTGTTAGTGTAAAGAGACAATCCATGATTTTGTTAGTGTAAAGAGAAAAAAAGCATGGATTTTTCGCTCATGCTCAAACGCACAGCCAAATGCACTGAATTGTGAAAACCCCTATTATGTTTTCGTGCAATAAGTGTGTAACTTAATGTTCGCCATCGCGTTCATGCTTGTGCAGCGACTAGCGGAAGAAATGAAAAGGGGTGCCAAGTGCATTGAACATGAATTTGAGATTCTTGGCTATTACGAATATAATTGTTTACTTTAAATAAATTATTGCTTTAGTTGGTGGTCAAGATCTTTGATATATTGTATTTTGTTTATGTAAAAGAAAGAATGTAGTTAAAGAACGACTTGTTTTAGTTGGTGGTAATAGTGACTTTTAAGGGTACACTACACTATACGGTATCCGCCGTAATGTTTTCGGTTCACTTATTGCCCAAGATACCATCTTTGGATGGATCCTAACCGGATCCGTTCCATGTCATGGGCAGTCCGCGTGCTGTGACGAGTAGGTGGAAAGTTGGCTGGGTCTGAGTATATAACCTACAACGAGCGACATCCCATTATTTTACCGTATGACTGTGACTTTTCAAAACTACTTGTGCACTTTACCCATGAAATTTCCATTCATGGAGGGAACCAACTTGTGTAGTGACTTATTCGGATGCAATATTGGATTCCTAAGGTAAAAAATATGATTAAATCTGTTATTCACAACTGCAAAGTATGTGTGGTCGACCGAAAGCGTCTGCAAACGCAGCTAATGGTATCCTTGCCACCTGAGCGAACATCCCTTACACATCCTTTTGCGTGCACTGGTGTGGACTTTACGCATCCATACGACATTAAAAATTATACGGGAAGAGCGTGTCTTATCTCGAAAGGCTATATTTGTGTCTTTGTCTGTTTTTCGACAAAAGCCATTCACTTGGAGGCAACCAGTGACTTGAGTACGGTCACTTTCTTAGCGGCATTGCTTCGTGAAGAGAATATCCAGAGAAAATGTACTCTGATAACGGAACCAAGTTTGTTGGTGCCTCACAAGCCTTCAAAAAAAATTTAACCCTTAAATGCACCGTGTATCTTTAAAGTTACAACCATTCAATAAATTCCTACGGCTATATTTTTGGTTTGATTTTTTTCAAATCGGTTCTATATTATTTAGAATATTATAAGTCTTAAATAAAAAAATAGTTTTTACTTCTATTTGTCATACTTTTTAAAAAAATTATGTACAAAGCCAAACATTTTTTTTTTAAATTAAATAAACACTATTTTTACAGTTTAACTTCTAGGAACAGATAAATAATTTTGATTAGGAAGAAATACTGACTGCTCTCAAAACATGTCCTTTAGTGATTTCAAGTGGTTCGAAAAAATTTCGATCATTTGGCACCTCACTGGGTCACTTTAGTTGATTGTATCTTTAAAGATACAGTGTGCACTCCCTGCAGTTTTTGAAAATTTTAATTTTTTAAAATTAATGAATTAATAAAAATTGCATAACTCATTTCTTTTAATTTGATATATTTTAATAGGGATTTTAGATGTGGGTAAATTCACATTGTATCTTTATAGATACAACCACTTTTTTAACGCAGTTTTTATTTTTACTCAATTTTACACAAAATATATTTTTTCGGTAAAAATCGGGTGCCTTGTGCATTTAAGGGTTAAAAGCCTTTCTTAATAAAACAAAGGAAAATGTGGTGTCAAAGTTTGCAAACCAAAACTTGTCTTGGCATTTAATCCCAGCTGGTGCTCCCCAAATGGGAGGCCTGTGGGAAGCGGGTGTAAAAAGTTTCAAGTTACATTTTCGCAAAATCGCGTCAGACATAAAGTACACGTTTGAAGAACTGTCGACATTGCTTTCGCGTATCGAAGCATGTTTAAATTCGCGCCCTATAAGTCCGAAGTCAACCGATCCTCATGATCTTGCTCCCTTAACTCGGTTGGTGGACCTTTAAAAAAAAAAAAATAAAATAAAACGTAGCCAGGCCTCGTTTGTCTCGGTCTTCCCGTCGTAATAAATTTAAAGTATCGAGATGCGACTCCTCTCGCGACGTTGCCAGGCCTCGTTTGCCTCGGTCTCCCCGTTGCCATTTTACGTCCGCCGAACGAGAGGTTGCTGCGAGACGTCGTTTGTCTCAACCAGCAAGCGATGAGAGGAGATTGGCACCTGATGGCGAAGAAAGGATGAAGATTGACACAACCATGGCTACAGCAGCTCAGCGTGCGGAAGAGTCACGCTCTTTCCGCCCACCCCCTCGGAGCACAATCATCAACCCCGCGCTCTTCCAAACGTCAACGACCAAAAAACCCGCCCATCAGAATCGCTCATATAGCGTTTAAGACGCCAGTCCTCGCCCTCTATACCCTGCCTCCGAGAAGTAATACCGCTGCTATCTACGACGGTCGTAAAGGTTCAGGCGAATAGGCGGTTAAACCCGGTTAGAGCCCTGATAGACCAGAGTACGGGCATGTCTGAAGTGTCCGAACAGTCAGTGCACCAGTTGGGGTTACCCAAGATAAGGTGTGGATCGTCGGAGTTGTGCTCCATAACTCTGCGGGCCTTACCTCAGCACCTTGTCGATTACGACACAGGCAAAGGTTAAACGCAAGTTATCGCGGACAATTCCTAGTTCAACACTGGATGCGTCTATCAGAGCCAATTTTTCTAACTTGGGGCTAGCTGACCCTAATTTCTTTAAAGCGGCCCCAATGAGACTAGTATTAGGTCTGGCACCTGTAGCCGATAATTTATACATAATATAGAGACATACATACATACATTTTCTCATTTACTCAAATATAATACACTTTGAATAAAATAATAGAATTTGAATAAATTGAATAGCACTGAGACGAGGAAAAAAAATGAACACACTTTTTATCTTTATTGTATTTTTAAGATTAATTTTTTTAATTATTAATACAGCATATATATGAGATTGTTTTGAACTTTACAGTAATACTGCAAGGGGGCCGGCATGTTTACACCTAAACCCTAAGTAATAATGTTTTTCTAATTACTTAAGCTAAACAAATATGTTACCTTTTTTGTGATCACTGCCTTATCGACCGATGTAATATCACTTACAGCGAGCGAATCGCTGGTCCTTTGGCTTATCTAAACAAATATGATGCTCGTCAGATTTTGTATCATCATCGCAGCAGTTCCACATTTTCCTCCGGAATATTGTCGAATCCTATAAAAGTAAGCAATAATTAATAATAAACCTTAAATACAGATTTTTAAAAATATCCAATATATTTGAAATTTTACTTACCTTATTTCTTTGTTTTATTTCCTGCGTATAAAATTCTGTAAGTATGTATTGCACCAGAACTTTATACACATAGGCTAACCTTTTTTGTCCGTCCAGCACTCTAGCAACTTATTTGCACCGGCATCGTCAAAATTCCATATTAGCGAATTTATTCAAAGTTGAAACACTTAGATATGTCTGGTGTTTTTTTAGAAGTGTAGCACATTTAGTTGAAATAAAATCCCGAGATAACATAATTTCCAACTTAAATTTGGCTTTGTTGATAATGTGATTTTATGGCATTAGTGTTGATTTTGCACATGTGACCGTCGCAGCTGGCTCGAATGTGACACCTTCTTAAAGTCTTATTTTCGTCTCTTTTCTTTCAAAGAAGACATAGCTGCGCGCGATGGCGAATCGACCCATTTGGGGTTGATCCTACGCTCAATACTACGCTCTATAGCAGCAATTATTTCTTAGGTGCGCACTGTACGCACTGTCAATGCTGGAAAAACTGCTGGATGGACAGTTTTGTCTATTTTAAAATGGACGTAGGGCAATTCCCGACTTGAACCACGATTATCGTAATAAATTTGCACAATAAGCGTTGTTCTGAAGTTATTCTATTCTGTATTAAATGGAAAACCGAAGTAAGCACAAATGATCATAGAGTTACCAGATCTGATCACTTTTCTTTGAAAGATTCACTAAAGAAAAATAGAGTGAAGAACTATTGTCATTTTTCGACCCAATTGTAATAAAGAAAGACAACATGATAAATACAGATTGGTACCAAAGGCTTACATTCTCAGGTAGCCGAAATATCCCATCAATACTATTATCTGTATATGGAATAACGGGCTATATATTTTACCTTTAATATATATAAAGGATTAGGTTTTTTGGTGATCCATTTATGAATGACAGGGCTATGCCTACTACTACCTCGTATTTTTTTAAAAGAAATGTTTTTTTAGATGTTCATAAAAATGATAAAAAAACATGTATGAGTTCCGTTCTATTAAATGTAAATGTAAATAAAATGTGAAAAAGCCTTGGAAGGACATTCGAAAGAATTAAATAATGTTAAGTAAATGTAGTCACACGGTTTGTGGAATCTGCAACGAAAAGCAAGGTTTTTGCTCTATACAGAGCCGTTGTTGTGTTTGTTGGTTGTTGCCTTCTTTGTCTTCATGTTGTCTTGTCAACATACTTGACCTAAAGCTCAAATTTGTTTTCAATAAAGCTCAAATTTGTTTTCAATATAAATAATGAAAGGTCGTATTCAAAATATTATTTTATTATTATTTTTATTGAGATGCTAAGCCCTAAGGCTTTATAGCATTTTAAAAATTCAACAATTTGTTTGATTAACTTAAACGCTATACAATTCATTATACATTTAATTATTAATTTAAAGGATTTCAGATATAATATACATAGTAAAAATGATGTAAGGTTGTATATATTCCGGATCAACATCTTGATGTTAATAGATCAATTGATTAGAGCAGTGCTCACATATGTGAGGCTGATAACCAAGTTCTATAATGTGTGTAGGAACAGGGATTAGAGCAAAGCTCACATATGCAAGGGTAGACGGACGGGGTCTACCTCCGGCATATGCCAGGCGAGACGGACATGGTCTCGCTCTGGATAATCATGTTTGAATTTAATCAGCTTGGTGTAAAATTCCCAGGTATGATGTGAAGTTGCATATTCCGGATCATATATTTAGAGCATCGATCCCATATGTGAGGCTGATAATCAAATACTATTCTGATGTATGTATGTAGATTCATGTAAACAGAGATTAGAGCAAAGCTCACATATGCAAGGGTAGACGGACGGGGTCTACCTCCGGCATATGCCAGGCGAGACGGACGTGGTCTCGCTCTGGATAATCATGTTTAAAATAAATCAGCTTGATAGTATTGCCAAACATAGCCAGGAAAATATAAAGTATTCTTGGGAGAGCATAATCCAAATCAACCTCGGTACTGGAGATAATCTAGAATTTTAAGTTTAATTGAGTATATGGATTCATTTAAAGAGATTACATCTGAAACAAAATTAAAGTCACCACAAGCACTTCTCAGCGGTTCATTTTGCAAGTAGTTTGTTCTACAAAAGTTCATGTAAAGTAATTCAAAAGATCTTCTAGGACGAATAGGAACATTAAAATAAATTTTACTTAATAAATATGGACTATCAACATATCCATGCAGAAGTTTAACAATCCAGCTTACATTAAGCATAGTTCTGCGATTTTTTAAAGTAGGAAGATTTAATAGCTGTAATCGATATTCATAAGGTGGAAGATGAAAGTCAGTTCTGCAGTATAAATTGCTTAAGCAGAACAGAAGAAATTTTTTCTGAACTGATTCAATGTCGTCAATGTAACAACAATATCGTGGACACCATATAATTGAGGCATATTCTAAGATAGGCCGCACTAGTGAAGTGAACAAAGATTTCGTAATAAGGGGATCATTAAACTCTTTTGCCCATCGTTTGATAAATCCTAGGGTACTATTTGCTCTATTTATTATTTTAGTTATATGAATATGAAAGCGAAGTTTAGGATCCATGGTTACTCCAAGATCATGGAAACTATCTAGAGATTCTAGTGTATAGTCGCAGATTTTGTACGTGCTTCTAAGCCATGGCTTGCGCGAGAAGGTCATGTGCTTACATTTTTTCATATTGAGATTCATATGATTTATTTTGCACCAGTTATAAAGATTATTGATGTCAATTTGTAAGAATTTGGCATCATTTTCATTTTTGTAAGAAAGAAATAGTTTGACGTCGTCAGCGTACATCAAGACGTTAGAAATATTATATTATTATATTATATTAATATTATAATAAAAATATTTAAAAAGAAGTAAACTAAAACACCAAATGTTGTTAATTCGAAATTACACAATTGGATTAAATCGGAAAACCCAAAAACAAAGTGAGTCTTTTTCTCAGTAATCTCATTTTTAAATTATCAGAATGGTGTTAATTATAAACTCTTTTTAGATAAATGAGAAAACTTCAAATGGTCTTTTAGGAAACATAAATTTATGATATTACTTTGGGCTCCACGAAATAACCCTCAAATGAAATAACCTCTAATGAAATAACACCCAATGAATTAAGCTCCAACGAAAATGAAATAAAACCCAAATTACTAAAATGAAACAATACCCAAATGCAATGAAATAACAACCAAATGGAAAATTAATCAATCCCCAAAATTTTGGTAATAGTTAACGAATTGTGAATTACATTTTAATGACTTTTTATTCATAAAAGCAAAAACATGGTAATATCTGTGTAAGAGTAAATGTTTTTAATGAAACGTATGTTTTAATATGAGTATTTTATAGATGAATGTTTTGTAAAAGGCACAACTACACAGAAAAAATAATACAAAAAATGATTAAAAACTATCATTGGGCTTTGTTTCATTATGAAATAAGACTCAACAAAAAAGATTATGTAATAATCATTATGAAATAAGACTCAACAAAAGGGAGATATTTACCACCATTTGTAAAATTTACTGAAAAAATGTCAAAATTATTTATTAAATTTTAAGCATAAAAATCTTATTCAAATGTTCTTCGATTTTTTCTTTTTGAAACGAATTGAAAAATAAACTAATATCCGATTGAATATTATAATTATTCAATCCATTTGATGGATAAATGCACTACACGCTTGGCGTGAAAAATTAAATCCATTCGGTGTTTTTTCAATTCACACCTCAATATTATTTAGAGTGTAGCTTTAACCTTCAGCGGTCACTTTTTTTGAGAAACGAATAAGTTCCTTGTGTGTAAATTTTACACACTTTTTTCAAGAGCCATATTTTCATGGATGAATTAAATGATTGCGATCTTGTCGTTAAAAATTATTTATTATTCATTATTTCATTTATTCTTTTGAAAAAAAAAAGAGTTTTGAAAATACCAACCAAACTCCTAGATCGATTTGATGAACTTCTATTAAAGAAATATCAGCTTGAAGTTAAAAAGTGTGTATAACAATTTTTTTCCACACAAAAATTCCACAATTTCTTGCGGAATGAAATGTTTTTAATGGAATTTTTTCGCTAGATCCCACTGTAAAGGTGCCGTGGACAGAGTAAGAGCCCGAACAGAATCAAAGCGATTGGCGATCCTCTCTGGCGATTATTTAGACGAAGCTGTTAAAACGTTTTGTTCCCGTTTCTTTTATAGAAAATAATATTGAAGTGAAAGTAAATATGTTACAAGAATTGGAGCCAATTTCGATAGTTTTAGAAATAAAGAACACAACATGCAGAAAACATGTACATGTACATTAGACCGTATCACCTTGTATGGCAAAAAAGTAAACCCATTGTGTTGGGTTTTGCTTGCTAGTGCTAATATTTTAGTACTTTACCAACACTTTGACGCGTGGAAATTACACTGTCTTGCATGTAAAGAGAAAAATATAAAATCAATGCCACAGCTTGATTTCAGATCGGAGATAGCCAGAAATCTAATATTAAAATAAATAAATAAATAAATAACTGGCCATTTCAGCCCTTGAAAGGACTTTGACCTAGCTTCTTATGATCAATTGTGTTGTGCGTGTTATTAAGTTTGTACACAATTGACCTAGAACCGGACCTACATGTTTAACGCTGACTCCGAACGGCGATGAACGAAATGTTCTCGTTCTCAAGAAGCTTTAGATGGCATTTTGATTACTCTCTGAGGTTTGCCATTGTCTGCAGAGAGGTGACGGCCGTACAGAAAAATTATTTTAATTCATGGGGTTCGAACCTGGGTCTCTAGGTTCGTTGACATAGCGGCCACGCACTTTAACCAACTACGCCACGGACGCCACTAATAAATCTAATATTAGCGGATGATAAACAACCTGAGTCAGATGATAATGTGGAGGAACTCAGCGATGATAAGATTTTTGACCATCAACATTGCCACGCATCAATGTTCCTGAGCATGTAATTTTTAATGCATCAAAACGACTAAAATGTAAAAAATGTAAATCAAACATTGTTTTTCATTGTAAAAACAGTGTCCTAAATGTTTTAGTGCTTGGCATAACATATGAACTTATTTGTTATGTTTTTTTTTTTTTGTTAAATAAAAGTATTCACAAATCACACAAATTTTGATTTTTCATATATCTATATATGTGACCCGGTCTACGAAAAGGGATTCATTTTTCACTTTTTTGGCGATTCGGATAGACTAATGTGTGCTCTTTCTAATGGCGCAAAGCAGAAGTTTCCAACTCGAAACACCGAAGGTCCCTTTTCGTAGACCAGGTCACATATTAATAAGCAAACAAAAAGTTTGTGTTCCCTTTTTTTCTTACCTTCAACATATTCACATAATACTTATATCGATGGATAGGTATTTTCGAGTAGATTTGCACAATATAATTTTTATTCGAATATGTTGTCATTAAGATAAGTAAAACTGAGCAACAGTAAAACGCTTTTTTTACCAATGGGACAATGAGAAACTACAAAGCGACAAAGCTCTGTTGAACATCGCTGCTGTAACTTAAAAAAGCAAGAGTAGAATGCGGGAATGACGCAAACACTTTAAAAGTGCTGAGTAGCATTATTGTTGTTGTTGTTGATGTTGTTGTTGTTGTTGCTTTCTCTTAATATCTCTCAGCATTAAAAAAACTAAAAACTGCTGCTTGCTTCTATTATCTTGAGAATATCATTTATCTTAATTTATTTGTTATACTTTTCTACCGTTTATTTACTTTTACTTTATTTACTTTACTTTTAATTTATTTATTTACTTTAAATGAATATTATATGTTGCATAATTTTTGTTATTGATTGATATATGCTTCCTTTTTTTTGTCCTTTACCACTATTTTCCTCATAGCGTCAAGGTAAGCATTAAGAATTTCCATACAAATTAATAACAATGCATTATGTGAAAAACAACTTGAGTTTCGTTACCTTATAGAAAAAGATGGCCGAATTTCGGCCACAGGCAATACTAGTTTATATTATTCCCAAATAAAGTTCTTGTGCATTTTAGTTGCCACGGGTGCGTTTTCGCACCCTGCTGCTCCAGGTGAACGGAAAAGCGGAACAATTTTTTGCCCATTTCAGATCCATTTTGGGGAGCCTACAACCTAGCCATTATAAGGATTTCACCGGGAAAAAAAATTTGCTTGTCTTGGCCAGAAATGGGTTAAAGGTCCCTATGGTGCTTTTTTCTTGTTTTCGTTATATCTTCTGTGTTTCTTGTCCGATCAGTTGCTACTATGTTAAAAAACATCTAAAAAGAGCAAATAACTAAAGCTCACAAAAAATCATTAAGACCATGGAAACAAATGATATCCATAAAATTCATTTTTGAAGCAGTTCCAAACGATTTTATCCCAAAAATAACACTTCCGAAATGTTCGCCACTCATACTCAAATTTTTATTAATTTTCTCAATCTTTACGGGATTCAAGGTGGCTGTAGCGCTCGTAGCTGTCAAGCTTCGCGAAAATGTGCCTCAAACGATTTTCGCACAATTTGGACGTAAAACTCGGTGTTTTGTGAGTGACAAGGATAATCTGTGAAAAACATATAACATGATAAATAATTTAATATATAACGTCATATTTAATAATTTATTTCATAAAAAAAATATCTGTTATAATGCTCACCAGGAATTTTAATAATGACGTCCAAGTACTGTAGATCAATTGCTCTTGAGTAAAAAACTGAAGACATGGTGGATCAGTGATCTGAAATTTGGTCCAATCGATCATTTCAGTGTATGTGGTGCTGCCATATTGGATAAAGGGCTGGTGGTTGGGTCCACGAAATTGCCTAATACGACCTGTTAGGTTTGAACGGGCTTCAAATCGAAGACAAAGAACTGATGAATGTTGCTATTGTTGTTGTAACAATGATGCAGACAAAGACGTTTGTTGTTGTTGTTGACTGCATAGCGATAACGAAGATTAGATGGTGGTGATTGCCTTTTTTGTTGTTGGTACAAAGTGTTTAAATATTTTTTGTTCATGAATGGAAGCGACGATGATGAGCTGGGGGGTGGTGGTGTCATTTAAATCCGACAACAACTACTGTTGGGCAGAGTTTGTAACAGAGCATGATTTTATTAGTTAAACTTACTCTCAACGAAAAATAATCGTCAACTTTAATAAACAATAAGAGATTTTATTACAATCTAGTAAATATCAAATTTCAAATATAAAATGTTTTTGCAATTTTCAACATTCGATATAATTGACTTTTATTAATTGTCTTATGAGAACAGTGTGATTGAAAAGCCAAGTTATTTGTTTAATAAAAAGTCGAGTATGAGTGACGAACATTTCGAAAGTGTTATTTTTGGGATAAAATCAGTCGGAATTGCACCAGAAATAAATTTTATGGGTATCATTTGTTTCCATGGTCATAATGATTTTTTGTGAGCTTTAGTTATTTGCTCTTTTTAAGATTTTTTTTTAACATAGTAGCAACTGAGATAAGGTGGGTGATAATTTAAAGAAAGCAAGATTCGCGAAAAAATAAAATAGAAAAAATTGCAAAAAAACAATAAACGCATTTATGAAAAATCTTTGGGATCGGTCAAGAAACACAGAAGATATAACGAAAACAAAAAAACAAGCACCATAGGGACCATTTAAAAAAAAAATTATATTTGAAAATGTCTTTTAAATGTCTAATGATTGAGGTGGGGTCAAATAGAGGTTAGTTTTGGTGATACGGTCTAATGTACATGTACATTAGGCTGTCCCAAAAAAAAAGTATTTTTTTGCTCAAGCATTTTTTGAAAGCTTATGGAGTGAAGTGTTTTTAAGATATTTTTCAGATATTTGGGAAGAGGTTAAGAGTTTGCGCTAATCGGATTTTCCCTAAAAATCAGGTTTTTCGGAGATTTTTTTAATTTCAAGCATAAGTTGGTCAATAACAGACATTTTGAAGATTTTGAATCATCATTTCGAAAGACAAATATCCAAACTTTACTTTAATGTACATATATTATAAGTGTTGGCAATCTTTTTTGGACTTTTTGGTGTACTTTATTTTATTTTTTCTTGAAATTTGAGAAAATTTTTTAAAAAACGAAGTTTTTTCCTTAAATATTGAATTTCGTGATGATGCCTTTAAAATTACGGCTGTAATCGTGATCACAGACAGACAGACAGACGGACATGGCTAAATCAACTCGGGTGGTGATGCTGATCAAAAATATATATACTTTTCTATACCTACCACGCCTCCTTATGGGCGTTACAAACGGAGTGACAAAATTAATATACCCCCATTTACGTTTTTTAAACATGGGGGTATAAAAATGTTCATTTGGGACACCCTAACGTACAGGGTGGGCCAAATATAAGTTCATTTTTGAAATGCATTAAAATCAACCAATTAAACTTTTTCCATGTATTATGGCTTTATTAGTAAGAGTAGTTGTATTATAAGCTTTATTAACATTCTCATTAATTATGAAACACTACGTCGTTAATGTGACTGCCTTCGCAGTAGCGCATTCTGTCACTCCAATTTTCGAAGACTTTGTTGATGGTTTCGGGCTATAGCTCACGGATCGCTTGGATTATATTGGCCTTAAGTGCTTGAATCGTTTCAAGATTGTTGGCATAACATCGGTCTTTCAAGGTTTCCCACAAAAAAAAAAGTCGAAAGGGGTCAAATCTCAGCTCCGAGGCTGCCAATATACATCGCAAAGACGGCTGATAACACGATTTGGAAATTCGGTGCTTAATAGATCGATTGTGGCATGGCGTGCCATCCTGCATGAACCAGAGGTCATCCAAATTTATGTCTCCAATTTCTGTAAAAAAAAATCGGTTTACTTGGCTCTGTAACGCACACCGTTGACCGAAACGTTGTTCCCCGCCTCATTTTCTAAGACAAATGGTTTAATGATGCCACCACTACACAATCCGCACCAAACTGTCATTCTCTGTGGATGCATCGTCTTCTCGACAATAACGTGCGGGTTTTCCGAGCCCCAGATGCGACAATTTTGTATGTTAACGTAACCGCCGAGATAAAAAGGCGCCTCGTCAGAAAAGATGATTTTCACCCAAATCATTTTCTTTTCAAATAACGCAGTGTTTGAGCTACACAGCACTCACTTTGGAAATAAGTTTCCAATATTTAAAACGTTGTTCAAGCGGAGATATGATACTGACTATGTCAAGATTTCCAGCGCGAAACAGCTGTTAGTGTCAAAATAATCTATGATTTAAAAAGAAACCTGTGCATGTCGTGCATAATTGACATGCAGAAAACATAAACACAGACAATAAATGTTAGAAGATAACAAAACTTAAGAAAATAAAACTGAACGTACCCCATCATTACGAAAAATATGGCAACACTTATTATGTTTGACAGCACTCAAAGAGAGGATCGTCAGGTTGCCAGAGAAAAAAATAGAAAAGATTCTAATCTGGCGAATGTTCGTCGCGATTGACGACCAGCGATTTGATTTCTGACGTGTTCATACGTTTTCATGCACTCTATTGCTTGAAAATATCGCCAATCGCTAATCGCTTTGATTCTGTTCAGGCTCTAAGAGCTGTTGTTCTTGTTGTAACAAGAATTGATTGACAACCAGCGATTTGATTGCGGACGTGTTCATACGTTTTCATGCATTCATTTCATTGCGATATTTTCAAGCAATAGAATGCATGAAAACGTATGAACACGTCCGAAATCAAATCGCTGGTCGTCAATCGCGACGAACATTCTCCAGAATAGAATCTTTTCTATTTTTTTCTCTGACAACAGCTCTTAGAGCCTGAAGAGTTTATGATATTTTCTTAATTTATGCTTCTAACAAATATATTGAAAGTTCAATACAAGAAATATCCCAAAACTGGTTAAATGTAAGAAATATTCCTGGTGTGAAATCAAATAATGATTTTGCAGCCCATTCTTATGATCCCACCATTAAAATATCACGTACAGCAAGGTATATTAAATATTTATATTATACAAAATTAATAAAATGAAAAGTTGAAATAAAATAATATTGTTGTTTTATTTACATAAATAAGATAGTTGGAAAACGTGTAATTTAAGTAACGTCCCCAACGGACGAATTTTAAATTTTTGGATGAATCTAGAAATTTATAATCCTCTTTAGAGATATTTTAATATCCTCAAATATGCTTACTTACTTACTTACTTATCTGGCGCTTACAACCGGAAGTCGGTTTTGGCCTCGTATAAGAAATTGCGCCAGCCATTTCTGTTCTGCGCTTGCTGGCGCCAGTTGGAAACATCAAGCGTGGTCAGGTTATCCAACCCCTGTTCGTTCCAACGAAGATGTGGGCGTCCTCTTCTGCGTTGACCACCACCGGGCACAGAATTGAATATTTTTTTCGCTGGAGCGATGTCAATGTCAGCGTACAGCTCATACAGCTCGTGGTTCCATCGAATTCAGTACTCGCCATTGATGCAGATTGGACCGAAGATTTTACGAAGGATCTTTCTCTCGAAGGCTCCCAGAGTCTTTTCATCAGAACTGCTCAACGTCCAGCGTGAGTTTTGTTCGTCGAGAGAGGGCTCTGCTTCTCAATTTCCTACTTAGCCCAAAGTAACATCTGTTGGCAAGAGTTATCCTTCGTTTTATCTCAATACTGACATCATTGAAAGAGTTTACGCTGGATCCCAGGTAGACGAAGTCCTTAACAACCTCGAAGGAGATGTTGTCAACAGTGACGTGGTTTCCAAGACGCTGGGACTGTTTATTTGTTGACACTAGGTATTTCTTATCTGCATTCACTGCAAGACCCATTCGACTCGACTCTTTCGCTAATCTGGAGAGTGCTGCGCTGACTTCGCGCGTATTATGGCCAATGATATCGATATCATCAGCATACGCCAGCAGCATAATACTTTTGTAGAATATCGTGCCGCTGCGTCCCGAATCAGCAGCTCGGCTGATCTTCTCCATCATCGGGTTGAAAAAGTCGCACGATAAGGAATCACCTTGTCTGAAACCTCGTTTGGTATCGAATGGAGGAGTGAGATTCTTCCCGATCTTAACTGTGCTGCTGGTGTTGCTCAGTGTCATTCTGCAAAGACGGATGAGCTTTGCAGGAATACCAAATTCAGACATGGTGGATATAGATAATTCCTTATAGGACTGTCGAAGGCGGCTTTATAATCGACCAAAAGATGGTGTGTGTTGATTTGTTTTTCTAGTGTCTTCTCCAAGATTTGTCGTAGCGTAAATATCTGGTCTATGGTGGATTTACCAAGTCTGAAGCCACACTGATAAGGTCCAATCAGCTGGTTTACGATGGGCTTTAGTCTTTCATATAGCACGCTCGACAGGACCTTATATGCGATATTAAGAAGGCTTATCTCACGGTAGTTGGCGTAAATTGTGGGATCGACTTTCTTGTGGATTGGGCAGAGCACACTGAGGTTCCAATCGTTTGTAATGCATTCTTCCGACCATATTCTGCATAGAAGCTTATGAATGCATTTAAATCGAGCTTCGCCTCCATTCTTGAAGAGCTCAGCCGGTAAGCCATCGGCTCCTGCGGCTTTGTTGTTTTTAAGCCGAGCTATAGCTTTCAAGACTTCACTATGGTCGGGCAGCGGAACTTCAACGCTGTCGTCCACAATTAGGGTTTCCGGAATATCATCTCTATTGGCGGGATTGTTGTCGTCGTCGCCATTCAGAAGCCTAGAGAAGTGTTCCCTCCACATCATCAGTGTACTCTGGATGTCTGTCACTAGATTCCCATTTTCATCCTTGCAGGAAGAGGCCCCGGTCTTGAAACCATCGGCCAGGCGTCTTATTTTTTCGAAAAATTTTCGGAACTCATTCCTGTCACCATGCATCTCAATTTTCTCGCACTCACGCATTGCCGCTTCCCTTTTCTTTCGCCTGAAAATGCGTCTCTCTTCGCTCCTCTTCTCTTTTCCCTCCTCTCTCTTCCCTCCTCCGACTGCAAGGTGGCTTTGTAGGCGGCATCTTTTTCTGCAGTGGCGTCGCGACACTCCTGGTCATGCCACTGGTTTCGGCGAGGGCGGTGATAGCCTATCACCCCTTCGGCAGCCGTACGCATAATGTGGGAAATGTGATTCCACTGCGCGCATATATCTTCGATCGGAGGAGTGCTTTTTTAAAGCAGGAGTGAGAGTCGAGTAGCGAAGTCTTCGGCTGTTTGTTTTGATTGCAGCTATTCGACGTCTAACTTTCTCTGTGCTGGATTGCGCGCATTCTTCGTTGCGCACAGGCGTGTACGGATCTTGGCTGCGACAAGATAATGATCCGAGTCTATATTGGCACCACGGATCGTGCGTACATCTAAAACACTGGAAGAGTGCCTTACGTCAATCAAAACGTGATCAATTTGGTTACGCGTCTTTTGATCAGGAGACAGCCAAGTTGCTTTATGAATATCGAGATGCTTGAAGCTAGTGCTACTAACGACCATGTTTCGCCCTGCGGCAAAGTCAATCAGCCTCATTCCGTTATCGGTATTGTCGTGGAGGCTGAACTTTCCGACTGTTGGACCAAAGATATTTTCTTTACCCACCTTGGCATTGAAGTCACCAAGCACGATTTTTATGTCGTGGCGGGGGCTGCGCTTATAGGCCTCTTCAAGGCGCTCATAGGAGCTGTCTTTGGTCTCATCGTGCTTCTCTTCTGTCGGAGCGTGCGCAAAAATCAGGCTTATGTTGAAGAATCTTGCCTTGACACGGATTATGGCAAGTCGTTCGTTCACAGGTGTGAATCCGCATCCAAATTCGTGCTTCTCCGCATGGCCGCTGTAGTAGATATTACAGGATGCTTGCCGTAAGCAACCCTGTCCCTTCCATCGCATTTCTTGGATTGCAGTGATATAAGCTTTGTATCTTTCTAAGATATCTATCAGTTGGATAGAGTGTTAATGTATGGATTAACTTGCCAGTACTTGAACTGGAAGTTAAGGTCGAAAGGAATTTTTGATTTGAATTTCTAGTACTTGAACTAGAAATTCCCGATGAATGAAATGAAAACCAAGTTGACTCTTTTGCTTTCTGATTTCAATTAATTTATTAACATTTATTATTGATTATTTATAACAAAATTGCATATAAGTGATCTTAATACATAACTCGTCATAATATAAATATCAAAAAAAATATCAATAGTAAAAAACAAAACTTAATTTAATGTAAGAACGCTGGCATAGCATATTTTGTGAAGCTACATATGTATATTTCAATATTAAAGCCGCGGACGGAAATTCGCAACAACACAGGTGTCGAATTTCTGTTCGCTTAATATGAACAACAATTTAAACTTGTGTCGAACAAAGTGCAGTGAACCTTTGTTCTAATTACTGCCGAATAAATAAAATACAGAAGAAAATAAAGACAAATAAATGAATAAAAATTGCTATGCTAGCGTTATTAATGAATGCGTTAAAAACATTGCTGGTTACCAAAATAAATAAAAAAAATGACGTGCAGCAACATCCTCCCCCGCGTTGAATGAATGTTCAACAATCCACCTGTGGTTTTATATGTCCACACAGAAGCTGTAAGAATGCCGAGGAGTTACTAGTGGCTGGGCGTTAGGAACTACATCTGACGGTGGAAGTTCTTCCATTGGTGAGTTTGTAGGTGCTGTTTGGGTAGACGTTGATGGAGCTCGTCCGTGCTGCCTTTTGTGCCGCTTGTGCATGATAACGATGGTCAAGATAATAACAGCACTTAGGAACAAGGGCGAGTAACCTACTGCGAAGCTATGATAATGATGAGTTTGCAGTTTATTGTAGAAATCGTTGATTTCGTGTGCGTCCAAAATTTCTTGCAGATTTGACAATTCTGTTAATGTGGGTTCATATTCAATCTCTGTGGTATCCAAGACTGGAAGTGATGCTGGTTTCGTTACATTTACGTTGGCAATGTGTCCAAATGCAGTGTAGGAAGTCCTTGTAGATGATGATAGCATCGGGTTGCTTTTTATGGTTAAGAGTTGATATTTTAACACACATCCTTCTGTTAACTCGATAAAACCTGACCCTTCCAATGAGATTCGTGAGACTTGGTTGTCACATACTGCTGTCATTTGAATTGGGGTTGATAAAGCAAACAACCATCGATTTCTGTCATTGATTTGTATCCACACATGATCTTCCCTATTCTCAAGATTACAATGTGATCGGGTTTCAATGTTGAACAAACTTACTTCGCAAGCACAAACTTCTGATCCCTTATTGTATGTGGGTTGGTTGTTGGCACATAGATACACTTCGTTTTCCATTCTAAAACAAGATTGCAACATTTCACCTGTGGTTGGAAAGTATTGATCTCTATGTACGTTGATTGCCAGAATTGTTGTACGCAATTTTATTGCCACCATAGTGTTGTTAATTTTTTGTGGGAATTGGTATCAGCCGGTACAAATTAAATTGATTGAGGTTGGTTAAAGGAACAGTTATCTGGAAAATTGCATGGTTCTCTGTTATCGCCGCCTTAACTTTCATAAGCTTGTATATCGATAGGAGATCACCTTGATAGCCTGGGATCTGCATGGTTGGGGCTAAATGTGCTGTAATTTTTAAAATTTCATCGTTAAGTTGCTGTGGTGAGAGCAACTGAGGACTGATCTGTCCGTTATGAACATTTGTAAGGACATTTATGAGTGCTGCTTGCACACGTTGAACGTTTGATGTCATAATAGATAATTGAAAGGCTAATGATAAGAACATCTGAAATGTCTGCTCTCTCTGCTCCTCCTGTTCATTATGCCGTAATTGATTTTTGATGTCTATCAATCTTCCTTCAAGCCTTTTGAAGGCCATTTGAGTTGTGGTTTGATCATGTTTGATGATGTTAATGGTTGAATCAACTACCGAGATCTGTTTTTTCATCATGCTTGTCAAATGTTGTTCATTGTCATTGATGGCAGTTATCGTTTGTGACATCTGATGGGCATATTCTGAGTCTAAAACCCCAAACAACGAGTTGGCCATATTTCCTACAAAATTAAGTGCACCTCTTTTTTGACGATGGCTTCCTAACAAACCTTTATCAAGGTCTAGCTCTGTATTTGTGCGTTGAAACTGTGTGACTAGTTCATCGCATATTGTTGTTGGCTGTATTTGTTCGCACATGTGATTCATAGTTGTGGTGCCATTTTTTAGTAGTTGGATTTCAGTATGCAATGGTTTCAGATCATAGTACACAACCAGTTTCCATTCATTGTTAATGATTTTGCTTGATCCGATGTGTTCAAAGTGAATGCCTGCGTTTGGATTAAACTTTGTTATCTTAACTGGTTCGCACCATGCTATTGGCAACATTAACAGTATTGCCAATACTGTAATTAAATTGTAATTTCGTGCCGTTTTTGTTCTCCGTGGTGGTTCTTCATTTGTTTCGTCCTTTCGTTTTCTTGTGGTTATATCTTCCTTTGATTCTGTGCCAGTGTGTGTTTCTATGGGTAGTCGAGCGAGGCGGTGAATTGCACGTTTATATGTTCCCGTTGCAGTCTTTACATCAGCAACACGTACTACTCCGTCAGGTCCATTATATACCTCTACAATTCGGCCAAGAGGCCAACGCATGACAGGAACATTGTCCTCCTTGATAATTACCAGTTCCCCGAGTTTAACATTATCTGTTTGCTTTGTCCATTTTTGGCGTTGTTGGAGTTCATTAAGGTACTCATTGGACCATCTCTTCCAGAAATCGTGTTTTAATTGCGACACTAACTTCCATCGTGACAACAGAGATAGTTTTGTTGAGTTTGCCCTACTATCTACTTGGGCGGTGAGTGCTTCTCCTATGAGAAGATGCCCTGGCGTCAATGCAGTCAAATCAGAAGGATCCGATGAAAGTGGCGTTAGTGGCCGAGAATTCAATATAGCCTCGATTTCTACAATAACAGTTTCCAATTTCTCATAAGTCAATGAAGCTGACGCAACACTTCTTAGTAGAAGATGTTTTGCAGATTTAACTGCAGCTTCCCACAGTCCACCAAAATGGGGAGATCTGGGAGGAATAAAATGGAACTGTATTCCCTTCTCATTGCATGATTTCTTAATTTGGTCTTGAGCGTTTAATGAGTAAATTGCTGATGATAGTTCCGTTAATTGATTTCTTGCTCCGATAAAGTTTGTTGCGTTGTCACTATATAAGTTTAGGCAGCGACCTCTTCGACTTATGAACCTTTTGAGAGCTCCAAGAAAAGCGTCTGTTGACAGATCGGTTACCAACTCCAGATGAACTGCCTTGGAGGCAAAGCAACAGAATACAGCTAAGTAAGCCTTAGTTGGCCTTTTTCCTCGGACCTTATAATGCACCCATAAAGGTCCCGCGAAGTCCACACCAGTGTTAATAAATGGTCGAGCTGGTGTCACTCTTGTAGCTGGCAGGTTTCCCATCATTTGTTGTACTAATTGAGGGCGAGCCCTATGGCATCGAATACAATGCTGGACAATTGATCGAGCTGTTGTTTTTCCCTTTATAGGCCAAAACCGTTGCCTCAAGATTCCCAACAACGCTTGAGGTCCACAGTGCTTGTTCTCTTCATGCACTTTGATGAAGAGTAACTTGACCAGCGGGTCGTTGTACGGAAGCACCATTTGGTGTTTAGCGTCGAATGAAAGTGCAGCCGCTTCTAAACGTCCCCCCACTCGGAGAATATTCATGTCATCTAGAAATGGTGATAAACTGCACAGTGAACTGTTAATTTTGACCTCATTATGCTGCTTCAAATTTTGGATTTCTTCTTTGAAGTCATAGGCCTGAATGAATTTGACGATGACCGCCAATGCATGGTCTTGTTCGATTGTCGATAGAACGATGTGTTCTGATCTAGACTTCTGTTTGAACCTTGTATTGTTTATAAATCTTAAAACGTATCCAATGATTCTTTGAAGTGTGCCAAATGAATTGTGATGATTGATTTGATAAATCCATTCTCCATTTGCTTGCCCAGTGAGCAATGATATGGCTGTATCCTTTTTCTTTTCGATGTCAGAAGGAATTTTCAGCTGATTGGACCACATTGGGGGCCATAGTTCTTGTTTGCCATGCAGAAACGTTGGTCCCTGAAACCAAAGTGCATCGTCAGCCAATGCCTTTGCTGAACAACCTCTTGATAGTAAATCAGCTGGGTTTGCCTTTGAACTAACATGTCGCCATTGAATAGGTGAAGTTAACATTTGAATTTTTGCTACTCTGTTTGCCACAAAAGTTTTGTAAGTGGATGATTGTGCATTAATCCAATGAAGTACAACTGCTGAATCGGTCCAAAAGAAAATAGCTTCGTTTTTTATCTGACAATCTGTTTTGATTCTAGCTGCGAGTTGGGAACCGACTAGTGCGGCGCAAAGTTCTAGTCGTGGCAAGGATTGTGTTTTGAGCGGTGCAACACGGATTTTTGCACATAATAATCGCGTTATTATCCTGCCATCCTTCAACGTTGCTCTTAAATATGCTGCCGCACCGAAGGCCTTTTCAGAAGTATCAGTAAAGATGTGTAGTTGAGTTGATGATGACGGTTCTCCCTTAAAAATGTGTCTGTGTATTTTGAGGTTGTTTAGGTTGCTCAAATTTTCTCGAAATGCTGTCCATGTGGCGTCTAGATCTGATGGTAGAGCTTCATCCCAGGATAACTTGATTTGCCATAGATGCTGTATGAATATTTTTTCTTTAACAATTACGGGTGCTAATAGCCCCAATGGATCAAACAGTCGTGCTAAATCGGAACTGATTGTTCGTTTAGTAATTTCCCTTACAGGATCCAGCGTTGTTCTGATGCAGAATACATCAACCTTCGGTAACCACAATAAGCCAAGCGTTTTTATTGAGTCATTACTGTCCTTAGAGAAGTCTAAATTTACTTCCTGGTCACCTTGTGGAATATTTTTCAATAGTTTAGGATGATTTGCACACCATTTTCGTAAATTGAATCCATGTATGCTCAGTATTTTTATCAACTGCTGTTGCATTTCTATGGCTGTAGCTAGACTGTCTGATCCTCCAAGACCATCATCTACATAAAAATTGTCCTGCAACATTTGAGCTCCCAAATGATGACGTAGCATGTTGTCGTTTGCGATTTGTTGCAGACATTTGGTCGCCAGGTATGGTGCTGCCCGTGTACCATATGTGACGGTGTTCAATTGATAGTACTTGATTTCTGCTGTTGCGTCTTCTCTCCAAATGATGATTTGATACCGTTGATCATCTGGATGTATAAGGATCTGCCGATACATCTTCTCGATATCGGTTGTGAAGACAAATCGTGGCAACCGAAAACGTAGCAATATTGAAAATAGTTCGCTTTGAACTGTGGGCCCCGTATGCATTAAATCATTTAATGCATACCCTGTCGTGGTTTTGGCGGAGGCGTCGAACACCACTCGCAATTTGGTTGTGATGCTCTCGGGTTTCAGGATACAGTGATGAGGAATGAAATATTTAGGAGATGGAATTAGTCAAGATTCAACTTCTTCATGTGTTCTTATCTTTCGTACTCTTTCATAAACTCCACATATTGTTTCCGTACTTCTGGGTTCCTTTGAAGTCGACGTTCGAGACCAAGAAATCGATTGTGGGCCATCATCATTGATTCTCCCAATACTGCTGGATCTTCGAGAAATGGAAATTTTACTATGAAGCGCCCTTGGCAATTTTTGCGCATGTTTTGAAGAAAGTGTGCTTCACATTGTTGTTCTGCTGGTGACATACTCCTTTCAGTTGTTTCGAATTCATCCATTTTCCATAACTTTTCAATTGCTTCGATTAGTGGACCATCTCTGCTATCGGTATCTGTTTTTATACCGAAAACTGCACATGTCTGTGATTCAGCCGAGGGTTCAGATGATCTACATTTTCCGCTCACAATCCAACCAAGTGAAGTGTTTTGGAGAATTGGGCCGGTAGTCATTAACTTTATATGACCAGGTACCAGGAGACTGCGGTAAGACTCGGCACCAAGCAATATGTCAATCTTACCTTGCTTACAAAAGTGTGGATCTGCCAGTTGTAAGTTGGCTGGGATCTTCCACTTTGAAGTATCAAGTTGAAGATTCGGTTGATCGGTAATAATGTTTGGGAGTACAAACGCTTCTAAATTTGTGGCAAAACTGCCATTAGTGGATTGCATTTTGACATTAATTCTCTGAGTGACCTTCTTTTGAGCATCACCAATTCCTTCAATGCACCATGAAGCCTTGGTCGGTGCTATGGATAGTCTTCTCATGAGACGTTCTGAGACGATGTTGACCTGCGATCCGGAGTCCAATATAGCTCTAAATTCCCCTGAATTGCCATTAGTCGCAGTGATTTTTATCTTTGCTGTTGCAAGTAGTACGTATGCTTGAGTTGGCACGTTACTTACTGCTGCTGATGAAACGGTTGCATTTGGAATGTTACTAATAGCTACATCGGCTGGTGGTATTTTTGTGGTTTGTTGCCTTTGATTTCCGGTTTCCACATGTAGCAACGTGTTGTGTTTCTTATCACACTTGCAGCAACATCTCGATTTGCAATTATTTGACGTGTGATTGGTTTTGAAACAATTGACACACAATCGTTGTTTTTTGACCCATGATTGACGTTCTGTAGATGACAGCTGTAAAAATTTCTTGCAGTAGTATAATGGATGATTACCATTTTCACATAATTTGCAGCTTTTGCTCGATGTTGTTATGGTAGACACAACTCTAGTAGGCAGTTGTGGCAATGCCGCCTTCTCCTTAAAGCCGATGGCTTCCAGTGTATGAAATTGTCCTTCAAGAAACAGCAAGAAGTCATCCACCTTTTGTAATTCCTTTGGATTTGTCAATGATTGTTCAAATCGCATGTGTGTTGCTCGATCAAGTTTCTTTAGAAGCAAATGAAAAAGGATCGGATCCCATGCTTTTGTATCAACCTCTAAGTTGTCTAAGGCCATGATGCATTCACGTGTTGTGTCGTGTAAATTCTTCATTGTTGCAGCAGTTGAGGTTCCTGATGGCTGATTCACTAACTTTTCGATTAGCGTAGCCACAATTACCCTTTTGTTGTTGTACCGTTCTTGTAATAACGTCCAAGCGGCTACATAATTGTTTTCTGTTGACGAAAAATGACTGATTAGTTTTGCCGCTTCTCCTGTAACGTTGGCCTTTAGGTACCACATTTTTTGCACTGCTGCTATTGGTTGTTTGTCGATCATTTGGGAAAACAGATCCGAGAATTGTTGCCACTTCAGGTAATCGCCATTAAACTGTGGGAGAGTTACCTTTGGGAGATGAACTGCACTTCGCATGGTTTGTTCTTGTGTCATTGTTGGATCAACGAATCTGTTATCTTGACATTGATCTGCTCTTATAGCGAGCTCTACTAGCTGATATTGTACCATTTCTTCTAGTTGTTCGCACTCCGCTTGGTCGAAGCCTGCCACTGAAGGATCTTCAAAGTGTTCCCAAAGTTCGTCGTACAGCACTTCAATTTGTGTCCAAAGATGGCTTATGTTATTTAACTTAAATTGATAAAACTGCACTGGCTGCTTTTCTTGGACTGCTTCGAGGTTTTCGAGTATTCGCTTCAATGTGCCCATTCGAGCAGTCATCTTTCGAACCAGTCCGTGTTGGGTGGAAACTCCAGATGATTCTCTCAAACTTGGTGTATTTTCTGCTACGCGTTGAGATGTTGTTGTCATCTTTGTATATAAATTTTCTTGTACTTGAACAGGAAAATTACGTTGACTTGAATTGAATTTTTCAGTACTTGAACTGAAAAATTATGTTGAATTGAATTGAATTTTTCAGTACTTGAACTGAAAAATTATGCTGAATTGAATTGAATTTTTCAGTACTTGAACTGAAAAATTATGTTGAATTGAATTGAATTTTTCAGTACTTGAACTGAAAAATTATGTTGAATTGAATTGTTGAGTCAAAACTTGAAGGTTAATTTTATTTCGTGAAGATATTCTAGCACATAAACTAGGATATCTCGCCGGGGCCTCCAAAAATGTTAATGTATGGATTAACTTGCCAGTACTTGAACTGGAAGTTAAGGTCGAAAGAAATTTTTGATTTGAATTTCTAGTACTTGAACTAGAAATTCCCGATGAATGAAATGAAAACCAAGTTGACTCTTTTGCTTTCTGATTTCAATTAATTTATTAACATTTATTATTGATTATTTATAACAAAATTGCATATAAGTGATCTTAATACATAACTCGTCATAATATAAATATCAAAAAAAATATCAATAGTAAAAAACATAACTTAATTTAATGGGACGAATTAATAAAGTGAGTGGAGTGGAGTGAACTCAGCTCAACTCGAGTTTACTCTGATCGGTATGAATAATTCATATTAATAAAACTTACTCAACTCCACTCTACTCATGTTATTCTTTGACATTGAGTGTTCACTCTGAATAAACATCGCACCCTCAGTTTTTGTTTATTTCGTATTAATAAAAACTGAGATCACTCAGCAAAAGTTGAGTGTGCTATTTAGCTGCCTCAGCCTTACTCAAGCTAAGCAAATGCCGTATTTGTCATATATTTCCCATCATACAGTTCACATTTCGTTTGGTTTCATTCCCTTTTTTTGGTGTTTTAGTTTTCAAAAAATAAAATGGCCAATTTGTTGAATTTTTTCTTTGATTCCGACGAAGAAGACGAAGGTGAAACATTTGCAGTTTAGAAGTATAAAACAAGAAGGTCAGGAGGCGATAACAATTATCACCAATTATACCGTTTCACACGTGAAAATGTTCATTATTTGGTGGATTGTTTTATGCCTTTTTATGAAGAAACGCGTGGTGGTGCTCTATCGAACGTGGAAAAAATGCTAATATTTCTTCGATATATGGGCGATCCAGGTTTTCAGGTGAAATATATAAACGTGATTGGTTACAGAAGAACTATTTAAAAAACAAACGTAGCTGTCCGATAGATGCTGTCATGAGTAAACACTCAAACTATGTTTTTTTTGCCCTCAGAGTGGAGTGGAGTTTTTTTAATACGGATTTCACACTCCACTTAACTAACATCGCACACTCAAAATGCACACTCAAGCACTCCACTCCACTCGTGCACTCAGTTTTTATTAATTTGTCCCAATGTAAGAACGCTGGCATAGCATATTTTGTGAAGCTACATATGTATATTTCAATATTAAAGCCGCGGACGGAAATTCGCAACAACACAGGTGTCGAATTTCTGTTCGCTTAATATGAACAACAATTTAAACTTGTGTCGAACAAAGTGCAGTGAACCTTTGTTCTAATTACTGCCGAATAAATAAAATACAGAAGAAAATAAAGACAAATAAATGAATAAAAATTGCTATGCTAGCGTTATTAATGAATGCGTTAAAAACATTGCTGGTTACCAAAATAAATAAAAAAAATGACGTGCAGCAACATAGAGGCACTATCCCAATTAAGGGTTCGGACGTTCCAGGTGCATATCCGTAAATCATTGTCAGTTTTTCGTTTGCGGTAGTCGTCATCAGATTTTGGGATCATTCTTATCTTTTTTCTTATTTTTTGTTTCATTAAAATGTGTTTTTACGTGGTGGGCTTCAAACCCAACCCACAACTCTTTAAAGGCAGGGGGAGCCCGCCGCTCAGATTAGCCGTCAAACTAACGGTTGCCAGTTTGCCGTTTCTAGAGGACACCACGCAGAGGTTTGAGTCGACTTGAGACGAGTTCGACATGGATAATGCTGGCCTCACCAGGTTGAGGCAGTCAGACACGTTGCCATGTGAAGATCGCCCCCTTGACCCTCACGTGTTGCCTTGTGAGGATCGACATCCTCAAATATTCGCTAAGTAAAATTCGCTAAAAATGATGCAAATGTACGTTGACCTCCAAAACGACTTCCTCTTTTTTTAACGTCCGCAACGGAATTTCGGCACAAATATTTTTTCTCCCAAAAACAGTTATGTAAAGAATTATACATGTATGTAATTTGGAAGTACTCCCAAAGAACTGTTTTTACTTTCATTTTATATATAATGCAAGCCCTTGCCTCTTAAAATACCAATTACATAGTTTAATTTTCCACTAAATCAACACAATAATCATAAAAATTTATTTTGTCATACATGAACACTTATTTAAAATTAAATTTCTTTTAAGGCATGAATGAATGTAAATTATTCATATTCATTTATTTATAGCATCATTTTATAAATCCCTGCACATCACTTCACGCTGCGTTGTTGAAATTCGCAATTTATAAAACGCAACGCTTCACGCCGTGATCTTCAGCGTTGAGTAACGCAATAGCGTAGTGAAAACAGTACAAAGTTCGCATTTTATAAAACGCTGCACTTGAAATTCGTTCCCCTGAACTGTCACTTTCATCACTTGCTCTTGAGCTGCCGTTAGAACGAAAAAGTTGGTATTGAAATGTAATAACTGTTTGTTTCACTCATATATCCTTAACTGTTTACATATTTCGTTTGAATATAGGCTAAAGACAGCAACAACGAATCAACAGTTCGAAATGTTGCTAAAAGAAATAAAAAAACTACCGCAGGCAGCAAATGGTACGCCAGTGTTTGGCATTTATATTGCAATTTCAATTTAATGATGGCTGAAAAGAACAGCTGATATGGTTGCCAACATGTCAGAATTTGGTGAATCTTAAATATTTCAAAGATTTGAAATAATAATGCAAGTTTTATTTTACATGTGAAAACCCTAAACTGTTGTTGACTGACAGTTCACCGTGGTAACGTAACATAGCTAACGCAATAACGTAATGATTAATAAAATGCAAATTTTTAATCCAAGTGATGCGCCGCGTTAGCGTTGCGTTTAATCACGGTGATTTATAAAATTATGCCATAAAAGATCGCAACGCAAATCTCGTAAATGTTTTCTGAACACGCTCAAGCCTCAACTTATGAGACTCATAGAATGGGTTCCAAATAATTGCTGCATACTCTAATCTAGAGCGCACAAAAGAATTAAATAAGATTTTTAAAGTATGCGGGTCCGAAAAACATGCACTACGATTAGGAATTATATAATCTAGGTGTAGATTGAAGGTAAATTTACTTGATTTACCTAATCTAATTTAATTGAAGGTCAAATACTACACCAAAGTCCTTGAATTGATCAACATATGCCAATGTAAAATTGGCAATATGGTAAGCAGACATTAAGAATGTGTCCGATTTAGAGAAAGTCATAAAAACACATTTGTTAAAATTTAGTAAAAGACCGTTATTGCAGCACCAAATATATAGGTTATTCTGATCATTCTGTAAAAAAGCAATGTCCTTCACATCGGAAATTTTTAGAAAAATCTTAAGATCATCAGCGTAGAGTAAGTGTTTGCAATGAGCAAAAATCGATGAAATGTCATTAATGAATAAAACAAAAAGTAAGGGTCCCAAAATATTTCCTTGCGGAACACCTGACGTTGCTAAATACGTATAGGATTCAACATTATCAAAAGCAATTACACATTGTCTTTTTGACAGATACGTTACAATCCAACTTAAAAAACTGGAGTGAAAACCTAATTTTGCTAGCTTTTTAATAAAAAGAAAGTGACTAACTTTGTCAAAAGCTTTCGAGAAATCGGTATAAATTACATCTACCTGAGATCTTTTACTATTCCGAAAACAAAACCAAATTAGACATTGTTGACTGGCCAGGAACAAAACCTAAAATTTATATTTTATTTATATATATTTCATCAAGCAGAGACAATATGTTTTACAGACTACTTAAGAATATTTACAACATAAAATTAATAAAAACATTAATTGTATTAATTACGAATAAGTTACATGTAAAAATTAGGATAGATGACAAATTAATTAAGATTAAACATTGCATAAAAAATAAGACGGTATGAATGTAAATGCAAGAAATAGATAACTAACAGAGGACGAGACCAAAGCAAATCATCAAGGTGCGTGATAAAGACAACCACTGGTTAGTAACATTAGGTAATGCGGAAAACTTGGAGCAGGTTGAGATTAATTTTGAACTGAGCTCTCGAAATTGAATCGAATATGTCTATCAACGACAAAACCCTGTTGGCCTCAATAGTGCAGTGCGTAATAGGCTCATTTCGAGCCCGAAAGTTAAACTGCCTACGAAGATACCGGGGCGGGGTAAGAAAATCATACAAACCAAGTAGAGTAGGACACTGGATATGATGATGAACCAGGTCACGAATAAAAGTGACTGACTGCATCTTGCGTTTTGATTCGAGGGAGCAGATATCAATTAATGCATATCTAGTGGGGTATGGAAGAGGCTGATGGAGGTTTCAGTTAAGTTTAAGTCAGTTAAGTTTAGATATTACATATCTCGTGAACGTTTTCTGTACTCTTTCAATTCGCAGGAATTGAATGGGAGAAGAAGTATTCCATAAGATGGAGCATTATGCTAAATTTTTTTTTTTAGCTTTGAACCAAGGATTTCAGGTGGAATGCCTATTCAGTCAAGTCTGCCTTGGTTCGAAATGGGGTGATAGATTAGTGAGAAGGAAAAGGCAATCAAGTGAAACACGTTTCTAAACGTGGTGGAAAGCCAAAGAAACATGTGAATTTTAATCAGAGGCAAGTGTTATGCCTTTACCTCAGTCAATTCAAGTTATAAGGCAATATCATCCATAAACTTCTCGTAAATATTGATGAATTTTTAATTTCAGTTGATTAGAAATGAGGATTGAAAATTCAGAAAGGTTTTTTTAAAGCGAAGGACGACGGCCTGGCCGGGATCGAATCCGGGACCTTTGGGGTGGCGGTCGAGCACGCTACCAACTCGACTACCGAGGCCGCCTAATCCTCTTAATCCCTAAAATCCTCTGAATTCCTTATTAGGAAGCCAAGCATCGAGTTTGACTTGTTGATGATGAAATTTATATGATCTTTAAAATTAAGGCGAGGGTCAAATATAATTCCAAGGTCTTTCTTGTAGGCAATACGTACAAGTAAACATGAGTTAATAAATAGGAGTTTGTTAACGAAAGTGATGATCTAAAAAAGAAAAACATTGACATTTGGAGATGTTAAGTGGTAATTCATTCTGTTCGCACCAGGCGAAGATTCAATCAATGTCTGTTTGGAATGGCATCCTCATTTGACTAAATGGATCGAAAAAGCTTCAGATCGCCGGCAAAAAGAAGACTTTGGGAATGACGTATGACTCTAGGAAGATCATTAATAAATATAAAGAACAGTAAAGGCCCTAGATAACTGCATTGGAGAACACCGGACGTAACTTCGAAGAGATTGGAAAGTTGTTATTTATTTTTACTGATTGGCGGCGATTGGAAAGGTATGATGGGAACCAACATAGAAGGTTACAGTGAATTCCAAGGGAGGCAAGTTTTAAAATCAGGTTCTTGTGAGAGACTTTGTCAAATGCTTTCGCAAAATCAGTAGAGATGACATCGGTTTGAAGACCTGCTTCAAAGTAAGTAATTATAACATTACAAAAAAGTACCAAGTTCGTCAAAGTTGATTTACCTGGTAAGAACCCATGTTGTTCTGGAGATATGACATTTTTAACATGGAATGTCAATTTATCATATATGATTTTGTCGAAGATTTTAGGTATAACTGAGAGTTTGCAAATGGGTCTATAGTTTCTTATATCATGTTTAGGACCAGATTTGTGGATGAGGACTATGTAAGAATGTTTCCAAACATCAATAAAACGGCCACTAGATACGGATTTTCTAAGGATTAAAAAGAGAGGAGTCACCAGGGAAGCGGCACAACTTCTTTAAACGATTTGAGGTAAGGGGTTAAACGATTTGAGGTCGACCTTGTATAGGGTTAGTTTTAAGGCTAGCTAAAACAGTTGCAATATCGTCAGTTTGGAATGAAAGATCACCTAGGCCAAGGACGGAATCATAGGGGCGACTAATCATTACAGGATCAGAGCTAGAAACGGAGGAATAAACTGATTTAAAATAATCAGCAAACAAATTGCATATAGTTTTACTGTCATCTGAGTAGGAACCCAGATAAGACATAGTGCTGGGTAGTCCGTTTGCTTTTCTTTTGTTGTTGATATAAGACCACAAGTTTTTACTGTTATCCTTTAGAGTTTGTTCAGTGGAGGAAATAAAAAAGTTGTAAGGGAACCTATTAATAATTACAAATAGATTTTGAAGTGACAAGTAGTTTGCTTTTAGTATCAGATTAGATGTATCTTGCCTAAAGCGCTTATAGACTTTATTCTTTTTGTTCTTTAAGTTTGAGAGCCTCTTATTAAACCACGGGGGGTTTCTATTGCTGAAGGTCTGTTTCAATGGCATGAACTGATTGAGCGAGTCATTTAAAATAGATACAAGTTTATGATAGGCAATCGATAGATCTGGTTCCCGAACGATGAAGTCCGACGAGATCGAGGATAAATGTTCATTCATTTCAGCAGAGTTAGCGTTTTTAAAGTCTAATATAAGTTCCTGATTAGTAACTAGTTTCTGGTATTGATAAAGTGAAAATTCAAGAGAGAGAGAAACAATGTGATTGGTACTGTTAAAAATTTGAGAAGCGGGTAAGTCCGAGTTAACGCGAAATTTTTTATCGACAAATATGAGGTCGAGAATGCGGTTTAGATAATTTTTTATTTTGATAATAGTCGGATCAGTTCAGCAGATCAGCTGTTGATTTTAAACGTGACGCACTTTTTGATAATCATCCTGATCAGGTAACCTTACTACGTAGCATTGTCAAGTTGCTATATTTAACCTGATCAGGTTACCTGAAAAGGCAGTCTAATCAGTTTGGCATAATAAACCTGATCAGGTAACCTTATATGGAAGCCTTATCAGTTTTGAGCACTAACCATGAACAAGGTTTCCTGATCAGGAACCTTGATTCAGATTCGTATTTTAAGCAGCCGTATTTTAAGACATGGCATTGACTTATAACTCTCAAGCAAATCTCTATCTATGACGATTTGTGGAATCGTGTGCAGATAATTATGGCGAAAATTTTGATGTTCTGAATGTTCATACTCTAATTCATTTAGCTGACGATGTTTTAAATAAGAAATGTACTGTAAGTGAAATCCCTGCGTTTCCATTTGAAAGTGAATTACATATTATTAAAAATGCTATGGACTGGATACCGCCCACTGTTACAAATTTGTCGACGATTACACAAGCAACATTTTGTGCAAACAAAAAAAGCAGAATTACCAGCACAACTTGAGATTTCTAAAAAATACTCTTAAAAAAATTACGATATGAAGAATATTACTTAATACCAAAAAGGCCTAACAATGGAATGGAACTGTTATGGAAATAAGTAAGATATATATGCAATCAAATACTAAAGAAATTAGAATCACAGGAACTTTAACTGCAAAAAATAGAATAAATTTTTACAAATTCATGTAAAGTTTATAAAAGAAATGCTTCAATCATAGATTGTATGATTGAAGATATACATCATAAAATGTTGATCATAGATATAAGTCGTAATAACATATATGTAATACTTCTATATTGGCAGTATACTCAAGGTACATTCGCCAACATTAGAGTACAGATATATTGTAATATGAGCGAGAAAATATATAAACGAATGTACCCGAAATTAAATTTGAAAATAAAAAAAACTCAGGAGCGGAGCTCCTGTAAAGCTTCTTGAGAACGAGAACTTTCCGTTCATCGCCGTTCGGAGTCGGCGTTAAGCATGTAGGTCCGGTTCTCGGTCAATTGTGTACAAACTTAATAACACGCACAACACAATTGATCATAAGAAGCTAGGTCAAATGTGTTGTGCGTGTTATTAAGTTTGTACACAATTGACCGAGAACCGGACCTACATGTTTAACGCCGACTCCGAACGACGATGAACGGAATTGTTCTTGTTCTCAAGAAGCTTTACATGGCATTTTGATTACTCTCTGAGGTTTGCCATTGTCTGCAGAGAGGTGACGGCCGTACAGAAAAATTATTTTAATTCAAATAATTTTCTGTCGCTGCTGGGATTCGAACCTGGGTTTCCAGGTTCGTTGACATAGCGGCCACGCACTTTAACCAACTACGCACCGGACGCCACATGTAATACCTTTACTTCATACTTAAAAACTAAAAACTAAAATGTACTATATTGGTATGCTTTTACAAATAAATGTATTAAAAACAGTACAGAGTTTAATTAAGAATAAAAAAAAAACACAACATCATGTTAACCAAATCAGTATTAAAAAAAAAAAATATAGTAAGGAATGGAAAAGGCTACTAAATACCACCCTGATCAGGAAAGAATTAGTATAACCTTGAGTGAATACAAAAAAGGTAACCTGATCACAACCTGATCAGTATTTCATAAAAATGCCGTTAGTAAGGAACAGAAATGGTTGTTATGATGTCAACCTGATGAGTATTTCATAATAGTGCCGTAAGTAAGGATCAGAAAAGGCAATCATGATGCAAACCTGATAAGAATAAAATATAAAATTATTCCTATCAGGTAAAAAATATTCTTATAAAAAGAAGAAAAGGTTTCCTGGTATTAACCTGATCATCCGTTCTTCAGGATTCCATAAGTAATGATGAATTCAGAAAAAAATGATACGCACCTGATCAGATATTAATAAGGCTTCCTTAAAAGGGCTATCCGTATCATATCCGGATCAAATTCAGATCAAAACAAGGTTTTCCTTAACTGATTTCCACTCGGATACAATGAAAACTTACAGCCATATTTTGTAAAACGAACGCAGTCACTTGCGTTATGATTTTCAGTCTGGCAATGCCTTTTTTATATGAAGTAAAACAAAGTCTCTTTCTCACTCAGAAATTTTCTACTAAAATATATTGCCAGATAAGAAAACCCGAAGTGACGTGATTGCGTGCGTTTTACAAAATATGGCCATTAATAATAGATGAAGTCGGTGAGTGATTTGATGGAGATGTTATTGTATCTATAGGTGTTAATAGTGACGATGGTAATATTGAAGTTGATGCTCTCAATGGCGTTGTTGATGATGATGATATAGTTGAAGATGATGATGACGAAGTAGTTGAAGATGATGATGATACGTGTGATGATGCTGATACATATGATGATGATAATGATGATGATAATGATGATGATAATGATGATGATGATGATGATGATGATGATGATGATGATGATGATGATGATGATGATGATGATGATGATGATGATGATGATGATGATGATGATGATGATGATGATGATGATGATGATGATGATGATGATGATGATGATGATGATGATGATGATGATGATGATGATGATGATGATGATGATGATGATGATGATGATGATGATGATGATGATGATGATGATGATGATGATGATGATGATGATGATGATGATGATGATGATGATGATGATGATGATGATGATGATGATGATGATGATGATGATGATGATGATGATGATGATGATGATGATGATGATGATGATGATGATGATGATGATGATGATGATGATGATGATGATGATGATGATGATGATGATGATGATGATGATGATGATGATGATGATGATGATGATGATGATGATGATGATGATGATGATGATGATGATGATGATGATGATGATGATGATGATGATGATGATGATGATGATGATGATGATGATGATGATGATGATGATGATGATGATGATGATGATGATGGTGATGACGATGTTGATAATGATGTTGATGAAGATGATGATGGAGATGAAGATGAAGGTGATGAAGATGATGAAAGAGGTGATAGTAGATTGGTGATAGATCGGTGATCGATGATGGTAGATTGGAGATTGTTGCCAGCGGGAATGCTCCGGTTACTATTGTGGTTGGTTAAACGCCTTAAATTACGCAAGACATAATAAACTTTCTTAACAATTCTAGATATTAACATGATCGACACAGGTAAGCGAAGAATTAATATAGAAACCAAGATTAACAATTTTCGATACAACAGTAAAGACCAATCAACAAATCAGGGACATCATTAACACAAGTTTTAACCCTATAAGAAGTTCATATAATTTGGAAGAGTTTAGTAGAAGACCATTGCTATTTGCACACTCATTAATGCTGCCAGAGGCGCAACCACGAATTTGTTTTGGGGGGAGTTTTATAACTATATGTATATAAAAGAAAATGTACATAACTATAGCGGCTATGGTGTAATGAGTCCAAATATTGCACTCAAAACGTAATTCTACCATAATGGCAGCAAACATAATGATACAATTTTTATAAATGGGTCAATTGCATAAAAAACGTACACAAAGAGGTTTTCATATTTTGTTTTTAAAGTTTTTTAAATTTTCCCGTTAGAGTAGTCAAATTAAGTGAAAATTAATGGAGAACTCGAAGTTGCTTTTAGGCCCTGCAAAAAATCATTCTTTGGTTTTTGGTTAGCAGATATACGAGTAAAATCACTAAAAATTTAAAAATTTTGCAAATTCAAGCTTACTTTGATGTTTGTAACGTTATTCTATCAGTTAAATCAGCTTTTGCAAAAATCGCCATTTCAATTACAGAAATAATAATTTTTTTACCAAAAATTCCTACTGATTTTACAATTGTAACGGGAAAAACTTAAAATATTTTAACAAAAAGACATTAACGTAGAGTTTATTTTCAAAGTAGTAGACTTGCAGCAATGAATAATAGAAAAGTGTCAAATAATAAGCAATTTCAGAAAAAACAACAGGGTGACGTTCAATATATTTTGTTGCGCTTAACCAAATAATGTAAATCAAATTGGGAGTTTAACAAAATCAGGTTTATTCTTTTACAAAACAAAAAAAAAAAAAATACAACGTATATAATTCAGCTATACATAAAATTTTCATCCAATTTTTTTTTTCTTTATTTTTTCACAAAAAATTAAAAAAGTCAATAACTAGCTGAATTTGCATTGAAAATTTATTAAGACTTCACGTTTTATAATATAACTTCTGAACCCTTTAAAATCATATCTTCATTTTATATCGTTGGAAAGGTATAACCTAACGTAAAAAAATGAAAATTATAAAAAAGAAAAAAATTATAGCACGTGTTGCTGGTATGGTATTAAACTTAAACAAATTAAGAATGAGTCAACTTATTGCAATATTTTCAAAAATTTTGTACTTTTCATCAAAATAGATGAAATAACTTTTCCAATGATACTATATTACCGGTAATCGGTCTTAAGTTGATTGAGCTACGTTGCTCAAAATAACCCCTATTTTGGCCGCGAAAAATTATTCTAAAAATTTATAACTTCGAATTTGGTTTTCAAATCAATAAACCAATACAAGAAAAACATTTGAGTCAAATCGGAGATTTTTTTTTTTGGAGTAGAAGTAGTAGTATTTATTTAATACTTTTAATTTGACTTAAGATTATCTTTAACAAGTATTTATACAAGCTCTAGAATGGTGTTATTATTTTCATTATTTTTTACAATTCGTGCAATATTTCTCTTAAAAACGTTTGTATTTCTTTCTAACTTGACATAATTAGGTAGCGCATTGTAAACTTTAAGTCTTTTGAAAAAAAGCGATCTTTGCATTGCTGTTGTTGTCACCCTTTGTAGTCTGAAATTTTCTGTATTTCTTAGGTTATATGGCTGTATTTCTCCCACGTAGTTTAATTGATCGATTAAATATTCCGGAGCCTTACCCATTTTCATTTTTTGAATAAAATTTAGAGTATTTATTTCCAGTCTTTGTTTTTGTTAAACCATTTTAATGTAAAGGGTGTTTTTTTTTAGGGGTATAGAACTTCGAATTGAAATAAAACACAAGAAAATCGTTTTAATGTCCATCAATTTGGCTTTATTGGAAGGATAATTTTATGCCATTAATGTTTAAATATGATTTCGGGCATGTGGCCTCCGCGGCTGGCTCCAATAAAGCCAATTCTACAGGTCCAATTTTCAACCACTTTTTCGAGCATATGGGGCCGTATGTCGGCAATAACGCCACGAATGTTGGCCTCCAAGTCCCCTAACGTTTCTGGTTTGTTGGCGTAGACGAGCGACTTCACATATCCCCAAAGAAAATAATCCAATGGTGTCAAATCACACGATCTTGGTGGCCAATTGACAGGTCCATTCCGCGAAATTATGCGCTCATCGAATGTTTCCTTCAATAAATCGATTGTGACGTGCGCTGTGTGGCATGTAGCGCCGTCTTGTTGGAACCACAACTCATCCACATTCATGCCATCCAATTCGGGAACAAAATAGTCGGTTATCATGGCTCTATACCGGTCTCCATTAACGGTAACTGACTCTCCAGCATTATTTCGGAAGAAGTATGGCCCAATGACTCCACCAGCCCATAGAGCACACCAAACAGTCAGTTTTTGTGGATGTAATGGCGTCTCAAGGATCTCATGTGGATTCTCTTCACTCCAAATGCGGCAATTTTGTTTGTTGACGTAGCCATTCAACCAAAAATGAGCCTCATCACTGAACAAAATTTTGCGATGAAAATCAGCATCGAGATCAATCTCATTTTCGGCCCATACACCAAAATCACGACGCATTGCATGGTCTCGCGGCTTTAATTCTTGCACAAGCTGGATCTTGTAAGGTCGCAAGCCAAGATCTTTGCGCAAAATCTTCCGTAAAGTTTATGGACAAAGCTCCAATTGCTGTGCACGGTGGCGAATCGATTCATTCGGGTCCTCTTCAACATTTTGCTCTACAGCGGCAATTGTTTCTTCGGTGCGCACTGTTCGACGTCTCTGCGGATGCGTATTATCACATAGAGTAAACGTAGTGCGAAAACGACCCATGGTTAACCGAATTAATTGCTCTGATGGACGATTATGTCGACCATAAAATGGACGGAGCTTGCGGTAAACTACGCGAACTGAACCATTATTTTCGAAATAATGTTCTTTTGTCAACCTGTTCATGATGAAATGGCAAACCAAACTGAACATAAATGACATTAGAGTTGCCAGATTTGACCACAAAATGCCAGTTTTATCTCTATGCGAAAAAGAAACCCCTAAAAAAACACCCTTTATCAAGCATTATTTGTAACGGAGTATATCTGTTACACTTTAGTATTGAACGCATAGCTTTATTTTGTAGTTTTTGCAGTCTTTCTAATTGTGTTGTTGTGCAGCAAGTATATAGAATCGTTGAGCCAAATTCAAAATGTGGTTTTATTATTGTGTTGTACATATTTATTGCCGTTATTACCGATATTTTATTACGCACCCATTTTAAAAAACCAATTTTTTTACATATGTACTCAACGTGTTGTTTAAATTTTAAGTCTTTGTCGATTATGAAACCTAGATATTTTATCTGATTAACTTTTTCACTTGCTTCATTATTAATTTTAAAAATTACATTACTATTCATGTTTATTTCCATTATTTTAGTTTTACATTAATTAAGTTTTAATTTGTTCATTTTAAGCCAATTGTTTACGTTGTTGATATCATGTATCTCCTTTCGCATAAATTAATGTGTCATCAGCATATAAAACTATTTCACATTTATTTAAAATATTTGGCATATCATTTATGTATATTATAAACAATAGTGCCCCTAATGTTGATCCTTGTGGGACCCCATATTCATTATCAATTTTATCCAATTTAACGCCGTTAACTTTTGTTATTTGTTTTCTGTTTGTTAGATACGATTTAAACCACATTAATCTATTTTCTCTAATACCATACTGTAAGGAAACATAAATTCGCTGAATTTATGCCTTACAGCTCCCTATAAAACACCGCTGCACAAAGGGCCCCGAAAAACATGAACCCGCCCTGCAACCCTAAAACCGCACCTGGACAAGAACCCGCGAACCGCCCCTGTCCATAAAACACGCAGCTGGGCGACCCGCAAACAAACAATAACAACACATACAGCAAGCCAGTGGCCTGATCAATTGGCACAACAACAAAACAATATAACGAAGTCACAGGCAAAACACACAAACAACATGCATTCTATGCAGCCACACGTGGCAATAACAAAACACATAGGGGTCATTAAACAGCGACTATGACAACAATAACATGCAAGGCAAGAGGTTGCCGCTATTTCTAGGCGAGAAAAATTCAAGGTCGACATCAGATGGAAATTGTCGACACAAACAAGGTCCCGTTACCCTTTTTGGGGATAAAAGGAGTCTGCGAACCAACAGTGGGTCTCTTTTTTGAAGTCAACACGCGAACAACGCACATCGGTGAGTCAAGTGAACAAGTAACAGAGTGAACAAGTGACCCAGTGAACAAGTGACAAAGTGAACAAGTGTACAAGTGACTAAGCACGAGTGATTAAAGGCAGTAGTGAACAGTGTTTCTTGTCGGCCCGAGTGGTTTCATATCGGACGGCCGGTCATAAAACATACCAGTGGCATCACGAAAGTTGTTTTTTCTGTCGACCCGAGTGGTTTAATACCGGACGGTCTGCTCTAAAAGCATCCAAGTCGATCGCCCACTAGGTTCAGACCATATTTTGTACAAGGACAACGTCCAAGCTTACACCTGGCCCGAGTGGTTCTATACCGGACGGCCCACCGTAAATACTCAGAGGACAGACAAACGAACGAAATTCAGGATCCGTGACTTCGAGGGAAATCAGGAGCAACGGCGATTATTTAGCAACTGAATAAAAAAATATGAATAGTTGTTTTTTTTTCTTCTGTGAAAAACAAACATTTGAAATAAAGACTTTAATAGTGAAGTAAATGAACCCTTGCGTTTATAATTTAAAAAGACTACGGAAATAAATTTTTTGTACGAACCCCGGCTATCCGGCGAGCTAACCCCGGCTAGAAAGTTCGTTACAAATGGCGCCCGAGCAAGGACTCAAACAGTGAAAAAAAAATAAAAAGACTCAAACAGTGAGAAAAATATAGTGGAAAAAAGGGACTCAAACAGTGGAAAAAAAAAAAAAAATAAAAAAAAGACTCAAACAGTGAAAAAAAAAACTCGTAAACAAAGTGAAAAAAAAAACGCAGAGAAATTATATATAATAAAAAAAAAAAAAACCTTCAGAAGCAGAAAAAAAAAATCATAATGGTGAAGACCGGGTGGCTGTACTCCCTATCAAAAGAACAATTGCAGTCGTATATGCAAGAGTTCGACCTAAATGGAGATGGGGTCATGGAGGAACTAAGGAGACGGTTCTCCAAATGGATTGCTGGCACGGAATTCAGCCCGTCACAGAAGCAAAGACTGGAAGAGCTCGAGGCACGGTACAGTTGCAGTCTGTCTCCGATTCCAGAGACAGCGTTACCATTTTCAAAGGGTCAGAGGGCACCGACAGGCACAACGCCAAAATTTCAACTACCTGAAGAGCGACGATTTCGAAATCCCATACCAGAAGAGGGTGCCGAAAGTGAGGAAATGAGGACACAATCTTATCACGCCGTGATTGATCAGGTACGGAAGTGGTCCGTAAAATATGATGGCGGTAAAGATCCAAACGCGTTTATCGAGAGGATAGAGGAGTTGGCCACAGCATATGGAATCAATAAAGATCTGCTCCCAAGGTCAATGCCCGAACTTTTGAAAGATAAGGCGTTAGCATGGTGGCGAAATAATAACAAGCAGTGGACTACGTGGGTGCTATTCAAGAGGGATCTACTTAAATTTTTTTTGCATACACGACATTTTCAGCGTCTGGAGGATGAAATTCGAAATCGACAACAGAGACCTAGGGAACCTTTTAAGGACTATGTCCTCACTCTTCAGAGTCTTATGCGCCAGGCTTGTTTCACAGAGGAACAACAATTACAACAGATTTACAAAAATCTTCAACCAGATTACCTGCTTTACATACGCCGAAAGGATTTCAACAACCTGGACGAACTGATGGCCATGGCAGACGATTTTGAGGTAATTCAAGCGGACCAAGGGAAAGGGCAACTTCGAACGGGCCTGCCTTGTATGCGTCACGAGCAGCTCCGCATGATCCCAACAGTTCCAGAGAACACCCGGATAAATCCTAAGACAGCTTGTCGTTGGTGTGGTCAGGAGGGCCATTTCAAGAGAGAATGCCTAAATACAAGAGTGTTGTTTTGCTGGGAGTGTGGCCGATGGAACACACTTACGGTGGAGTGCTGTTGGCGGCAAGCGGGAAAACGGCCAAGGATCCACTCAACGACGGGCTGTGGAGGGATCCAAGCGTCAAGACAAACCCCGGTTGCACTAACTAAGCTAGGAGTCGACGAAAACCGAATCTTTGCTACAATCACACTAGACGAAGAAGCAGCAATTGCAACCATCGACACGGGTGCAACGAGAAGTTTTGTAAGTGAGGTCTTTGCAGAAAAGCTTATGAAACGAGGGAAACGGGTATTGGTAAAGGTCTCAGTGAGGATGGCAGATGGTACCATGCGTGAAGTCAGTCAAGGGATACAAGTAGAGGTCAGGCTGGGGATGGCTCGCTGTCATATGACACTATTGATCCTTCCAGGCGTAATAGACAACGTGATCTTAGGCATGGATTTCCTTCAGACAACTTCCGCGGAGATTAGTTGTGGAGGTGAAACCATCAGGTTGCATAGAGAGGAGGAACCAACGAAAAAACATAACGTTCGCGTGTGTGCAGTGGCCCGTGGGACAATTTCAGACAGCGTGAACAAAGCGAAGGAGACGGAACGTGCAAATCAACGGGAAAAGCTAAATAAACGGACCGGCCAGTGCACTACACGAACAGCTAGAGACGGTCCAACGGACGAGGAAAACAGAAGGCGTGGGGATACAATCCCGGAAAAGAAACTGGTGAAAAACTTGCTACAGAAGGAACTGCAGGATTTCGAAACGCTACGTGCAATTATCACTGATCAGCAAGGTTGTAAGTGGTATGATTCAAGGATTTCGACGGTAAAGCGAGAACCGGAGAAGTTACCCGATTACAGCTTCGTTCAGGGCAGCTATACCGCCATATTCCAGGATGCACAAATGACGAGGATTGCGAATCATGGAAGCTTTGCGTCCCTTCTCAACTTCGGTCTCGAGTACTTTCCGAAAATCATAATAATCCATGTGCGGGGCATATGGGAATCAGGAAGACAACAGCTCGAATAGCAAATCTCTACTACTGGCCTGGTATGGCTCGCGATATACGACGGCACATAAAACTTTGCGAATCGTGCCAAAAATACAAACCGAACCAGAGCAAACCTGCCGGACAGATGTTGACACAGATTGCAGACGAACCATGGTCCATCCTTTGTGCGGATTTTGTAGGCCCACTTCCTCGTTCCACGCATGGAAATACGATGCTGCTGGTGATGTTCGATAAATTCTCAAAATGGACGGAGATAGTTCCACTACGACGAGCTACGGGGGGCGCATTAAGCAAAGTATTGCGGGAGCGGATCATATCAAGATATGGGGTCCCAAGAGTTTTGATGACTGACAATGGGTCACAATTTTGCAGCAAGGTTTTCCAACGCTTTCTCAAGGACATGGGGATCAGGCAACAGTTCACGGCACCCCACACGCCGCAGGAAAATCGCACCGAAAGAGCAAATAGGAACGTGAAGAGGATGATAGCACGGCTGACTGGAAGAGATCAGCGCAAATGGGATGATCTGCTACCTGAGATTTCTCTAGCGCTAAATACAAGTGTTTCGGACACCACCGGTTATACACCTGCATTCTTGACGCAAGGAAGAGAACCGAGACTGCCAAAGGCTCTCTTTGATGAACAGGCGCTGAGTACAGGAACGTGTCCCCAAAATCCCGTTGGTAGAGCAGATCGACTGAAGGAAGTGTTTCAAATGGTTCGGCGGAACCTCGAAAAGGCAGCACAGGATCAAGCAAGATACTACAACCTCAGGAGAAGGGCATGGCGACCAGAGGTGGGACAGCTGGTACTCCTAAAGCAACACCAATTGTCGAAAGCAGTCGACAATTTCGCAGCCAAACTCGCACCTCGGTACGAGGGACCTTACCGAGTCGTGGGGTTCACATCTCCAGTCATCGTACAGGTCCGGGGCGACAAAGACAGTAGTGTACGGACAGCACACGTGAGCGAATTGAAAGAATTTCACACCGAAGAACCAAACGAGCACGAAAGCCAGTTACGACATCAAATACACCGAAAGCAACTACCGAGTCACGATAACGGAAAGTAGCATCGTACTCAGCCTTCTACCTGGAAGTAAGGGGGGGGTGTAAGGAAACATAAATTCGCTGAATTTATGCCTTACAGCTCCCTATAAAACACCGCTGCACAAAGGGCCCCGAAAAACATGAACCCGCCCTGCAACCCTAAAACCGCACCTGGACAAGAACCCGCGAACCGCCCCTGTCCATAAAACACGCAGCTGGGCGACCCGCAAACAAACAATAACAACACATACAGCAAGCCAGTGGCCTGATCAATTGGCACAACAACAAAACAATATAACGAAGTCACAGGCAAAACACACAAACAACATGCATTCTATGCAGCCACACGTGGCAATAACAAAACACATAGGGGTCATTAAACAGTGACTATGACAACAATAACATGCAAGGCAAGAGGTTGCCGCTATTTCTAGGCGAGAAAAATTCAAGGTCGACATCAGATGGAAATTGTCGACACAAACAAGGTCCCGTTACCCTTTTTGGGGATAAAAGGAGTCTGCGAACCAACAGTGGGTCTCTTTTTTGAAGTCAACACGCGAACAACGCACATCGGTGAGTCAAGTGAACAAGTAACAGAGTGAACAAGTGACCCAGTGAACAAGTGACAAAGTGAACAAGTGTACAAGTGACTAAGCACGAGTGATTAAAGGCAGTAGTGAACAGTGTTTCTTGTCGGCCCGAGTGGTTTCATATCGGACGGCCGGTCATAAAACATACCAGTGGCATCACGAAAGTTGTTTTTTCTGTCGACCCGAGTGGTTTCATACCGGACGGTCTGCTCTAAAAGCATCCAAGTCGATCGCCTACTAGGTTCAGACCATATTTTGTACAAGGACAACGACCAAGCTTACACCTGGCCCGAGTGGTTCTATACCGGACGGCCCACCGTAAATACTCAGAGGACAGACAAACGAACGAAATTCAGGATCCGTGACTTCGAGGGAAATCAGGAGCAACGGCGATTATTTAGCAACTGAATAAAAAAATATGAATAGTTGTTTTTTTTTCTTCTGTGAAAAACAAACATTTGAAATAAAGACTTTAATAGTGAAGTAAATGAACCCTTGCGTTTATAATTTAAAAAGACTACGGAAATAAATTTTTTGTACGAACCCCGGCTATCCGGCGAGCTAACCCCGGCTAGAAAGTTCGTTACAATACATATAAAGTTTTTGAATCAACAACTCTCTATCAACTGTCTCGAATGCTCTTTTAAGTTCCAAGAAAATTGCCATTATCTTAGTTTTCCTATCTCGAAATTTCCATCTATTTATTACATAATTAACTGTTGTTTCACATGAGTATTTTTTTCTGAAACCCGATTGATATTTTGAAAATATATTATTTTCTTCCATATAATTTTCCAACTGTTCTTTAGCAATCTTTTCTATAATTTTTTCGCATGTTTTCAAAGTGTTTATTGGGCGGAACTCCTCACATCTATTTGTTTTAGCTATTTTCTCTATCGGTGTTACCATTGAATACTTTCAATTTTCAGGGAATACACCAGTTTCGAAAGATTTATTCACAATGTTAAGTATATCTTACCGATAGTGTTCCAGTTATCTAATATTATTTTGATTGATACTTTGTTGAAGTCCGGTTTGTCTTTTAAACACTTACATATTTTTTTTTTAGTTCTAATAAAGATATTGCACGAAATTCAAATCTTGTTGTTATCACAGGTATTTTGTTTGTATAGGGTGTTTTTTTTTAGAGGTATAGAACTTCGAATTGAAATAAAACACAAGAAAATCGTTTTAATGTCCATCAATTTGGCTTTATTGGAAGGATAATTTTATGCCATTAATGTTTAAATATGATTTCGGGCATGTGGCCACCGCGGCTGGCTCGAATGAAGCCAATTTTACAGGTCCAATTTTCAACCACTTTTTCGAGCATATGGGGCCGTATGTCGGCAATAACGCCACGAATGTTGGCCTCCAAGTCCCCTAACGTTTCTGGTTTGTTGGCGTAGACGAGCGACTTCACATATCCCCAAAGAAAATAATCCAATGGTGTCAAATCACACGATCTTGGTGGCCAATTGACAGGTCCATTCCGCGAAATTATGCGCTCATCGAATGTTTCCTTCAATAAATCGATTGTGACGTGCGCTGTGTGGCATGTAGCGCCGTCTTGTTGGAACCACAACTCATCCACATTCATGCCATCCAATTCGGGAACAAAATAGTCGGTTATCATGGCTCTATACCGGTCTCCATTAACGGTAACTGACTCTCCAGCATTATTTCGGAAGAAGTATGGCCCAATGACTCCACCAGCCCATAGAGCACACCAAACAGTCAGTTTTTGTGGATGTAATGGCGTCTCAAGGATCTCATGTGGATTCTCTTCATTCCAAATGCGGCAATTTTGCTTGTTGACGTAGCCATTCAACCAAAAATGAGCCTCATCACTGAACAAAATTTTGCGATGTAAACTTCGCGAACTGAACCATTATTTTCGAAATAAATTTGCACGATTTGCAAGCGTTGTTCTTTTGTCAACCTGTTCATGATGAAATGGCAAACCAAACTGAACATAAATGACATTAGAGTTGCCAGATTGGACCACAAAATGCCAGTTTTATCTCTATTCGAAAAACAAACCCCTAAAAAAAACACCCGTTATAATGAACGTTTTCTATTGTATCTCTTATTACTTTAATACTATCGGCAAAATATTTATTAAATTGGGTGGCGATTTGATAGTTATTCGTATATTCCTTATCATTAAATATTACATTTTTTATCACATTTGCGTTCTTTTTTAATACTAAGTCTTTTATTTCTCTCCACATTTGTTTTTGGTCTTTGGCATTATTGATTTTGTTATTAACATATTTATTTTGTTCGATTTCAATTTTATTTTTGTATATATTTCTTACTACTTTATAATCATTCCATGCATTTTCCGTGTTTTCAGATTTAGCAATTTGGTATTTATTAATTTTTTCACTTTTAAGTATTTTTAAGTTTTCGTTGAACCATTTGTTTATATCATGTCTTGAATTGATTGTTTTTTTGCGCGTAAATTTCTTAATTGACTTAATAGACTATTTAAATACACGGGACATTCTTTATTCGACGAGACATGGTTTTCGTCAAGTCCCATATTTAGCTTATTATTTGTTCTTATACAGTTTACACATTTATTAATTATATTTTTTTTGCATTCCTTTGATTTGTGGCTTCCGTGGCACCTATAACATGTTTCTTCATTTTTACATTCGCCCGCCTTATGATTATATCCTTGGCATTTAAAGCATTGAATTATATCTGTCACAGCAAATATTCTACATTTTTCCCACCCAATATTTAATTTTTGTGCTGCTTTAATCTTTTTGTTTGTTTCTTTATCTACTTTAATTTTAACATTATAAATCACTTTATTATATCTTTTAAATTCATAAGATTTTACTATTTTCATTTCATGCTCTTGCAATTGTTGGTTTTGTCTCTTAATTTTGTCTATTAATTCTTTTTCTGTATATTTAAATGACATATCTGTTATTATTACTGACATATCATTTTCATTTGGCGCTTTTATCTCGTATGTATCACTCATTTTATTTTCAATAGCATTTTTAATTTTTTCCCTTTCCTCATCATTTTCACTTTGTATTACAATTGTTCCATTGCTTCTGTTTTCAATGTTTGTTATATTAAGGTTAACAGGGTCTACCTTGTTGTTTAAGTCCTCTTTTGTTTTTCTTATTTCTTGTTTCTCTTTAGGTTTTATTATTAATGGCACTTGTTTTTTAAAATCTGGCAACTCTGTGTTTTTTTAACAGTATCAGCAAATGATAATTTGTTTTGCTTGTTGAATATACCTTGGTTTTGCTTATCAGTTGTTTCTTTTATCACTTTCTTTATTTCATTGCATATCTTTACGTTGCTTTCTTCAATTGTGTTATAAATGTCTTTGTTTTTATTTTTAAAATCATTAACGATGCCGCATAAGTTCTTAGTTTCATTTACATTTTTTTCACATATTTTTTGTGCCGTGTCTATTTTTTTTAAACTTTCTTCATATCTTTTTTCAATTGCTTCTAAAAGTTGTTTAATTTCATTTTCATTTTGTTTTAATGACACATTAAATTCGTCCTTATATTCAGCTAAGTTGTTTTTGTTTTTGTTGACACCATCTTGAATCTATTTTAACGCAAAGTCTACATTGTGGATATATTGAATGCAATCATCACACATGAACCTCACAAAGGGATTTGCTTCCAAAACTTTCGATGAATATTGGTCAAGACCTGAACACTTATCCACGCAATGATAAACTTTGCCACATATTCCTACACATATTATGCCTGTTTCGCCTCTGATAGTTCTCCTGGATTTATGGCACTCAGCCATTGCAGTTAGTTAAATGGCTTCGTTTTTGTGCACCAAAATTATGTTTTTTTATTAAGGCCCCTATTAGGTACGACAACTCAACTTAAGTTGAGTGTGTAATTTGTAAATTTGTATTGTCTATTACACATTTGAGGTACATATGTGTCTATCGACTGACAAGTATGTATCTCAGAGATGTGTATGTATTTTTTGTGGTATTAGGTTTAACAATGCAACTATGTCTCGAGTGTAAAAACTGTCAAAAACTTACATCTGCTTTGAGCTAGTTGTATAGCGTCTTTAGAGGTGCCCAAGCCCTATGCACTTGGTGCACATTTGTTTTTGTAAAAGCACTTAGGCATAGGCTGTGTATTCTAATATACACACACAGTACTCCGCACTAAGCAATACAAAATACACAAACAAATTTGTCTTTTTTGTTTTTGATCTTTTTTCGTTGCTTATACCGAAGTGCAAGCAACAACACTTTCGTATGCTTTGTTGGTACATTTTGGTGACAGTGATCTTCTACGTAGATTTTGTTGTTGTCTAATATAGTATGCTTTCGTTTACGAAAGGTTGCAGGATTTTATATGTATTAGTGTTTGCACTTCCATAAGAAAGTTTTGGGCACTCCTGCTCTATACTATTATTTCCTTGCTTTATTACTTGTGAACAAAATACATATACACAAAAATTGAAATTAATGCGAACAGCTGATTCATTTCAAAGAAAGTGTCAAAATTTCGGTGTAATCATGCTCCAATAGAAACAGCAATTTTACACCACAGCTCAACTGAAAATGTATGTTATGCGTAATATGGCAAAAAAGTTCAGTTGAGGTGTCTTAACTCACGTCAACTTAAGTTGAGTTGTCGTACCTAATAGGGGCCTAAATCTTTTGTTTCAATATACTGAAACTTGATTTATCTATACGTAAATATAATTTTTGCAATTTTTTTTAAACGATAAATATTTTATTTTTTACTAATCAACAGAGCTTGTTTTAGTTTAGCCGATTCACTTCCACTTTATGATGATCAGCGCAACGTTTATATTCTTCATTTCGTTCCTTATCTAGCTTTATTTTTTCCCGATATTTTCGTGCTCTTTCAGCAGGCGTTAATTTTGCTATTTTACTCTTAAATATACAAAAACGAAATACAAAATGATTACTTCAGCCGGTGGTGTGACATATCTTTAAAATGACGTTCAATACATATGCCACTTATTAGTTTTTTTTCTTAGGAATTTTTTTTGCAAATATGTTGTTGTTTTTCGGCCTTTTTGTTGTATGTTGCTATTTTGATTATGGGCTTTGGCCGTAAATAACAAGACAAACAATATTGTCTTTTTTGTGTTTTTATTGCATAATATTTCGGCTCATTTTGTGGGCCTTCATCAGGACATAAAAACAAGAATTTTTACAAGTTATTGAAAAGAAACTTCACTAACATATTTCGATTTTTTAACTATTTTAAAAAAACTTAAAAGCTTATTTGGTAAGCCGCGTCGAAAACAGATGTTTGTCTCCTTCATCGTCCACTGTGTTTTTGCCAATATTATTTGTCTTTTTATTTTGCAAATATACTAAAACAAGGAAATTAATCAAAACCTTTGAAACAATGATTTTAAACTTGGATTTTTTTTACTTACTTAAAGTGTAACTGGTGACATATGTTTTTGTATTGAACGACTACGAGAGAGCAACTAAATATTCTTCAAAACCCCAAAACCCCCTATTGGTTGCGCTTCTGAATGCTGCTGATTTCCTTATTTATTCTGCAATATAGGGCATCAATCAGTACAGTTCGTCTAGATAGTTTCAACATCTGGAAGTCAAAAGCCTTAGATGCTAGTAGTGCTTTATTCTGTCTTTAAATTGTAATTAATAATTGTCTTAACCCTATTCATGCCACGCTTTCTGAATAACGTAAACTGTCACGGTGTGACTTAGAGACACTAATACAAAAAAGACAATTATTTTATTGAAAAAAAGAAAGTATAAGGGGACTTAAGGTTACAAATTTTTAAAAAAAATAAATTTTCGGGAATTATACAAAAAATTTTTTTTTCAGAATTTTTGAAGAGGTTTTTGACGTTATTTGATTTTTGTTAAAAAAAATGCCAAAAAATTGACGGTGTGCAGGATATCACTAGTCTGGAACATCTGAGGAAAAAATAAAAAAACTAAATTAATCCTTGTTTAAGTGGCCACCGCCTGAACTAGGATAATTTTTATCCACCGAAAAAACAAAATGGCGGCCATTTGAAAAAAAAATTGATATTCGAGGTTACAAAATCTGTCGCCATTTTGTTTTTTTTCGGCGAATAAAAATCATTCTTGTTAAGGCGGTGGCCACTTAAACAAGGATTTATATGGTTTTTTTATTTTTTCCTCAGATGTTCCAGACTGGTGATATCCTGCACACAGTCAATTTTTTGGCATTTTTAAAAAAAAAAATCAAATAACGTCAAAAACCGCTTTAAAAATTCTGAAAAAATTTGATTGTATTCTTTAAATGTTAATAAATATATGTGCAAAATTTGAAAACGATATCTTTTTTTCTTCTATGAAAAAAAATTCTCGAAAAAAAATTTTTTTTTTCAATTTGTAACCTATATGTCCCCTTAATACAAAATATCGTTCTTGGAGAATTCATTTCTTTTATTAAAAAGAAAAATTAAAATATTTATAAATAATGTGGAAAGTGTTATTAAACTATTTATTTGAACATTTAAGGCAAACTACACTTTCCTGTGAATGCTCGTTACACATGGGTTTCTGACTATTACCACGGAATTGCTTAGAAAATGTCCTTTTTTATAAGAGGAACAGTTACGTTGACGCCTCTTCTTTGATTATACTGTCGATGCATTCGAAACTGAGTTTCATGATGAGTTTTCCATTATGACGTCTTTTGCAGATACCAGTGTCTAAGAGTCACTACGTGACAGTTCATGTTATTTTTTAATATTTTGTGTAATAAGTTAATATTATCAAAACATAAAAAAAAATGAATTATATATTACAGAAACAGAATGACCAATAATAAAATACATTTAACTTATTTTGCTTTAAAACAAGTTTTAAATCATTTATATTGGTTTCAAATTGAATAGTGACCCAAAGACACAGCCTGACATGAATAGGGTTAAAAAAAAACACAAGTACATCGTGCGTCACACGAGAGAAGCTAAGCTTTTTCGCAGTTTCATAGATTTGATAATTTAATGGTTTTTTTTTTATATGTAATATCGTACCGATCGGTTTGCAGTATGTGGGAGTGATGTCATGAAATGCGACGGAAATGCGTAAAAGGAAGTCGGGGAAGCAAGCGTCATTTAATTTATTACACAATTAATTGCAGAGCTTCCAACATTGTTCACATAGTGCCTTTTAGGCTCGAATAGCTGCTACACAAACCACAAACATGTGTTTTAAACACAAACCACATTGATATCTGTTTTAAATTACAGTAAACTGAACGAAGCAACAATTTCCCTTCAATTTTATTAAACTATAGCGCATGCTACTATTTAGTTTAGACACAAACCTGTGGAGCCTTCACCCAAGATAACAAGAACATACAGCTATTTTTGGCATACTCGGTTAATATTTTACATATCGTCGTTCGCAAATTATTGTGTTCTATATGACAAAAATGTTTTTTTGGTAAATCAAGTTTAAAGTTTAGTAAAAAACTGAACCGAAAAATCTGCCGCGATTTTCTTACCAATGAAAGTTCAAGAGATTGTGGTTTTTTCTGTCAAAAAAAATTTTCATCTTTGGAAGCGTTTTTTAGAGTAATACTATGTTCAGACTGGGAGCTAAATGCGCATTTAAAGCTTAATTCGCATTTATTTCCTAAATGCTTCTCTAAATGCGAATTAGTCCATATAAAATTCTGTCAAGTAAATTCACATAAATACTACTTCAAATGAGCATTTAGCAGTTTGCGACCCTGTTTCGAAGTTCGAATACATTTTACTCGTTTGTTTTGACAGGATTCGTTATTAAATTCAAGCAGCTGTTCGCCATTGGAGTGATAAATTTTAACAATTTTTATGAATTAAGTTTTCTTCATTTTATTAATAAAATCACAAAAAAAGATCAGAAGATTTTATTGACTAGAACCGATTGCAAGGGAGTGGCCTGGAAGCAACAAATTATAGATGTGCTGAATAATCTGCTGAAAGATCTGCGAGAAGAATGGAAAGCAAACTCAAGATTTTTCTTCGGTAAATATCATGTCATGCAAATAGATTTGGGACGCAACAAAGCTGAAGAAGCTGAAGAAGCTGAAACAGATTTGCACAAGCTTTCCAACAGACTTGCGGGACAGGTTGTTCTGCCACTGATACGCCAAAGCAAGAGCTATGCAACTGGGCCAAAGATTTCTGGGCGGTAGAATCTGCGCGCAGTGGTTTTTTAGCCACAGAAACAGTGGTATTGAAAGAAGGTACACTCAAAGATTTTGCACACTCACTGGAGCCATATTTGCTTTCACTGGGTATGCCTACTAAATTGCAAAGGTAATTATAACGTTCTATAGTGACTACACCGTGTGCGAAGAAAGAAAATTATTGACACCAGCGCAGGCTCGCATCGATTAGGTTAATTATAAGTTTTATTTAATTTGTCAATGATACATTTGTTTCATTATTTATATTAATAAAGTTGTTTACTAATATTAAAAAAAAAATAATAAATGTTTAAAATTTTCCCAAAACTTTCTAGTTCGTTCCTGCAATCATAGTTTTGTTAACATGGAGCATTTTCACAACATAAAAATAATTTTAATCAATATGTCAATTTAAATGCGAATTAAGGGCTTCTACGTAGTTTGAACACTTGACATTTGTAAGCATTTTCGAACTTCTAAATGCGCATTTAAAACTCAGTCTGAACATAGTATAAGATGCGTTTAAAAAATATAATTTGTTCTATATGCACTTATTTACGAAACTATTTTTGTTTTATAGCATATAGAACAAAATGTAATATGTATTGGAGAAATGAAAAGCAATGTGATTTCACTCAATAAAAACTTTATTTTATATATTATAATATTAACCTGATTTTAAACTTAATCTTATACATATGTTCTTATGAGTCCATTTAAATCAATACCTGTTAATTTCTTAAAAGGTAAGTTTCGACTACAAAATCAAGTAAAAAATTAACCAAATTCATTTGACTTCGATTCCACGAAGTTCATGCTTGATTTACGGAGATTTTTTTATTGAAGCAAGTTTGTTAAAAAGACGAAGACAAAAAATTGTACCTATATTTAAACTTGTATTAAACAAATTATTAAGGATATTCATGGGTTGATGCGAAACACAGTTGCGACGATGCGAAAATGCATGATTGCGAATTTTTTCTTCATTCCAACAACAAACACATTAGAAGTAATTTTGCAACTCTTCTTGAATTACGCACTGCTCAAACCTATTGCGAAAGCGCACAAACAATGATGCGAAACAGCTGATTCATGTTATGGGTGTTTTCAAGCATAGTTGCCATCTGGGTAAAACTTTAAAAAGGCTAAGTTTTTACGTTGATTCAAATAAGTAAAGTTACAATATTGATGTTCACGCGTTAGTGCGAAAAATATGTTGCATTTTCGCATTCTTGCAATTCGCATCAACCCGTGAATACCCCTATTGTAGTATGCCACTGCATCAAGTGATAAAAAGTTGTATAAACTTTTCACATCATTTACTTTCTCCAATGATATCTTCTTATCTATTGCTTACCCATTCTTATTCTTAGTATTAAGCTTTTTTTAAACGTTGTTGTAAAATTTAACTTCTAACCTTATGTTATTTATGATGGGTATTTTCTTTTCTTTTTTGTTTCATTTTATTTACCAACTGCAATCTAAAGTGGGATTTTTTTCTTTTTTGTTTCATTTCAATTGCCAAGTGCAATGTGAAGCTAACAAAAAAACCAGAAAAAAAAAACAAAAAAAAAAGCAAAATACAAAGACCTCCAAATAATAACTTTAATAACTTTATTTAGACTTGCATATAGAACACAATAAAAAAATATTTTTTTAACTTAGTATTTTTGCTTCGTTTTTGTTCTATATGCACGATTTTTTGCATATAGAACACAATAGGTTACGAAGCCTGTCACAACAGTGTTGTATAGTACAAAGTCGATGTCTCATATTTCGAAATCTATAAAAGATAAAAGCAAACTGATGACACAGATCGATAGATCTCAAAAAATTTGCCTATATACCAGTCTTATCTCAATTTTTTCAATTTTGTGATATAGAACACAATAATTTACGAACGACGATATATAATCGATAATCTTTAACAAAAAATTGCATTACTCCTAGTACGATTTTCATTCAAAAGAATTATTCTTCGTTTCGAAAAATTATTTTAAAAATACCTGAATCGTTTTTTTCAGGATATAGTTAAAGTTGCTTCTTTGGTTTTAAAAAAAAAAACATTTTAAAAATTACCTCAATGCGAAGTATACATCTATAAAGTAGTAAAAATCAAATGCTTTTAAAACTTTTTAGATGATTTTAATCACTTTAAATGGTTTTTAACCAGGGTTATTACCAAGGTAGACAATGGCAAACCTCAGAGAGTAAAAACTGCCATGAAAAGCTTCTTGAGAACATAAGCCGTTCGGAGTCGGCATAAAGCTTGTAGGTCTAGATCTCGATCATTTGTGTTCAAACATTTCGCAAAAAGCACAACACAATTGATCATAAGAAGCTCGGCCAAAGTCCTTTCAAGGGCTGAAACGGCCATTTTGTTTTTTGTTTCATTACCAAGGTGAAGTGTCAGATGTTACATATCATATGCGACTACTGTAAGGCTCGCTCGATTTTTTTTTTTTGGTTTTTTTTTGTGAGGGGGGAAATATACCCAGAACTTTTCTTAAAGCTTTAAGTCTCAAGAATATGTGTTGAAAATTTCAAGTCGATATCTCAAAAAATAACAAAGTTATAGCCTAGTCAGTGAACCGCCTTCTAGAGCGCACAGTGCTCTTATGTGGCCCTTATTTTCAAACGCGTTTTTTTCGAAACCATGTTTTCAAAGTCGGTGACCAAGATTTCTCGAAGCTCAGTGAACCGATCGTTTTGTTTTTTTTGCAGGCTTATTTTATTCATAATAATCTCGTACTTGGCATAGGATTTTTTTTTCGTAGCTTCGTTCATTTTTTATAGGCAAAATAATGATGAATTTTTGGTCGAAAATCGTTAATTTACGTTCGGAAGTCCGCCATTTTGTGAAAAATCAATATTTTCAAAATCGGCTATGACAAGTACGGGTCTTAAGTATCTTGTTTAATAATGCATTTCACTTTTTTGTTTCAGTTTAGGACGAGAATTTAGGACGAGCAATCTTGGTCACCGCATTTTCAGAGCGCTCTACAAAAAATGCTGTATCTACTTTAATACTAATTTTCTTTTTAATAAACAAAAACTAAGCATGCTCTTGAATGTGTATATTTTAAGGTATAAAAACCCTCTTTTAAAAATATCCCTTAAAAAAAATAAAAAAAAAAATAAATAACTGGCCATTTCAGCCCTTGAAAGGACTTTGACCTAGCTTCTTATGATCAATTGTGTTGTGCGTGTTATTTAGTTTGTACACAATTGACCTAGAACCGGACCTACATGCTTAACGCCGACTCCGAACGGCGATAAACGGAATGTTCTCGTTCTCAAGAGGCTTTACATGGCGGCCGTACAGAAGAGAGGTGGCGGCCGTACAGAAAAATTATTTTAATTCAAATAATTTTCTGTCGCTGCTGGGGTTCGAACCTGGGTCTCCAAAGTTCGTTGACATAGCGGCCACGCACTTTAACCAACTACGCCCCGGACGCCACATATCCCTTAGGTTTCCTTAAAAAAAAGTACAAACATGACCTTTTTTCGCCTCTGGGTATATTTCCCCCTTAATAAAGTTAAAGTTAATTATTTAATTAAAATTTTTAAAATAGCATCAGCAGTGACTGAAAGTGACGTTGGCAAGTGCATAATGAAAATAAAATCTAATGCTGTCGGTGAGGATGGTATTTTGATAAAATTTATTAAACTGATTTTACCTTACGTACTTCAATCGCTAACGCACGTCATTAATCACTGTTTTACAACGTCTTCTTTTCGACAGTCTTGGAAAATAGCAAAAGTACTTCCTGTTGCCAAAAAAGCATCAACTTGTGTTATCAATGACTTCAGGCCTATAAGTATTCTGTCCTCCCTGTCTAAAGTGTGCGAAGCAATAATAGCTCATCAAATCTCAAACCACTTGAGCAGAAGCAACTTGTTGTCGCTTTTACAATCTGGTTTTCGTGCTGGCCATAGTTGCACAACTGCTACAATAAAAATTTTAGATGACATAAGAAAATCGTACGATGAAGTCCTAGTTACTTTACTCTGCATGCTTGATTTTTCTAAAGCGTTTGACAGCGTAAATCACTTCCGCCTCTGTCAAAAAATTAAGTGTTGTTATGGGTTTTGTGACAACGCCGTAAGTCTTTTAAGAAGCTTCCTGCCCAATAGGTTTCAAAGAGTTAGAATAGGGGATAAGTGTTCTCAATTTAAATAAGTAAGCTGTGGAGTGCCCCAAGGATCCATTCTGGGCCCTCTGCTTTTCTCACTATTTATAAACGACATATTTTCAACTTGCAGATATGCTTCTTTTCATGCTTATGCAGATGATGTGCAGATGCATCTTTCACGTAGAACGGGCCTCCTAGAGGATTTAAGTTTTAGAATGAATGAAGATCTCAACAATATACACCAGTGGGCGTATATTGGGCGACCATTAATAATGGTCTGCAGCTAAATGCGCAAAAACCATACGTGCTTCCAATCTCAGCCTCAACAAATTTTCCAGAAAATATTTCACAGGAGACAAAAAACTGAAACTGGTAACAAATGTTGTAAGTCTTAGTTTTCACATCAATTCTACATTGACATGCACCGACCATGTAAATAGCATAATACTTAAAATGTATTGCATTCTAAGAAACCTTAAGATGACTACATATTTTAGACCCATAGAAACCAAACGTAAACTCGTAATACAACTAATTCTACCTGTAATTACCTATTCGGAACATATGTATTGCAAATTAGACTCTAGCTCTGAACATAAGCTACAACTAGCATTTAATCACGCAATTAGGTATGTCTTCGGCATTCGAAAATTTGATCATCTCTCACAGTATAAGAATACTATTGGTTGCAGCATAATAAGTTACATTAAAGTCAGAAACTGTATTTTTCTCCATAAGCTAATTCATTCGAAAACCCCACGGTACCTTTTTGATAAACTTTAAATATTAATTTAAACCGAATTTTAAATTTTTAAACTCTACTAGAATTTTCTTCATTAACGCCATACGATTATGGAATTCTTTACGTAATCACTTACAAGTCCATTCATTGATGGAATTGACAGCTTTAGGCAAGCCATATTAAAATTTTTTACCTAATTACTTTATATTTTCCAACTTTCTTTTACTTATTTTTAAACTTCTGCTTTTTTCTTTTTTTTCTTCTTTATTTTCCCTTTTATCTTTTACATCTGTTTCTAATACGTTGTCTATTGAAAGCTAAATTATACAGTAATAAATATTTTTCATTTTCAAATATTTCGTGGCATCCGTGGCGTAATTGGTTAAAGTGCGTGGCCGCATGTCAAAGAACCTGGAGACCCAGGTTCGAACCCCAGCAGCGACAGAAAATTATTTGAATTAAAATAATTTTTCTATACGGCCGCCACCTCTCTGCAGACAATGGCAAACCTCAGAGAGTAATCAAAATGCCATGTAAAGCTCCTTGAGAACGAGAACATTCCGTTCATCGCCGTTCGGAGTCGGCGTTAAACATGTAGGTCCGGTTCTAGGTCAATTGTGTACAAACTTAATAACACGCACAACACAATTGATCATAAGAAGCTAGGTCAAAGTCCTTTCAAGGGCTGAAATGGCCAGTTATTTATTTTATTTTTTTAAATATTTTTCATGTTATATCTCTTACGATTTTAAATTAAAATTGAAAAGAAATTCAAATTGTAATATTTTATTCTTAAGTATAATGCTTTGTATAGTAAAAGAACTTGTTCTTATTGTACCAATATGATAAAATAAATAAATAAATAAAACTAAAAATAAATAAAACATGAAGTAAATAAAAAACTCGTTATATTCACAACAGTAAATTATATTACATTTCATTATTATGTTTTCTGACATTTAAAAAACGCATTTGTCAACGCACTTGTCAACCCACTTGTGGTCAATTTTTAATTTTTCCTTAAAAAAAAAACAAAAACCATGTACCAACAACCCAAACGTATTCACATAAAAAAAACAATTACTTAACGATACCTATGACATATTGTAGGATATGAAGGATAGCCAATGCACAATCCTTGTAGCGAATGCATCAACATAAATAATTTATTTCTATTCTTATAAAACTTGGAAACATAACATAATTTTCAAATGCAACAGACAAATTTTCTTGATTCATGAATTCGTTTTCTAACATTGTACTTTTTCATTTTTTACTTACTTGATGTCGATTGTATCTTACACAAGCGATTTTTTTTTATCTTTTCAATTCAATTTTATGTATTTAATAAGCCATACTTTTTGACTGTTTTTAATAAAGAAAAATACAAAACAAAATAACTAAATTGGTGACCCCGACTTGAAAACATCACAAAATTTTTTCTAGTAAATTTTCAACAATTGGCAGCCTTAACAAATGTCCACTAACATGGTAACAACTCGGATGACTCCACCTTCAACCAGCAGCATTACCAATTAGCTAATCAGTTGCCATAACCTTCGCCGCGGCGGCAGCGCTCACAGCCGGTGCAACTCGCACAGCAGCCTGCATTGACGTCGGCACTCAATGACACAAGACAATACGCTTGATTCAACGTCTAATTGTCCAGTACCTTTGGATGCAACAAACGGCTTATCACGCTCGAACGTTGGCAATGTTACTTTTTGAAAGAATCTCAGAGTATTTTCTATCTGCATCATTTATATTTGAGAAAGTTGCAGCGGCCTTGGCGAGGGTAAAGCTTCTTCAAAACCGAAAGAAAAAATGACAAAATTCTTAATAAAGAAGGGCAATTTTGGGTCAAGGACTAATTTTTTTAAAAATCTGATGGTATATTCGGGTTCAGCGGTCGATTTTACATTAGGATATGTTATGGTCAAAAGGTTTTGTAGGACTAAAATTTAAATAGGAAACTCGTTTTGAAACATCCATTTAATACTTCTTCAAATCCCAGTTTTTTAGCGGCGCCAATCCAGTTTGCAAATTTTCTGGATTTTTTTTTCGCGTCACGTGCTTATATCACATCCAGGCTTGCCACTTTTAAGGAAGCCCAAAACCGGAGATTAAAAAAAAAGAAAATATTTTTCAATAGGCTTGGCCTTTTATTCAGGACATATTTTTTAAAATAAGGTAAAAAAACTTACAAATAAAATCCCATTGTTTACATAGTTTTGTACTTCACATTTATTTGTATTTTACAAATAGTTTAAAAACATGAAATAAAATAAAAATTATTTAAAAAAAGAACTTATTTTCTAAAATTATATTTTTGATCTTTCAATGCATTTTGCAGAAGTTCTTTTTGGTCTTCATGTTGTATGAATTCAAAAAATTGATTGCACTCCATATCATAATTAATTCTAATACACAATTCAGCTTTTACTACCTCTGTCCTTTTTTTACCCCTGTCGTTTCCCCAAACCGATTCCATAATAGAAAAATCCCGCTCCACAAACGCATTGCTTACTCAATACGTTTTTAAAACAACTTTTCTTAATTCATTGACTTGCGAATTTTTAAAAACAAAAACCCACGCATCTTCTACAGATGTGTGTGTATTTCTTATATTTTGCAAAAAACTCATTGTACCTATTTCGTCATAAAGTTTATCAAAGTCTAAATTTAAGTTAAGTATTTCCCCAATTTTCAAAACGTTATCTAAATCGAGATCCCTTTTTAAAATATTTAAATGTCCAAATAGTTGCATAGGGCTGTTTTCAAAATTATAATATTTTTTTATGTAGCTAAAGGATCTTTCGTATACATTTAATGCCTGTTTTTCAAATTGAATTATTTTTTTTTTTTTTGGTGAATTTTTACCATCGCACCGAAAAACTTATCATCAAGTCTTTTTTCTAATTTTGATTTTAAGTCTAGCATCACGTCACACAGTACATTGAGCCCATACAAAATTGAGGAAAAAATACAAGGAGTCGTTCGATTGTTATGAAATTGTGCATGTTTATGAAATTTTGGTTGCTGATTTCAAATATTGATCCGATTTTACGTATATCAAGTATTTGCGCCAAAAAGTTTTGATAAAAAAAAAAAACGTAATTTTCCTATATTAAATTTAATATTAAGGTTTATATTACTGGTAAAAAAAACAAAAAAAATTAATTTTAAACGATTAAGGCTTTAACTTTTTAATACGGAAAACCATTTGGCAATATCTTGTTCATTTAAAAAAGATAGGCATATAGTTTCCTATGCACTTTTTCGACAAAAATGCTACTATACATGTAAAATAATGTTTTGCAAAACAAAAACAAAAAAAAAATATTCGTATTGGTATTTTTTTCAATCAAGCTAATATGAGTAAATAAAACTAAATAAAACAAATATTTTAAGGGACATATAGGTTACAAATTAAAAAAAAAAATTTTTCGGGAATTTTGTTTTCATATCGTTTTCAAATTTTGAACATATATTTATTAACATTTAAAAAATACAAAAAAAATTTTTCAGAATTTTTGAAGCGGTTTTTGACGTTATTTGATTTTTAAAAAAAATGCCAAGAAATTGATGGTGTGCAGGATATCACCAGTCTGAAACATCTGACGAAAAAATAAAAAAAAAACGAATTAATCCTTGTTTAAGTGGCCACCGCCTGAACTGAGATAATTTTTATCCGCCGAAAAAAAAACAAAATGCCGGCCATTTAAAAAAAAATCGATTTTCGGTGTTACAAAATCGGTCCATTTCATTTGGTGTTAATTTTTCCCTTATGATGTGCTAAAAAGAGTATTTTAAGGAAACATAACCTTTATTTTCATTTTTTTTTTTTTTGTCTAAAATAACATCAGAATTTTATTTTATTTGTTAAGAAACATTTTTTTTTAAAAATTCTTTAAAAATTATAAACATTACATTACATAAAATTATAAATTATAAAATTAATAAAAAACAAACTCCGGTAGAGTGTAAGAAATATGGTAACAAAATAAAGAATAATTTTTGAGAAAACATCAATTTTAGACCATTTTTCAAAAAACGATTACTCAAAGAATCGGAAGAAGTCGGATAAAGTGAAAACAGTTTCTGAAAGAACAAAAACAAAAAAAAAAAAAAAAATAAAAATATAAAAATGAAATTGGAATTATGTGGAACTTTTTCTTTCTTGTCTGCTAAAAATAGAACATTTTTCAAAATGTTTTTTAAATTTTTTGATAAATTTAAGTAATTTTTTAAAAGTTATTTAAATTTTTTTTCATACTATACAAAAACCAAAATTTGTTCATAGTTTTTTTGAAAACTTAAAAAACAAAACACTTTAATTGATTAAAAAATGTGCTCACAACATTTTGTTCTTTATATAGCTTTCGCGCTTTATCGCGCTTTACCGCAAAATAAGTTTTGAAAAATATCAATTTTAGACTATTTTCGAAACGCGATTACTCAAAGAATCGGAAAAAGTCGGATAAAGTGAAAACAGTTTCTGAAAAACTTAAAACAAGAAAAAATTAAAATATAAAAATGAAACTGGAGGTATGTGGAGCTTTTTTTTTCTTGTCTGTTAAAAATGGAACATTTTTCAAAATATTTTTTACATTTTTTTATAAATTTAAGTAATTTTTTTAAATAATTTCCAATTTTTTTTAACAAAATATAAAAACCAAATTCGTTCATAGATTTTTTGAAAATTAAAAAAAAAAACACTCGAATTGTTCAAAAAATGTGCTCACAATATTTTTTCTTTGAATGATGCGCAAAATAGAAATTTCCATTAATTAGAGGAAAATATGATTCTTAGACCATTTTTCAAAATGCGATAACTCCAAGAAACGGTTGAAAACGGTTATCAAATTTTGGAATCTGAAAGATAAATACATGTATAACAATATGTTAGAAAATGGAAAAGATCTTTGTTATGTTTTTTTTTTTTAATTTGCTCTCAAAAAGTGCAAAGTTTGGGAAAATATATAAAAGAATTTTTATTTTTTTGGAAATTTTTCAATTTATTTTCTTAAGCTAAATTGAAAACATATTAAAGGTCATTTATTTATACAATATTTTTCTTGAAATAAAATCAAAATTTATGCAAAATATATGCAAAAGCATATGCAAGAAATATGCTGCATATTTTTGCTTATAGAGTCATTAAAATTTTCTGAAATCATAAAATTTCCAAATTAATTTATATATTTTTAAAGTTTCTTGAAAAATAAAATGTTAAAAATTATTTTATTAACGTTTTATTAAGGCAGGACCCTACTTGGCGCGTTCGGTATTGGAGTGAAAATTTAAAAAATTTTTACAGGAAAACGGTAAAAGATAATGAAAAAAAATTTTTAGGGTGAATAAATACACTAAAAAATTATTTACAAAAAAATTTTTTTACTAATTTTTAATATATGATATACTTACTTAAAATTACCTTGTCCGATTATCTCCAAATTTTAACCGCATACTTTCCACATGTGTAGTTTCCGTGAGAACTAAAATATTGCAAACATTTTTATTTTTTCTATTATTTTTTTGCACAAAAACCAGAAAAAACTCGAGTTTTTGACGAATTTTTTTTCAAATCTTCATAATTATTTTTGTTTTTGACTTAGAAAATTTAGTTCACAGGATAACCATACTCATATTATTTATGAATTATTTTCTTTTTTTTTTTTCTATGTGCTGCCAAACTTAAGTTATTATGGGAACCATCAGCTCTTTCCGATATCGACACGTCAACTTCATCTTAAAGTTTCATACATAAAAAATGTTAAAAATGAATAAAAACATTTTTTGTAAATAAGTTTTTAGTGTATTACCGTTTTCCTCTAAAACTATTTTAAATATTAATTTAATATAATAAGAGCTCTTAAAAGTCCAAGAATTGTCCAAAATGGCCCGGTTCTGGTCGAAAATCCGGTTTTTAGATAAGTATTAAGAGTAATTTTAGATGAAATGTATTTACATTTTTCTAATGCATTTCAAATTTAAAAAAAGAAACAAAAGTACCTACTTCTATGTTAAACTAGCTGAAGAATCTGATTCTGGACTTAGATTTGACGTATAATGAAGTCCGGTGACAATAAACGTTTTTTAAGTCAACATTTTAAAATTTTTTCATAAATTTTTTTATACATGTTTGTCCTTTGCATCGATCTAGGACATTTAAAAAAAAAAATTGTTTTTTCTTAATTGTCTTGCAAAAATGCGTTGTATTCGCTGGCATACGGCGAACTTTTTTTTTTGCATAGGGGGTGGTACGGTCTAATATACATACTACTATAAATTATTAAAACTTTCCAAGTTGTCGTCGGCGAAATTTTGTCGCTTTTTAGAAAAAATAATTTTATATTACTCCAGGTAATCAACCACAGTTTTATTTAAAATTTCGTTTGTTTTGAAAACAGATATAAATCTGGATTTCTTTCCATAACGAGCTTTAATTTAAGGCGAAGGTCGTCAACCAACTTTTCAGAAACTTCATTCATAATTCGTTGGGCTTTCTCAAATATATCGTAAGATTTCTTTAAGCTCGTACCCTTTCCTTCCAAACTGGTAATAACTTAAAAAAATTGTCCGAAATGGGTTTTGATAAAAATTAAACTTCTATATAAAAGTGAATCTTGCAATAACTCTTGTGCGGTTTTTACTAACACTGATTCATTAAAATTTAATGATTGTACATTGTACAACAGGCCTAATCACAAAGGTGGCTCTTATGGCCCTTGTTGTAATAATTGGCCCATTTATTAAAATTAAATAAAACTCACATTTTGCTTGCGCCAAATTTACGACGAAATGTTCTTGCAAAAATTAACTATAACAAACACATATAACTACAACAACAACATACGCATCGAAACGCACAAGCGTGCGGCGCGACCACCAAACATACAGCATTGTTGTTCTGCGTATGTTTTGTTAGTGGAATAGAAATTCAGACGATCTCGAGTTCTGCTACGCATGCTTGTCGCGTATGTATTTTGTTTTTCGGATTTTTTTATCAACACATTCTTTGCACCTGCAAAAAGCAACAAATTAGGTTGCCGTCGTCGTTGTTAATGTATTTTGTTGTTTATTTTAATCAGGCGATTATTTTTCTTAATTAGGCTTTGGCCCTTTTATTCATTTCGCTGATCAGGCCTGTTGTACAATGTATAACCTGAAACACATACATATAATGAATTTATACACATGTGGTATAATACATACTATTTATATGTGTTGGTAATAAAGAGCTGCACAGAACATTCTATAAACAGTACTTGAATGGTATACACTATGTTGGTGTAGTGTTTTTCAGTGTAGCCATGACATCGAACGGAAATGTTTTGTATGAAGCAAAGCCAACAAAACAAGAATTGCATATTTGAAAAGCTCTTCGTTAGTGTCGTTGTATTTTGAAGATTTTAATATGAAATAAAATATCAAACCATAGAATGACACTGAAGTAAAAGTAACGGGAAATCATAGCGAGCACACCGAGTGCACCATCAAACCGCATCGAATGATTTTCAGCAGTCGTTCTCAGTTTTCTAAAGGGCTTGAAAGTAAAGAGAGTCGATAATTTAATTTAAACTTAAATAATTACCCAGCAAACCAAACTTGACGACAATATCGAGATTCCGACTAATTCGTTACTATTTCGAACTGTCGTAAAGAATTCGTTACTATATCGTTACATCAAATTTCGGAATAGTTTCGATTTTGATACGAATTTATATCGAGTTTCTATATGTGCCGGTTTGTAAAATTTATTCTTTATCATATGATATCACTGTGCAAACACATAAAAAATAACAAAGTGGGCTAGGCAAACAACGTTCATTTTTTTAAATAAACGTGTAACAGTGCAACCTAAACAAGAGCGTGTTGCGGTGATTGAGGTAAAATTTGTTTTAATTTCTAATTAATTTTCCGTGGTTGTCCTTCAACAAATGTGAAATGTCGCATTAAGGTTTTAGAAAAAGTGTAAAAAAAAAGAAGCTGCAAGGCGTATGGACTGCTTTTTCTCCCAAATACTAATTTCAACAACAATACCAACAACAACAACAACAGTAAGTGTTTTAATGAGTGACAACGAGGAATTTGTTAATTTTTATTACTTAACCGTTTTGATTATTACATTCCATATAGCATAATCGCTCTTTTAGTGGTTAAATTTGATATATTTTCAACTAAATATTATTTTATTATAACCAAAATTATAATGTACTTTTCAGATGCTTGCGTGCTTTCTACTGAGCATGCAAAAATATATAAAATCGATAAACCATTAAGAAATATTTCAACACTGCCAAAGACCGCTTTAAAAAATTGGAAAAAGGGCAGAATCGAAAGGATAACGAACTGATAACCTCTGAAATATTCAACAAAAATTCGACATTAATTTCAACATTCCTTTCATTCACATTTTATTTTATAACAAAGTCTCATTATATCGTTTGAAATTGTTCAATAACATGAAATTTAAATAAAATAAAATTTTTAATTTTCGTATCTCTAAAATACACCGTTCTTAAGTTATATGCATTCCTTCATTTCGCTTTCGTAAATACATTTCGTTCCGAATTCGTTACTACATTTCGAAAAGATATCTCGTCCCGATTTCATAACTACATTTCGTTACGACTTTCGTTACGACGAAATTTAGTCACAAAATAGTTACGACACCTCGTAACGAATTCGTGTCAACCCCTTCATACGATTTTCTTTACAATTTCGTAACGAAATCGGATTCCGAAATCTGAAAGATACCGAAATATTCGAAACGAATTCGTTACGATTTCGGAAATTTTGGTTTGCTGGGTAGAAAAAGCATAACTCGAAAACGAAGCAAGATAGACCAAAAATAACAGTGATTTTGGGTTATCTAAAGGAAGTCTCGAAATCCAAAAGAACAATAAAGGGATCGGTTAAAATACTAACCTTAAAAAATTAGAAAGAACGCCATATCTTAAAAAAGAAGTAAAATGGGCCAAAAAAAATAACACCGGATTTCAGTTTTCTAAAAGGGGCCTTGAACTCTTGTCATCGCTTTGCCCGAATTATGCTAACAACAACAACAACAAACATCTTCGACCTTCGGCTGATTTTATTTCTGAAGAACTCAACTTCGGTTGACTTAATTTACATATGATCATCGGTGTCCGCAGTATTTCTAAAAATGCAAGGCAGGAGGAAAGGGGGCACTTTCCCTCGCCCATTCCTATAATAGAAGTTGTTGTTGGACCACAAACACATACAGACATGCAGTTGCGGTTAAATGTAGAGGTGGGTAACTCAGTGCTGTGCTATGGCACTGTGCTGACTCTGTGCAGTGTGCCAAGTGTGGTAGCACACTACATTGACTCACATAGTGAGTCACGATGAAGACCAGCACTTTTGCGCTTAAAGTGTCTATCATGTATTGTGTGACACTCAGTAGTGAGCATGTGTGCTAGTACACTACGTTGACACACATAGTTGCACACCCAGTAAAGTTGGTTTTTGTTTCACTTTGGCTCACTTGCTATAATTGACAATATGCAATTTGTTTTATAGCCTATCCGCATTGAGTGCAACAAGAACCGAGCGCCAACTGTCAGTTTTAATTTACATCAGTGTTAACCCCGTACTACACACGCGTGTGAAGCAACCTTCGTCTTTTTACGTAAACACGAAAGAGTAAATGAGACAAATGCGGTTGCTGTGGTCGCAGCTGATTTGCATGTATTTCTTATGGGACGAATATTCGACTGCTTTTGCTTTTCGACTGCGAAGTGCTTTTTTCGACTGTGACACAATTGTGCTAGCACAGTGTGCTGACTCCTAAGGGTGCACATGTGCTAGTGAGTCAGCACACCAAAAATTGTGCTATTACCCACCTCTAGTTAAATGGACTTGCATACATTTTTCATATGCACACTAAGGGAAATAACGCATATTAGCATTATCCACGCCTCAGTATAAATTTTATTTAAATATTTACGTGGATAAATCAAATGTTTTCCTTACAACTCGTTTTTTTCTCGTATTTGAATTCTATTTATACCACACACGTAAACACATATTCCACACAAGCAAGCAGCAACAGCATCGCACACGTACACACATATTCCGACAAGCAACAACAGCATCGCACTGTTCCTGCAGTTTATTTCTTGCATTTGCAGCTATAAAGTTCTCATTTAGTTTTTGTTGCAAGGGTAATATAGCTTGCAAGTTTGGCAAATAATAGAAATGATGTAGGGTGGAGTGACAACTTGATATTTCCTATGAAATATCTTACACCGGTTGTCATTTAACTACACATTTTTGTACATTACTTTTTCGTTCTCTATTTAATACTATTTTTAACAGTTGGTGCAATTTTACGGCACCAACTGTCAAAAATAGTATAAATTAGAGAACGAAAAAAGTGAAGCGAGAATAAATTATACAGGCAATGGCATTTGATGAACGCAATATGAAGAAAATAATACCATACAACCATTAATAACATAATGAATTTAAATATTTTTTTCTTTTTAAATTCAATATTTTTATATAAATTTTCTTCAAATGCGATAGATTATTTTCAAATAGTAAATATTTGAAAGATATTTTAAAAAAATTCGTGCATAATTTTAAGATATTTTTTATTAATTCTGTTTGAATATTTAAATATTTAATTTAATTAAAAAAGTATTCAAATAAATTTTAAATATTTACGTAGTCGATTTATGCAAATGTGTTATTGGTGCAAAAATTACTCGCTTTTTGGATAAATTAAAAAAGTTTTTGGATAAATTTAAAATTTTTTTCCCTTAGTGCAAATATGCAATTTTTTTTTTTGCATATGCACTGATAATGCGCATATGCATTTTTTATGCAATATGCAAATTTTATATTATGTTTTTTATGATAGAATTTGACGGGACACATATCTGTGTCATCGAAATTGTTTTACGGGCATTCAATACAAATATGCAATTTCATATTTTCCGCTGTCTAGTGATGACAACCCAAGCCATATGTTGGCACAGCTGCAGCGCACGGTGTTACGCACGACCAACAGCTCATAAAAGATTTCTGGATTCAGCGTTTACCTGTGGCTGCTTGTGCTGTTATCGCAGGGTTAGCCAAGGGTAATCCAGAAATTACTCTGGAATAGCTCTCATTAATCGCCGACGAAATTATCGATGCTGTGCGAATAAACTCCGTGGATGCCATTTTGCTAATAGTTGGCACCTCCACTTCTATCTGCAGATGCTGTGTCTCGTACTGGAACATCTTCTCTTGATACCCAGTTGGCTCAATATGCGCTGTCAATATTTTAACACAGACACTAAAGACTTAAAACATTAATGATAAGTACGCTCAAATTCTAAAATAATTCCATGTGTTCCACGTGCCTGTCGTTCCTCAGTGATAGAAAAATAACACAATTTAACACACGCTGGAAAGATGACAACATTGCAGCTGGTTAAGCAACGTTTTGTGTGGAAATCGATGGACAGCGATATTGCAAAATTTGTCCACATTTGCTTGTCTTTCCAACGTTCAAAGGGAATTAGCCATAATAACTCACCAAAGAATTTTTTTCTTTTTGTTTTTATTATTTATTTATTTATTCAGTCTACTCAAAAACAATATAACTAACAATGAATATAGAGATACACTAGAACTAACATAAGATTGACTCAAAAAACTGCTTTCAGATGCCCAATTTGATGTGTCAAAATACGCTTAAAGAACAATATAAAAAGTATTGTTGTGGGGCTAAAAAAATATAACATTAAAATATGACACATGTGTACAAAAGATGACTGAACTAGTTTAATAAAAGCAAATATTTAATAAATTTAATAAAATTATAGCGTTCAAAATGAAATAAGGCACGTTTAATAAATACACAATTTAAGAGGATTATAACATATACAAGTACAGAATTTGGAATATCAATAGTTTTGAAACCAAAATTAAACAGTCATAATTTTACTTCTTTAAGAAAAGAGTAACATGACGGATACAGCGAACATTTGCCGGGAGCTTATTGAAAAGCCTGGGAGTAAAAGAAAAGTGACAAGTTATGAGAGGGAATCTGAACAACATGCTGGCTATTAACCCTTAAGCTATATTTAGCGTAATTTATATTAGTCAAGTAGCCAGATTTTAATACTTTATAAAAGTAAAGATGTAGGATTGGTAAAATATTTAAATTTTTAAATAACGGAAACTCTTTATTATCCTTTACCTGCAAATTATGCGTATCACATGCTTTTGAGCGATTTGTAATGGATAATCTTATTTGAGTGGGTACCTCCCCAGCAAGTTATCCCATATTGCAGTTTTGAATGAAAGATCCCATGGTAGATACAATTTAGCAATTTCGGCGAGCAATATGAATTACTCAAATGGTAAATCTTACTCGTTGCACCTAACATGTATCTTTTGAGTGCAACCGTGTGTTCTAACCATGAAACCTTCCAGTCAAGCAATAAACCAAGATATTTGAAGGATTTCACACATTCAATAGAAAAACAGTACGGAGAGCATTGGAAAAGATCATAAAAAGTTTTAGATGAACGGTTATAATCACAAGCATGTTTACTATATAAAAATTTTTTACATCCAGCACAATGAAAAACAAAACTATTCAAATTAATGTCAATTCCGCTTTTATTAAAATACATAAGCTTGGTTTTGTCACTAAGAACCAACTTATGCGAATCAAATCAGTGTCTTAAAAGCTCCAGATCATTATTAATTTCACAGGACAGGTGATGCATCGGATCACTAACAAATGTACAAGCCAAGTCGTCCGAAAAAGCTATTACTCTACTCGAGAAAGGAAGACTAAAGATGGAATTAATAAAAACAAGAAACAAAATGGGCCCAAGTACAGATTCCTGAGGATACCTATATCAACATCAATATAATTACTAAAGTTGCCATTACTTTTAACTTTTTGTAACCGATTAGACAAGTAAGACTGAAACCAATTGTAGACAGAACCTCTAAACCCACATTTATACAATCTTTCAATTAATATTTTATGATCTCAGTGGCGTTCCTAGGCGGGGGCGGGGGGGGGGGGGGGGGGCGGTCCGCCCCGGGTACCACCATTTTAGGGGTGACACCATATCGATATTTTTTTTTATTTCTCAAACAGAAAGAGAAAGGTACAAATAAATTACGTTAAAAAATGTGTGTCCCATTTTGTCGCGTTGAAATTGTTTCTAACAATTTGTGTATCAGTAGCTTCATGCGAAAGGAGTTTTTCAAAGCTAAAATTAATGAATACTTATTTAAGGTCTTCCATGTGACAGGCAAGGCTTTCCAATCTTGCTATTTTATCCATTGAAAACGAGCTTGCAAGTAATATTGATTTCGATGAGGTTATTTAAAATTTTGCAGCTCTTAAAGTAAGAAAAGTTAGTTTTTAAGAAAACGTCATTAATAAGATTTCTTTGTTTAACCTTATACCTTCATATACAAATATGTACCTGAAAATGTAATATATTTGTTCCGTCAGTTTTTTAGACTGCGAAGTTAATAAGTTGTCTTTTTTACCTTATGCCTACATATCGAAATATGAAGACACCTGGAAATGTAATAGTTTTGTTCTGTTTTTTACAAATTCTTATTGCTTGTCATATCGTCTCCTCTATGCCAAAAACGCCAATGTGAAAACACATGGTTTTTAAGTTTTTAATTGCATCTAGTGCATTTGAATGCAAAGAATATTCCCCAAAAACAAGAAAATCTAATTCGGTCTAGAAAAAATTATAAAATTCCATGCTAAAACCATCTATGTGGATTTTCTGATATTTTTTTCATGCCAAAAACGCCAATGTGCATATTTTTTCACTTTAAATATTTCCAATATTAGTAAATAACTTTTTTTTCATTTTTCTTTTGAGGATACGTTCAGAATAATTTTTTTCCATCAAAAGTGAAGAAAATCAGTGGTCTTCCTACTTTGTAGCAGCTAAGAATTAACTTTTCTCTCAAGAATGGTACATTTTTAGGATTTAAAAATTCCCTAAAATCGACATGGAGTTTTCTTGACACTTTTTTTATCAGAATACATTGTCCTCACCTTTATTCAAAAATAGAAAAAAAAATCATTGATCTATCTCATCAGTAGCGGTTACAAGCTCAGTTTTAGTGAAAAAATGTGCACATTGGTTTTTTTGGCATAAAGGAAATTAACAATTCTGAAAATTTTGTACATGCGACTCTATAAAAACTTTGGTAATGAAGACAATTGCAAAAGTCCGTCTGCAGTTTATTTTTCAAAGCATTGTTATTGTCTTGAACCAATAATTTCAGAAATTTACCTTCTGACCTGGGAGTTATATGGAAAAACTGAATACATTACGAGAAAAATGCTATTTTTGAGACTAAAATTGAGCTTAAAAGTGATGAGATAAAGGGTGATTTTTTTGAGGTTATGATTTTCATGCATTAGTATTTGACAGATCACGTGGGATTTCAGACATGGTGTCAAAGAGAAAGATGCTCAGTATGCTTTGACATTTCATCATGAATAGACTTACTAACGAGCAACGCTTGCAAATCATTGAATTTTATTACCAAAATCAGTGTTCGGTTCGAAATGTGTTTTATCGACAAATTTTGTTCAGCGATGAGGCTCATTTCTGGTTGAATGGCTACGTAAATAAGCAAAATTGCCGCATTTGGAGTGAAGAGCAACCAGAAGCCGTTCAAGAACTGGCCATGCATCCCGAAAAATGCACTGTTTGGTGTGGTTTGTACGCTGGTGGAATCATTGGACCGTATTTTTTCAAAGATGCTGTTGGACGCAACGTTACGGTGAATGGTGATCGCTATCGTTCGATGCTAACAAACTTTTTGTTGCCAAAAATGGAAGAACTGAACTTGGTTGACATGTGGTTTCAACAAGATGGCGCTACATGCCACACATCTCGCGATTCTATGGCCATTTTGAGGGAAAACTTCGGAGAACAATTAATCTCAAGAAATGGACCGGTAAGTTGGCCACCAAGATCATGCGATTTGACGCCTTTAGACTATTTTTTGTGGGGCTACGTCAAGTCTAAAGTCTACAGAAATAAGCCAGCAACTATTCCAGCTTTGGAAGACAACATTTCCGAAGAAATTCGGGCTATTCCGGCCGAAATGCTCGAAAAAGTTGCCCAAAATTGGACTTTCCGAATGGACCACCTAAGACGCAGCCGCGGTCAACATTTAAATGAAATTATCTTCAAAAAGTAAATGTCATGGACCAATCTAACGTTTCAAATAAAGAACCGATGAGATCTTGCAAATTTTATGCGTTTTTTTTAAAAAAAAAGTTATCAGGCACTTAAAAAATCACTCTTTAGATCAATCATTTTTTTTTTTTTATTTTTGAAGAAAGCTGAGAACAATGTATTTTGATAAAAAATGGCAAGAAGTGTCCATTTCGATTTTTGTGATTTGTTTTAATCTCAAAAATAGCATTTTTCTGATAATATGTTCAGTTTTTTCCATATAACTCCCAGGTCAGAAGGTCAATGTCTGAAATTATTGGTTCAAGACATTAAGAATACTTTGAAAAATAAACTGCAGAAGGAATTTTGCAATTGTCTTCATTACCAAAATTTTTACAGAGTCGCATGTTCAAAATTTTCAGAATTTTGTGCACATTTTTTCACTAAAAATTAGTTTGTACTCGCTACCGATGAGATAGGACATTGATTGTTTTTTTCTGTTGACGAAGAACATAATTTCCTGTGTACGTATGAAAGACATTTTTTTGATGGAGCTTTATTCATGATTTTGAGATGTATTTCAATACAATTTTCAAGCAATAATTGTTACATGATTGCACAAAAAGTTTTTTTTTAATATTTTTGTAGAGTAACTTTTTAACTGTGCATAACGAAGACATGTGCCATCCATTTCCGAAAAGAAATTTTGGAAAATGTGGATGTTTCGCTTTTTCTGAGCCATTCGAATCTTTAAACTCAATTTCCCAAAAAACACTAAAATTCACATTGGCGTTTTTGGCATGAAGGGGACGGACAATATGTTGTTTGTTTCTTTTTCGGAAAACATAAAGATAATAATAAAAACACTTAATCTCATGGAATTGGTTTCTTTTTGCATTTAAAAATTTTTTATAGGGGTGACACCATGAGTATCCGCCCCGGGTGTCACCAAGCCTAGGAACGCCACTGTATGATCTACTATGTCAAAAGCTTACTTTCTTATTATTCAAGTCACTATAAATATTATAACAAAAATTAATAAGAGCATTTTCTGTGGACAAGCCCTCCCTGAAACCAAATTGACATTTACTAAAAAAGTTATTTTTCGACAGAAATTTTATCATTCTGACCTTGATAGTCTTTTAAGAAATTTTGGCAAAAACCTACAGCTTTTATAAGATCATCAGGGAAGATATCAAGCTCAATACTCTTATTATAAAGATGACATAGAACATCCATAACATTGAAGACTATCTTTTTTATAAAAACATTTGAAAAAACATCATCACAACAAGAATATAAATTATCAAGAGACATTGTTATTTTATATAATTCAAACGAAGAAATGGGATCAAAAAACAAACTATAAGGGTAAAACGGTTCACTTTCTAAACAGTTACAAGAAATATTTGTAGGTCCAACACCAGCAACAACAGCTTAACCAATTTTTGCAAAAAACTTGTTAAAAGTATCTGCCTTTTCATTCGCATCCCGTACAAAAATGCCTTCAGCATTTATGCAGTCTCTTTCTTCATTACTTTTAGGTTTATTTATAATATCATTTACCAATTATCATTCTTTTTTTACATTACCCTCAATTTTACTAAATTCATTACCATAATACTTAGTTTTACACAAAGAAACTTGAATAGAAATTTCTTCGCATAATTTTTTATATATTTCTTTTAAACCTAGATCAGAAGGTTGCTTTGAATAATTTATATTGAATGTAATTTAATTCTGACATTTTTAAAAGATAAATCATTCACAACATCAATAGCTGCTTATGTTATGGTTGTTGCTTTGCTTGAAGCGAATAGTTTTCAGTACCTGTTTGTGTTGTTGATGCTGTTGTAGTTTATAACATCGTCCAATAAGTCCCGAGACTAAGTGATAAAAAAACTTTTTCTTGCAAATATTCTTCTTTATTCATCAACATAGGTTCCTTCAAGAGCAATACATTCATCCCACCACTTTTGTAACTTTTCAATACCGGTTTTGTAGAACGATTTGTGCTTCGCCTCAAAATACGCTTCAGTTTCAGCCATCACCCTTCAGTGGAGCCAAATCTCTTGTCAGCAAGCATTTTTTGAGGTCAGCAAAGAGCCAGTAGTCGCTGGAGGCCAAATCTGGCGAATACGGTGAATGAGGAAGCAATTCGAAGCCCAATTCATGGATTTTTGCCATCGTTTTTATCGATTTGTGACACGGTGCATTGTCTTGGTGAAAAAGAATTTTTTCTTCTTCAAATGGGGCCGATTTCGCGATTTCATCCTTCAAACGCTCCAGCAAGGCTATATAATAATCGCTGTTGATTGTTTTTCCCTTTTTGAGATAGTCGATGAACAAAATTCCATGCGCATCCCAAAATACAGATGCTATAACCTTTCCAGCCGACTGTTTTGTTTTTGGTCGCTTTGGCCGCTTTCATCGGTTGCTCTCCACTCAGCTGACGATCGTTTTGATTCCGATGTGTAATGATAGATCCATGTTTCATCCATTGTCACATACCGACGTAAAAATTCATATTTATTCTTTGTAAACAGTGCCAAAAAGCTCTCCGAATCATCGACACGTTGTGGTTTTTGGTCCGGTGTGAGAAAACGCGGCACCATTTCGAAAGCAACTTTTTCATCGACAAATGTTCCTGTAATATTGTTCCCACACTGCCTTTCTATTTCTTCAGAGCCTCAGCTAGCTCGCGCATCTTCACTTTACGGTCGGCCAATACCATTTTGTATACTTTTTATGTTTTGTGGAACAACTGCCTCATTTGCTCGTCCTGAACGTTCAGCATCATTTGTGTCTGTACGACCAAGTTTAAACTCAGCATACCATCGGCAAATGGTTGCTTTTGACGTAGCAGAGTCCGAAAAACACTTTCGAAGCCATTGCTCAGCTTGGACGGTATTTTTTCCCATAAAAAAAAGTGATAAATCAACGCACGGAATTGTTTTGAATCCATTATTTTGAAAATATCAACAGTAGCGTCACTTAAATCACTGCAACTACTGAACTAAACGTTAGATTGTCATGAAATTTTTACACGTATTGTTTGAAGGTTGGAACTATCGAAATATTATATCTATATTTCGTTAGAGGTGCCACCTAGTAGTTAGTCTCTGGACTTTTTGAACCATGTGTTATGTATGTAAATTTGTACGTATATAAATAGTTTTTTTCGTTTGTTATTGTTTTTGTTAATCATCAGCAATGTAATACAACACATAATACAGATGTTTATTTATTATATAAATAATAGTACTAATACTACGCTTGTTAGATATGCAGAAACATTTATTTATTAAACAAAATAAATTGTAATTATTTTGTTTATTATATTCATAATAAAGCATATAATTTATTTATTAATAGTGACGGCTATTAAAATATGAATAGCTAAAATAAATAAAGAAATACAGTCTTCATGTACTTTCATCAAATACATTGTGATTTGGGGATTTCAGACTTTGTGGGATTTTTTTGGTTTGACTGTGTACAGTGGCATCATCTAACTGACAGACGCACGACCTGCTAACGTGACATTATGATTTCAAAATTATTAGGTCAAGCGTTTTGACAGTTCCTCCCGTGAAGTTAATCAAAGTGCGATCAAAGTACAATCAACGCGCGACCGACCTAACGCACCTTTGCGATTTAGCCTTAAGTCATCCATGGCTTTAATTTTTTGAACTTTTAAACGCTTTTATCAGATATTGAAGAACATGAACTCACATGCTGAACTAAAGTTTCATAAAAAATGGTATAATCTTTCGATGGATCAGGCTCACAGAGTACAGGCAGTGGTGGATTAACCCTAGGGAGTGAGTGGGCTCGAGCCCACAGCGGCAAATTTTTAGGGGCAGCAAATTTTAGCAAAAACGATAGAACAATTAGTTTTTTTTATTATATTATAAATATGTAATTTAAAAACTTATTTTGTTTATGTTATTATAAAAAAAATAATGTAAATGTTGTCCAGTGGGTTACTATTTTGTGTGATTGTAACGATGTCATGGTGTTTTATATATTTTTGCTACGCCTCAAAAGATGGCGCAACAGCAATTATTTTCAAACAGTAGACTTTGCTTTTTCTATCAATTAAATAGTGAAAAACGAACTAATATTTTTTCTACAAAATTTCCATCGTGTCGCTTGAAGTGAATTGCTTTAGTTCAGTTTAACCCTCTCATCGCTTATAAAGATTTATAATCTATATAATCTATATAATTTATTTAGATTTCTAAGTCCCGCTAATTTCATATTTTTTTTTTGACCTGCGTTTTTTTGCATATGTAGCCGTATGAGTTCTGGAAACTAACAGCTATTTGTTCTATTGTTAGCTGTGAGCGTGTTCATTTAGTAGTCGTTCTCTGTAGAGTGAAATTGCCAAAATCAAGATCAACATCGTTTCGCGAAAGAAAGTGTTTTTACAAAAAAATGTTTAAAAACATTAAAATGATTCTTTTATTGTTAAACCAAGTTAACAAAATAAATAAATAAAGATAATTACTAAAAAGAAAACATGAAAAAAGTGCTTAGTTTGTCCAACAACTCCCCAATGTTGCTTATAGACAACATCCTGTAGCAAACGAACCACCAAGGACTTTGAAATATTTACCAGTTCATATTTGTGTCAAGACAAACACATATTTGTCTACAAAAAACTTATAGCCCCGCCCATTTTAATTCGGACATAAAAGGGTTAAGTAACAATAATGGATGGAAAAATGAAAGACCAATGCAATGTCTTCAAAAATACATCTTGTCATACAAAAATTTTTCAGCCCCATTGAAGCTTCCGAAAAAAGCGACTGTGCATCTGGTTAACACTATTCATAAAAGAAGTGTCGCTTTGCTTATGTGAAAACAGCAACCACAATCAAGAAAATATAATAATTCACATGGCAAATATAATTCGAAATAACCAAGTTGAAAATATTTTTTTCAACATTGCATTTCGAATGTTTTTATGCCTTTTTGCAACAAATTGCTTATCCGAAAGATCATTTTCAGGAATGAAGTGCATAAAAAGCTTCTAAAGAGCAACCATGACAAATGAAAAAGGGAACTGCTTTGCAGTATTGTTCATTGAAGGACGTTTAGTAAACTCAACTGATAATGGAAATTTTTTTTGGGTGAATAAATACACTAAAAAATTATTTAGAAATTTTTTTTATTAATATTTACCATTTATATATGAAACTTTAATTTGAAGTTGACGTGTCGATATTGGAAAGAGCTGATGGTTACCATAATAACTAAAAGTATGATACGATCTAGGTTGTTAACCTTAGTACAGTCATCAAAAAGTAGATAAGAACTAAGTTACAAAAATTCCAGCGTTCTCTGCCAAAAACAAATTCCGGGTAACTTTCTCGGCATATTGGCAGTATATGTAGAACCTAAGTAGCTTGAGTGGATCACAGTGTAAAGTCATACAAAGGCTACTGATGAGTTGGTGTAGCGGCCAATGAAACAGTCTGTATAGTCAAGCTGTGTGATTTGCTCTATACAGAGTCCTTGTTGTTGTTGTTGGTTGTTGCCTTCTTTGTTCTTCATGTTGTCTTGTTGACAACATGCCTGGCTTAGAGCTCGAAAAACTTGTTTTCAATATAAATAATTAGAGGCCGTATACAAAATATTAAATAAAGTATTTTTCTTAAGATATTTAGGTACAAAAACGAGTTTATAACGTTATTAAAACAAAATTGCCCACGAATCTTGACATTATATTCAAGTTTCCCAAAAAATAATTAATTATTAAAACTAAATAATATCTATGCTTGTTACCAGGGCATAAGTTGTCAATAAATTATATAACTCAATCTTTATAGTTGTTATATGCGTGACATGGCAACTCTGTAGATCAGTAACTCGTAACTCTCTCCTTTACTCAATAAGTGATAATTATAATAAAACGGTCTGATATTAGATGCCAACTGATTAACACAATAGTCATACAAATTATTGAGTGTGCGTTATGTTTTTCGAAAAAAAAAATCAATAAAACAAAAATGCCTGCTACACCCGATGTTATTGAATGTTTTTGAAACATAACGGTCATTTAGGTGTCCCCAAAAACCGTAAACTAAATAATAATATATCAATAGTTTAAAAAGTTCTTCAAGAATTGTGGCAGCGTGAAAATATTCTGATAGATGAAAAACGACGGTTCGGAGGTATATAAATAGTCTCTTAAAAGAACATTATGATTTGCTAAAACATCCCTATAAATACGATGAAGTGGAATGGAACAAAATTTTTCCAATATCTCAGTGCAAATGTGCCATCGAAAAAAATGTGCAATTTAACTGCTCCAATTTTGATAAGATTCCCAAATACGCCCAACATTTTATATTGATCAATGCGGAACAAGGTTGTTGTCTATTGATAATGCACAAGAGCATGTTGAAGATGTTGAAATGACATGCCTCTAATATCCAACTATTCCATCGGATATATTCCGTGATCAAGCGAAGAAAATGATTGCGAGTTAAGTGATGTGGAAATTTCGAATGTTATCGAAGAAAAACTAAAAGTATCGGACATTTCACTTAAAAATTATTCGTTGGCTTTGGATAGGACTGATACTTCAGATCGTTTTGGGTCGTTGCTCGCAACTACGTTGATTAAAGATTTGCGCCTTTCAATTGCGGCAAAAGCAAGGAAAGATTTTTTCGACCCAAACTTCTGAAAAAAATTATGGAATATTTTGATGACCTTATCATAGACAAAAACAAAATTTCGAGAGAACGTACAAAATTTAGAGCAGAAGCCGAAGCATCAACAAAACGTAACAATCTCCTAAGGTGCATTTCATATGACGGCAAAAAAGACGTCACATTAAAAAAAACTAGTAAGGAATGATCTTCGACTGGGCCGAAGTTAAAATACCCCCACGACCGAACCGAGGTATATTCAAAGCCTTAAGCAATCAATAAAATGTTTATTTTTAAAAATATTTGCGTTATAGTTTTAACAGAAAATATTCATTTTTGTTTTTTGATAAAGTCACTTTGTATGGGAGGTAGGCGTGGTTTTCGCTCGATTTCGTTAAATTTCATACACAGAGTGTATATTGAAGATCAAAACTCATATCCAAAATTTCAAGTCCATATATTCATTTTTGTGGAATCTGAAGAGATTTAACCGTTTTGATCAAGTCACTTCGTATGGGAGGTAGGCGTGGTTTTCATCAGATTTGGCTCATTTTCGAATTTAATCTCTATTTTGTAGATAAAAGCTTAAATATTGAATTTCGTGATGATAGCTTTAAAATTACGGCTGGAATCGTGATCACAGACAGACGGACATGGCTAAATCGACTCGGGTGGTGATGCTAATCAAGAATATATATATTTTTCTATACCTACCACGCCTCCTTATGGGCTTTACAAACGGAGTGACAAAATTAATATACCCCTTTTACGTTTTTTAAACGTGGGGGTATAAAGATTGTCCATGACCAAGCTAGAATACATAGAGAAAAAGAAGAGTACGTCACAATAATAGAGCCTAATTCTCAATTTCTTGCTTATGCCACCCCAACTGAGGGAACTGGAGAAGCAATTCAGAAAGCAATCGTAAACGTGTTATCGTTACTAAACTTGGAGCCTTCAGGTAAAAGTCTTGGACGTTATAGCGAATTAAAAAATTATCACGATATTACCTTACTTTACCCTATACGTTTAAACAGCACACATTTGGAGTTATCAGTTATGGAGTTATTTTATGCCTTCTTTTAAGCAAATAAAACTTTACCACAATTGTGTCGTGCATGTGAAGTTTTTCGATAGTGAAACTGCAATACGCATCGATAGCTTAGCTCAGCTTGAGTCTATCGTAGACTCTCGCTCAGCTGAAATGCAGAACAAAGTCAACGTCAACAACAACAAAAACAACAACAACAACAACAACATGGTCTCTGATGAGACCTGTTTTTTTCGCGCTGCTGTGGGAGCACAATAACTCACGTCGACTCGTTCCATAAATTAAGCGTACAATATATATTAGGCTGACCATATGTTTTAGGCTGACCATATGTTTTAGGCTGACCATATGTTTTAGGCTGACCATAAGTATATGTTATTTCAAAATGTTTAATTTTTGTCTTCTTCTGTTTATTTTTCCTCACTTTTTTATTTTATTTATATATGTATTACAACAAGAAACTTTATAACAATTGCACGGAGGGATAAATATTATATTGAACATGGATTCTTTAAATAGTGTTAATAGAAGTTCCACTGACAGTACATATGCTTTAATTTGCGTGTTATGTAAACAAAAAATGGTTTAAACGTCTGTCACATTAACGCACAAAGTCTTGTAAAAAAAATCGATGAATTTAGATATATTTTTGAAAACTCTGATGTTCATGTTATATGTGTCTCGGAAACGTGGTTCGTTCCTGATATGCCTGATGAATTATTTAAAGTTAACGGTTATAAAATATTCCGAGCTGATCGCCTGAGTCATGCCGGGGGTGCTTACGTGAAAAAAGTGAAATTACGTGTAAATTAAATTGTAAATCTCAAATAGGTAGTTCTATTGAATATTTGTTCCTTGATATTATGTCTGGCACTGAAAAATTACTTGTTGGCTCCGTTTATAGGCCCAATCGTAATATCGACATGTCCTCATTTTTAGAATCTGTTCAATGTTTGTCCTTGTCTTATTTTAATACCTGGTGACTTCAACAGTAACCTTTTGTATGAAGATAATTTTATTAACGAGGTGATTTCCCTAGGCTTATCTCTGCAAACATGACTGAACCTACACATTTTTCTAGTACTTCTAATACCCTACTTGACCTTTTTTATTAAATGACATATCAAAACTTTTAATTTATGACCAAATTTCTTGTGCAATATTTTCAAAACACGACTTGATTTTCCTAACATATGTCATCAATCTTTATAAGAGGGCAACACTGTTTTCCATCTTTCCTTTTTCTTACGAGTTTCTGATTTTTTTAATTTCCTTGTAAGCAGTCAGTCGTTAATTTAAGCTGCAACTGGCAGCAGTGTCTTTCTGTTCGAAAAGAAAGTTTTTCCAACCGAACGTTGAATACGTTAGAAATTCAAATATGCAGCACGTTTCTGCTGTGCCATCATGTTCCGTTATGTTGCAGACACCAACACAACCATCGAGCGTGTATGTGCCGAACTTGCAACCAATGTCGAATGTGTCTCATTCAAATGTCGATATAAATAACCAATTAAACAATATTCGCGATTTGACAGACAAAATGCCTGAATTTGATCCATGTAATGGTGACGTCACGTCAGTTCAATTCGTCGAACGAATTCAACAACTGCGGTGCGCGTACGGGTGGAATGAAAAGTTGGTGGTCTTTGCAATACAAAGCAAAATGAAAGGCTCTGCAAAGCGGTGGATCGATGCTCAGCCAGTGTTTAAAGGGTGGGTAGAGTTTGTTGATGCGTTCTTGACGGACTTTCCGAGCGCTACAAATTCAGCGGATTTTCATATGCAGCTTATGAACACTGGTATGTTAAAAAATGAAACTTTAATTGACTACTATTATAGAGTGTTGTCTATCGGTCGTCGGGGTTATGTCACAGATGATGCAATTATTCGCTATTTTATAAACGGTTTGTACGATGACGGTCTGCGGAAAACCTTGTCCGCAATGAATTTTGTTAAATGTGCCCAACTGTTACAATCCTTAAATGGAATCGAAGGTAACTATAAAAAGCCAGTGATTCAGCATACTCAATCACAGCAGCAGTTTAGTGCGCGAAATTTTAATGCACCAAACAACAAACAAAACTCGAATATAAATAAAAATTTTAAAGAAACTAAACAATCGGGTCCGGTGCGTTATAATTGTCGCGAAAGAGGGCATTTATCACGCAATTGTCCAGCTGCACAACGAAAGCCAAGGTGCCAAAAGTGTTTTTCGACTGCTCATGAGACACAAAATTGTCAAGTTAAGGTGGTATCGCGTAATCAAGCTCCAATAAATATTATTGAAAACAACATCATGCAACAAAATAAATATATCGAAATTATGAAGAACAGGCAGTTGCAGGTCGCTAATTAAACAATCTATCGCGAATAAGTGTGGTGGAACGTTAAGTCGGTGCGAAGAAACTTTGGAAGGTTTTGGTGGTGGCAAGTGGCAATGCCCTGCGCAGGTGTTAGTTTCAATAATGATTGATGGCCAAAATTATCAAAATAATTTGTGTGTTGTAAATGATGACATAATAAAATGCGATGTTATAATCGGAACTGATATTTTATCTCAGAGCCGCGTAGTAATTGAAAATGGTCATTGTCAAGTGCTTGCGATCGATTCACGGGTTGACGCCGGTGAAGGTGTGGACTCAAACGAAAAGTCGAAGTTAATATCGCTTTTAAATGAGTACAGTGGTTGTTTCGGTGAAAATTTAGAAAACATTGGCAAATGCTCAACAACGAAAATGCAAATAACAGTGACATCAACAAAACCGATAGTAAAGCGTCCATATCCGGTTCCGATCCCGAAGCAAAAGACGGTAGAAAAAATAATTGCAGAACTATTAAAGTTAAATATAATTCGACCTTCGAACTCATTTTACGCGTCACCTATCGTTTTAGTTCGCAAACAAAACGGGGAAGATCGTCTATGTGTCGATTATTGAGAGTTGAACGCGGTTACTGAAAAACAGCCATGGTCGATGCCGACAGTGGAGTGCGCATTATCAACATTAAAAGGTAAGAAGTATTTTACCACATTAGATTTAATGTCGGGGTACTATCAAATTGAGATTTCGGAAGAATCTAAGCATTTCTCCGCGTTCGTTACTCATCACGGTCATTTTGAATTTAACCGAATGCCTTTCGGTTTGCGAATGCTCCAAGCACGTTCCAGAGAATGATGTCACAAATTATAGAGCCAATTAAAGATCAAGTGGTGAGTTACGTCGATGAAATTATAATCGCATCGAACACATATGAAGAGGGGCTTCTTAATCTTAAAGAATTCCTACGTATTTTGGAAAAAGAAGGTCTAACGTTGCGACTGACAAAATGTTCATTTATGAAAAGGCATGTTACATTCTTGGGGCACGAATTAGACGAAAATGGCATAAGACCAGGAAATTTAAAAACATTAGCGATCAAAGAGTTTCCAGTCCCGCATAATGCTGTTGAGGTGCGCCGATTTCTAGGACTCTCTGGATTTTTCCAGAAATTTGTGGCAAACTATGCACATATTGCTGCACCACTAACTCGTTTAACTAAAAAAGACGTTGCTTTTCAGTGGACTTTTGAGTGAATCACCAGTCTTGGGAGCATACGATGTGACTAAAGAACATCTTGTCCACACAGATGCATGCAGTGTCGGGATTGCTGCAATCCTACTACAACGGGAGGACAACAATGCGCTTAAGCCAATTGCATATTATAGCCGGTTATGCAATGATGCTGAACAGAAATACCATGGGTATGAGATCGAAGTGCTTGCAGTGGTTGAAGCTTGCCAACGGTTCCGAATGTTCATTCTAGGTAAAAGGTTCACCATCGTCACAGATTGTCAAGCGATTTACAGTCTAAATTCAACAAAGCCGCTGATTCCACGAGTAGCAAGATGGTTTTTAAGGCTTTTAGAATATGATTACGATGTTGTTCATCGTCCTGGAACAACAATGACACATGTCGATGCGATGAGTCGAGCTCCAGTTGAAGCACCAAACATACCTGAGGATGTAAGCGCGAAAGTGATGGCGGTCGGAACTACAGTGGATGATTGGATACTGTCACTGCAGAAGCAAGATACGAAGTTGCTAAAAATAATAAATCTTCTAAATGGCGAATCGTCAAAGGAGCGAGATGCGTTTAAAAATGATTATATAATAAGAAATCATCGTCTATTGAGAAAAATCAAAGATAAGCTGCTTCTAGTCGTTCCACGAGGTGTGCGATGGCGTGTAGTAAGATTGTGTCACGATGAATGTGGACACCCTGCTGTTGATGGAACTCTCAAAAGAATCGCTCAAGATTTTTGGTTTCCAAGAAGTAAAAAATTTGTCAAGGGCTACATAAAATCGTGTGTTGAATGTTGTTATAATCGAGAACCTAATCGAAAGGGGTGCGAACTGTACGGTATGGATATCCCTCGAGTTCCTTTTGAGGTGTTAAATTTGGATCACCTTGGGCCATTTATACGGAGTCGGCGAGGTAATGAACATGTTCTTGTCATCGTGGACGCTCTGACAAGATACGCAATAATCACTTCAGTAAAATCAACAAAAACAAAGCCAGTGATCGATGCGATGCAGAATTTGACATTGTATTTTGGACTTCCTAAGATAGTAGTTACCGACCGTGGAACATCATTCACATCTGTTGCATTTACAGAGTTTTGCAGTATTAACGACATTCAACATATAAAAGTAGCTGTACGAACGCCTCGCGCCAATGGGCTGGCTGAACGTATTAACCAACGGGTATTGGATTATCTTAAAACATCAACATCAGACGCTAAAGATTGGGATCTCCAAATTCGACGTTTACAATGGACTCTTAACACATCAATTAATACCACTACTAAATTTGCACCATTGGATCTCATCTATGACTTTCCACTTCGAGATATTAGCGGAAATAGAATGTTAGCTGCACTACATAACGATGACATTACACTTCCCCAAATTAGCATAGACGAGAAGCGCAAGGAAGCTATAAAAAACATTGAAATCGCGCGCAAGGTTTGGAAGGCAAGGTTCGTTGCCAAACATAAAAAGCCACAGATCTACAAAGCAGGAGACTTAGTTCTTCTAGAGAGTGCTATGCCAAGTACTGGGGAATCGAGAAAACTTGATGCAAAATTCAGAGGTCCATATTCTATTGCCAAAGTTTTACGTTTTGACCGATATTTGATAGAGGACATCGCCGGCGCCCAACGCAACCAGCGTAAGTTTAGTACCGTAGCAAGCATCGACAAGTTGAAGCCATGGTGTACACTTTATCCCGACATCGACTACGACGATGATTCCAGTAATGATTTTGAAGATGATCCACCAAACTAAGTATGACTCGGGACGAGGTCATTATCAGGAAGGGCCGAATTGTCATCAATCTTTATAAGAGGGCAACACTGTTTTCCATCTTTCCTTTTTCTTACGAGTTTCTGATTTTTTTAATTTCTTTGTAAGCAGTCAGTCGTTAATTTAAGCTGCAACTGGCAGCAGTGTCTTTCTGTTCGAACTTTATATTAATAAAATATGTTAAGAAACAAATCTAATTTCTTGGTTCTGCTCTGATCCTGACACATATGACTTTCAATTGTTCAATAAAACGACTACTTTTAGCTTTAGAGACTTTAAAAATATTAATTATACACAACTAGAATCTGAAGTTAATTTAATTGATTGGAATGTAATATATTATACCTCCTCCGTCGACAAGCAAGTTGCGATAATGAACGGATGTTTATGTTACCTGTACAATAAATTTGTGCCAATAAAAACAAAGAAAGTTAAACCAAGCGATCGCCCTTGGTTTAACGGTACTATAAAAATACTAATTGAACAACGCGACTCTGCTTACAATCCCTGGAAGCGGTTTAAAACTTCAGATCTACATGACCAATTTAAACAAAAAAGGAACAAAGTCACTTGGGCTATTAAAGCAGCTAAAACACAATTCTATGAAAACAAATTCAGCAATGCTGTAGACAGTAAGCAGACTTGGAGTTTGATTCGCGACATTGGTGTCAGTAAGAAAACTAATTCATCAAGTGCAATAAATGTTTACGAGCTTAACAGCAGTTTCGTTAATATTCCTATGCCTGTGATACAGAACAATTTTTATGAAAATTCCATCTGTGATAATAACTGTGATATTAGATTTAGTTTTAGTTGTGTTGTTGTGTTGACCGATTCGATGTATTAAGTAGTTTTTTGTCCATTAAATCAAATGCTGTTGGCTTCGATGAAATTCATCAAATTTTTATAAAAGCTTTGCTACCAAGACTTTTACCAATATTCACTTTTCTTTTTAATTCTATATTAATAAAATCAGTCTACCCATCTTGCTGGAAAAAAGCTAAAATAATTCCAATAGTGAAAACTGTTAACGAATATAGGCCAATTACAATTCTACCGTTCATTTCTAAAGTCTTCGAAGACTTGATGTGCAAGCAATTCAACAAGCATTTTTGTGATAATGGTCTCTAAACCGACCGACAATCCGGCTACAGGCCGAAGCGAAGTTGTATAACAGCACTGATAGATGTAACCGAAGACATTAGAGTGAATTGTGATGCCAGCAAAGTTACTTTTTCGACCCTTCTTGACCACTCGAAAGCTGACCACGATATTGGTTTCTAAGTTAGTGAATATGTATAATTGTTCATTGTCTGCGTCTAATTTAGTGTCGTCATATTTACAAGATCGGTCTCAAGCGGTATTTGTGAACAATGTTACGTCGAAGTTTATCGCAGTTACAAGAGGTGTACCGCAAGGTTCTCTGTTAGGGCCCTTATTGTTTTCTATTTATGTTAACGACCTGCCCAGAGTGTTGAACTTTTGTAAATTACACATGTACGCTGACGACGTTGAACTATATGCAAGTTGCAGCTGGGGACTCTATGAACAACTGTGTCAAAAACGTCAATGAAGACCTTTGTAAAATAAACGACTAGGCGCTTAAAAATGGATTGTGTTTAAATCCAAAAAAAATCTAAATGCATTGCCATTTATAAAAATAAAATTGACCAATCTCTTATACCTCCATTGACTCTAAATGGATCGAACATTGTTTTTGTGGATACTGCAAAAAATCTCGGTATTATTTTCAATAGACACCTGTCCTGGAAAGATCATATAAACTGCAGCGTTGGTAAAATTTACGGCATGCTCCGTACACTTTGCGCCACACAATATTTCACTCCTCACAGAATAAGGGTCCTTTTAGCGAAAACATACTTAATTCCAACCCTACTTTATGGTTGTGAATTATTCGCTAATTGTGACTCTTTCAGCAGTCATAAACTCAACGTTATTTATAAAAATATATCACGTTACATTTTCGGACTTAGGCGATCAGATCACATTTCCACGTTTTCTAGACAAATTTTCAATATGACTTTCGACAATTGATTAAAATTCAAAACTATTGTGTTGTTACAAAAAATAATTAGGGGTTTTCATGATTCAGTGCATTTGGCTGTGCATTTCAGCATGAGCAAAAAATCCATGCTTTTTTATCTTTACACTAACAAAATGTACATACAATGAGAAAAAAAGCATGGATTTTTTGCTCATGCTCAAATGCACAGCCAAATGCACTGAATCGTGAAAACCCCTATTGTTTACAAAGAACCCAAATATTTACATGACCGACTACACTTTCTCAGATCTAATCGATCTACTCAAATTATACAATTAAGGCATACTCATCTTATTTCAGAACGACAATTCTATATATATTCTATTCGTCTGTGGAACTCTCTACCTACTAATATTAAATCTTTCATTAACCCTGTGCAATTCAAAGCTAAACTTTATAATTATTTTTCTTTGTTGTAATAGTTTCAATATCTTTTTAAGTTTTTTTATGTTATGTTATCACTTATAGGTTCATAAAAAAATTGTTTCATTCGGCTGGCCGGACATGACATGCCTATAACCACTTTAAGTATTATAGTGATTCAATAAATTGTGCTATTTCGTTTTTTTCACTATTATTTTTATACTTTTATAATAGTTTTAAGTTAATTTTTGTGAATTAATTAACTAATATTATGTTATCTATACTGATTTTAATCCAAAACATTACTAATACTATATTAAGATTATTATATCTTTTGTATTAGGAAACGAAATACTTAATAAATACTAAATACAAAAATTGAATGATAGCACGCTGCCACAGTTCATGAAGAATATTTCAACTTTTGGATACTATAATTATTTAGTTTATAAAATTTTTTTGGGAAACTTGAATATATTGTCACGATTTGTGGGCATTTTGTTTGAATAACGTTATTAACTCGTTTTTATACCTAAATATCTTAAGAAAAATATTTTATTTTAATTTCATTCTTAATTTTTAAAAATAATTCAGTTAATTTTCAATTTAAAAAAAAAAACTAAATAACTGGGCATTTCAACCCTTGAAGCTTCTTATGATCGATTGTGTTGTGCGTGTTATTAAGTTTGTACCCAATTGACCGAGAACCGGACCTACAGGTTTAACGCCGACTCCGAGCGGCGATGAACGGAATGTTCTTATTCTCAAGAAGCTTTACATGGCATTTTGAATACTCTCTGAGGTTTGCCATTGTCTGCAGAGAGGTGGCGGCCGTACAGAAAAATTATTTTAATTCAAATAATTGGAGTTCGAACCCGGGTCTCCAGATTCGTTGACATAGAGGCCACGCAATTTAACCATGTTGTGTACCCTTAAGTCACCATTACCACCAAATGGTAATAACACGGAGAAATATTAAAAAGCAAAAAGAACTTGCAGAGGAGAAATGCACATCTCAACAGGACCCTCGCGAACTCTTTATTTGGGATTGCACATCCATTAGTGATATCAAAAACGTACGTAAATTAAAATTTGAAATAATCGATAAAAATATATGCGATACTCGTATCGAATTTATAAATAATATTGTGCACGTGCGATGTAGCGATAAATCGGCGAATCCAGATTCGACCCCGATGAAGCTATCATCAAGAATAATTAAAGATAATAGAAATATGCATGCAAGATCTAATGATAATTCAGCGACTTTAGATCCGATCCTGAAGAAATTAATATCAAAAATGAACAAATTAAATTTTAAAGAACTAGCGCTAGATGAGGAAGATAAAATATTTTAAATAATGCATAAAGAAGAATTTAAGAATATATTTAACATAATGCAGCAGAAAATAAATAGAAATTATAAAGAATCACTAAAAATTATGATATTCAAACCCCCTAAAAGAATAATACGCAAAACCATGCAACAAAAACTAATTAAAGAATTCCATGACTCACCACAAGGCGGACAGAAAAATGATACTAAAATTAAAGCAACGCTACATTTGGAAAAAAAGAAGGTGTGTGCCTATGAACACACGAAAGAAGTGATAACTTCTCATTTTCCAATTCTAAAATATATATCTATGTACATAAATAATAATTTTTATGTTATATAAAATATTACAGTACAGACTCGATAATCTCAACCCTTGATACACGCAATTCCTCGATTTTTGCGACAGTACGAGACATTTATAAGTGCAACTTATGTAAAAAAGTTACCTCAATAACTGCAACTGACTACGCTTTAAATTTTAATATGTTTGGTTTTTTCTTTATTGATTTATTCGAGAAAAGTTCTTAGCACGATTATAGGTGCACAGGTCGACATTCCCGAAAAAAAGGTGCTGTTCTATAAGATGTATAGGCCACTCAGCCCATGCCACAATCTTTTGCGCACCAAATTCCCAAATTGTGTTTTCAGCCGTCTTGGCAATGTCAATTGGCCGCCTCGGAGCTGCGATTTAACGCCTTTGGACTTTTTTTGTGGGGAACTGTGAAGGACCGATGTTATGCCAACAATCCGGAAACGGTTCAAGCACTAACAACAAAACAAAATGCAAAAGCAAGATTGTGTGTAGCAACGACAATGATGCGAGTGCGCACATGTTCGAACATACAAAAGCAGCGGCAGAATCTAACTGTATGCTGACGATTGAATCGAGAAAATCACTGATCAGAAATTGCCAAACGCGCCTAAAGAAGTTATCACTTCAAAAAACAAAATAAAATAATTTAATATTATTTAATAAAAACATCAAAATTCATTTCCTGTTGCACACAATTTAAAAAACTACAAAAACAAAAAGTTTAAAGTTGAAGTTGAAAATTAAAAAATAAGATGCAGATGCATCGCGAAAAAATGATTAAGCTTGATGAGTTCATCAATGTGATGAAAAATATGGTGACTGAACGCTTACACAATTACATTTCAATTTGGCTGCACAGCAACATTTAAAAAAAAAAAACATAAAAAGTTACATTATTTTTTCATCACATTGATGAGCTCATCGAGCTTAATCATTTTTTCGCGATGCATTTGCTTCTTATTTTCCATTGCCTGCCGCTTCAAATTTAATTTTTCTTTAAAATATGTTTTCTAATTTTTAGATGTACTTGTAGGTCGCTGTAACTCCGCCTGTTCTCACGAGCAGCCTGTCCAAAGCCAGGATAAAGGAGGATGGTCGCAGGCAACGGGTTCGCCCTATCCTGTGTAAATGTAGTGGGACTACCCAGATCCTGGAGTTGGTCGCCCAATCTGGGGAGTAGGTGGACCGTTGATCAAGTCAACGTATGCCTACGAGGAAGTAGCAATAATCCTAAAAAATTTGTTAGTACGGGGATAGTCGTTACTCTCGACATACGTACTGGAGTCATGGAAGTAACGCCTAGGAGAGATATGACGGACGTCGTATATATTAGCATGGCACTGACGTCCTGAAAAATTTATCTCCTAGGCATCAATTCCTTGAACCATGACCCCACTGCCATGGGGCAACGTAGAATTAAGCCGTATGGCAGGTGTCTACGTTACATAAGATGTAAAATACTCTTATTCCTTCTGTAGGTCGCTGTACTTCGATGTACTTCACTACCGCCAAAGCACTTGCAAGTACATCGCGGACTTGGGGAGTGCCACCAACACTAATTGTTGCTGTGTTGGATACAATGGGGTGGTCGCCAAAAATTTCTTCAAAGTCTTCCTCAAAAAGAATTTGTGCGTGCGCCGCCCCGGTTGTATTTTGGGCATCCTTTGCCGTTTTATAAGCTCTCATCAAATTTTTCAATTTAGTTTTTAGGCCGTATGTTGTTGTTGGCTGCGTCTGAAAAATAAACACTAACGGTTTAAAAAATATCAATAACGTACTCGTTGTATTTTCCCATACCAAAACACCTGAGGCCTCCAAGTCTGCCAGGACATTTGCCATTGCATGCTGCATTTTTTTAGGATGCCGCCAGAAACGCTTTTGTTTCAACAACCGTCCACTTCCATCGCCTAAATGAAATAAAATATATTAATTTTCTTAACGTGCATTCTTTATTTTGATAAACTCGGGGCGAAGGAGAAGACCGAGCATTCGATGGATATAACATATACTTACTCTTCTTTTTGTGCGGCCATTTTAAATTTGCCCAATTCGTTCTTTTAAAACAATTGCTTTTTAAAACAAATTGCTGAGCTTTGGGCCAAGTATGCAAATAAAGAAAACAACAACAATTTTCTTTATTTAATATCAACGGTTGTCACATAATGCTGTTCTGTCATTGTTTTACAGTCGCAGCGCCATCTATGCGTCAATAAACGGCTTAATGTTGCCTGCTTTTACAGTTGCGGCCTCAACACTTAACATGCAATAACAATCGAGTTTAGCTACTAAAGCTTTTTCGCACATTCTCATCATTAACACATTTAAAGTCACAATCCAAATATCTTTGAAATTTTCAACGATATCAATACAAGTGGCTCAAAATAAGCTAATGTGAGAAAAAATTTACCCACCAAAATATGGTTGGGCTCAAGGACAACACAAAACATCACGACTAACAATGCAAAAACATAACCATGCAATTACACAATAGTTTTTAATCTACTCTTGAGTTGACCTTTAGACAAGTTAACATCAAAAAAGCTACAGTTGTTTACTAATTTACTCATACGGTTTAAAGGAGCAGTAAACATATAATTTGTTCTACTATATGGTAAGTAAATTAAATTGTTAGCATTTCTACTGCTTCTACGATTAGAGTTAAAATTTATAAGAGAAAGAAGTTCTGGAGAATCGAATACACCGGTTATGAGTTGGTGCAAATAGACGATATCTGCAGACTTCCTTCGCTCACTCAATGATTGCATTTTTAAAAGTTTTAAGCGATCCTCGTAAGGAGGAAGGTTTAAAATGTCAAATCCATTTAAGCCCCTTAGGGCAAACCGAACAAAGCATTTTTGGATTCTCTCTATTCTATCAACATGCACATTGAAACTTGGAGACCAAACTTGACTTGCGTACTCCAAGTGAGGACGCACTATTGCATAATACAACGCTGTAGTCGTAATCATGCTATTGAATTCTTTGGCCCAGCGTTTAATAAATCCAAGCATAGAAGATGCTTTTTTACAAATGTTATCAATATGAATGCTAAATGAAAGCTTAGAATCCATATATATTCCCAGATCTTTAACGACATCTACACGACATAAAGCAGTATCTTTTATTTTATAATCAAAAACTAAATTATTCCTTTTTCGCGAAAAGGTCATAGTTTGGCATTTATCTGGATTAAGAAACATATTATTTTTAGAACACCAAACTTCAAAAGATTTCAGATCGGACTGGAGTAGGGCTGAATCGTCTTGAGAATTTATTTTTCTGTATATCTTCATATCATCCGCATAAATAAGCAGATGAGAGTTTTTAATGATATGGGTCACATCATTAATGGCTAAAATAAACAGAAGTGGACCTATGTAGGTGACTTCCTTGAGGAACACCTGATAACGCAATAAACTCAGTAGACAAAACCAATTGGAATCGTATTTGATAAGATCGCTTTGTCAAATACGATTTAATCCAGTTTACAAAACATTGTGGAAATCCAATGGACTTAAGTTTAAATAGAATTAGATTGTGTGGTAACTTATCAAATGCTTTGATAAAGTCAGTGTAGATACAGTCGACCTGGCAACCAGATTCAATGGTGTTTAAGCAAAAGGTTGTAAAATCGAGTAGATTAGATACCGAAGATCTGCCATTAACAAAACCATGCTGACGAGTTGTTATGACTCCACGGTAGTGAATTTTTACCTGATCATACACGATTCGCTCAAAAAGTTTTGGAATCGATGACAGTTTAGCAATGGGCCTGTAATTAATAACATCATTCCTGCAACCTTTTTTATAAATAGGACTAATAAATGATTTTTTCCAAAACAGTGGAAAATAACTTTCGTTTATAGATTTATTAAATAACAAAGAAAGTGGTTGACACAAAATTGAACCGCATTGAGTTAACACTGCGGCAGGAATTCCATCAGGTCCAGCGCTAAAATCTTCATCGATCGAACTAATGTATTTTAAAATATCCTCTGAGGTAAAGGATAAAGAGTCCAAAGAAACTCTGGGTATAGAGTTCATATGTTCAAAATACCCCTCATCAGGCTCAAAGGAATCCGAACAAAATGACTCTTTAAAAAGATTTGCAAATAAACTACAAATAATGACGGGATCGTCAGTAATTCCATCAACAGTTTTGAATGATGAAGGGAATCCATCGGATTTCTTCTTTGTATTTATGAATCCCCAAAACTTCTTTGGATCAGACAGTATTCTCAACTTTATATTGTCTAAATATTCATTATATAATGCAGCTGAGCTATTTTCAAATTCCAGAAACAAACGTTTGTAGGTTTCCAGGTCATTTGAGTCTAAACTACAGACATATTTCTTCCATGCCCTATTCCTGTTGTTGCGAAGAGTTTTTAAATCCTTTGTGTACCAAGGGTACGCACAGTTTTTCGCAAATTTGAGGGTATATGGTGCGGACTGAGAGAACACAGTAAAGAGCTCCGTATAAAAAAAATTTATGGAATCATCAAGGTTATTTCCATTTAAGTACTCTAAAATAACATTTAGTTTGTTATGAAGTAAATGATTCAACTTCAAAAAGTCAGCTTTTTTAAAATTGAATTCATAAACCTTATCGATTGAACTCGAATTAACTATGGTCTCTCTGTCCGATTTATACTAAATGCTCAATGGTGGATGGTATTCATCAACATTAGTCAGAGCATGAAAGGCCCTCTTAATAATTACATTGTTGCTGTCGGTTAAAAACATAGAATTGGATCATTTGAAATGATGCAGCTCACTTGCTGGATCATTTGTTGTTTTTGCTTTGCGTGCCAAAGCGATGATATGATCCGGATCTCCTATGAAAAAAACGCAGCTATTAATGTTAATGTTAAATCTAGTAAACGAGAGCGTAATGAGCAAATATATGCGTCAAGAGCAAACATAACTGGCACAAACCATGCATGATAAAAATGTTGAGCACAACAACAAAATGCAAACGTTATATTGTAGGTTAGCAACGACCAAGAATGATAGAAAAAGCACAAACCTACACACGCATGATAAAAATGTTGACACAAACAACAGCAACAAAATGCAAACGTAAGATTGTGTGTAGCAACGACAACGATGTGAGTGCGCACATGCTCGAACATACATAAGCAGCGGTAGAATCTAACTGTATGCTGACGATTGAATCGAGAAAATCACTGATCAGAAATTGCCAAACGCGCCTAAAGAAGTTATCACTTCAATATGCGACAAATGGTAAAAAACTATGTAAACAAATGTGAACATTGCGCTCGAAAAAATCAAACAAAACATATAAAAGAAAAAATGACCATAACAGAGACTCCAACGACTAGTTTCGAAACAATTGCGATAGACACAGTGGGACCGCTTTGAATTTCAAACGGCTACCGATACATACTAACAATGCAATGTGATCTGAGTAAATTTGTCATTGCTCACCGAATTGAAACAAAAGACGCAAAGGCAATTGCGACGACTTTGGTCGAACAATTAATTTTAAAGTACGGTTGTTTTAAAATTTTGAAATCTGATAGAGGAACGGAGTTCACTAACGAACTATTAAGAAATGCATGCAACTTGTTAAAAATAGAACAAAATTTTTCAGCACCTTATCATCACGAAACAATATGAGTATCTTCTTTCTTTCGCAGATGATGGGGAATGGGATAAATGGATTTCGTACTACACATTTGCATATAACACGCCTCCACTTACCAACACTGGTTTCTCACCTTTTGAATTAGTTTTTGGTAAATTACCAACTCTGCCGGGCATTTTAACAAAAGATAACAGTAAAGTCTACAACATAGATGACTATGCTAACGAGTTAAAAGTTAGATCAAAAATCTCGAGTAACAAAGCAAAGAATATTATCAAAATGGTTAAAGAAAAAAGAAGAATCAATTATGACAAGAATGTAAATATATCCAATTTCCAAGAAGGAGATTTAGTATTAGTAAAACTATAAAGTAGAAAGAAAAATCAAAGTCCATATCACGGAACATATAAAATAATTTGTAGAAAAGGAGTTAATTCCATCATAGAAATAAATAACAAACATAAGAATTTCTATAATTACATGTTAAAGAAGTTTATAAACACATAATTGATTCGAAACAAGTAAATATTTGATTCATTTAGCAATACAAACTTTAAAATATACAGAACTTTTAGAAATATGTAAATAAATATTAAGAACAAAGATAAGAATTCGAAAATATAAACCACCAAAAGCTCCATTGCCAAAAATCGAGTCTGCTTCTGGATCCTCAATCCGTGTCATCGGTGCTGGCAATGGAGCTTTGGGTGGTTTACGTATCCTTGGGATCAGCTGGTGCTTTGTAATCAGGATAATGATTAAGACGACCACCAATATTAACGCTGAGTTGCCGACTGAAAAACTATGAGTTTTTTTTTTACTGCTAGATTGGAGTTGATTTGGAAGGTCCATGATTTTTTTTTTCGCTGATGGCTTCTTGTAGTGCTGTAAGCTCTTGTAATTGCGTGGAAACTATTGCATCTGGTTTCTTTGGTTTTGATAGTTCATAGATGCCGCCAAAACTGGTATATGATCCGCTCGAAACAGAAGATTCCCAAATAGTGTAAGAGATTCATGTTTAATTATACAATTTTGTTCAACATGAATAAATCCAGAACCGTCCAGTGAGAATTGTGAAACTTCTGTTCCGTATACTGCTGTGATTTGAATCGACCTTGCCATCGCAAAGATCCATTGATTTTTATTTCTTTGATTCCAAACTTGATCGTGCATTTATTTGAAGTCACAATGCGGCTTAGAGTTATTGTTGAATAGGCTAATTTCACATAAACACGTTGTTGCTCCCTTGTTGTAAATTGGTTGTGTGTTAGGACAGAGATATGTCTGATCTCCAACTAATGAACATGATTGGAGAATTTCAGTGCTGGTTGGAAAGTATTTGTCACGATGCAGTGTGACGGCGAGAAATTGAGTCGATGGTTTGATTGCAACTATAGTGTTGTTTATACGAGTAGGTATTGGTATTAATCGATACAACTCGAACTGGTCTGGTCCCCTTAAGGGTATAGTTATTTTAAAAATCGCGTGTTTGGTTGTGATGCCTTCCTTTACTACCATTAGTTTGTAAAAATACAAAAGGTTTTCGTAATATCCAGGGATTTGCATCGTCGGTGGTAAATGTGCTACAATTTTGTCAAACTCAACCTTGAGTTGCCTTGGTGACAGTAAAAGCGGGCTGATTTGACCATGATGAACGTTGATCAGCACGTTGATGATTGATAGTTGAATCCGCTGTATATTCGATGCTGTTATGGTTAACTGAAGTGCTCAGAATATGAATATTTGGAACATTTTTTCATCGTAGATTGACCGTTCGTTGGCACGTATTCGGTTTGCTATTTCTGTTAGTTTATTTTCTAACTTCGTAAATTCCTTTAGGGCAGTGCCTTGGTCGCGTTTGACGATGTTGATGGTGGAGTCAATGATTGACGTTTGGTTTTTCAATAATCGAAGGAGATGTTCTTCGTTGGATTGTATCGCTGTAATCGTTCCAGACATTTTTACGGCGTATTCGGAATCCAATACACCAAACAAGGAAGTAGCAACAATTCCGACAACATTTAATGCTCTTCTCTTTTGTCGATGTGGTGATAGCAAGCTGTTTTCAATTCGTAATTCAGATTCAGTATGTTGTAAAACAAGATCTTCACAGAATGTTTTTTGTCGAAGTTGTTGGCATAGGTGGAGCATTACTTTGGTCCCGTTCACTAAAGATTAAATTTCCTTCAGCAGTGGCTGCAGATCGTAGTTAGTGATAATATTCCATTCGCTCATAATAATGTTAGTGGATCCAATATGTTCAAAATGGATCCCTGCTGTTGGGTCGAATTTTTCGATGTGTATGGAACTACACTACATTAAATTGACATGCGATGACGTTTTTCTTCTTTTTTTGGCTACTGATCCATCATTGTCAGGTTGAATTTGTTCAGGTTTTGCGACGTTTAGGCTGAGTTGAGTCGATGTACTTACGTCTTCGTTAGAGCCGTGCTCCTGTAATGGCAGTGGAGCAAGCCTGTGAATGGGGCGTCTTCGTATGCCATTTGCTGTTTGAATGTCAGCTACTCGCACTACGCTATCGACCCCTTTAAAGGTCTTGACTATCTTTCCGAGTGGCCACTGAAAAGGAGGCAAGTTGTCTTCTTTGATTATTACCATCATTCCTGGTTCAACATTATTAACTTTCTCTTTCCATTTATTGTATTCATTTGTAGTTCGGTATTGTAGTTCATTCAGGTACTCTCGTGACCACCTGTTCCAAAATGCATGCTTTAGGTGTGACACCAGTTTCCATTTTGTTAATATTGACGCCTTGCTTGGCACCGCAGTTGTATCAATTGGTGCTGTGAGTGGTTCGCCAATCAGGAAATGTCCAGGAGTTACGGCGCTGAAATCATTCCCATTTGCTGACATCGGAGTCAATGGACGAGAGTTTAAAACTGCCTCGATTTCCACCATTATTGTCTCTAGCTCTTCATATGTCAATGAGGCGGTGGACACACTTCTGACGAACAGATTTTTGGCAGATTTCACTGCTGCCTCCCACAGTCCGCCAAAATGAGGAGCTCTTGGAGGGATGAAGTTGAATGCAATCCCCTTGTCACTGCATGTCCTCATGATTGCTTGTTGTGCCCGTTCTGTATGTATTGCTTCTTTGAGGTCTACCAATTGATTCTTGGCACCAACAAAATTTGTCGCATTGTCGCAGTACAAATTCTGACAGCGCGCTCTCCGGCCAATAAAACGTTTTAAACATCCAAAAAACACTGCGACGTAAGCCTTCTGTGGCCTTTTTCCACGAATTTTAAAGTGAATCCAGAAGGGGCCGCAAAAGTCCACTCCTGAATTGATGAATGGCCGGGCTGGCTGAACTCAAGTGGCGGGTAATCTACCCATCATTTGGTGAAATTATTTAGGCCTTGTCTTAGTGCATCGAATGCAGTGCTGTACGATTGACCGCGTCATAGATTTCCCTTTTATAGGCAAAAATCATTGTCGAAGGTGAGCCAACAGGGTTTGAGGTCCACAATGCAAGTGTTCTTCGTGGAACCATATCAACAGTAGCTTTGACAAGGGGTCGTTGTACGGAATTATTACTGGATGTTTCGCGTCGTAAGTGATGGCAGCTGATTCAAGACGTCCTCCCACTCGAACTATTCCTTCATCGTCTAAAAATGGATTAAAACCGCTTAATTGACTTGTTTTGTTGACACATTTCTGCCTTTTAATAGCGTTGATTTCGATTTCAAATTCAGATGACTGCATTCCACGAATGATGATGGATAGTGCCTTTTTCTGCTCGCCTGGTGTAAGCGAAATCTGTGCTGCGCGATCTTCGTTTCGTTATTTGTATGTTCCATGAATCGTAGCATGTATCCGACGATGTGTACTAAGGATTTGAATTAACTCCTGTTGTTTATTGCATAAATCAAGTCCTTTGATACGTCCATGACAGCAACATTTGACGATACAACCCTTTGTCTTTTTTCGAGAGTAGGTTCTATTGCGTGCAACGTTGAGTAGGCTTCTGGCCAGTATTCCATTCTTCCGTGGAGGAAGAAGGGCCCATAAAACCACAAATTGCATGATTTTATTTCTGACGGCAGCAGTCCTCTCGATAACACGTCTGCTGGGTTATCTTTAGATCGAACGTGTCGCCATTAAGTGCCGACAGTCAGCTCCTGAATCCTTGCTATCCTGTTGGATACAATGGTTTGAAATCACGTGGACTGAGAGTTGATCCACGCTAGGACGATTTGTGAGTCAGTCCAACAATATGCTGGGGCATCCCTTACTTTTAGATCTTCCCGAACTCGTGCCAACAATTGGGCACTGAGGAGGGCCGCGCACAGTTCTAATCGCGGTATTGTTTGCGCCTTTAGCGGCGCCACTCGTGACTTTGCACACAAAACCCGCACAATAATGCTTCCATTTTCGCAAACAGATCTTACATATATGGCTGCACCGTATGCCTTCTCTGATGCATCCGCAAATGAATGCAGTTGCAATGAACTCTTTTTTCCTTGTTGGAAGATATGTCTGGACACCTGTGTGTTGTTGAGCTCCTTTAAGTTGTCACGAAAGTTTGCCCATTTTGTGTGAATCTCGGCAGGCAACTCATCATCCCACGATAGTTTTAGCTGCCACAGCTGCTGAATTAGGGTTTTTGCTGTTACTACTGGAGCTAGGATTCCAAGTGGGTCGAAAATTCGGGCGACATCTGATACGATCGTTCGCTTGGTGATTAGAGTGGATGCTGCGAGATTTACCTTAATGCAAAAGTTGTCGGTTATGGGCAACCATGTTAGCCCCAACGTCTTTATTGCATTGTTGATGTCATTGTAAAAATCAAGATTGATTTCTTGATCTTCTGCTGGGATCGATTCGAGCAATTTTGGATGGTTGGCACACCATTTGCGCAAGGCAAAGCCTCCACTTTGAAGAATCTTTGAAAGCTGACGTTGAATTTCAACTGCCGTTGATAAACCGAGCCAGTTAAACAATCATCCACATAAAAATCGTTAAGGACGGATTCCGCTCCAAGTGGATGTTGGGAAACGAATTATTTGCCTAATTGTTGTAGGCATTTTGTTGCCAAGTACGGTGCTGAACGAGTACCATATGTTACTGTATTAAGTTGGTAGTAAAGTAAATCTTCAGATGCGTTCTTCTGCCATACTCTTAGCTGGTATCGTCGATCTTCCGCATTGACTGCTGTGAATACAAACCTTGGGCAACGGAACCGAAGTAAGATCGAGAATAACTCACTCTGATTTGATGGTCCAGTGTACATTAAATCATTGAGTGCGATGCCAGACGATGTTTTTGCAGACGCGTCGAAAATCACTCGTAACTTGGTCGTGGTACTTTCGGGCCTCATGACGCAATGGTGAGGGATGAAATAACATGGTGATGATACGCTGTTTTTATCGATACATGTCATATGGCCCAATGCCTCGTATTCGTCTATAAATGCTGCGTATTATGTCAACTTATTGGATAAGTTAAGATCCTTTGCAAGACGTCGCTCCAGTGAAAAAAATCGGTTAATTGAAATTTGCCTTGAATCACCTAATGCTGATGTGCTTTCTGCAAATTGGAGCTTCATCACAAATCGGCCGTCCTGGTTTCGAATGGTGTTCAATAAAAAGTGAGATTCACAGTTCTGCTCGGCTCTTGTGAACACCTTGTTATTTTGTTGTACCTCTTCCAATTGCCAAAATTTTTCAATTTTTTAATTTAATTCTTCGTCATTTTTAGTGAATACTCCGCATGTTTCTCCATCTGAGGTGCTGTTATGTTTTTTTCCAGAGTATCCATCCAAAAACGGTGTTCTGTAGGGTTGAGAGTCCATTCTTTAGCGATAATTTTCCAGTTGTCAATAAGTGGTGATAACATTCTGCTCCTATGAGCAAATCGATTCTACCAGGGCAATTGAATTGTGGGTCTGCTAATGTTATATTTTCCGCGATCGCCAATTTGACGTGTTCACATGCTGCGTTGGTTGTTGCGATATTATGTGAGGCAGTATAAAGGCTTCCAATCGAGTGGAATACCTGTGGATCCTTCATTGTAGGTTGACATCAACGCGACTTCGGACATCTTTTTTACCGTTGCCTATGCCTTCAAGTAGTAGTGACGCTGGCCTTAGTGATAATCCCATTTGTTTTGCAGTCCTTTCAGTCATTAAATTGACCCGTGATCCTGAGTCCAATATTGCCCTGCATTCGATGGTTTGACCATTGTTGGCAATAAGTTTGACTACTGCGGTGCTGAGAAGAACATATCCCTCTTGTTTTGGCTGGTTTAATGCTGGTTGTGGAATGTAGTGCTGCGTCACTAGATGTGTTGCGGTTACCCGCACCCTGTGTAAAGCTGCTGTTATTATTGAAATGAACTAATGTATTGTGCTTCTGCTCACACTTAGTACATTTTCTTGAAGCACTGTCTTGCGAAATGACCCGACTTCAAGCAATTAATACACAGCTGATGTGTTTTCATGAACTGCAGCCGCTTTGTGACAGCTAGCTGCAAGAACCTTGGGCATGTGAAAAGTGGATGCATCTTATCATTGCATGATCTGCATTTCTTGTCTTTTTGGTCCGATGTGACAACTGACGATGCTGCTCTTGCTGATGCTGGTCTTTCCTTCTGACCTACCGCCTCCAATGATTGGAATTAAAAAAATAAAAATAAAATAAATAACTGGCCATTTCAGCCCTTGAAAGGACTTTGACCTAGCTTCTTATGATCAATTGTGTTGTGCGTGTTATTAAGTTTGTACACAATTGACCGAGAAAGGGACCTACATGTTTAACGCCGACTCCGAACGGCGATGAACGTAATGTTCTTATTCTCAAGAAGCTTTACATGGCATTTGATTACTCTCTGAGGTTTGCCATTGTCTGCAGAGAGGTGGCGGCCGTACAGAAAAATTATTTTAATTCAAATAATTTTCTGTCGCTGCTGGGGTTCGAACCTGGGTCTCCAAAGTTCGTTGACATAGCGGCCACGCACTTTAACCAACTACGCCACGGCCGCCACTTTAATGATTGGAATTGCGTCTCCAAAAACTTCAAAAAGTCAACTAATGATGGCAGCTCTCTTGGATTTCACAACGATTGCTCATATAGTATGTGAGTGTTTTTGTCCAGCTTCTTTATCAAAATGTGTAATAGTATTGGGTCCCAGGATGTTGTATTTATCCCTATGTTACCCAGTGCCATTAAGCATTCTCGTGTTATGTCGTGCAAACTCTTCAGAGCTGCCACAGAAGGATCGTCCGCCGAATGTTTGCTTTGTCCAATTATATTTTCCCATAAAGCCGCAGTGAGTAAACGCATGTTGTTGCAGCGATCCTGGAGCATTTTCCAGGCTGTGCTGTAGTTGTCTTCAGCTAGCGAAATATGGCGAATCAGTTTTTCGGCCTCTCCGGTCATGTTGGTTTTCAGGTACCACATCTTTTGTATGGTCGGAAGTGGTGTTTTGTGAACCATCTCAGTAAACAGATCGTAGAATTGCCTCCATTGAAGATAGTCGCCATCAAATTTTGGTAGCGTCACGATAAGAAAATGTTGCTGAGATTGATTATTCGTTGATTTTGGACTCTGCTCACCTCTCTCCTTGATTTCTAGAATTTTGTCGCTGATCTGCAGCTCTAGTTGTAAATATGCCTCAATATCATATTTGACTGAGTCGATGTCATCTATAACTTCCAAAATTTCGTCACGCCAGCCTTGAACTGATTGCCAATGATGCTCAACAATTTTGACCTTGGTGGTGTAGTATTTTACTGAATGCTGTGTACTATCATTCAATAATTCAGTCAACAAGCGTTGCACAATGCCAATTATTTTTGTTTGTTTCAAAATAAGGTTGTGCAACTGAGTTGGCTGACAAGACGTTGCCTTTGAATGAACGCCATGTTGTTGTTGAACAGCCAGGATTGATTACAGAATTCTGTTGATAGGATGCATTCTGTTGCTCGGCTATCCCCTTTTGATCGGCTACCTTTTGCTGTTCGGCTGCCCTTTGTTGTTCGGCTGCCCGAGTTTCTCAGATAGCTTTCAACGCGTTGTCCATGTCATCTCGGACTTCTCTGTATTTCGCACCGATGGTTGCATGTATGTCCTTGACAAAGTATGGATGTTCAATTTCGCTGCCATAGCGACTGCGAATGATGTTATCGAGTTTGTTAAATTGTTGCCATAATTCATCAAGCTCCCTGGCTTTCGCTTCGATGAAATCTGAAGTACGCCGGTCATATGAAGCCTTCTTATAATTTATTATTGTTTTTTGCAGTACTACTGCCGTTTCGTCCTGTTGTACAGATAACTCATTAATGCCCATGATGATGACGTTGCGTAGGATGCGTGCTTAATCTGTTGAACGGCGAACTTGATTGGTGTCGTCTATTTATAAGGATGGATCCTCTTGAGGATGTTTAAGTGATCAGAGTATCGATGGATATTGGCACTTGAACCAGTTATCCTTTACTACTAATCACGTCTGGGTCACCAATGTAAAATCCCTTGAGTTTGGTTATAGTAAAGGCACATAAACCTTGTACTACTACTTGGGATTGTTTGCTTCGGCTGGCACTTGAACCATCAAAACTTGAATTATGTTAATTAAAACACTTTAGATTGATTACAGCTGATCACACTGATCACAACTGAATTCTTCATTTTGAATAATTTTCCTTATATATGTTTTAGAATATCATAACCACGGCAATGCCCGCTATTTCAGCATATTTTTGCAGCGTAAGACCTTTAATGTTTTGTTGTGCAAGTACAATGACGTCGTCCAAACATAAATATCATATTACCGTTTTTGCTTTCCAAAGTGAAGCAAAAAAAATTTAAAGCGAATTCAAAATGCACTGCATTTCCAAAGTTAAGCAAAAATAAGTTTAAAGTGAAGTCAATGCACTGCATTGCCAAGTTTATGTTTACATTTAAACATTTTTTTTTTTTTTTTTTTTTTAAATAATATAAAAAACTTGGGATTGTTTTAATATAAATATTTAAAATAATTATGACTAAGCACATGGTATACCATTAATATAAGTTATTATTAATCAGATAAACATTATCGTATATTAAGAAATAACTAGCGACCACCGGTGCGCGTTGCTGCCCCCAGCAACTATAATAATAATAATAATAATAATAATAATAATATTCTAAGAGTTTTGCCGTTGTTTGCAAGCGCTCTATAAAGAAGAGGCAGAATAAAGTCAAGTGAGAGCGGAAAATTGCAATAAAAAAACTTGTATGTATCTTGGTTGCGAGCGTTCAGCGCGAGCGGCTTGCGAAAGCTTTACATTTTTCTGACTTTCATTTTGTTGTTAACAGACGCTCTGTTAAGAAGAGACAGAAGAGAGCGAAATGTGAGCAGCGAATAGTTTTGCTCTGAGTTTGATAATGTTCTTGTTAGCTGCTCTGTTAATAAAAGAAAAACCAACATAACAACAACAATTATATGCAATTATATGCAAACTTTAATAAGATATAACTTAAAAAATATAAATTTTTAAGAAATAAAAAGTCCAGTTTGCACATCTACAGGTCTAAACCTATCAAACCATACTAAATTTATTAAAATTGGACTTGTACTTAAAAAGCCTTACGCCGGACAAAATTTGGGTTTGCGTAATATACATAAGATTCTGTATTAGTGTACGCTTTTTCCAACTCCAATATCTTTAAAATTCATCTTTGGAAGTAAATTTTCGCTTAAGGGTGAGCGTGTAGTGTACCATTAAAAGTCACTATTAGCACCAACTAAAACAAGTCGTTCTTTAACTACATTCTTTCTTTTAAATAAACAAAATACAATATATCAAAAATCTTGACCACCAACTAAAGCAATAATTTATTTAAAGTAAACAATTATATTCGTAATAGCCAAGAATCTCAAATTCATGTTCAATGCACTTGGCACCCCTTTTCGTTTTCTTCCGCTAGTCGCTGCACAAGCATGAACGCTGCGAGCATTAAGTTACACACTTATTGCACGAAAACATAATGTAACAACAACAAGTGGCAAATTGAACTAATGTCGTTGACACTTCAAAGTCAAGGCTATGCATTTTGACCATCAGTTATATCGGCTATTTTAAAATTAATATTTTGAGGGGAAGAAAGAATGCAATAGTTCAAAGTAACATATGATTGGTTATTTTTATTATGTAAAGAAACAAAATTAAATATTGGAATTAAGGAGGAGTTATGGAAATAGTGGTAAAATAATTTTAAGAAATATACTGGTAGATTTTATTTATAAACCAAACTTTTTGAAAATAAAATTCAGATTATTTTGATCATAACTAAAAGCGGCATCACTGCCTAAGTTTTCATTTTAATCTCAAAAGAGTTCGGCATTCTTGACATCATTTACAGCAGCGTGGTGCGCTACAATACACCAAAGTTTATTTCGATGCAGTCATCGAAATAACTTATAAAAACATAATAAACAAAAAGAAATAGAACATTAGTCAATTTAAAATAAACTCCACATAGCGATCCTGTTAAACTCCATAACCAACTACGCCACGGACGATACAATATTCAATTTTGTTTGAATTAAAAAAAAGTAATTCATACATAATGGAAAAAAGCATTAACCAAAAAACCAAATATTTGAACCATTATAACTTCTTTGTTTTTAAAGTAATTGAATAATATTTTTGAACAGAATGTAAACAAATTCAATGAGAAATTTTATGAGAAAAAAACACAATTTTAGGGGGGTAAATCGGGCTAACGAGGTTTACTAGTGAAATATGACCTTGGAAGTAAAAATGTTCTGAAGAGAAAATATAGTACTCGTAAAGCACTTTTAAACGACATATTTTAAGATCGGATATGTTATGCTCAAGTTATAGAAAAAAGACCATTTCGGCTGTTTTTCCGATGGTCCAAAATAAAATTTTTTTATTTTGGAATCCATTCGAGGTCAGCATTGAATGGGTGGTTTTTTCAAACTTTTTTTTTCGACTAGACATAGAAATATTGGGTGTTTTTTTTAGGGGTTTGTTTTTCGAATAGAGATAAATCTAGCAACTCTAATGTCATTTATGTTCAGTTTGGTTTGCCACTTCATCATGAACAGGTTGACAAAAGAACAACGCTTGCAAATCGTGCAAATTTATTTGGAAAATAATGGTTCAGTTCGCGAAGTTTACCGCAAGCTCCGTCCATTTTATGGTCGACATAATCGTCCATCAGAGCAATTAATTCGGTTAACCATGGGTCGTTTTCACACTACGTTTACTCTATGTGATAATACGCATCCGCAGAGTCGTCGAACAGTGCGCACTGAAGAAACAATTGCCGCTGTAGAGCAAAATGTTGAAGAGGACCCGAATGAATCGATTCGCCACCGTGCACAGCAATTGGAGCTTTGTCCATCAACTTTATGGAAGATTTTGCGCAAAGATCTTGGCTTGCGACCTTAAAAGATCCAGCTTGCGCAAGAATTAAAGCCGCGAGACCATGCAATGCGTCGTGATTTTGGTGTATGGGCCGAAAATGAGATTGATCTCGATGCTGATTTTCATCGCAAAATTTTGTTCAGTGATGAGGCTCATTTTCGGTTGAATGGCTACGTCAACAAGCAAAATTGCCGCATTTGGAGTGAAGAGAATCCACATGAGATCCTTGAGACGCTATTACATCCACAAAAACTGACTGTTTGGTGTGCTCTATGGGCTGGTGGAATCATTGGGCCATACTTCTTCCGAAATAATGCTAGAGAGCCAGTTACCGTTAATGGAGACCGGTATAGAGCCATGATAACCGACTATTTTGTTCCCGAATTGGATGGTATGAATGTGGATGAGTTGTGGTTCCAACAAGACGGCGGTTCATGCCACACAGCGCACGTCACAATCGATTTATTGAAGGAAACATTCGATGAGCGCATAATTTCGCGGAATGGACCTGTCAATTGGCCACCAAGATCGTGTGATTTGACACCATTGGATTATTTTCTTTGGGGATATGTGAAGTCGCTCGTCTACGCCAACAAACCAGAAACGTTAGGGGACTTGGAGGCCAACATTCGTGGCGTTATTGCCGACATCGTAATATCGGAACTTATAAATTTAAAGCAACAAAAATCACAAACAAATTCTTCTTTTACAAAAACAGCTACTCCTCCAGTAGCATATTCGTTGCTACAGTTCGCAAAACAATTGTAACCGGGAATATTGAACATATTTATTTCATAATTATATACCAATATCTCCGTGAAAAGATAATTATATACCAATATCTCCGTGAAAACTTATTTATGAAATACTCCAAATGCAAAATAAAGTTATCAAAATTTTTACGAAGACTTCTAACATTTTGATGAATGATATAAAAACTGTTTGGATTCTTATGGTTAGATGAGATAATATCAAAATTTAAATTATTGCATTGCGCGAGGGGAATATTTAAAAAATATCTTGAGGATTTAAATTTACCATATTATATTGAAAATTTAATAATAAAACTTTTAAATTAAAAGTTTAAAATTATTAAAATTTTACTAAAATCCTCGATAAAATTAATAACAACCGCGGTTCTTTTTTGCGCATTAATATCCTACCATTAGAAACCCAAACGTATTTAAAATTTTTTTCTTTACTAAGCTTTGAGCTTCATTGAAAAGAAATCTAGTTTTACGAGGGAAGCTGTCATTAATAAAAATTTTAGAAGCACGATCACAATTAAAAAACTTAGTTGTATTTAAGTTATTTTTGCGTCTATGCTTGTTCTCATAATAGCATTCTTACTTAACCGAGAGACAAATTTAACGCATAAAATATTTTGCGATGAATTATTTAATGCGGCATCCCTGGGCTTCTGTATGCGTTTGACGTAACAATCGTCAATTTCCTTTGTTACGTTGACATCCAAACCATCAGAAAAAACTTTGAGTGAGCAGTCAAGAGTGTTGGCGTTGTCGAGTGCTGGAACACCAACAATTTCAACGCATCGTTCTCTCCCTTGTTGTTTTAAGTACTAACTTCACTTTGCAAAACATGAATTTTTGTTTCAAGCACTTTCTTATCATCTTGAAGTTGATCAATCATATAGAGAGCGTTGACTTTTGTATTTCTTAACGCAACAATTTCTTTATAAACCATTTCTAGCATTATCGAAGTAGGCTGTGGAATGATGTTCATATTTCAAAATTCACTTTGCATTTGCTTTGCCCAGGAGTCATTTTGTTGTTGAGACTGCTGCAGCTGTTGTTGTGCTCGCTGCAGCTGCTGAAGCAGAAGCTCTTGTGGTTGCTGTTGTTGTTGAGTAGACTGCTACAATTGATGTTGCTGTTGTTGTAGTAGAGGCACCTGCTGTTGTTGTTGCTTTTCGGTCGGTAACTGCATCAATTTTGAGCTCGCGTCAAAGAACGAGTGAACGGACTGAGTGCGCTCCAGAGCAGCCCCAAGAAAATTAGTTTTTTCACCAGCGCGTGGGGGCAGAGAGGCGTTTGCAGATTTCGGCGAGGAACGAAAAGACGCACGGCGAGCACTCAAACAGCCATTGCATTTAAATGAAGAATTGTTTCTTTCCATGAAATCATTATCACTTTGCTGAATATTTACGCAATTGCAATGAATATTTTCATTGAATATTTTCATTGCAAAGAACACATACAATTTTCGCGTGATTGCGACCCACTTTCTGCTGGCAAATACATGGCATTTTAAATTGTTAAATATGTTTATTTTGATAAATTTTATTAAGACAAAATCACAGAGCATGCTGACCCCACGACGACATTCTCTAAATTGAATCTGAATTCAATATGCTTGCCATCAAACAGGTTCAAGCACATTAATATCGACCTTATCCGTCCGCTTCCACCTTTGAAGGGCGATAAATACTGTCTCACTTTTATAAACCGCTTCTTTAGGTGGCCGGAAGCTATACCTATTGAGGCTGGATTAAACACTTCGGCGTGCCAGCAAGAATTGCAACCGATCAGGATAGACAACTCGCATCGTTATTATTAAAAGAATTTTCCAAGGCCCTCGGCGTCACACATTTGAGAACGACTGCTTGGTACCCACAAGTGAACGGAATATTAGTGAGGTTCCATCGCACACTCAAGTCTGCGATCATATGCAAAAACTCAACAAATTTGTCTTTTTAACCTATAATAAATTAGCCTATAAATTAGCCTATAATTTAGCTAGGAGTTCGATCACCATACAAGCCTGATATTAAACGCTACTCTTGCGGAACTTGTATTCGGTACAACGCTTAAGCTTCCAGGTGGCATGTTTGACACAGCAGTACATATTTCCGAGCCTAAAGTCATGCAACAACTAATTGGCACCTACAACCAACAGACACCGAACATCATACTGGTCAAAAAGTTTTTATTCATCCATCGTTGGATTAAGCAACGCAAGTCTTCATCCGCAATGATAAAGTGAGACCATTGCGAACTCCATCATGTGACGGGCCATTCAAGGTAGAGGAACGAATTTTATAAAATTATGGTGAATAACAAGTGAGTCAACGTCTCAATCGACCCTATCAAACTCGCACATTTCATCATAAACGAGGATTCTGACACTTCAACGAAGACAACAATACAACCAACTACTTCGAAGCATATAATATATGTATAATTTGTTATCACAATTGTGGTGGTATGCGTGGCAAACTTAATAAACTTTTCATTGACGCAAAGTCATACCACTGTAATGTTTTGGTATTCGGAGAAACGTGGCTAAATGACTCCTTCAAAAACGAATAAATTCTCGACAACAATTGGACACTCTATCGGAAAGATCGAGATTATACCTACAGGGTCAATTCCGTGGTTGTGGTGTTCTAATAGCCATACATAACTCCCTACCTAGTAAATTTGTCGAAACCACCTCTCACAAACTTTATGACCACCAAAAAGCTCGAATTAGTTCTCATGAACATCAATTTATCTATATTGGTTTTATTTATATTCCTCCTTATTCAACAGAAACTACATATAGTGACCTGTGAGAAAATATTTCATCACTAACCACGACATTGAAAGAGAGAAGATACAATCATTATCTTCGGTGACTTTAATCGTCCAAATATTTCCTTTGTCACCAGGGTTGCCATTCAAACAAAATTTAAGCTACCAAAATCCTTAAAAAAATCTACCAAAAAAAAAGAGTTTAATACTCTTTACAAAATAGTATAGGTGTAACCTAGATGCCCACACTTACATCAACTATTAACTAAACTATCTAGATGGTTACACTTACATCAAATTTCAACTAAACTTCAAACACACGAAAATAAAAACTTATATATATTATATTACACTTAAAACGTGTATTTAATAATTTTATTTAAAACAAAAATTCTTTAGCATAAAATACAAATTCATTTCTATAAAAAGTCATGAATAAATACATTAAATAATTTTTATAAAATATCATCTAAAATTTATATATGTTAAATAAAAACTCTTAAATTTAATATAAAAATTCATTTCCGTTAAATCACAAAGCTATAAAGATGCTCGAACTCATATTTCCACTCATTTTGTGAAAGCTGTATTCAAGAAGGTATTAAGTCCATAAGGACTTCGGAATCAGTTTTACCGTCTGCCAGCGGTTTGGATTTAAAAAAAGAATAATTTCTGTCAAAAACAATGTGTTTTGGCTGCAATTTTTTATGAAGAAGAAATTCTGAGTTCAAATAGATTTCCGAATCCATAAAATTTGTTTGTACATTACAACACAGCGACACCAGTAACCAAAAACACAAAAGAACACAAATGGCGGGCAATTTTGGCAGCCGACAGAACTGAATTAGGAAGCGTTCAAAAATATGACACTCGGGAAGGGTTAGAAAAATGTTCATTATTTTCAAAGAGTGAACCAAAGGTTGTGATATAGCTTTTTTTTCATATTTGAGAGTTTCATATGCAAAAAATTTTTAATGTCTTCAAAAGTAAAAAAATCTACCAAAATCAACCAAATTAAAAAAAAAATTACCAATCTACCAACAGCCGATTTGGAGAAAAAAAAATCTACCACGTTTGATAGAATTCTACCAAAGCGGCAACACTGTTTGTCACTAATGAGAATGACAATTTCCTCCTTTCTGTTGGCATCTCCAACTCGATTGATTATACTTTACTCAGTACCTTTTATGTAAACGACCTGCAGCAAGTTAACAGGTTTCCAAACCAAAATGGTAAATGGCTGGACTTTCTTCACCAATACCTATGATGAAATAAACGTTGTTCCAATCCCCGTAGCTGAATACATTCTCTAACAGCTTTCACCACTAAGCCCTATCTACACAACTTTTTTCCACCAATATAACATTTGTATACTCATATAATAACTCAATAGTATACGATTTTCTTAATGCTGATTACGATAGCATAAGAATTTGTCTCGATTCTACTGATTTGAACGATTTATCAACACTTGACCTTAATAGTGCAGTCACACTCTTTTATCAGCGTGTTCTCACAATTGTTGATAAACATGTCACAAAAATAAATAAAAAGGATAATCTTTCGGAACCATGGCTAGATAAACATCTCAGACATCTAAGAAATCAGAGAAATAAATTACCGATTTCGATTAAAAAGGTGTTCTACATTCCGAGCGGAAAGCAATCAATGTAATCGGATTCGAACATGCTGCTTCTGAGCGCATCAACTAAATGACAGCAAATCTGACACTAGCTCATAAGAAAAATAAAAAGTTCAATTGAAGTAAAATAAATATTTTTTAGATATGAGTATTATAGTGATTGCTGCATTATTTCTTGAAAAGGTAATCAAAAATAGATACAAAACTAATTTTGTAATCGCAACATATTTGAATAAAATGTATCATATATTTTTAATAAATAAATAAAAATAAATAACTGGCCATTTCAGCAAGGTTTAACGCCGACTCTGAACGGCGATGAACGGAATTTTCTTGTTCTCAAGAAGCTTTACATGGCATTTTGATTACTCTCTGAGGTTTGCCATTGTCTGCAGAGTGGTGGCGGCCGTACAGAAAAATTGTTTTAATTCAAATAATTTTCTGTCGCTGCTGAGGTTCGAACCCGGGTCTCCAGGTTCGTTGACATAGAGGCCACGCACTTTAACCAACTACGCCACAGACGCCACGATATATTTTTATAATTTATAAAAATACTCAGATTTTTAAAGATGGTTAAAAGTTGCCAAATAAAAAAAAAGTAACATTAAAAAAGTAGTGCCAAGTAAATGCCAAAACTAAAACATTGCAGCATTTCAGGAAATTAACACGTCCACTGCTTTTTTTAATGAAAAATCATTGAAACATTTACAATCCGTCAACAAAAATTTGATTGGATTGGATTTCAGTTTAATTCCGATAAATCGGATTACAGAACACCTACAATCCGCCAAAAAAACAAATATCGGATTCGAAGATCGGAATCGGATTGCAGAACACCTTCCATCCAAATGTCATCGAAAGTAAATCCGATTCCGACGTGAATCGGATTTCAGAAGATGCCCGATATGAAGTCATTAAATCCACCATTAATGTAACCGATGATTTGAGAACAAAGTATGAAGAGTTGTCACAAAAATTTTATATAAAATCCAAAGAAGCCTTTAATCTTTATATTAATCTCATTGGAGAAAGAATTACTTTACAGCCAAAGAAATTCTTTGAATATGTAAATGTCCACATATATGTAAAACGCAAATCAAACGGATACCCTTCTTTCATGTTCAACGGCAATGCTACATCCTCTAACACTCAAGAGATTTGCAATCTTTAAGCAGATCATTTCAAGGAAGTATTCTGTGCTTCTACAAACATATCTCACAACTCCCCTTCTATCACTAATTTATCACCTCAAATCAATCACATCGAACTAACACGCGATGAGATATCTGCAGCTATAATCGAGCTAGATCCCAAGAGAGGACGAGGCCCTGACCTAATTCTTCCAAATTTACTTATTCAATGCGTAGACTCACTGCTCTTGGCCTTACAAATAATCTTCAATAAATCACTTAATCAAGGCGTTTTTCCGTATTTTGGAAACATCTCACCTCACACCAATATTCAAAAGGTCAGTCGAAAACTACAGGGGTATTGCCATATTATCTGCTATTCCAAAACTGTCCGAAAAAATAATATGCAAAACACTGACAGGTTTTATGAATCCATTACTCAATGAACATATCAAAGGCGCCGGAACCTCATTTCAACTGGGTGGGCAGTACAACTGGGGGGGCAGAACATTTTTTATTACATTAAAAATGTCATTAAGACGAAAAAAACATATCGATAAAATATTACGAAAAGATTGATGTAAAAAATAAGTTCGATAAAGCATGGTAAAATAAGCATAACATTTAAATTGAATATGAAACGAAAAAGTTATTAGTTTATAGTTACATTTATAATTTTTTAAACAACCACTTTATTTTTTCTGGTGCGAATGTGCATTAGTATGGACTCCATGGGTTAGAAACAGGTGAAAAAAAAAATTTTTCAAAACGAGAACAAAATTGGTGAAAGCAATAAACTTAAATATTTCCAAAATATTTCTTTCTATCCCGTTTTTTCCTTGTGGATATGAAGAAGTGCCGCATGCGTGAGGCGTTCCTGCGTCATAGTTGATCGAAGATATGTTTTAAGGCGACGAAGGGCACTAAAAAGGACAACCCAAACTAAAAGAACGTTCAAAACTAGCTGCAGATGCTGGAGATTTCAGCTCCAGTTTTCCGTTTCTTTTCATATTGAACGTTCACAATTAGCTGAGTGTTATTAAGCTGTCAAATTGGTCATCGAACCAGAGCTGCAAACTTCACTACTACTTTGCTACTTTAGGGTGAACGTTAAGCAACCCATCAAACATTATGACTCTTAAAGGAGTCTTTTAAGACTCATATAAATGACCTTTTATCGTTATTATGCGCTCAAAAAAGACTCTTTTATGAGTACATTTTCGTAGGTTTCGGGCCTCAAAATGTGATTCATAATAATGACTGCTTTATGCCTGATTTAAGACTCAAAATTTAGACTCTTTTAAGACTCATATTTAATACTCTTCTAAGACTCATAATAAAGACTCTTTTAGAACTCATATAAATTAGTGTTTTTGGACTCAAAATTAAGGCTCATTTAAAACTCATATTTAATACTCTTTTAAGACTCATAATAAAGACTCTTTAAAGACTCTTTTATAACTTATAAAAGTGAGTCTTTTTGGACTCAAAATTAAGACTATTTTAAGACTCATTTCAAGAACTCATATAAATGTCTTTTGGACTCAAAGTTAAGACACTTTTGATAGTCATATTTAAGAATCATGGAATGGAATCTTCAAAGACTCATACTGAGGACTCTTTCAGAACTCATAGAAGTAATTATGATCCGTTTAGGCTGAAATATATTTTTAGATTCAAATTTATTTAAAATATTTGATAGTTGAAAAATAAAAAAAAATGACAACATCTTTTTTTAAACATTTCAAATAAAAAGTTATACAGGGTGCGGCTAAAGTTACTATATGATGTAAAACAATTGTAACTTCTTTGCTTGCGAGTATTTAACTTTTTCTTTTTTCCTATTTCAGAAATTAAACTTGGGAGAATATTTAAAAATGGAACGCTATACAATTGCGCAAAGAACTAAGATTGTTTTTCTATTCATTGAAAATCATCGTTCGATAATTAATACTCAACGTGCATACAGAAGATTTTATGGTGTAAGAACTGCTCCAACGGGTCCAACCATTCGTTCTTTGGTGAATAATTTTGCTGAATATGGGACTGTCGGAGATTCAAGACGTACGGGCAGACCTCGAACTGGCAGATCGGCCGAAAATATTGATGCTGTGCGACAGAGCGTCGAAGAAAATCCGGAGACATCAACGAGAAGACGATCTTCCCAGTTGCAGCTTTCTGACCGCACTCTTCGGCGAATTTTAAAACACGATTTGCACCTCTTCCCTTACAAAATCCAAGTAGTCCAAAAACTAAATCCTGAGGACTTCGTATTGCGCTTGGAATATGCTAGAGCAGTTTTAAATCTCGTTGATCAAAATGAAAATTTTTTGTCAAATTTAATGATGACCGACGAAGCGCATTTTCACTTGAACGGTTTCGTAAATAAACAAAACAACAGATTTTGGGGATCCCAAAATCCCAAAAATCTTCATCAGAAATCTTTACACGCAATTCGTGTTACCGTTTGGTGTGGCATTACCGCCCAAAAAGTTTACGGTCCTTTTTTTTTGAAAACGATCAAGGTGTATGTGAAACAATAAATGGAGAACGTTACAGAGTAATGCTACAAAATTTTTTATTTCCGCAATTGCCACCAAACGCCAATATATGGTTTCAACAAGATGGTGCAACAGCTCATACAGCCCGTGCAACGATGGACTTATTAAGACAACAATTTCCAAATCGGATAATTTCTAAAAACGGCGATTTGAGATGGCCACCACGATCGCCAGATTTGACTGCACCGGATTTTTTCTTGTGGGGCTATCTCAAAGATAAAGTTTATGTAAATAAGCCCCAAACCTTGCAGCAACTAAAGGACAACATTCAAGAAGAAATTGATCGTATACCACAAGAAACACTCAACAAAGTTATGGAAAATGCCATTAAAAGAGCACATTTTTGCGTTAGAGAAAACGGTTCTCATTTAACTGATATTATTTTTCATAATTAATGTAAAAAAATAACATAAAATAAACTTTCTTTTTATCATAAATTTTTTTGTTTTTTTCATTCCATTCAATAGTTATTTAAAAAACAAATCATATAGTTACTTTAGCCGCACCCTGTAGTAGAAAAATGTAAAGTCATTTTACAATCATATAAAAGACTTCTTTATGAGTCTTTTTATTGCGTACTCATAAAACTCGCATAAAAAATACCCTTTTTAGAGTCTTATTTCTGAGCAATCATTTTACAATCATATAAAAAACTTCTTTATGAGTCTTTTTATTGCGTACTCATAAAACGCATAAAAAATACTCATTTTTAGCCTTATTTTTGAGCAATCATCTTAGAATCATATCAAAGACTCCTTTAAGCGTCTTTTTATTGCGTACTCATAAAACACGCATAAGAATAACTCTTTTTAGAGTCATTTTTTTGAGGCACTCAGAAAATGTTTGCAGGGAAGGCGATGTGTAGTTTCCATACGATTGCAAATGAGTTGTAAATGACTGATTTTTTTAAAATTGTGATTTTAGAGCTTAATGCTTCACAGCTGTTTACAAAAATTCTATGTGAAGAGAAATTAAAAATTGTATTGTAGTTAAAATTAAATTAAACTTAAAATTAAAAAATTTAATCTAAGCATTTGTAAAAAATTAAAAACATAAATAAAAACACTTGTATTAAAAAAATTATTGTGAGAGTTTTTTACGGAGGGGGCGACTGCCCCCCCTGCCCCCCTGCCCCCCTGCTTCCGGCGCCCCTGAAAACATGGTTTCCGTAAAGGTAGATCAACTACCACAAATTTTATGATTATGGTTTCTGATGTATTAGGCAAGATGGAGAAAGGACATCGAATTGATGCTATATACACTGACTTTAGCAAGGCCTAAGCCAGTAAACAACTTAGTTTCATAAAACGACGCGCAAAAGAGTTTAAAAATGTATGGGTAACCAAAACGTTATATTGTTCTTTAGTACGCCCACTTCTAGAATATGGATGCATTATTTGGAATCCTGCTTTCGATTCACACAGTGAGAGACTGGAATTTATTCAAAAGCAGTTCCTGCTTTTTGCCCTAAGAAACATTGGAACCACCTGGTGCAAAAATGCTGATGCATTGCCTTGACCTTCTGCCAACTGTTGATGATCGTCAGAGGCTGATCAATTATTTCTGGCTCCACTAGTGAGAGAAGTGGGCCTCCGACCAAGAAATGGCCTGGAGTCAGAGATTGAAAGTCACCAGGATCTTCGGACATGGCGGTAAGGGGCCTCGAGTTAAGACAAGCTTCGATTCTGTTAGCCAAAGTTGTGAATTCTTCGAAAGTATAGCTCATTCTTCCGACCATTTTCTTAAAATGCGTCTTAAAACTTTTTACACCTGCTTTCCAAAGGCCTCCCATATGGGGAGCACCTGCTGGAATGAAGTGCCATGCAATTTCTTGCTGCATGTACTGAGCTAAAAGAACATCATGAGATGCCTTCAAAAAATCTTTTAAATCCTTCTTTAGTACTTTGGAAGCGCCAACAAAGTTAGTACCATTGTCAGAATAGACCTTTGCTAGGCAGCCGCGTCTAGCGACAAAGCGAGAGAAAGCCGCTAAAAAGGTGGCAGTTGACAAGTCGCTTGTGCTTTCTAGATGAATTGCCTTAGTAGAGAAACAAACAAATAAGCACACATAGCCCTTATTAATTCGACAAGATCTACTGATGTAGCTTTTTATGTAAAAAGGACCAGCGAAGTCAATGCCAGTGGACGAGAATGGACACGAAATAATGGTTCTGTCTATTGGGAGAGCAGCCATAATTTGAGTCCTCTGTAGCTTTTTATGAACACCACAAGTCTTACAATTGTGCAAGTTTGTCTTTATCAGGTTTTTAGCACGTGGAATCCAGTATTGTATTCGTAACAGACGAAGCACTAACTGGTTTCCTCCATGAAGGGAAATTTCATGAACAAAACGTACTAAAAGGCGTGAAAACTGGCAGTTATATGGCAATATAATCGGATGCCTTTCATCAAATGACAAAATTGGCGAAGAGGATAAACGCCCTCCAACACGCATTAATTCGTCATTGTGCAGAAATGTATTCAGACTTAGAATCGAACTCTTGGCGCTGATTATATTTTTAGTTTCTAAACTATAATATTCATCAGGAAAGTTTAATTTTTGACATAACAATACGAGTCGTGTTTTTACGTGTTTAATTTCTGCGTTGTCAAGACATGTTGATTGTTTGACAAATGACGCACGAAAACGTGGATGCGTGCGATGAAGAAAACGAAAGACATAAGCTAACACTCTTAGACCTCTCGAGAGATAGAAAAAAGCTCCAAAACGTCTTCGTATTGAGCAAAGTATGCAAGGTTTACCTTCACAGCTTTACGCTCAAGAGACGTGTCTAAAACTGCAGGTTGATTTTTTCTTTGTCAAGACGAGCGTTCGAGTGAAAGCCATGATGGCCCATGCCACCAAAGATCGTTATCGATTAGCTCTTGGGGTGTAACGCCACGTGTGGCTAAATCCGCCGGGTTTTCATGTGACTCTACATGAAACCAGTTTCTTACGCCAACCTTGTCTGCTATTTTAGAGACTCTATTCGCTACAAAGGTTGTCCAAGAACAAGGGGGCTTAAAAAGCCAGTCAAGTACGATTGTGGAGTCTGTCCAACAATATAATCGATGCCTATCTATTTCTATGTGTGATAACAGGGTGTCAACCATATCAGCGAGCAGTGTTGCATCGCAAAGTTCAAGACGAGGTAATGAAATCGTCTTGACTGCGGCCAATTTGCTTTTTGCGTAAAGCAGATGAGTGACAATTCAAACTTGCTTAACACAGATATAAACAGCTGCAGCATATGCCTTTTGAGAGGCATCAGAACACAAAAATTGCATCTCAATTAGAAATATCAATGTTGTGCATTTTAAGTGCAAAAATAAAACCGTTGATATCTCTTTGAAGCTTTTTGAGTTCTGTGCCAGATTCTTTTGGCACATGTGGCAAATTAAACATTATTTTAAGCTGGCTGTTGACCAAGATACGTTTATTTTCGCATCGGTCAGAAAAATTTTGCCATGCTTGCGCAAAACCCTCATTGGTTAAGGGGGATTGTCTAACAATCTCTTTAGCTTCACCCATAGTTTTTTTATTCAGATGGAACAGTTTTCCCACTGAAGTAAGCCGCGAGTATGTTATATAGATGGCCGTAAACATGTCCCTAAAGGACGGCCATGAGAGGTAATCACCACTGAAAACCTCAGTATCGCATGGCGGCACAGGCACATACTGTGACCCATTACTGGCGCAGGCTCTGGAGCAGCTGATTACTTTGGAGGCTTCTGTTGAGAGAGCTCAGATATTTTTCTTGCTACCCGAAGGTATGATTGGTAGCAGTTTTTATATTTCTTTTTTATGGGCTCAATATCTGAATCCTCTTGAGAAGCCATCTTCTCCATGCAAGCATCATATGCTGCTTTGACCTTTCTCCATTGGGCGTTAAGCTCATCACTTTCAGCTTCCAGGGAGAAAACGTCATGAAAACAAGATTAAAATCTGTTTCGAACTCAACTAGCGCTTCGCACAGACGAATAAAAGTCTTTAATTGCGACATATTTATTTTATTTGTGTTTTTTGTAAACACTTTGACGAACTAAAACGACGAGAAAGAAGAAAAAAAAAACAACCGAAACCAAAAAAATATGATAAAAAACAACCAAAAAGAACAAAAACAAAAAATTTGTCTAAAGAAATTTGATAAAAACAATATATATCAAAACAATATATATCAAAGCAATATAAAATTATTTTTGTTTTTTTTTATATATTTTATTGTGCACAAAACAAATTAACAACAAATTTGTAAATTAAAAAAAGATAATTTAAAATAAAAAAATTTTTTCTTCTTTTTTTTTGTTGTGTCAGTCCCACTGTGCAGCTTATATACCCTCTCCTGTATTTTTCTAAGACCTTTTGCGCTTTCGGAATGACTTGGAAAAATTTTCGCGAATATAGTTTTTTTGACCGAAAAAATTGTGTCTTCTTCCCACTGTACCACCTGTGCACTCTCTTACTATTAAGGCGTGCACACAGTCACAGACGGTAAAGAGCACGACTGTGAGCGCGGCAAGTTCAATTGCAGGCTCAGCTGCGGACAAAGTACAAAAAGAGTGCAAAAAAAATGCGTGAGCGAGAGCGTAAGCCTGTGTTAAACACCAAATGAGGGTGACCTCTCCAAGCACAAGCCTCGCTTTCAGCTTTGAACTATGCGTATATCGCACAAAGCGTAAAAGGAAAAATATTGCGCTCCTACTGCAGATCACTACAATTTGTTATTGTAGCTGCCTTAAACAAAGAGTCCAAATGGGAGCTCACTAAATGCTATTGGCAAAGTCACAAATTAAAACCACAGCTCAAATATGCACAAAACAAATATATATATTAGCGTGGCCGTTAGTTGTATGGAGAATATTTTTTTTTTTGATTCCGTATACTCTCTCCCGCCAAATCGGTTCAGTTTTATGTAAAAAAAAATACAAAAAAGTTTCAAAGCGATAAGTTGTGTTTAAGGGGTGTCGCCCGCCCCTCAAAGTTGGCATTCAAGCCCATATATTCAAATGTAATTTGTTTGTATATGAGTATCTTTTTAAAAAAACATTTTACAAGAATATGATGTATGGCAATATTTTAGCTCTTTTAATCAATAACATTAGCCTCAAAGAAAGTTTTTTGATAAACTCAATATTTTAGAAAATAATGAAGAAAATAACCAACAAAATACCAAAAATTATATGTACCAAAATTATATTAATATGGAAATTATTTGTACTAAGCATGTGCGTTAAAAGCTTATGTCTATTAAATTATTTCATACATAGCTATACTACGTATAGTCAAAATAAAACCAAACAATAACAAAATTATTGAGTTATATTAAAATATTTATAACTCTTGACTTACAGTAGATTTCTTAGAGTTCGAAAATTTCTTGTTTGAAAAGAAAAAAACTGCTCAAGCCCACCACTAATGAATTTTGAAACTGTTTGTTTTCCCATTGTGGCGCGGTTAAAGTTAATTTGTTTTTCTTTTTCAATATTCAAAGCAGCGACCATATTTTCTTTTATGAAGTTTTATGAAGCGACCACATTTATGAAGTTGTACTGAGAAGTGTGTTTGAGGAAAAATTTCAAAATCATTCAAGCCCTAACGTAACAATATTTGAAAAATTTAAAAATGCATGGCCAAAATTAAACGTTAACAACTGGCAGCAAGGAATGCAAGATGAAGTGGTAAATAATTATTTGAAAAACACAAAATTTCGAGTTGTAAGTTTTGTTAACACAATCTTACAAGAAGTACAACCTAGAGAGGATAATAAGGAGTTACTAGAACTTACCTTGCTATTCCTGGGTGAGAACCTAAAAAAACCGCTAAACAGTGTAATAATTTGTTCACCGGGTGCTTATCATCATGCGCGTTGGATGGGGAAAGCTATTTACAGCTTGAAAATATATTTGTTCCGTGAAGAATTTAACTTGACAGAATCTGAAAGCATTGGACTACGTCAAATTTGCATTTTTATTGTCGCCGTATATGTTGAAGCCTGGTTTTCTACTCCCTTAGCAATACAAGCACCATACACCGACTTAAATGTTTTGTCAAAATTAAAAGATTTTGAAAATATTGATTTAGGAATCTCGCAGGTTGCCGTCAAAAAATTCAAAAACCAGTTATGGTATTTAAATGGGGAGGCTATTGCATTTGCGTTTTTTAACAACAATGTCGTAGATGCAACAAAAGAAAATTGCAACAAAACAAAAACTTTAACCGCGCCACAATGGGAAAACAAACAGTTTCAAAATTCATTAGTGGTGAGCTTGAGCAGTTTGTTTCTTCTCGAACAAGAAATTTTTTCGAGAGATTTCAAATTGATACGTCTTTCATGACATTAACTCCGTCCGAATGGCCTGCGCAGGATTGCTATATGACAGCGGTAAAAACATTAAAAAAATTAAGAGTCTTCAATGATACCGCCGAAAGAGGAGTGAAGTTGATGGAGGAGTATAATAAGCTCTTTACAAGAAATGAAGAGCAAAAACAATTTGTACTGCAGGTTGTTAACGACTATCGTCGCCGGTTTTCGAACTCTAAGAAATCTACTGTAAGTCAAGAGTTATAAATTTTTTAATATAACTCAATAATTTTGTTTTTGTTTAGTTTTCTTTTGACTATACGTAGTATAGCTATGTATGAAATAATTTAATAGAGATAAGCTTTTACCGCACATGCTTAGAACAAATAATTTCCATATAAATTTAATTTTGGTACATATAATTTTTGGTATTTTGTTGGTTATTTTCTAAAATATTAATTTTAGCAAAAAACTTTCTTTGAGACTAATGTTGTTGACTAAAAGAGCTAAAATATTGCCATACATCATATTCTTGTAAAATGTTTTTTTAAAAAGATACTCATATACAAACAAACTACATTTGAATAAATGGGCTTGAAGGCCAACTTTGAGGGGCGGGCGACACCCCTTAAACACAACTTATCGCTTTGAAAATTTTTTGTATTTTTTTTTACATAAAACTGAACCGATTTGGGGGGAGAGAGTAAAAGAAATAAAAAAAAATAACGGCCACGCTAATATATATATATATGTATTAGAGCGAGTCAAATTGTATGGAGCAAAAAAAGTCGATGTTGGCCCCACCCTAGCGGTGTTCTATGGGTCATTTTAAGAAACTTTGTCGAAGAGAGTATAGATCTATCTTGAAATCGAAGCCTGCCAGTTTTTCAAAATAGGTATTTTTTCAAAATAGTGCATTAAAAAGACAAAAAAACTATTTTTTAAGTGTATATATGGGGGTTTTTGGGGTCAAGGAATCCATTTTTGACGTTTATTTTTAGTTATGAAAACCACCAGAGAGCGTTTTGCTACTATTTATGCATTTTATCGCTTCTTTTTGCTAAAATAGTAATAAAAACTATTGTGAAAATTAAAAACGATTGAGCGTTTTAAAATAAAGGGGAAATTCTCCTATAGTGGACCTTCTCCTAAAGAGGACTCTCTGAATAACTTTTTTCTCAAAAGTGACTACACCATTGTGATTCGAAGTACTTGTACAAAATGGCCAATGCAATTTCTAATGGTGCGGTTTCGTTGGATTTGTCACACATTAAACCAGGGCCAATTGCACATTCTCGCTGGCTTACCAAATTTACGCGAAGTTGTTAATAATAGGTCTGTTTCCGTACAAACTTGAAGAAAAGTTCAAGTAAAGTTCAAGTAAAGTTCAAGCTGTGAGTAATTTTATTATCTGTCGAAATGAGAGAATTTACCGAAAAGTACAGAAACGATTTCTAGCGAGTTTCAAGCACAAAAACAGCTGATTGCCTATAAACGTAAGCAGTGAATTTGAGCAGTTCTTCTTGATGCTTGTTTTTATCGTGCTCGAAAAAATTGTTCAAGAAAAGTTGAAGCGAGTTTCGAGGCTCGAGAGAGTGGAGAGAATTTTGTTTGTTCTTCTTCTCTCTCGAGCTCGAAAAATGTGTAAAGAAACGCCTTCAAACAACTACAAGTAACTTGAAGTACGTACGAAAACAGATGTAATTCAAGACAATGCATGCTACGCACACTCGGAAAATATCTTGTTAGCAATGTTGTTTGATGATAAAAAAGAGATACGCGACATTGCTATAAAAAGAATTTTACACCATCGAAACACCCTGGACGACCCAATGCAACTTAGAGTTTATCAAAGGCCTGTTGTAAACTTCAATTGCACAAATGATATGAATATGATTGACTCGAATGACGACATCAATTTATTCGAACCACCGTTCACGCAAAGCATTCTATATGATCATTTGCAAAAATATTTGGAATATAACAATCCACCGCTGCCTGACCCAAAAATTCCGTTACACATGCAAGGAACGGAAAGACACGTTCAATTGCTGGATACCGTTTCTAAACGAGTTTAGAAGAGAATCGAGATATGATGGCGACATTAGAGAGCCGGAAGAAATTACCCAGAGTTAAAAGCAAGAAAGACTTTCGTTCTAAACAATATCACTCCTTTTGTTGACACTGTGCAATTCTTCTTATTATTTACTTCAGTTTTATATAGCAATACCACTTAATTATTTTGAATTGTTTCGAATTTACGTATCGCACAATAAATATAAAAAGGCACAAACTCAAAAAAAAAAAATATTCAGGAGAGGCAAAAAACTGTTCAAGTTATATATAAAAAACTGAAACAAAACGATGTTTACCGCGAAAAGCGATAGAGTTCTGCACTAAAAATATAAAGTTGTGACCCTTTTATATGTAGTATGCGAAATGTTTTTCTCTACAGAAAAATTAAATTGAAATTTTGAAAAAAAAAATTAAAAAAAAAAAACAAAGAAAAATCGCATTTTTTGTCTAAGATTTAATAAAATCAAAATAGGTCGTGTATGAGAACCTAACCTTATTTTCAACACTGAACATTTCGGACTATTTAAAATTTGGAATTGCAATATGGCAAGAGCAAGTATTTATCAATTTTCCCAACAAATTCATCAATTTTCCCCCAAAAGAAGCGATAAAATGCCTAAATAGTAGCAAAACGCCCTCTGCTGGTTTTCATATACAAAAATAAACGTCAAAAATGGATTCCTCGACCCCAAAAACCCCCATATATACACTTAAAGAAATAGTTTTTTGTCTTTTTAATGCATTATTTTGGAAAAATACCTATTTTAAAAAACTGGCAGGCTCCGTTTTCAAGATAGATCTATACTCACTTCGCCAAAGTTTCTCAAAATGACCCATAGAACACCGCTAGGGTGATCCAACATCGCAAAAAAATTTGACCCGCCCTAATATGTATGTATATATATTTCTATACAATCGCGCACTTTTTGTAAATAAAATTGTATATATGTAATTTTTAGCAAAAGTTTTACTGTACTTATGTACAAAAAGAAAAAAAATGCCAAATCAATATATACAACTTTATACTATTTAATAAAATAATTTTATGAAAAATTCACAACCTTAACTAAAGGGATTTGAACAAAAAACGCGCGAATGAATACTATAATTCCGAGCCGAGCTAATTAATAGTCACTTTCTCCAAACAAAAATGAAATAATTAGAATACAAAATCCTACCTTATTTTTCCCAAATTTGCCTGGTGTTGGTGTTGATGTTGTTAATCCTGCAGATGTTGTTGATGCTGCAGATGTTGGTGATGCTTCAGATGTTGCTACTGGTGTTTGTTGTTATCGATGCTGCAGTTGTTGAAGCGCAGGTGTTTGTTGTTGTTGATGCTGCAGGTGTTTGGTGCACAATGTTGTTTGTATTTTTATTTTCAAATAATGTTTCTTTTTTTGCACAGCACTTTTTTGTCACTTTATTTTTACAGCACATTGCTTTTTTTTCAAAAGCTAACGCTTTTTAGTTTTTAATTTTCAACTTTTTTTTTTTTTTTTAAATCGCGGGTTTTTTAAAAACGGCTCGCGAAGGACCAATGTTTTCTTCTAAAAAGAACGAGGGGGAGTTTAAATAGTTTTATTAAAAAACTGGGGCACATTATTTTAAATAAAACGCGCGGCGAATCAACTTTATTTGACCGATGTCAATTTATTAGTCACCACTTAAAACTATCAGAGTTTTAAACAAAGGCAGCGAGAAGCGCTGCCCAAAAGAGAAATAAAAATATGTATATAAGGACACCAGTGGCATTAACACCTACAAACCCCGCGAATACAATACCTTACCATCCTATGTGCATTAGAGTGTCCCTTATTTTGCGATTTTTGTAAATGTCAAAGGGCTGAAAGATTTTTTTATGCGTTTTTATATTCTAAGAACGAAGCCAAAACAAATTTTTTTTACGACAACGTTTACCCGTGCCAATCGGGCCCGAATGTTTCGAAAAAAATGTCCATATTAGACCATATTTGCACAAATTAAAAAATAAATCTTTTATCTGCTTTTTATAAAAGTTTTGCATTTTTTGGAACACATACATAAGAAACATGATATCTACAAAGTTTCTTTATGGTGGTTACCACCCCTGCTGCGTCGAAATTTCTCCCGCAGCCTTTTCCATGAAATTAGTGCAATTTAGGTATTAAAATCAACAATAAATAAATACATTTTTATTATGCTGAAAGTATTATTACATTTCATTAAATTCACATTATGTACTTACAAAAATTAACAATAAATTAAAAAACTAGTTTTACCCTGCGGCGGGCGCGCAACAAGCTAATACCTACAAGCAGTCTTATTGCGGCTTTTCAACCGAAATCATAGTTTTTTTTTTATAAATAAAAAATATCAAAAACCAAAAATATATGCCCCTCTGGAGGGTTTAATTATAATAAGTTAATAAAAGTTAATTTAAAAAAAGAGAAATTTCGACGCAGCAGGGGCGGTAACCATACCCACCATAAAAAAACTTTGTAGATATCATATTTCTTATGTATGTGTTCCAAAAAATGCAAAACTTTTATAAAAAGCAGAGAAAAGATTTATTTTTTAATTTGTGCAAATATGGTCTAATATGGACATTTTTTCGCAACTTTCGGGCCCGATTGGCACGGGTAAACGTTGTCGTAAAAAAACATTTGTTTTGGTTTCGTTCTTAGAATATAAAAACGCAAAAAAAAACCTTTCAGCCCCTTGACATTTCCAAAAATCGCAAAATAAGGGACGCTCTAATGTGCATAGGCTTAGCTTGCTTAACTTGATTCCCTTTCATCCAAAAGAACATTACTCACCTCATGCTTCACATTTGATGTTCTCAACGGTGCTATAGATAGTGATTATATATCAAATACGATAAAATTCAAAAAACTCTCAATACCTACAAGATACACACGAATGTTATATGAGTATTAGCATCATACTATATACGCCAATAATGAGCCAATTAATAGATGTAAAGAATTTAATAATATCAGCGATAGCTATTCACCATCCATATCTAAAGTCTCCTTCAAAACAAATCTTTACAAGTTCCTATCCTCATAACCTCCTTTCCCCTTTATAGTCATCTCATCTCTGATAATATCCCTTTATTTTTTATTTCATCTACCATCCTCAATACTCATGATCCGTGCCAAATATTTTCCCCAAGTCCTTTTATTCATTCTGAATCTAGCAAGCGTAGAAAAACTTTAAAACATAGTTTTGTAAATGTCAATCCTGTGGACGAATACGCCCACCTTGCAATTCAAACCTTAATCATAAAAAAAAAATTCTGTTAGATTAAGTTAGACTAAATTAAGATAGAAGAAGAATAAGAATTAAGAATAAGTAATGGCCTGTTTGGCCAAATAAATAAATAAATATAAAAACGACAGCCATCAATCATCTACAGGGTTTTTTGACAACTTTGAATTAAATTTCTGAACGCACCCTTTCACTAATCATCGAACTGTCACTGTCAATTTATTCAGTAAACTCAACATTTTCACCCTGGTAAAGTACACGAACGAACAACGTTCTACGATTGGGCTCTGGAAAAGATGCGCCAAGATGATTAATTTCATCGCAAAATCATCTTCAGTGACGAAGCTCATTTTTGGCTCAATGGGTTCGTCATTAAGCAAAATATGCCTTATTGGTTGGGTGAAAATCCACATGTGCTTCATGACTCACCACTTCATCCACAAAAAATAACTGTTTGGTGCGGTTTGCATGCCGTCGATGTCATTGGAACATATTTTTTCGTCGACAATAACGATCGTTACGTTACTGTGAGTGGCCATCGTTAACGCGCCGTGATTACCGATTATTGTTGGCCCGTATTGGAAAATATGGACTTGGACGACATGTGGTTCCAACAGGACAGTGCCACAAGCCACGCAGCACACATTACGATCGATTTATTGAGTAAGTTTGATGAGCGTGTTATCTCAAGAAATGTTCTAGTCTATGCCAACAAACCGACCACGTTGGAAGAGCTCAGAGCCAACATTGCACGCGAAGTAGTGGCCGAGTCATCGAAAATTGGGTCCAACGAATCGACCGCTGCATACATGCCCACGGAGGCCATATGAACGAAGTCAAGTTCCATTCATAAATGTTTTGATTGTACTTCAAGCCGATAATAAAGTTTTTGAAATATCTCAAATGGTTTGCGTTTAATTTAAAAAAAAGTTGTCAAGTCCTTAATGGAAAACCCTTCAAATTTTCTTGATTTGCTTTTGTTAATGAATTGGTATTCTAACTATGTGCTTTTTTCATTTTTTACTTACATAAAACATACTTGGACTAAAGCTCAAATTTCTGTTCAATATAAAATAATGAATGGTCGTATTCAAATATTACGATCAAAATTTTTTACGTACTTGATGTCGATTGCAATTTGCAATTCAATTTTATGTATTAAATAAGCTATGCTTTTTGAATGTTTTTAATAAATAAAAATACAAAACAAAATAACTAAGACTATTCTGGTCTGCCTCAACACAACTTACGTTAATTACTAATATAGAATCAGAGACATTGCGTAACAAAGGCTTGTGACGGTACCATCAGATCCGTCACCCCCTGTCATACGCAGGTTCCCTCTAGCGTAATTAAATTTTTTTTCCGTGTAATATAACGCTTGATAACGCGATTCGGGTTAACTTAACGTAGCTTGGCTCGTCACTCAAGTGATGACCCAAGCAGATTCCTAGCCACTTTTGCTAGGCCACATGTTGCTTTTGTGGGCTCCGCTGTACTTCTTTTTATCGCAATATAAACTTATACTTTGTTGCAGCCATAATCGCTACAGCGGACATTTGAGCCGGCAAAATAAACATTTGAGCATACAAACAGTTTATGTGACTCAAAAGTTTCGACGTTAATAGCGAATCGTTGCTTAGTCCGGGTGACGTAATCAGGCATGGCGATCGCGTCAAAGTGACTGTGGTCATTAGTGCTTATGACAAATCAATCAGTACGCAATCAGCGACGACAAGCTTTGTGACTCACCCCCACTTCGTCACTCACCCGTCGTATTGTTCGCGTTGACAATAAGACGAGCCATTCAAAAGACCACGTACCGCGATAGAGAAAAAGTGACCCAATGGATGCAACTAAGTTAATTGTACGGATTCAGGGCCACTGAACTCGCATGTCTTCTTTGGCTATGCAGAGTCAATTTTCATGGTCAGAGAATCGTGCATTTCAGGGTTTTGAGTCAGTAGATTTCCCTTAAAAAACAACCTTGGCTTTGAACGCGAGTAAACTCGACAAAATATGTAAAGTAAAAACAAGAACAGTTTAAGCTTTAAATCAAAATGACTGTTTGTTCAAATAGCGCATGGAAATATTATCCTTTTGTTTTTGTATTTTTTATATGCTCGTCAAATATGCTGACAAATCAACTCATTGCTAAGGTTGTTTTTTTGTTTGTAACTATATTTTTATTTTGTATTGTATTTTACATTGTATGAATATTGATTTTCGCCTATAAAAGACGAAAAACTTAATAAGGCTCGCCAGTTGATAATTAAAACTTTTCTGTGTCATAACTTCACCTGTTCAAGTGCTGTTTGTGAAACTAAAAATAATTTTAGTCCAAGTTTATGTGCTTGGGCTATAACCTAAAAACCCTAAAAATTCAAATACGGATTCAAACATTAATGATATTGGTTTAGGCAATGTTCGCCGCCGCGATCAATTACTGCCCGCTGTAATATATTTTTAAAGCGCTATGGTGTAATGAGCTCTGGTCCATGTCGCCATATTTAGTCGTCAGTAAGCCCGCCGTGTTTCAAGAACCCCTCTTCCTCTGTTAACCCTTTAATGCATAATTTTTATTTTGCAAATTAAAAATAATTTTAAGATGATTCTTATGTCACAAGACAAGAATTTGATATCAGTTTTTTGATACAACGTATAGTTAAGCTATAAACTAAAAAAATAAAAGAGTGCTAAAAAAACCACTGCTATCCAGTTTAGGTTCTAACACTTGTAGGAACACAATAACTTTTTATTTTAACTCCTTGACACAAAATGACATTATTTTTTGAGTTATTATAAACATTTTAAATGTTTAAATAAAAAAAAAATATTAATAATGAAAATATAAATAGTAAAATTTTTTATTAAAAACAAAAACAAGGCACTTTATTTCAGTAAAACTTAAAAAAAAAACTTATTAAAAATATTATTTTGTATAGAAAACAAATGCAGCTTCTTGTTGTCAACATGCTTGGCCTAGAGCTCGAAAAATTAGTTTTCAATATAAATAATGAAAAGGCCGTATACAAATATGAAGGTTAAATATTATTTTGTATTTTTAGCATGCATGGATCGTGGATCCGTATATTTTTCTTCTTCCAGGCTCACCTAACCTTGAGGTGGCTGAGCCGACAAACAACTCGTACACTTAGGCCAGTGCAGGCCCATTGTGATACCACATAATCCCTTTTGAACATAACATATGAGAGATTTCCCTCCTCAGCAATCCAGTTCGAACGGATGTTGAACTTTAGGTTATGCTTGATTTCCAGGCATGAGACTTCAGTAAATCCATTTAAAAAGGGATGTCTCAGAGTTGTCATTCTCCTTTTTTTTAGTGGCGGGCATTCGCGGAGGAAGTGCTTAACATTTTCTACTTCTTATTCACACTTGCAGCTTCAGCAAAAAGCATTAGATATTAGTCCTAACCGAAGAGCATCCGTTTCGCTTAGACAAAGACTCGTGAGGAATATCTGCGTGGGTGGTTGTAAATCACTATCATCTTCTGAATCTGAGGTAGATACAGGATTCAATGGCATATCTTTTTCTGTATGGCCTTCATATCTAGTGGTATTATCCGGGTCTTCGGTATCTTCATCTTCATAACCGCTTCATTTGCTTGACCACCAACATTCTTCTGCAAGCAGTGCATTCAGTTTTTTTCCCAAATCGCATTTTCATTGGCTTGGTTATCTGGTGGAATCCCTCACCTTGTTCGTCTGATTCTTGGGAAAATTGTCACAGAAAGGTATCAAGGTGAAAATGCAGAAAATGTAATTTTGACGTTTTGATGCATTGATTTTATCAAAATAATACAATAGATTATCGACTCTTTTCCTTATATCTGACTGTAGCCGATTTTTCCCTAAAACACCCTCGATTACTTCTTTTAGACAGATCCAAGCATTCAGGTGATTGTTTTTTAGTAAGTTTGTGAAGGTTTCGCTTTTCATTCATTTCCGTATATTTGGTCCATTGAGTATAACTGTTGAAAATGAAAAAAAAAGGATTTGTACAAAAAATTTATTGGCAATAGGAATAGAGCGAAGTTAAACAAAAATAAATATGAAAAAATTTAAGTAGACAATAAATGATATAATACGTACCGGATTTAATTTTATCGTCTCTGAGTTTTGGAAATATGGTCTTCAACATCTTTGACTACCACTTCGACGAATTTTCCACAGATTCCCAATTTTATATGGAGTGATGGCAGCAATATATCGCCTATTATTGAGTCATTTTTATTCATATGAGGGTGATAATCGTATTTATTTTTTTTTGTTTGCTGTATGTAAGAAGGTAACGGAACACAATCCCAATGTCAAGTGTGAGCACTTGCCTGCCCGTAATAGTGATACATACCTAACAAACATAAACTCATATTTTCTTTGCCTTAATAGCTATACTGCCGTCATAAGGAAGAGTGCGGCATCTAGCATGAAAATCGAAATCAGTTTTTTTGATTTTTCCTAACCATATTTCTTTCATCTTCAAGAAAATAAAATAAAATTTTACAAATTTTTTGCTCTATTGCTAAATATTTTAACCTGAATTGTCATATCTTCAGAAAGTGAAGCAATCATTCAAGCAAAAACGTAGTATCTACATAAACAGAGATAAATAATTGGTATCTACAGATAGACAATATCAACAACCTTCAAATCTTTACAGAGAATGGAGTTCTGCTTTACCTTAACGTCACCAAAAGACAAAATTTCGAAACGTAGTTTTTACTAATAAAATGTTGAATTGATGTAGGTACGGCTTTTTGAACTATTTTTGATAAAAAAATCGATAAAGCGGCATCTACACTGTTTGTTCCATAGTTTTCGCATTTTAAACAAAATCAGTAAATATCATTAATGCTGAAAAATAACTGGATTTAACTATCCTGAATAATCAAATATTTATAACCATCCAAGCCCTAGTCAGTGAATTTTTGATAAATTACTGTAAGTCGTTTATCTCAAAATATTGAAATATGTAGATGCCGCACTCTTCCTTATGACGGTAGTATAGAATGAATTTAAAAGCATCTGCTTGAATAGAAATAAAGTGAAAAATAAAAATAAAACATATTTGTGGATGTATATACAGGGTATTTTCGGAAATGCATCCCAATTTGCAGTATGCGCACAATTAGCAACACTGCAGATTTGACATATGATGCAGCTGATTGAAATTATGATATTAGAACGCGTTCTTTGCTACTGTAAACAAACTGAAATTTTTATTAAATTTAATAGTTGATGACATATGTTTTCTTGAATTTAATAATAAAGACACTTTCAATTTAAGGAGAAAACGCTTTATTTTCAAAAAACTTAAAATATTTAATTTTATAATGGCTAAAATATGTAGGTCCATGTAAATTAGGCCGTATCGAAAAATTTAGATCATATTCTAAGACGTCTCAAAAACTGCATTAGGTTGTCAAAATCACCCAAAAAAAAAAACAAATTTTAGGGAAAAAAAGGATGTCCCGCAAGGACAAAGTTGTTTTTTGAGGAAAACAGTAAAAAATAACGATCTTCAAATGTTTTGACTTTTATAAAAAAAATGCGAATGTCTTAAAGCAAAAGTAAATATAGGCTTAAACTAACAATACATTGCTAAACACGATGCCACTCACGATTTTAATCCACAGTGTCCTGTGTGCAGGATATTCGAAGCTAAAGTTGTAATCGAGATAGCACAGTACTTTTGATTGTTACCCAATAGTCTAAATTTTGGTGGTATTAATTATAGTGTTAACGTATTCCAATATATGTGGCCTTAAGCTGGTATTTTAAATTAAAACTTTTAGACAGGGTGATGTTCAGAAATATTTGAATAATCCAAATTGAGAAAATTACCGTCGGTACCATTTCTGATACTCGAGATAGAAAATCTTAAATTAATTTGTTTTGAAAAAGTTAAAAAATTGCATTCAAGTATACATTTCTCAAAAATAGGCAAATGCACATGCAAAAATTATGATAATTATTAATTCGCCAAATTTGTTGACAGGACACATATATCTAAAGAACTGTTATAGATAAAAAAAAACGACCGAGAGTTTGAAATGTTCATTAAATTTTCACATAGAATAAAAACAAAATTTTTAAATTTTCAATTTTGTATTATATAGTTTCGAGCGCTCAAACGGTAAATGGCGATACTGTGCGCAAGTTAACGAATCAGCTGAAGCAGTTCAATTTATTGAGTTTAGTGGCCTAAGAGGTCTATTCAGATAATTTGTTAATTTAAACTTGTTATTTTAAAATATTTTTTATTGAATTGTTTTACTGAAATATAAAAATAGAAATATCAAATAAATTCTTTAGAATAAAATCATAATTGAAGAAGGCAAGTTCAATTACTATGAAATAAAAAATCTGATTTATTAATTTGCATGACGTTGCAACGTTTCATAATTACCATGCCTATTTATTTTTAAAAAACTGTTAAGCTTTCAGTTGAATTTCACAACTATTATTACATACTTCAAATACATGATACAATTATACAGGTAGGTTTGACAACAGGCTACTTTCTCACGAGATCGTTCATGGATTGTCAAACTCGTCTGTTTTTTGGTTTTTTTTTTTTTGTTTGCTTTGTCTTGTATGATTTTTGACAATTCATGTTTGCTGGAAAACTGTCACACCTACCTGATTAATTATACCATGCTTCAAATAGAACAATGCGCTCAGTTACCGCTATGTTTTTATATATACTTCAACGAGAACAGAGCACTCAGTTCTCGCCATTCATATAACATATACTTCAAAGAAAACGGAGCTCTCAGTTCTCGCTACATTTTTGTATTTATTATAGCGAGAGCGAAGTGCCTACGTCTGATGACATGGCAATGTTAAAAAATGCGCTATCCACAAGGCGAACGAAGCGCACTACTGCTTTTTGGGAGCACACATTGGGATTATCCACATTCAAATCAGTGGATACCATCATGAATCAAGATGAGATGTTAAATTATTACACAGAATTTTTAAACGCACTTCATTTTTTTGGAATACCACCACACGTATTGCAGCTAAAAATTTGGAGCACCGATTATTATGCTTCGCAACATGAACTAACCAAAACTTTGCAACGGCACCAGGCTTGCCGTGAAAAATGTTGAGAAAGTGATAGAAGCAACAATTTTTAATGGAAAATTCAAAGGCGAAGACGTTTTGAACTCTCGCATCTCAATGATTCTATCTGATGTGCCATTTGAATTTAAGCGTCTTCAATTTCCAGTTCGGCTTGCATTCACCGGAACTATCAATAAGTCGCAAGGATAACCTTTAAAAATGTGCTGTATAAATTTGGAAAATGCAGTTTTCTCGCATGGCCAACTCTACGTTGCATACTCCCGAGATGAAAAACCATCTCCACTATTTGAAAGTTTGACGGCTTCTACAAATCGCAATTTTGAATTGTTGATATTGTTCCCATAAAGAGGGTTCTTTAGTTCTTAAGGCATGTTGCTACTTGGCGCGCTAAGAGATAACGGTAAGAGATAATGGAAAAACTTTTTTAGTGTGAATAAATACACTAAAAAATTATTTACAAAACATTTTTTTGTCAATATTTAACATTTGTTATGTATGAAACTTTAATTTGAAGTTTATGTTTCGATATCGGAAAGAGCTGATGTTTACCATAATAACTAAAGTTTGGCAGCACTTAAAAAAAAACTACTTAAATAATATGAGTATGGTTATAGTGTGAACTAAAATTTTCAAGTTTGTCAAAAAAATAAAAAAAATAAATAAAAAAACGCAAACTTTTTTCTGGATTCTGTGCAGAAAACTATAGAAACTAGTAAGAAATGATATTCGACTGGGCCGAAGTTAAAATGCCCCCACGGCCGAACCGAGGTATATTCAAAGCCTTAATCAATCAATAAAATTATTATTTTTAAAAACATTTTCGTTATAGTTTTAACAGAAAGTATTTACTTTTGTTTTTTTATAGTCACTTTGTATGGGAGATAGGCGTGGTTTTCACACGATTTGGTTAAATTTCATACACAGAGTGTATATTAAACATCAAAACTCATATGCAAAATTTCAAGTCCATATATTAATTTTTGTGGAATTTATACAGATTTTACCGTTTTGATCAAGTCACTTTGTATGGTATGGTGGTTTTCATCCGATTTGGCTCATTTTCGAACTTGACCTTTATTTTTTAGATAAAAGCTTAAATATTGAATTTCGTGATGATAACTTTAAAATTACGGCTGTAATCGAGACCACAGACAGACAGATATGGCTAAATCGACTCGGGTGGTGATGCTGATCAAGAATATGTGTATTTTTCTATACCTTCCACGCCTCCTTATGGGCGTTACAAACGGAGTGACAAAATTAATATATCCCTTTTACGTTTATAAACGTGGGGGTATAAAAATGAAAATGTTTGCTATATTTTAGTACACACGAAAACTACACATGTGGAAAGTATGCGGTTAAAATTTGGAGATAAACGGACAAGGTAATTTTGTGTAACGATGGTAACCAGGTATAAAAATGTAAAAACTTCAAATTAAAGTTTTATCAAATTTTTAAAAATTTTTTGAGTGTATTAATTCACCCCAAAAATGTTTTTCCATTATCTCATACCGTTTTCTTGTAAAAAAAATTAAATTTTCACTCGAATACTGTGCGCGCCAAGTAGGAACATGCCTTAAAGGGGGATTTTCTTGCATTTTCTTAAAGCCTTAAGACTTAAGAATATGTGGTGAAAATTTCAAATCGATATCTCAAAAAATAACAAAGTTATAGCCTAATGAGTGAACCGCCTTCTAGAGCGCGCAGTGCTGGCGCTTATTTTCAAATTCGTTTTTCTCGAAATCATGTTTTCAAAGTCGGTGACCAAGATTTCTCGAAGCTCAGTAAACCGATCGTTTTGATTTTTTTGCAGGCTTATTTTACATATAATAATATCGTAATTGTCACAGGATTTTTTTTCGTAGCTACGTTCATTTTTTATAGACAAAATTATGACGAATTTTTGGTCGAACGTTTTTTTACGTTCGAAAGTCCGCCATTTTGTGAAAAATCAATATTTTCAAAAGCGGCTATGACAAGTACGAGTTTTAAGTATCTCGTTTAATAATATATTTAATTTTTTTGTTTCTGATGAAATTAGGAGGAGCAATCTTGGTCACCGCATTTCACCTTTTTTTTTTCAGAGCGCTCTACAAAAAATGCTGTATCGACCTTAATATTATTTTTTTGTTAATAAAAAAAAAAACTAAGCATACTCTTGAATGTGTATATTTTTAGGTATAAAAATCCTAATTTAAAAATATCCTATAGCTTTCTTTAAAAAAATTCACAAACATGACCTTTTTTTTCGGCCTCTGGCTGCGTTTCCTCCTTAAATGGTAAGCCACACCATTTAACTTTTTTATTACTTTTTAATTTTCATTTTAAGAAATTGAAAATTTTAAGAAAATCATTACCGTTCCACTTTTCACTATTGGTTTAATTTTTATTGTTAGAAGTCCTGCATACAACGGTATTTGCATACTCAGAATACTTCGTCTGTTGGTGGTTGAAGACTAAAGTAATTTGTATGTAGGGTAGCCCTTTTTGCCGAAGAAATTTCTTTCTAATAAGCTCGTGCTGGAGAATGGGCAAAATCGGAAAGGACGCGATTTACTTTTACAAAGTGTTAGTATCAAAACAATACACGCTTCATAAATCCCACCCAAATAGAACTAATAAAATGTTGTACACAAACTTTAGTCTTTATTTTATTTTTTTTTTATCGATGACGGCGAAGTATAATAATCCTTTTGACGTCATTAAAATAGTCACATCTTTATGATGTTTAAGATTTATGAGACTTATGACTCAGAATAAATCTTTTCTTATTAGTTACCTTCAAATTTTGATTAAAAATTTATGCGTGTTTATAGAAAATAAAGTTCTCTGAAAATATAAAAATATATAGGTAGTTTTTCTTAAGTTAAGAATTCGAAAGAATAGTGTTTTCTTCAGAAGCCTTGAAAATTAAAATCGCGATTTAAGAATGATTTCATGTTTTTTAATATCATAATAATCATAAATTAAATTGTTATTAATTATTATATATTATTATTATATTATTATATATATAATTATGTCCCTCTTAAAATCAAAGTATTATAAAGGAAAATGTAAAATTTGTGGTCTAAAGAGACGTTTACAAATGATAAAAATGATTGACTTATGTGGGTTAGCTTCTTATTGCCCACAACTTAAGACTCAATTATGTGCAGCTAACAGAATATTCAGTTACAAGCTTAGGAAAAAACAAACATAGGAATAGACAAAACTTCATTTTTGGTACACATATAAAAGAGGTTGGTGAGTTTTTTTTTCATAAAAAACTCAATTTTGATCTAAGTGTTGGTTAGTACCGGAGGACGAGCCTCACAAGGCAATGCGTGATGGTCAGGGGGGCGATCTTCACATGGCAACGTGTCTGACTGCCTCAACCTGATGAAGCCAGCATTATCCATGTCGAACTCGTCTCAAGTCGACTCAAACCTCTACGTGGTGTCCTCTAGAAACGGCAAACTGGCAACCGTTAGTTTGGCGGTTAATCTTTCTGTTTTTTACGTAAAAAACTGTTTCAATAAAACGTAAAAGAAAAAAGATAAAAATGATCCCCAATTCTGATGACGACTACCGCAAACGAAAAACTAACTTTGATTTACGGATATGTACTTGGAACGTCCGAACCCTTAATTGGGATGGTGCCTCTATTCTATCAGTTGAATCAGTTGATATCTTAGAAAGATATAAGGCTGATATCACTGCAATCCAAGAAATGCCATGGAAGGGACAGGGTTGCTCACGGCTACTACAGCGGCCATGCGGAGAAGCACGAGTTTGGATGCGGATTCGTGATTGGCAAGAGACTACGGCATCATGTCCTGCGATTCACACCTTTGAACGAGCGACTAGCCATAATCCGTTTCAAGACAAAATTGTTCAATATAAGCCTGATTTCTGCGCACTCTTTGACAGAAGACAAGGACGATGAGACAACAGACAGCTTCTACGAGCACCTTGAAGAGGCCTATGAACGCAACCCCCACCTCGACATAAAATTCGTGCTTGGTAACTTCAACGCCAAGGTGGGAAAAGAAAATATATTTGGTCCGACAGTCGAAAAGTTGAGCCTCCATGACAATACCTCCGATAACGAAATGAGGCTGATTGAATTTGCCGCAGCGTGAAACATGATCGTAAGTAGCACTAGATTCAAGCATCACAATATTCATAAAGCCTCTTGGCTGTCTCCTGATCAAAAGACGCGTAACCAAATTGATCACGTTTTAATTGACGGAAGGCACTCTTCCAGTGTTTTAGATGTACTCACGATCCGTGGTGACAATATAGACTCGGATCATTATCTTGTCGCAGCCAAGATCCGTACACGCCTGTGCGCAACCAAGAATGAGCGCAATCCAGCACAGAGAAAGCTAGACGTCGAAAAGCTGCAATCAAAGCAAACAGCCGACGACATCGCTACTCGACTCTCACTCCTGCTTCAAGAAAGCACTTCTCCGATCGACGATATATGCGCGCAGTGGAATCATATTTCCCACTCTATGCGTACGGCTGCCGAAGAGGTGATTGGCTTTCACCACCCTCGCCGAAACCAGTGGCACGACCAAGAGTGTCGCGACGCCACTGCAGAAAAAGACGCCGCCTACAAAGCCACCCTGCAGTCGGTTGTAACGCGTGCTGCTAAGGAGCGATACAAAGAGAAGAGGAAGGAAGAGAGACGCATTTTCAGGAGAAAGAAAAGGGAAGCGGAAATGCGTGAGTGCGAGAAAATTGAGATGCATGGTGACAGGAATGAGGTCCGAACATTTTTCGAAAAAACAAGACGCCTGGCCGATGGTTTCAAGACCGGGGCCTCTTCCTGCAAGTATGAAAATGGGAATCTAGTGACAGATATCCAGAGTACACTGATGATATGGAGGGAACACTTCTCTAGGCTTCTGAATGGCGACGACGACAACAATCCCGCCAATAGAGATGATATCCCGGAATCCCCAATTTTGAAGTTCCGCTGCCCGACCATAGTGAAGTTTTGAAAGCTATAGCTCGGCTTAAAAACAATAAAGCCGCAGGAGCCGATGGCTTACCTGCTGAGCTCTTCACGAATGGAGGCGAAGCTCTATTTAAATGCATTTATAAGCTTCTATGCAAAATATGTACGGAAGAATGCATTCCAAACGACTGGAACCTCAGTGTGCTCTACCCAATCCACAAGAAAGTCGATCCCACAATTCGCGCCAACTACCGTGGGATAAGCCTTCTTAATATCGCATATAAGGTCCTGTCGAGCGTATTATGTGAAAGACGGAAGCCCATCGTAAATCAGCTGATTGGACCTTAACAGTGGGGCTTCAGATCTGGCAAATCCACCATAGACCAGATATTTACGCTACGACAATTCTTGGAGAAGACCCTAGAAGAATACACACACCATCTGTTTGTCGATTACAAAGCCGTCTTGGACACTCCAATAAGGACTCATTTATACTCCACCATGTCTGCTTTTGGTATTCCTGCAAAACTCATCCGTATTTGCAGAATGACACTGAGCAACACCAGCAAAATAGTTAAAATCGGGAAAGATCTTACTCCTCCATTCGATACCAAATGAGGTTTCAGACAAGGTGATTCCTTATCGTGCGAATTTTTCAACCAAATGATGGAGAAATCATCCGAGCTGCTGATTTGAGTCGCAGTGGCACGATATTCTACAAAAGTATTATGCTGCTGGCGAATGCTGATGATATCGATATCATTGGCTATAATACGCACGAAGTCAGTGCAGCATTCTCCAGATTAGCGAAAGAGTCTAGTCGAATGGGTCTTCCAGTGAACGCAGATAAGACGAACTACCTAGTGTCAACAAATAAACAGTCCCAGCGTCTTGGAAACCACGTCACTGTTGACAACATCTCCTTAGAGGTCGTTAAGGACTTCATCTACCTGGGATCCAACATAAACTCTTTCAACGAAGTCAGTATTCAGATAAAACGAAGGATAACTCTTGCCAACAGGTGTTACTTTGGGCTGAGTAGGCAATTGAAAAGTCCTCTCTCGACGAACAAAACTCACGCTCTATAAGTCAGTTATGCCCGTCCTATTATATGCAGCACAAACCTGGACGTTGAGCAGTTCTGATGAAAAGACTTTGAGAGCCTTCGAAAGAAAGATCCTTCGTAAGATCTTCGGTCCAATCTGCGTCAATGGCGAGTACCGAATTCGATGGAACCACGAGCTGTATGAGCTGTACGCTGACATCGACATAGTTAAACGCATTAAAATCGAGCAGCTCCGCTGACTAGGTCATGTTGAGCGAATGTTCAACGCAGAAGATGACGCCGACATCTTCGTTAGAATGATCAAGTGTTGGATAACCTGACTACAATTGGTGTTTACAACTGGCGCCAGCAAGCGCAAAACAGAAATGGCTGGCGCATTTTCTTATACGAGGTCAAAACCGACCAACGGTTGAAAGAGCCAGATAAGTAAGTAAGTAAGTGGCGTCCGTGGCCTAGTTGGTTAGAGTGCGTGGCCGCTATGTCAACGAACCTGGAGACCCAGGTTCGAACCCCAGCAGCGACAGAAAACTATTTGAATTAAAATAATTTTTCTGTACGGCCGCCACCTCTCTGCAGACAATGGCAAACCTCAGAGAGTAATCAAAATGCCATGTAAAGCTTCTTGAGAATAAGAACATTTCGTTCATCGCCGTTCGGAGTCGGCGTTAAGCCTGTAGGTCCATTTCTCGGTCAATTGTGTACAAACTTAAAAACACGCACAACACATTTGACCCTAAGAAGCTAGGTCAAAGTCCTTTCAAGGGCTGAAATGGCCAGTTATTTTTTATTTTTTTTTTTAAGTAAGTAAGTAAGTAAGTAAGTAAGAAAGTAAGTAAGTAAGTTGGTTAGCACCTTATTGTCACGAACCCCTTAATTTATAAGGACAGAAAGAGCGAAGCTTTAATTATGGTTCCATCCTTGTCCAGAATTGCGCCTCAATATGAAAATTAACCAATTTTTAAGAATTCTGAGCTGCCCCCAAACAACACGAAATAAAAATAAGACATGTACCATGACGCTCTATTCACCGTAGCGTTCAGTTTTGTTGGTTTATTACAAGAACAAAATCTAACAAAATTGATTTCTTGACGTTTTTAGCGATAGAATATTGATTTCACATCTTGGTGTGATTTCACTCAATTTTTTGTATAAAAGTAAATTCTTTATTCTAAGGAAGGCGGTCTTTTATGAATTTAATCTTTGTCAAATTGATACATGACTTAAAATATCCTTTTAACAGTAGTCGGTTTTTTTCTATTATAATTTTTTTTTTTTTATTTCTTATACTCTCTCCCCCCAAAACGGTTCAGTTTTATGTAAAAAAAAATACAAAAAAGTTTCAAAGCGATAAGTTGTGTTTAAGGGGTGTCGCCCGCCCCTCAAAGTTGGCCATCAAGACCATTTATTCAAATGTAGTTTGTTTGTATATGAGTATCTTTTTCAAAAAACATTTTACAAGAATATGATGTTTGGCAACATTTTTGCTGTTTTAGTCAACAACATTAGCTTCAAAGAAAGTTTTTTGCTAATTTTAATATTTAGTTTAATTATATTTAATATAATTAATATTTTAGAAAATAACCAACAAAATACCAAAAATTATATGTACCAAAATTAAATTTATATGGAAATTATTTGTTCTAAGCATGTGCGGTAAAAGCTTATGTCTATTAAATTATTTCATACATAGCTATACTACGTATAGTCAAAAGGAAACTAAACAAAAACAAAATTATTGAGTTATATTAAAAAATTTATAACTCTTGACTTACAGTAGATTTCTTAGAGTTCGAAAACCGGCGACGATAGTCGCTAACAACCTGCAGTACAAATTGTTTTTGCTCTTCATTTCTTGTAAAGAGCTTATTATACTCCTCCATCAACTTCACTCCTCTTTCGGCGGTATCATTGATGACTCGTAATTTTTTTAATGTTTTTACCGCTGTCATATAGCAATCCTGCGCAGGCCATTCGGACGGAGTTAATGTCATGAAAGACGTATCAATTTGAAATCGCTCAAAAAAATTTCTTGTTTGAGAAGAAACAAACTGCTCAAGCCCACCACTAATGAATTTTGAAACTGTTTGTTTTCCCATTGTGGCGCGGTTAAAGTTAAGTTGTTTTTTTTTTTCAATAGTCAAAGCAGCGACCATATTTTCTTTTGTTGCATCTACGACATTGTTGTCAAAAAACGCAAATGCAATAGCCTCCCCATTTAAATACCATAACTGGTTTTTGAATTTTTTGACGGCAACCTGCGAGATTCCTAAATCAATATTTTCAAAATCTTTTAATTTTGACAAAACATTTAAGTCGATGTATGGTGCTTGTATTGCTAAGGGAGCAGAAAACCAGGCTTCAACATATACGGCGACAATAAAAATGCAAATTTGACGTAGTCCAATGCTTTCAGATTCTGTCAAGTTAAACTCTTCACGGAACAAATATATTTTCAAGCTGTAAATAGCTTTCCCCATCCAACGCGCATGATGATAAGCACCCGGTGAACAAATTATTACACTGTTTGGCGGTTTTTTTAGGTTCTCACCCAGGAATAGCAAGGTAAGTTCTAGTAACTCCTTATAATCCTCTCTAGGTTGTACTTCTTGTAAGATTGTGTTTACAAAACTTACAACCCGAGATTTTTTGTTTTTGAAATAATTATTTACCACTTCATCTTGCATTCCTTGCTGCCAGTTGTTAACGTTTAATTTTGGCCATGCATTTTTAAATTTTTCAAATATTGTTACGTTAGGGCTTGAATGCTTTTGAAATTTTTCCCCAAACACACTTCTCAGTACAACTTCATAAATGTGGTCGCTTCATAAAACTTCATAAAAGAAAATATGGTCGCTGCTTTGAATATTGAAAAAGAAAAACAAATTAACTTTAAACGCGCCACAATGGGAAAACAAACAGTTTCAAAATTCATTAGTGGTGGGATTGAGCAGTTTTTTTCTTCTCAAACAAGAAATTTTCGAACTCTAAAAAATCTACTGTAAGTCAAGAGTTATAAATATTTTAATATAACTCAATAATTTTATTTTTGTTTGGTTTTCTTTTGACTATACGTAGTATAGCTATGTATGAAATAATTTAATAGACATAAGCTTTTAACGCACATGCTTAGAACAAATAATTTCCATATAAATATAATTTTTGTACACATAATTTTTGGTATTTTGTTGGTTATTTTCTTCATTATTTTCTAAAATATTGATTTTATCAAAAAACTTTCTTTAAGGCTAATGGTGTTGATTAAAAGAGCTAAAATATTGCCATACATCATATTCTTCTAAAATGTTTTTTTAAAAAGATACTCATATACAAACAAATTACATTTGAATAAATGGGCTTGAAGGCCAAATTTGAGGGGCGGGCGACACCCCTTAAACACAACTTATCGCTTTGAAACTTTTTTGTATTTTTTTTTACATAAAACTGAACCGATTTGGGGGGAGAGAATATAAGAAATCAAAAAAAAATATTCTCCATACAACTAACGGCCACGCTAAGGTACATATATCTGATAGTTTTAACTAAAGCTATAAAATCATATAGCTGAATTTTTTTTTTATTTTTCCGAATCTTTGAATTCGAAATGTAGACAAGCCCCTTGATGATTGCAACACGGAAACTTATATTACAAAAATACTAAATTGTGCTAATTATTAGATATCCTCTAAATAGTTATATTTAACTATTACATTATTACGAATAATGCTCTTAAAAAATCTCTTTCGTTAATAAATACATACAAACATTTAGCATAAGTAAGATTAAAAGTATTGTTACACTTTAAACTCGGCCTTTGGTATATGGTTTCAATTTATATATGGTGCTTCAATTTACAAATTCTTATAACTTACATATTATCTTAAAAAATAAGAAAAAATCAATAGAAAATAATAATAGCTTGTATAATAAAAAACTAACATGGTCACCGAGAAAAGCGATATCGTTTGAATATAATAGATATAATATTAATTTACAGAATTATTAAAATAATTTGCATTATTCTGTTGTTGATTCAGCAGAGAGTTTGTGTAAGTCGGAATAGTTGGCAATAGCGCGGTGAAGGAACTCGTATTGTGCCTGGAAAGAGAAAAAATAAGATTTCTGTTTAGAAGCTCAGTTTTTAACAATTCGTAGAGAGAATGTGTAAACTTAGTTATGGATCACTTCCGCACACATTGACACATTAAGGAAGTAAAATACTAAATAAATAAATCAGCAGTGAAAAGGTGGGTATTTATCTGATAAAAAGTGGTTCACATTTTTATATAAAGTGAAAATAAAGTTAATATTCATATAAATTACAATTAGTATCGCCGCCTGTGGTCGGAATTCGACTAAATTTTTCTTTTTTTTTTTTTTTTTTATTTTTATTGCATGCATGCATTCATGCATAGAGAACTGTTGCTTATGTTTAGGTTTCATGGTTTTTTGGGTTGGTAACAACATATTTTCCGGAAGAGTTCGACTTCACAACGTATTTTACGTACTGACCATAGCAATAGATCACATGGCAATGTACGAGGGCAATTTGATAAGTCATTTATTATTCGGCAAAAAAGCATTATATTTCTCAACATAGTTTCCTTTTAGATCGAGACATGATACATACAGCGTTTTTTCCAATTTTTTCGTTCATTCCAAATAATAGGTTTTATTAAGGTATTGAAAATGGCCGTTTATTTCAGCGATGACCACTTATTTGACCCAAATTTTTTGCCGCCGAGCAATTTTTTCCGGTTTGGAAATAGGTGCAGGGGACTAAATCTTGTGAATTTGGTGGATGGGATAACAGTTTGTAGTAATGTTATTATTATTCGGCCTTCTGTTGAATGCCTTCTGTTTTTGTTGGCTGTCCAAAGCCTAATTTATAAATTTATTTTTAATTTTTTAAATGTAAAATAAATTGTATACTTTAGTTGTGCTAAAAATTGCAAGCGCTTTCCGTTAAAGTACAAAATGAAATGCCGCTTGGGTATGAAGTTGGTTCCAATTCGCATTATATTTGTCAAAGTTAATTACATCAAGAATATTTACACCGTGTTAGTGTCAGTGGTACTTTCACCGTCATCTTCCAAATACTCTTGAATAGGAGTTAGCCAGCGACGCAACCTTTTCGATTCTACAACTCCATCATATGGTATTTGTGTCACTTGATAGTTATCAATATCTTTCAAAAATATCTATCATTTGGTAACTTTTTGCTAACTACATAGGGTCCTCGGTACTTTGTTAGCAGTTTTTTGTTTACACCTACAGTTGTATCAACATTTTTCATTAAAACATTACTCCCTACTTCAAATAATCTTACGGGTATGCTATGCTTTGAGAAGTACCTCTTATTATAATCTTGTGACTTTTTAATGGACTCCAGAGCTTCCGCTCTTATTTTATCTAAATTGCGACTCTCATTCTTAAATTTGTCTTCTAAATATTCAATAAGCTCATCTAACACATGGTTCAATAAGTCCAGAGACTAACTACTAGGTGGCACCTCTAACGAAATATCGATATAATATTTCGATAGTTCCAACCTTCAAACAATACGTGTAAAAATTTCATGACAATCTAACATTTAGTTCAGAAGTTGCAGTGATTTAAGTGACGCTACTGTTGATATTTTCAAAATAATGGATTCAAAGTAATTCCGTGTGTTGATTTATCACTGTTTCTTTATGGGAAAAAATACCGTCTAAGCTGAGCAATGGCTTCGAAAACGTTATTCGGACTCTGATCCGTCAAAGCCAACCATTTGCCAATGGTATGCTGAGTTTCAATTTGGTCGTACAGACACAAATGATGCTGAACGTTCGGAACGCCCAAATGAGGCAGTTGTTCCACAAAACATAAAAAAAGTACACAAAATATTATAAATAAAAAATAAATAACTGGTCATTTCAGCCCTTGAAAGGACTTTGACCTAGCTTCGTATGATCAATTGTGTTGTGCGTGTTATTAAGTTTGTACACAATTGACCGAGAACCGGACCTACAGGTTTAACGCCGTGACTCCGAACGGCGATGAACGGAATGTTCTTGTTCTCAAGAAGCTTAACGTGGCATTTTGATTACTCTCTGAGGTTTGCCATTGTCTGCAGAGAGGTGGCGGCTGTACAGAAAAATTATTTTAATTAAAATAATTTTCTGTCGCTGCTGGGGTTCGAACCCGGGTCTCCAGGTTCGTTGACATAGAGGCCACGCACTTTTACCAACTACGCCACAAACACCACCACACAAAATGGTATTGGTCGACCGTAAAGTGAAGGTGCGCCAGCTAGCTGAGGCTCTGAAGATATCGAAAGGCAGTATGGGAACAATATTACAGGAACATTTATCGATGAGAAAGCTGCTTTCCAAATGGGTGCCGCGTTTTCTCACACCGGACCAAAAACAACAACGTGTCGATGATTCGGAGAGCTTTTTGGCACTGTTTACAAAGAATAAATATGAATTTTTGCATCGGTATGTGACAATGGATGAAACATGGATCCATCATTACACATCGGAATCAAAACGGTCGTCAGCTGAGTGGAGAGCAACCAATGAAAGCGGCCAAAGCGACCAAAAACAAAACAGTCGGCTGGAAAGGTTATGACATCTGTATTTTGGGATACGCATGGAATTTTGTTCATCGTCTATCTCAAAAAGGGTAAAACAATCAAAAGCGATTATTACAAAGCGTTTTTGGAGCGTTTGAAGGATGAAATCGCGAAAAATCGGCTCCATTTGAAGAAGAAAACATTATTTTTCACCAAGACAATGCACCGTGTCACAAATTGATGAAAACGATGGCGAAAATCCACGAATTGGGCTTCGAATTGCTTCCTCATTCACCGTATTCGCCAGATTTGGCCTCCAGCGACTACTGGCTCTTTGCTGACCTCAAAAAATACTTGCCGACAAGAGATTTGGCTCCAATGAAGAGGTGATGGCTGAAACTGAAGCGTATTTTGAGGCGAAGTACAAATCGTTCTACAAAACTTGTAATGAAAAGTTAGAAAAGCGGTGGAATGAATGTATTGCCCTTTTGAAGGAACCTATGTTGATGAATAAAGAAGAATATTTGCAAAAACAAAAGTTATTTTATTACTTAGTCAGGGGACTTATTGGACCATGTGTTATTATTCTCCCACATTGAGAGGTCCCAGACAATAGTACACTAGGTATCTAACACGTGGAACTATGAATAGTATTATCAATAGCGTATTCTACCTCAGTAAACTTGCATACCCAGTCTGAATGTTCTGACGGTTCTGATAGCTTGGCCAACATAGCCTTAAGTACTCGGTTAACCCGTTCAACTTGACCATTAGCTTGTGGGAAAGCTACAGCAACTTCATCATGTTCTATATTATTTTCCTGAACGATGATTTGAAATTCACCAGACGTAAAGCAAGTTCCTCTATCACTGATAATTCGTCTTGGTCTACTATAATTGTCAAAATACTTTTGTAAAGACGCACATACTTCCCTTGCACTAGTTGTTTTTACAGCATATAATTTGACGTACTTCGTAAACCCGTCTACAACCAACAGAATGTGCTTTCGGACTAACTTTATTTACAAATGTAAACGCATTCCTGGTCAACCCTGTACCTTCTGTACAGCGGCTGAGTTGCTTCATTTTCAGTTGTTCCTTATGTGGGAGTGCCTCTCACTCCCTCCTTTTAATGTAAACAAAATGAAAGAAAGTTCGGCCTCAGCCAAATAAAGTTATTAATTCGTTTTGATCCACCGAAAAAACAAGTCGTGTTTTTACTTTTGCGAAAAAGTTTAATTCTTTATATTTTTTTGAAATCTTCCGTCGGGAATTTATACATGGTCCTTGGTCGAGCCGTTTTTTTACCAAGGCGTTTTTAAAAGTTTTAAAAAGTTAAAAGCTCGGTCGCGAGTGAAAAATTGAAAAAAAAAAAAAAAAACAAAAAACAAAAACATTAAAAAATCGCTCGGTCGCGAGTGCAAAACAAAAAAAAAAAAATTTAAAAAAAAAAAAAAAAAAAAAAACCAAAAAAAGCAGCGAAGCCGCCATCAAGCCGCCAACACCAGCAACAGAAACTGCAGCAACAGCATCACCAACCACCAGCAACAACAACTGCAGCAACAGCATCACCAAACACCAGCAACAGCAACTGCAGCAAGAAAGGAAAATCAACCTAACTTTTTTTGGCCAGAAAATACAGGTAAGTTCTTTTATTTCACATTAATAGATATCAGATTTATTGTTAAGAAACAAGATTGGTGCTACGTCGGTTCGGAAAATACGCGATTCGCTCATTTGTAATTCTTAGAGTGTTTTTTCATATTCCAGGGTCTAAGTTATTAAAAAAAAAAAAAAAAAAAAATTCTCGTCAGAATTTCGCGGTAAATTGCGAGTTAAAAAAAAAAAAAAATAAAAAAGTTTCATAAAGTGTTTAAGTTTGCAGAGCGAATTATTGTGCGTTCAGTTATAAAATTGAAATACATAGTGGAACCGTTTTTGTTTTTTTTAACCAACAACAATTTTCCGCGAAGAATAATTTTTTTGTGTGTGTATGTGCATTTTAAGCTAACTGCAGAGAAATTTTTCATCTCCACTTTGTGTCGCATTCGTAGCGATCAAAGCTGAAACAGCAGCTCCTGCTTAAAATTCACCAACGTTGGACCAAGTGGGACTGTTCTTCCGAGTTTAACTCTCGCGCTCACGCAGCACTGAGAACATAAGGAAAGCAGCACAGTGGGACAACAGCTCTAAATCAAAAAAAAAAAATTTATTTATTATTTACACTTTTTATTATAAATTTTATTATTTCAATTTTAATTGAATAAAATTATTGAAATTTATTCCAATTTTACTGTGTTGTGGAATTTTATTACTCAACAATAAAATAAGAAAAAAAAAGTGTGTTTTTATTTTTCAAAATAACATTTCAGTTGGTGTGCTTAACATTAAGTTGACGACAGTGATTTTTGCATTCCTCTGCGCCGCATACAGAGTGACCTTAGTCAACAGCAACAACGGCTTAAAAATCAACAACGCTAACAAGGCCTCTCAGCTTTACACTAGCACTAGCGCAGCACTGAGAGCGCAAGAATATTGCACAGTGGGTCAGCAACGCACAATTAGCAGTAACAAATAATTGTGCACAGTGGGACGGAGTAGTATAATTTTTAGTCATTTTTTTTTTCTCTTTCATATTCAAATTTAAATTAGTTTTATATTTCGCGATATATAGAGTTTTTGGGTTATCAAAAAAAAAAAAAAAAACAAATATATTAAATATATTGAATAATTCAAAAAGAATTTATTTATTTATTCAATATAATTAAATTAAGTATAATTCTTATACTAAATTCCTTACCATTAACATATTTGTTTTTGATATTGATTAAAGCTCAATTTTAATTATTTTATTTTTTTTTAATTCACAACAAAAAGCAAATATAAAACAATTTAAATTTTTTGTCTTTTCCAAACCGCAAACATTAATACAAGGATAAAATCAAAGCAAACAATGGCACATTTTAAAAAATTTATTCAGGCGTCGGACGCTATTCTTGAGTTTGAAGCAGACTTCAATGCTGTTCAATCTCATGATGTGTTTTCTTTAGGTTTTCAAAGCGAAGAGCTCAAAGCGCTATGGAAAAAGGTCAAAGCGCAGTACGAAGTGTGCTTGGATCAGTTCAATGATAAAACTGAGCTGGAGGAAATCGAGGCAATAAAGCAAAAGTACCGCAGCTGCTATCAAGCCTACCTAAGGGCGGCAGCAAAAATCTCTGAGCTTCGCCAAACAAAGCCATCTGAGCAAACCACTGCTTCAGATATCGGAATGGTGGTTGGTCACAGCATGCCTGTTCCGCCCTGCGATACAGAGGTTTTCAGTGGTGATTACCTCTCATGGCCGTCATTCAGAGACATGTTTACGGCCATTTACATCACAAACATGCGCCTCACAGCAGTGGAAAAACTTTTCCACCTCAATAAGAAAACTAGTGGCGAAGCAAAGGAGATTGTGAGAAAATCTCCACTGACAAACGAAGGCTTTGCTCAAGCCTGGCAAGATTTAAGTGACAGATACGAAAACAAACGTATTCTGGTTAATAGCCAGCTAAAAATTTTATTTAATCTGCCCAGTGTGCAAAAAGAATCAGGCACCGACCTTCAAAAGCTTCAACGGGACATAAATGGTTGCATTTATGCCCTACACTTGCACAAAATTGCAATTGATAATTGGGATGCTATTTTCGTGTATTTGTGTTCTACGCGATTGCCCGAGATCACGCTCTCATTATGGGAGCAGTCCATAACAGACAAAAACCAAGTTCCCAGGTGGGCAGATCTCGATTCCTTCCTCACTAACCGGTTTCGAACACTTGAAACCGTATCAGATATTCGCAGCGGTAGCGGTGCGATATCCCGGCAAATTTCTTTGCCCTCAACCTCTAATCACTCCACTTCAAGATCACACCAGAGCATATCATCTGGTAAAAGGGTAAACAATTACCAATTAAAAGTTTCCCAAGCAAACTGTAAGCTCTGTACCTCAGAACAGCATGGTCTACGTTCGTGCCCAACTTTTCTGAGGATGGATGCCAAGGAAAGACTAACAGTTGTCCGCAAACACAACTTTTGCATCAACTGCTTATCCAGTGCGCATCAGGTCAAAGAGTGCAAGAGTCAGTACACATGCGTGATGTGCAAACAACGTCACAATACTCTCTTGCATCGTGACTCGAATTTGACTTCAACTCCTGCTTCGAGTGCAGACTCAAGCAGGTCGAACGTGCATTCAAATTTTACGGGCTCAAACACCCAAGCACATTCAGCACAATTACAGTCCACTTCTAATGACATACAAACAGGCTTCTGTTCAAGTACAAAAAATGTTTTACTTGGAACTGCAATGGTGACGGTGTGTCACCTGGGCACAGCGTACACGACCAGAGCTCTCATTGACTCTGGCTCAGAAGGTACGTTTGTCTCAGAGAGATTGCAAAAACTTTTAAAGTTACCCACTAGAGCTGTGAATGCACAGGTTTCGGGCCTTAACAATACAGTCTCGGCGCAAGTCTCAAGGGCTTGCGACATTATTCTTAGCTCACCTAAGAATAGGCAATTCCAAATAGAAGCAACAGCCTTTGTACTGTCTCGCTTAACTGGGAATCTGCCCTCATGCTGCATCGATCCTTCTTTATGCAAAAATTTACCAGATTTGCAATTGGCTGATCCGCATTTCTTTAGAAGCGATCAAATAGATGTACTCATCGGTGGGGATGTGTACCCTGCCATTATTCTTGATGGAATTCAACGGAATGTTCTTGGGTCACTCTTAGCCCAAGAAACGGTATTTGGCTGGATATTTACAGGCCCTATTCCACATAGCGGCATATCCAGTTTTACGACATGCCTCTCGTTTTATAACGAAATTGCGATTGACAAACAAATCGCACGTTTTTGGGAGTTGGAGGAACTTCCAAAGAAGCAACTTATAACGGAGTCTGATCAGTTTTGTGAGGAAAATTACCAGAGAACTACCAAACGGGATGCTCAAGGAAGGTATATAGTTACTTTACCTTTCAAGAATACTTTCCCAGATACAACTAGATTAGGATTTTCTCGAAGCATCGCCTTTAAGCAATTCATTAGAAGTGAACTTCGATTGACAAAAAATCCTGAACTCAAGTCACAATATGATGAAGTGCTTCAAGAGTATTTAAAGCTGGATCATATGAAGAAAGTGTCGCCACCAAAGTTCGCGAGTTATCCATCTCACTACTATTTACCGCACCACGCGGTATTGAAACCAGAAAGTGCTACAACGAAGCTTCGCGTCGTATTTAATGCTTCAAGCGCATCCTCAAATGGTGCCAGTTTGAACGACGTCCTGCACGCAGGACCCGTTCTGCAAGCAGATTTAACTCTTTTGATACTGAAATGGCGATTCTTTAAATATGTATTTAATGGTGACATTCAACAAATGTACCGCCAGATACTTGTTGACCCAAAGCACTCTTCTTACCAACGAATCCTGCATAGAAATTCTCCTGATGAGGAAATTCAGGATTTCGAGCTAAAAACTGTGACTTTTGGAGTAAATTGTGCACCATACTTAGCCATAAGAACCATGCTTCGACTGGCAGATGATGTGCAGAGCCAATTTCCTCGTGCTGCAGAAATCTTGCGAAATTTTCTATATGTCGATGATGCTCTAGCCGGAGCCCACGACGTAGATAGTGCAATTGAAGCTAAAAGTCAGCTTATATCAGCATTGTCTACAGCTGGCTTCACCATGCGAAAGTGGACTGCGAACCATCCAAGCATTTTGGCAGGTACACCCACTGAGCATCTTATGAGAGAAAACTTCCTCAAGTTAGAAGACGCCAGCTGTGCTAAGGCGCTGGGAGTGCGATGGAATGCTGCTTCTGATTTGTTTTACTTTTCGGCACAGCGCCTAGCAATCAAGTCTTCCTACACAAAACGTGAAGTCCTCTCAATGATAGCGCAACTCTTTGATCCTGCAGGATGGCTGGCTCCTATTGTGGTGACAGCAAAAATCCTTATGCAGCGTATCTGGTTAGATAATATTGATTGGGATGAAAACATAACCACTTCGAGTTTCCAGTCATGGCAAACCTTTCTGTCAAATTACGAGCTCATAAATCGTATTCGCATACCACGTTATGTTGACTTCTCACCTAGTTATGATATAGAGTTTCATGCATTTTCTGACGCCTCAGAAAAGGCTTATGCAGCGTCGATCTACATCCGCGTTAAACAAAGTGATTGTATTGTTACTCACTTGCTATATGCAAAAACGAGGGTGGCACCAGTCAAGACAGTTTCTCTGCCACGCCTTGAGCTATGTGGTGCTGTTCTACTCGTTGATATGGTCGATACTCTATTATCACATATCGACATACACAAACATAAATTGTTTTGCTGGACAGACTCAACGATAGTCCTCGCCTGGCTTTGCAAGCCGCCGTGTTCTTGGAATACCTTTGTGGCCAATCGGGTTACAACGATAGCTGAACGTGTCGGAGTCAGAAACTGGTTTCATGTAGAGTCACATGAAAATCCAGCTGACTTAGCTACACGCGGCGTCACGCCACAAGATCTTGCAGAAAATGCTCTGTGGTGGCATGGGCCATCTTGGCTCTCACTTGAGCGCTCCTTATGGCAAACATCTGCTTTGCCGGCTGATATAGATACTCCGATCGAACGCAAATCCATCAGAGTTAATTTCGCTTACTTCTCCGAACATGATGATGTATTAGAGCGATTCTCCTCTTTGTCGCGTGCATTAAGAGTACTAAGTTACGTCTTTCGTTTCTTCCACCGCACCCATCCACTGTTGCGTGCGTCTTTTTGCAGAAAATCGACATGTCCTGATAATTTCGAAATAAAAGCGGTTAAAACTCGTCTAATGCTGTTGTGTCAAAAAGTCAGTTTTCCAGCTGATTACCATCTGCTGGACACCAAACAACCAATTAATTCGAAGAGCTCATTACTCGCTTTGAATCCATTCTTGCATACCGATAATTTGTTGCGTGTTGGCGGGCGGCTTGCCTCCTCACCGAACTTATCGTTTGATGAAAGACATCCTATTATATTGCCCTATAATTGCAATTTTTCTCGCCTTTTAGTACGGTTCATCCATGAGATCTCACTTCATGGTGGGAATCAACTAATGCTTCGGTTGATCCGAACGCAATATTGGATTTTCCGTGCTAGAAACTTGATTAAGACCACCATATACAGTTGCAAAACTTGTGTTATTTATAAAAAACAGCTGAGGACACAAATCATGGCGGCTCTTCCGCCAGAAAGAACAATAATATCTCGGCCATTCTCATCAACTGGCATTGACTTCGCTGGCCCATTCGACATAAAGAGCTACATTGGTAGATCTTGTCGAATAAGCAAAGGCTATGTGTGCCTATTTGTTTGCTTTTCCACAAAAGCAGTTCACTTGGAAGCCACAAGTGATTTATCAACCGCTACTTTCTTAGCAGCGTTATCGCGATTCGTCGCCCGACGCGGTTGCCCAGCAAATATATATTCCGATAACGGAACTAATTTTGTTGGCGCCTCCAACGTTTTGAAAAAGGACTTTCAAACATTCATGATGGCTTCTCGTGAAGCCACTCTTGCTCAAAACGCATGCCAAGACCTTGCTTGGCACTTTATTCCAGCGGGTGCTCCCCATATGGGTGGCCTGTGGGAAGCTGGAGTAAAGAGTTTCAAAACACACTTCAAAAAGATTGCCGGAAATATGAAATACACTTTTGAGGAATTTACAACTTTACTGAATAGAGTCGAATCGTGCCTTAATTCGCGGCCACTTACCGCTATGTCTGAGGATCCTGGCGATCTTCAATCTCTTACTCCCGGTCATTTCCTGATCGGTGGTCCACTGCTAGCCCCAGCCGAACCAGAGATAACTGATCAGCCCTTGACTATTGTCAATCGATGGCAACGAATCAAGGCTATGCATCAACACTTTTGTAGCAGATGGAAAAATGAGTACCTGAAAGAGATGCATAAACGAGTTAAGTGGAAAACTCCTCAGATAGACTTCTCTGTCGACGACCTTGTCGTTGTCAAGGAGGATAATCTGCCTGCGAATGAATGGCGATTAGGCAGGGTCATACGTGTTTATCAGGGGAGTGATAAACGAATTCGGGTTGCTGACATTCGAACCGAAAGAGGTTGCATCACGCGGCCCATAGTTAAGCTCGTTGCGCTTCCAACCACGTAGCACCAATGATGTTTTTTTTAATAATCCTTTTTGTGTTTTTTTTTTGTTTTTTTTCTCTTTTCTCTTTTCAGAATGTCTGCTGAAGAAATAACTGCCGCACTTCTGGAGGATCTCCTGCTTCAAACCGACACGGAGATGGTTGCCAGCGAAGCTGAGACTGTGCGTGAGCGCACACCGGTCCCCAGCCCTAGCGCTTCCATCGCGGTCGAGGTCATCGCTAGTGCTTTACCGGTGGTTGAACCGCAGCCCAGTGCAGTCAGGGGCACTCTGCAAAGCGTGGCATGCGCTGTTGACCGCGACCACTTCAAGTTGCCACCGATGTGCCGTGTATGCTCGTTGGAGCATAACCTGTCGGCGTGTGCCAAGTTTCTGGCAATGAATCTGGAGGAGCGGTTGCGAGCAGTATTGATGCATTTCTACTGCTCAAACTGCCTCTCTGCATCACATATGCGGAAAGAATGCCGCAGCCCTCATCGGTGTCGTCAGTGTGGAGACGACCATCACAGCTTGCTGCATTCGCGCTCACGAGTGCGCACCGGCAGATCGCATTCTCGCCGACCTCGCGTCAAGCGCTCCAAAGCCAAGCGGCCACAGACGACTGACCAACCAGCGCCATCGTCTAGGGACTCTTTCCCGAAGTGGTCCACCAATTATAAAAGACCGCAGTCGCATGCACCAACAGCGTCTGTGACTAGGGACCGTTTCCCGAAGCGGTCTTCAACTAAAGCACGATCGCAGTCGATAGCACCACATGCGTCTTCGGCCAGGGACTACTTCCCGAAGCGATCGCCAGATGAAAAGCTGCCAGTGGCACCCTTTCAACCGCTCGTCTCACTGCTCCCCACTATCATGGTGCGCATGGTTTCCGGAGGAAGGTCTGGGTCCGAAAGAGCAATCTTGGACGCATGTCTTCCACAGACGCTTATAGCTCAAGAGCTCGTATCCAAGTGGAAACTGCCCACCTACCGCGCCCATGGCTTCGAGATGTGCACCCTGGTTCTGCGTGGCCAGCATGGCGCCAACCAGCGAGTTGAAGCAACAGCTAGGGTAGAGCGGCGGTTGAAGGTCGTCACTCCATCAAGGGATCTGGACGAGCGGATCCGGCAGAGTATGCCAAACATCAACTTAGCCGATCCGCTCTTCTACCGATCATCGCCGGTCTATATACGTCTGGGCCTCGATGTCTACTCCCGCGTAATGCAACCTGGTAGCCTGCCGACAACCGTAGGCATGCCGTTCGCCCAAAACTCCATCTTCGGGTGGGTGTTGACCGGGCAAGGAGTCTGGTAGTTGCAGTCATGCAAGGCGGGCGGCATGTTTACAAATGTAAACGCATTCCTGGTCAACCCTGTACCTTCTGTACAGCGGCTGAGTTGCTTCATTTTCAGTTGTTCCTTATGTGGGAGTGCCTCTCACTCCCTCCTTTTAATGTAAACAAAATGAAAGAAAGTTCGGCCTCAGCCAAATAAAGTTATTAATTCGTTTTGATCCACCGAAAAAACAAGTCGTGTTTTTACTTTTGCGAAAAAGTTTAATTCTTTATATTTTTTTGAAATCTTCCGTCGGGAATTTATACAGAAGGCAAAGGACCAAAATGATCAACATGCACTGTGACAAATGGTATAGGTTTCTAGGGTATATTATATAAGTTATGTTCATTACATCGAGCCGCCGGTGAATAAACGATGTACTTTACACAATTCTTTATATACCTTTCAACTTTTTTCTTCAGTTTAGGGATCCAATAATTTTTTCTGATCTCATCTGCTGTCTTTTCCACTCCAATGACCAATCTTCTCATGCAACAAACGAATAATATTCAATTTCAATTCAATTTCAATTTCAATTTATTCAAAAAATTATATTAGCATACAAGATAGGCTCTTTTAAATGCAACAATTTAGAATATTCTAAGTAAAACTTACAATTACAAACTCAAAATTAAGAATTAAAAATTAAAAATTTAAAACTTAAAATTTACAATTAACAATTTAAAATTCAAAAGTTTATATAATTTAAAAATCTAAAAAATTTAAAAAAATTAAAAATTTAACAATTTAAAAATTGGAATTACAACCTTTTAGAAGGATTTAAAAATATACAAATTTATAATGATTATAACCATTGGAGGAAAAAGAAAAAAATTATTTTAACTTAAACAGAAGAATAGAAAAAGTAAACCATTTGAAGTACGTAGTTAAAGAAATAGATGAAAAAGGAATTTAAGAGAAATAGTCAAGAATTAAGTGCTTAAAATTTGTTTTGTTGGTAACGCGTTTCAAATTATTTGGCAGTGAATACCAAAGTCTTATTGCGTTAATGAAAAAAAGACGACTAGATTCATTGTATCTGAACTGTGGAACAAGGAAGAAAACATTTCTGGTGGATCTGCAAAATGTGAGTTTTTCAAACAGGTAGCTGGGGCTTTTCGAAGTGATAAGTCTGTGCATGAAAATGCAGTTTCTTGCATTGAGAAAACTTATGATATTGCAACCAAGGATGCGCTTATTATAAGCTGATATATGGTCAAACCTTCGAATACCGTAAACATACCGAGCTGCATTGTTATACGCCACTAATAGTTTATGAGCTGACCTTGAGTCTAGTTTGCTATATACGACATCGAAGTAAGTTATTATTGGCACTATTAATTGTATAACCAGTTTTCGTCTTGTTTCAGTGGGAACAAATGACGCAGTTTTTCTTAGATTTCTTAAGGAATAATAAACTTTACTAACTACACTGTTAATGTGGTCTACACACGTAAGCGAAGAGTTCATGACAAATCCAAGATAACAAACCCAAGTCTGGTTCCACTTAGGAAAATAGAAGGCAGATCATTATATGGGTACCTTGATTTCACTACAGGTAAGACGTACGACTTTTGAGGATTTAACCTTAGCTGATTTTCACTGGCCCATCTGCTGATTTCATTCAGGTCTTCGTTAACCCTGACACATAGATCCTCAATAAGGCATGTGGGTCGGGACAAATAGAGCTGCAGGTCATCTGCATATGCATGCATTGTGACATTATGACATAGAGAAAAAATATCGTTAAGGAACATAGTAAACAAGAGTGGACCCAGTACTGATCCTTGGGGTACCCCACTAACAATAGACCGAAAACCCGAGTAACTATTTCCCACCTTAACCCTTTGCGTCCTTCCCTCTAAGTAGCTTTTTAGGAGTTGAACAGCAGTATCTGAGAAGCTGAAGCAGGTTTCTAACTTTTTACATAGAATAGAGTGGTTTACACTGTCAAAGGCTTTCAAGAAATCTAAGAGACAGAGTAAGGTGATATGACCCTTATCAAAAGAAGTTCTGATATCATCTAATATTTTAACAACAGCAGTGGTAGAGCTATGCCCTGGACGAAAGCCCGACTGGAGGGGAGACAGAAGGTTGTTTGCATTAAGATGGTTAGAGATCTGCTCTGCCTTGAGAGATTCAAGCACTTTTGAGAGTGACGACAGGAGACTGATTGGACGGAAATCGCAAGGTGCAGATGCCGTTGGCTTTTTGCCGATAGGTAATATCGTAGCTATTTTCCAGATTGAGGGAAATTTAGAACTAGTGAGGCAGTGATTATATATGTGGACAAGGGGGCTAATGACATAAGGCAAAATTAGATTGACAAACTTGATATCAATCCCATCTTCGCCGATAGCATTAGATTTTATCTTTAAGATACATCTCACAATATCCGATTCATTGACCGCAGTAAACTGAAATTTTTGAGGCAAAGTGGAAATATTGACGAACGAGTCAAAGCTAAAAGTTTCGGATAGAGGACTAGACACGAAAAATGCATTTAGAACATCAGGGTCTAAACGACAGCCTCCATCTTGGGTGTTACCTATTCCAATTTGCTTTAAGTTATTCCACAGCTTCTTTGACGGCAAAGAAGTACTTAGCTTCGAAAAAATAAATTTTTTTTCGACAGTTTGACTGCAGATGAAGCATCCTTTCTAGCCCTTCTATATAGTTTCCAATTAAGCGCGGTTGGATTTCGTTTCCATTTCGAATAAGCCTTATGCCGTTTTTTCAGTGCTTGCTTGATGGAATTCGTGAACCATGGAAAGAATTGTTAGTAATACGGGATGAACGAAGGGGCACATGAGTGTCGTATAAATGAGATATTTTGCTCAAAAAGAAGTTTAATTTATCGTCAACTGTATTAAAGAACCAGCATTCTATCCAGTTAATACTAGACACATCAGCAAAGACAGCGTTGAAATAAATTGATTTATAGTCACGATATGTAAATGATCTGCTCACATCAACAGGCGTGAGATGAATATTGAGCGTACAAAAAATAAGGTCATGGTCAGATAGAAACGAGATCTGATCAAATAGCAAAACCGTTGAGATATCAGACACTGCAAAGAAGTCGAGCAGACTAGGCGTTACATTATTTCCAAAGCGTGTTGGCTCCTCACAGTTGACAATAGATAGACCGACTTCAGACAAATCGTCAAGAAGTTTGTTGGATAGGCTATCTGTGCAGAGCAAATTAATATTGAAGTCACCACATATTATTAAATGGTCATAATCAATCAGACAGTTGGATATGAAAGAAAAAAGTGGATCAAGGCTAGAGCTGCGATTATGATTATACACACAAGAGAGAAGGACTTTTACTCTGCAATCATAAATTTCGATATTAAGAAACTCAACCCCAGAACCACAGGATTCACTAAAAAATTTGACATTTAAGTTTAATATGCATTATATTGCAATACCTCCTCCCCTCCTATTCAGTCTGTTGTGTCGGTAAAGCTTGTAGTTCTTTATATTTAGTAGTGAGTCTTTTAAATTATTATGAAACCAGGTTTCTGTAACACAGAGTATGTCAACAGAGGAATCGGCAAAAATGTAACGCGCACAGTCTAATTTAAAGTCATTAAGGCTCCTGGCATTAAAATGTGCAATTTTCAAACCAGATTGTTGCTTACAGAGGATATCAATCATAATCTTCTGAGTTCCATTAGCGTCTAGATTGGAATTATTTAGAGACACAATGTCTTTCGAGGAAAGCAACAAAACAATAAGCTGAACGAAGTAAGGAAGAAAGTAACATAGCTGTTATGGAAAATAAATATGTCGCAAGCGCACAAAGTAAGAAGAATAGAAGTTTAGAAAAATTTAAATAAAGACATAAAAAGTAAAGTGATACATTAAAAATATTGACATATAAGATAAATATAAAAATAAAAATTAATATAAGAATGTGACATGAACTAGGAAATGAGTATCTATGCATCCTCGGTGGAGTTGTGTACTGCATTGCGTAGTTCATCCATATTGCAAATTCGAATGCTATCAGCATTTCTAGCCAACCTGATATGGATTGCGCCTCGGAAAGTAAAAGCATTAAAAATGGTTTTCTGGCGTTTGTGGATGATCGCTGCTTGCAGTATTTTTCGATTGTCAGCATTCAGACTTTCGTGAATATAAAAGTTGTTGTCCGATTCAAATCCAGCAGCTCGCAGATTCAGAGCTGACTTAGTACGTCTCCTGTAGTCCCCAAATGCTTTTAAAACGCGGTTGCGGTCGTACGGAGAGAGAAATTTGACTATTATGAGCGAATTTGGATTGCTCTCAATCGGCTTGATACAAAAAATGTCTTTTAACTGCGGTGGCTGGAACTCGATGAAATGGCAGATACGATTGAATATACTCTTCAGATTTTCATCTCTTGAGTACGGCACACCAAACACGACAGCGTCCGATCCAATATCAGAGTTGCTTGCGTTGTTGTTTTTCAGGTATTTAGTCTTAAGTTTCTCCAATTTGTCGCACCGCAAAGTTAAAGCAAGCAGTTGGCTATCAAGCAAAGCAATTTTTTGATCGCACTCACTGATATCAGCTTTGAGTGCATTTACTTCGGTCTCAATTTTGGCAGTAACCTTCTCTTCAAAACTAGCAATATCTGTAGCGAGGCGCTTGGAGCAATTCTCAAACTGCTCAAAGAGGCGGTCTTCTAGTTTCTTGCTTTCTGTTTTTAAGTTGTTGCTTAGGCGTTGTTCCATTTCCTGAAGCTGCGAGCGTAATGACAGAGATATTAGAGCACTCTCCGTCTTTGGCGTACCATCATTCTTATTGCTCATCCGAGTGCAATTTTGCTGTAGTTGTTGGCGCGTCAATCTGGGTGACGGTGACATAGGTTTGCAGAGACTTAAACTGACCGCAAGCAAAGATACGATGCAGAAGTGGAGCAGAGCAAGAGCGTAGCAGCAGGTTGAGGGCCACAACGGAAAAGGCACACGCAGAAAGTAAGAGCAACGCAGCTAAGCAAAGAGAGACAATAACACACTCGCACGACCAAGAAAGCGGAAAACCGCACAGTTAGACAAAATAAAAAAATAAGAATCGATATTGCCGAACTTCTTTCAGTTTGAGTGTAGGCGGCAAGCTCACTATTAGTAGAACGAGACCTCAGATTATGTTATATATTTAGTCTTGTCTATATCGCGCTATAATGTTGCTATTTGAGTTTTTTTATTTAATTAACTCCAGTGATGTTTGAGAGTTTTAAATTCACACAGTTTTTAGTTTTAATTTATAGATTAAGCACAATTGAATTATTACTTAAAATCGCATCGCGATGTTGTAGCGCGTTAACTATTGGATTTGTGTTTTTAACAATGTTAAGCAAAGTGATTAATAGCACAGCATATGCACATTTATTACGGAGCCCACAAAAACACATGTTATCCGGCCGCGCGACAGTTAAACAGTTAAACATATTCACTTCCATTTCAACTGGAACAAAGAGCTGCTAATGATTTTCACTCCCCCACCTTAAACACTAGACCACCCTTAAGTTTAAAATGTTGAACAACCCTCTTCTCTAATTTCGATCGTATTGACTTAATTGTTTCATCTCGGTTTTGAGTTATTTGTATATTAAGATCTGTTTCCTGAATATCTTGATCTTAAATTAAATAACAACGGCTTAAAATATCTACATGACCCATCGATTCACCTCTGGGATGCTTCACCTTATAGTCAAAGTTTACAAAATTAAAAACCCACCGAGAAATCTGATCGACTTGTTTTTTACCCATAGCCTGGGCCAATGCATTACAATCAGTTACCATAGTGAAAGGGATCGCCTGTAATTGGGTCTTAAATCGATCCAAAGCAGAGACTACTGCAAGAGTTTCTAGTTCAAAACTGTGCAGCTTCGATTCATTTTCTGATGCTGTACTGGAAAAGTAAGCTATTGGGTGAAACCTACCATCGTCCTGCTTTTGCATTAATACTGTCCCAAATTCTACTTTACTCGCATCTGTATGCAATTCTTTTTCCCTAAAAGGCTATAGATTGCTAGAATTGGTGCAGACAGAAGTTTACTTTTAAGTACGTTAAATGCCTCGACACACTTTATGTCAAAGTCAAACACAACCTTTTTCTTCAATAAATTCGTCAACGGTTTTGCAATTGTTGAAAAGGAAGGAACAAACCTTCTGAAATAAGAAAGAAAGCAATGTTTAGCTGAATCTGTTTAATTTGTTGGTTGAGGAAAATCTTTGATAGCTTTAAGATGCATTTTATTAGACCTGATGCCCTACGAGCTTACAGTGTCCCCTAAAACTTTATTTCAAAATATCCAAATTGGCATTTACTCATCTTGAGCTTTTGTATAATCGCCATAATACTTCCTTTACGATCTCTAAATGACTATTGAAATCCACCGGCGCAATTGTTATATCGTCCATGAACACTACTATTTTCCTAGAATGTATCAAATCCTTAAAAATGTTATAAATAAACCTTTATTTTCTAACATTTTCTTTTTCTGGCGTTCTTTAAGCCAAATGGCATCTTTGAATGTTCCCTCCGGCTGTAACAAAAGAAGTGTACTTAATTGAATCTTCACGCATCTGAACTTGATGGAAGCCATTCTTCAGATCCAAAGCAGTAAAATATTTTTTTCCTTCCAGATATTCTACACAGTCTTCTATCAAAGGAAAATTGTCTCTAGTGGTTTTCTTGATTAAGAACCTATAATCAACACATAGCCATTTCATCTTTTCTCCGAATCAGTCATCTTTCCGTTTTCATGTATAAACACCAACATAAATCGGTTTAATGGCCTCGGGCACGCTTCTTAGTCAGCGAGAAACTAAAATACTGAATAAATTCGAATCCTACATTTATTCAGTACAATACATCGAATCCAAATTTATTATTCATCGCTTATATCGAGGTCAAAGTCGAAGTTTCGACAGGTATTTCATGAATGAAAAATGCAAAAAACAAAAAACAATAAAAACGCTTCAAAATTGAGTTTGTGGGTTTACGTTTCATTTTGAAAACCCGGCTGGCATCACACAACCATTTGATAGATATTTCACAAACACTTCATATTTTTTAAGAAGCATTAAACCAACACGACTGATATATTTACTTTGAATTTGTGTTGAGTAGTTGGCACAAAACACGATAAATTCACTCGATAAAAAAACTCTTGGAAAAAAATGTTACCACTATTTTGGAACAATGTGCGTCTGAACACTTCGCTGTATTATGAAAAACTGTGCGGCAATGAAAGCAACACGTGACGAAATGACACTTGGTTATATGTAAGCGCGCTGTCAAAATTTAACAGGTGAAACGCTTCACACCACCGCACCCTATCATTTATTTACTTATTTATCTTCATCAAACAGAGCACATAACTCTTACAGACTAGATTATTTACATAAACAATTCAAAACTATAACATTACACATAATAATAATAATCACAAAAAAATATTAAAGTCTTAGCCTAAAAAAATATTGAACTAAAAACGTTGAAGTACCCCAATTTCGTTTAGTGCCAACAGTAGATTATTTTTGAAACAATACTTGGAACAACGAAATAAACCAGTTTAATCTAACATTACATTAGTTAGATTTAAACAATGCGATAAAAGCTCTTACTGAGCAAAGTTGCTCCCAATGGTATTACAACGGAAGTGAAAAGGTATGCGAAGATTTCTAAAAGGAGAGTAAAAGTTGATTAGAGTAAGTATATTGGGGCATTGGATATGATTATGAATGACGTCTCTAATAAACACAACAGAAAACATTATACGGCGACATACAAGAGAGTTAAGGCTAAACAAGGCACATCTTGTCTTGTAGGAAGGTAAATTAATTTGCCAATTCAACCTGTGAAACCAGAATTTGGTAAACCATTTCTGGACCCTTTCTAACCTAAGAGAATGGCGAGTATAGGATGGGTTCCAGATAATACAACAGTATTCTAAATAGGGTCTGACTAGACTGACAAAAAGAGCTTTGAGTTTGAATGGATCACGCTAATCTTTAAAATTCCTCTTTAAGAATCCAAGCATAGAATATGCTTTAAGAACTCTGTAAATCTCCGTCGTTCGAACCCAGTTTCTTTTCCGGAAGACGATTATTATCCAACTCTTGAAATAACAATATTACTTGCCAACGAAAATGAAAATTAATTAGCTCAAGATACGCGAAATAAAAAAAATTTTAACTTTAAAAAAACAGACTATGTTAAACTTAATGCTCTTCTCGCGTGGTTTGACTGGGCCCCAATTTTAAATAATAGGTCTTCGCAATCTTTTTATGATGTCGAATCTTCAGTACAGTTTCTCATTGATACTTTGCAAAAATGCTTCTCATTATCTGTGCCAAAAAAAAAAATTGTAATTTCAAACCTTTAAATCTTCCTTGGTTAACTAATGAGCTTAAGTCCCTAAACAATTCCAAAAATCGCTTACTTAAGAAATATAAAAAGTCAGGCTCTAATTTAGACTTCGCTTGCTATTCCTCTTGTCGTTACAGATATCTACTATTAAATAAACAATGCTGCTCTGCCTATATAGCCAAAACAAAATCTAAATTCAAAGATAATGCGAAACTTTCTATACTTTTGTCAACTCAAAACGAAAAACCTCCAGTTTCCCACCTCTTATGAAATTCAATCATGAAGAAGCATCTTCTTGCGACATCGAAGTTTCCAACATGTTTGCCAATTTCTTTAAAACAACGTACTCCGATATTCCATTGAGCATGAGTCTTGAATATCCTTACCTACCACCAGTAAACTCTTTTGAAACCCCCCTAATAGATTCTTCTTTTACGACTGGTCCTGACGAAATACCGAGCTGCATTTTAAAACATTGTTCTATTAGTTTGTGTTTTTCCCTATCAAACATTTTTAACACATCCTTGCACAGTGGCCATTTTTCCTATATATGGAGAAAATCTTATATAATACCTCTTCATAAATCCGGCTCAAAAATTGAAGTTTCCAATTACCGAGGTATCGCTAAACTAAGCGCAATCCCTAAGTTATTTGAGAAAATTTTAACTGATCAAATAAGCCACGTCGTATCTTCCTCCATTTAAACCTCTCAACATTGTTTTTTAAAGGGAAAATCTACGTCAACTAACCTCTTGGAGTTTACTACGCGTGTCATCAAAGGTTTTACATTAGGACGACAGACTGACGTTATTTATACAGACTTTAGCAAAGCTTTCGATAGTGTTAATCATTATCTTCTTCTGAAAAAGCTTCATCTAATTGGGTTTCCCGTCAAACTATTACACTGGATTAACTCGTACTTGCCGAATCGTTCTCAAAAAGTTTTATATAAGAATTCTATGTCAAAAAATATTTTGGTCACATCGGTATTCCGCAGGGAAGTCATCTTGGTCCCGTTTTATTCTTACGGTTTATAAATGACCTTTTTTCTGTAATAAAACACTGTAACATCTTAATGTATACCGATGACGTGAAACTTTTCCTAACTTACAAATCACCTGAAGAACAATAACTCTTACAATCGGATTTAAATAGTCTAGTGGAGTGGTGTAATTTAAACCTTTTAAAATTAAACTTAAAAAAATGTAAACAAATGACATTCTCACGTCGAATTGCTAATAGTATAAATTACACTATAAATAATACTAACTTAGAAATTGTACACAGTTTTCTTGATTAGGTTTAATTATGGATCCTAAACTTCGTTTCAATGTTCAAGTTAATTTGGTGGTAAATAAGGCTAGAGGTGTCCTTGGTTTCATTAAAAGATGGGCTAAAGAATTCAACGATCCTTTCACTAATAAGATACTTTATACCTCTCTTGTTAGACCAATTCTTGAATATGCATCCGTAATATGGAACCCTCAATACAATGTCCACATCGATGCATTAGAATCGGTTCAAAAACAATTTTTAGTTTTTGCTTTACATTATCGTTGGAACCAATATTATTCTTCCCCATTATGAAACTCGCCTTAAAATTATTTCCCTACCTTCCTTAAGAAGCAGAAGAATTATTCTTAATGTCTCCTTTTTATACAAATTACTCAGTGGCGTCCTCGGTAGTCCAGTTGGTAGTGTGCTCGACTGCCACCCAAGAGGTCCCGGGTTCGATTCCCGGCCAGGCCATGATCCTTCGCTTTAAACCTTTCTAAATTTTCTATCCTCATTTCTTATCAACTGAAATTAAAAATTCATCAATATTCATGACATGAAGTTGTAGTGGATGGTACAGAAGTTAGTGGATGGGATTGCCTTATAACTTGAATTGACTGAGGTAAAGGCATAACACTTGCCTCTGATTCAAATTCATATGTTTCTTTGGCTTTCCACCACGCTTAGAACATACTACACGCGTTTCAATTGATTGCCCTCGAATCAAGGCAGACTTGACTGAAAAGGTATTCCACCTGAAATCCTTGGTTTAAAAGCTAAAAAAAAAAACATCCCTAGGAGCGAAGTCAGACATTTCCAGCTTTTTAAGTTGAGTCAGTGCACTTCTTATTATGTCCTTCACATCCCTTTGCGATGTATGTGTAGTAATTTCAATGGCAACTTGAACTTCTGATACGGTGGATGTCTTAAAACGTAAAAGGATATTACATTTGAATAGTTAAAACATTCATTGTGATAACAAATATAACTCGCGATAATTGTGTAGATTTTACGATTTAACAAATAAGCATCATCAAATATGATAGATACTTTAAGTTTTCGTTTTATTTAGTTTCGTTGTTTTATTTTTTCATGAAATTATTTTAGATCTTTAGTTCTATAGCTTCCCAAGTTTGAAATTGGACTATATATACCGTGTCTCTCGGTTTGGTGAGTCAGAGTTTATCTCTTTCCCATACAAGTTTTTACCTGCGTTGGCCCAAATGCATATCCAAATAATAACTTTAGCTCGGTGTTCCCTTATTTTAGTGACCCGAATATATATATATTGTGTCTGCACAATATATACTTGTATATCTGTGCTATGTTTGGTATTGGTTTGGTGTTTGAGAGTTGCATCTCTTTTCCACGCAGGATCTTGGGTTGGACAATGGCCCCAAACAGAATGACAACAATTATGAATGAAGTTATATATGGTCTAATAAATTACTTTGGATGTTGTCTTGTATTGCTTCGTATTATTGAGAATGTGCTTTTATTCGATGATGTTTATTTACATAAGCACAAAAATTGTCAAATTCCAAATTTTTCTTTATTAATTTTAATTTCCCCTGAAAGGCCAAGCAATTGCGCTTAGTGGAGGCTTATATTTGCCAACAGGGGGTATGTTTTATTTATTTATTTATTTACTTATTTGCCAAACAAGGCAATTTACTTATACTAACAGGTTTTATTTTTTTTTTGTTTGTTTTTTTCTCTCCCCTTTCCTTTTTTTGGTGTTCGAAGATATGCAATTCAACGTGGGCGTAATCCGCCCACCTAAATGACATGATTTCACGAACACGTCAAAAAGAAAAGGCAAAAAGGAAAGTAAAAATAATAGGTATTTACATACTAATATAGTATATTTATACATAATTAGTAGTGGTACAATAGGGAACTTAATAGGGAACAAACCAAAGAGGTATAAATGGTGAGCATTAAAAACGATGGGGAAGTACTTTAATTTTACGGTAAGGAAAAGAGGAAGGTGGATTTGAGTTAAAGAAATAGATAGCAAGATTAGTTTAGTTTTAATTTGAGGAGAGCGATTTTGAAAGGGTACTTGTTTGAATCCGCGTTTGGATTTCTAGGGTTTTTAGATTAAAGCCCAAGCACATAAACTTGGACTAAAATTATTTTAAGTTTCACAAACAGCACTTGAACTGTTTGTGTGAAGTTATAACACAGTAAAATTTTGGTTCTTAACTGCTTGCTTTATTAAGTTTTTCGCCTTTTTATAGGCGAAAATCAATATTCATACAATAAAAAAATACAATGCAAAATAGAAATATAGTTACAAACAAAATAAACTTAAATATATATGCGTATTGCAGTGTGCACAAAAAACAACCTTAGCAATGAGTTGATTTGTCAGCATATTTGACGAGCATATGAAAAATACAAAACAAAAGGATCATATTTCCATGCGCTATCTGAACAGTCGTTTAAAGCTTAACTGTTCTTGTTTTTACTTAATTTTAATGAGTTTACTCGCGTTCAAAGCCAAGGTTGTTTTTTGAGGGAAATGCACTGACTCAAAACCTTGAAATGCACAATTCTCTGACCATGAAAATTGACTCTGCATAGCCAAAGAAGACGTGCGAGTTCAGTGGCCCTGAATCCGTACATTCTCCCCCTGGTGGGATCTGAAGTTATAAAGATCTCACTTAGTTGAATTATGTCACGGTGACCACAAAATCAGATGTTGTTGATCTCTGGCGTGGTATTGGCTGAGGACATCGTGTTTCTGTCAATTGGAGTTGATGTTTTCTTGATTTTTCCTTCCAAATGATGTAACTTGTGATTATAATCGACAAGACCAATGATGTATATCCAATTGCTGAATAATGGTAGTTGAAGGTTTGAATCTGGGCCGGTAGCTCTAGATATTTTTGGTGCGCTAATAAGTTCTGGAGTTCGGTTAAATTTTGTAGCTGAGTATAGTATTGCGCAGTTTTCTCGCTAAGAGCATCAGTTTTCTTGGGTTTTATGACGTCTATCAATTGCCCTAGGCTGGTGTACGATGCTTGACGACTGCTGAAATATGTTTTTTGTCCTTGTATTGTGATGAAGTTTTGCTTAATGACACCGTGGGGCTTCAGAGATAGTATGCCGGATCCCTTCAAAGTGAATTGTTGACTTTGGCCTGCACATACAGCAGTTATTCGTGTAGGAGCGTTTACAGTATACATCCATTGGTTGTTGTTTGACATTTGAATCCATGTTGAATTTGTCTTTAAGGGTTCTACGTCGCACTCTGATCGGGTTTCATTGTTGAAAAGCTGAATTTCACAAGAACATATTTCCGAACCTTTGTTGTATTTTGACTGTATATTGGTACATAGGTATGATTCTGCTTTTATGAGAATACAGGAATTTAGTTGGGTTTTGCTAATGGGGAGATACTGATCTCTATGTGCGTTTACTGCAATAATGTCGTCGCAGGGCTTGATTGCAATTCCTTCGAAGTGGATACCCAAGTTGGAGTCAAATTCATAGTTCTTGACTTCGGTTGCCAATATAAGAGGTAGCATGAGTACTAAAATTAGTAATACCGACGCTAGGTTGAGTGATGATGATCTCATCCTTTTACGTGCTACATCTGTGTCGTTGTCGTCGTGATGACTGGGTGCATTGTGATATGTAGACCCAGTAGTGACAGGGGCCTCTACGTGGTTGTCTTCTATTGGTAGGGGAGCTAATCAATGGATTGGGCGTTTAAATATTCCTGACGTTGTTTTGACATCAACTACACGTACAATGTCATCTTCTCCCTTATACGTTCTCGTGATTCGTCCAAGTGGCCATTGAAGTACCGGGGAGTTGTCCTCCTTGATGATGACAATGGTACCTTCCTTGATGTTGTTTGCTTGTTCCCTCCATTTGTGTCTGTATTGAAGTTCGTTAAGATAGTCACGAGACCATCTTTGCCAAAAGTCGTGTTTGATCTGTGACACAGCTTTCCATCTGGTTCCTAAGGATGACTTCATCTCCACTGCTCTTGCATCGACTTGTGCTGTAAGTGGTTCGCCAATCAAAAAATGTCCAGGAGTAAGAGCACTTAAATCATTAGGATCGTTTGACATGGGGCTGATTGGTCTCGAGTTTAGTATTGCCTCAATCTCTACTACAATGGTTTCGAGCTCTTCATAGGTGAGAGATGCCGATGCAACACTTCTTTGAAGCAGATTTTTTGCCGATTTTACGGCTGCTTCCCACAGTCCTCCAAAGTGAGGAGCCCTGGGAGGTATGAAATGAAAATGTATTCCTTTTCTATTACACGTGTTCATTATCTTTTCTTGTGCGTTGACTGAATGAATTGCTGGTGATAACTCAGCAAGTTGGTTTTTTGCTCCAATAAAGTTGGTTGCGTTGTCACTGTAGAGGTTTTGACAGTGGCCCCTTCGACCGATGAACCTTTTAAGGGCTCCGATGAACGCGTCAGTTGTAAGGTCGCTTACAATTTCCAAATGAACTGCTTTTGTGGCGAAGCAGCAGAAGATAGCCAAATATGCCTTTGTTGGTCTCTTCCCGCGTAATTTGTAGTGCACCCAAAGTGGTCCACAATAATCTACACCAGCGTTGATAAATGGCCGTGCTGGCGTGACTCTCATTGCTGGTAAGTTTCCCATGATTTGCTGTAACAGTTGTGGCCGCGTCCTGTAACATCGGACACAATGGTGAACTATTGACCTTGCCATACTTGCTGCCTTGACAGGCCAAAACCGTTGCTTAGTATGCGCCACTAATGCGGTTGGTCCACAATGCATGTGATCTTCGTGTATTGATTGCATTATTAACCTTGTTATCGGATCATTATACGGTAGAAACATCTGGTGTTTATTTTCATATGGTAATGTTGATGCATCTAGTCGGCCGCCAACTCTCAAAATGCCGTTGTCGTCCAAAAATGGTTTGAGGCTGTATATTGGACTGTTTCTGTTCACTACACCATCTTTCTTTAACGCTAGCATTTCTGTACTAAAATCGGCCATCTGTACAGTTCGTACAATCGCCTTCAGTGATTTATCCAATTCTAATGGAGTTAATACCCATGAGGTTTGATGGGATTGAATTATGCCTCGTGCACGATCTCCAAAGCGAATCAAGTAGCCTACAACTTGCTGAAGTCTTTTGAATGAGTTACCATGATTGATTGAATAGATCATGTTTTCTGCGTCACTTCTGGCTGTTATTAAGGCCTTGGGTGCTTTTCTTTTGCCTTCTTCTGTTATTTTGGGTTTATTGTTGCAGAATGGTTGTGGCCAAATTGATTCCTTTCCATGTAGTAGGAATGGCCCATAAAACCATAAGTTGCATTGCATAAAGTTTCTTGGATCACATCCCCTTGACAATACATCTGCTGGATTTTGTTTCGATGTTATGTGCCGCCATTGTTGTGCTATAGAACAGTCCTGAATTTTTGCAATACGATTGGCTACGAAAACTTCGTACGACGAGGCTTCTGCGTTTATCCAAGATAACACAACCTCAGAATCAGTCCAAAAACATGTGGATTCGCTACAATCTTTGATGTCTTGTTGAATTCTTGTTGCAAGTTGCACACCCAGTAGGGCCGCACATAATTCCAACCGTGCAATTGTCTGATGCTGCTGATTTATGGGTGCTACTCTGGACTTTGCACACAGCAGCCTTGCAGCTATCCTTCCATCCTTATTGACTGACCGTAGGTATGCAACGGCCCCGTAAGCCTTCTCTGAAGCATCGGTAAAAATGTGCAACTGACTCGATTCTGGAAACTGATGATTAAATACGTGACGAGGAATTTGTTTTTCATTTAGCTCTTGGAGCTGGTCTCGAAATGATATCCATTTGCTGTGTAGTTCCGCAGGCAGCGCCTCATCCCAAGAAAGTTTTAGTTTCCATAATTCTTGCATGAATATTTTCGCGTTTATGATAACTGGAGCCATTATTCCCAACGGGTCAAGTATTCTTGCCAACTCTGAACTCACACTTCTTTTGGTGACTTTTGTGATGTTGCTGAAAATGGTTTTTGTCTTGATGCAAAACGTATCATCCTTCGGCAGCCATGTTAATCCTAGGGTCTTAACACTGTCACGTGATTCTTCGTCAAAATCAAGATTTATTTCTTGATGATCTGCTGGGATCCCTTGCAGTAGTTGCGGATGGTTAGCACACCATTTTCGCAACTCAAATCCTGCAGTACTTAAAATTGTTGTCAGTTCCTTTTGAGCCGTGATGGCGGTGGTTAAACTATCACTTCCGAGTAAGCCATCGTCCACATAAAAATTGTTCTCCAATGCCGTTGCTCCCAAGGGGTATTTTGTGCGATTTACTTTGGATAACTCCAACAAGCACTTGATGGCAAGATATGGTGCTGCTTTGGTCCCGTAAGTCACTGTGTTTAGCTGATAATATTTAATCTTTTCTTCGGGATTTTTTCTCCATATGATAACTTGATGCATCCGATCATCGGGGTTGATTAATATCTGCCTGTACATTTTCTGAATATCTGTGGTGAAAACATATCTTGGTATTCGAAAGCGTAGTAAGATGGTAAACAAATCATTTTGGATGATCGGCCCCGTGTGCATTATGTCATTTAATGATAAACCGGATGATGTCTTCGCGGAAGCGTCAAACACTACTCGTAATTTGGTACTGCTACTATCAGGTTTGCTAATGCAATGGTGTGGAATAACGTAGTGTGGTCTGCGCCAAATTTCTGGACTTGAGACTTCAGTCATGTGTCCCAAACTTTTATATTCTTCCATAAAGTTAGTGTACAAAAACTTGAGTTCAGGGTTTTTGCCCAACCGCCTTTCTATTGCCATGAAACGATTAAGAGCTATTTGTTTTGATTCTCCTAATGCTGCTGGATTGTCCGTGAAAGGAATTTTTACCACAAATCGTCCATCGGAGTTTCTTCGAGTGTTATGAGAAAAATGCAATTCACATCGTTTTTCTGCAGCTGTGAATTGGGATTTCGGGTTTTCAACTTCTTCTAATTTCCAGAACTTTTCGATTAACGCACTTGTATTTTCATCAGATTCACTGAAAATGCCGCATGTAGCAGAAGTAACTTTGGTTTCTTCTACCTTGCCAGACACCACCCATCCAAATACAGTATTTTGTAGACTTGGGAGATTGTTGCTTAATTTGATTTGACCAATTGAAAGTACTTGTAAGAAAAATTCTGCACCAAGTAGCACATCTATGTTGCCAGGCTGAAAGAATGTTGGATCAGCGAGTGGTATGTTGGGTGGGATATTCCATGACGACACGTCTATCAATTCTGACGGTTGAGCGCTTACAATTTTTGGCAACACAAGCGCTTCAAGCCTTGCTTCGAATCCATTTATTGTGGATCGCATTTTTACGCTAATTCGTGATTTGCAATCCTTCTTGTTGGCACCAATCCCTTCTATACTGAATGACGCGTGTTTTTGTTGGAGTCCCAGCTTCTTGACAAGTCTCTCTGTGACAAGATTTACTTGAGAGCCAGAATCCAACACTGCTCTGCATTTAAGCTCTCTTCCACTGTTTGTTATTAGTTGTATACAAACAGTGCTGAGAATAACGTATTTGTTGCAAGTAGAGCCATCCGAAGTGGATAAGCTAACTGGTTTTGAAGAAGATGTGGGTGTCTTGAGTACCTTTGATGGCATGGCTCCTTTGGATGACGGTGTGGAGACTGTGCATTGGTTATCGATGTGTAGTAACGTGTTGTGTTTTTTGCCGCACCTTGTACAGCTGCGTGACGGGCAGTTACTTGCTAAATGTCCATCTTTTAAACAGTTTATGCACAGCTGGTTGTTTTTGACTATTTGAAGTCGTTCTGCTGGTTTTAACAGCAAAAATGATGGGCACGAAAATAATGGATGTGTTCCAATTCTGCATACCTTGCATCTATTGTTTTTATCTTGATGTGTTGAAATGGCTGACGTACAAGATTTTGATGTCGCCTGTTTATTATTGTGCTCAACTGCTTCTAGAGACTGAAATTGGGCTGTCAAAAAGGCCAGGAAGTCCTGCATGGTGGGTAGACTTCTTGGATCTTTTAAAGATTGTTCATATCGAATATGAGTTGGTCGATCTAACTTTTTCAATAACAAATGAATAAGAAATGGATCCCAATTTGATGTTGTTATGCCGAGCCCTTCAAGAGACATCAGGCACTCTTTCGTGGTGTCATGAAAGTTTTTAATTGATGACACAGATGATCCGTTGAATGATTGTTCCAACAGCTTTTGAATTAGCGTGGAGCACAGAACTCTTAGGTTGTTGTATCTTTCTTGCAGCATTCCCCATGCAATCTCATAATTGTTTTCGGTGAGAGCCAAATGTCTAATGAGTTGTTCGGCTTCTCCAATAAGGTTTGTTTTTAAATACCACATTTTGTGTATTTTTGGCAACGCTTGCTGATCCACCAGCTGTGAAAACAAGTCAAAGAATTGACGCCATTTTAAATAATTCCCATCAAATTGGGGAATGGTAACTCGTGGTAATCTTAAATGCTCTTGATTTGTGACATTTGCTTGTGGTGCGTCAGCTGGGTGTGAAAGTTGCATCCGAACATCATATACTCGAGTTTCGCATGCCACATATTGTTCATAATTGTAGCCACTTGTGCTTGGTTGCTCACAGTTTTCCCACAAGCTGTAATTAAGTGTTTCTATTTCCAACCAAAGTTTGTTTATTTGTTGAATATTTGCCTCATGAAATCTTGACTGGTCATCTGGATACTTTGTCAAGCTATCCAATAAACGGTTAAGTGAATTCAGCAAGGCTTGTTGTCTTCTGATCATCTTGATAAGGCTTGTTGCTGCGGATGAATCAAATGATGGAAGGCTGTGAGGAGCAGCGGCTGAATCAGATTGTTGCTCTGTTGCTGTTGCTGAGGTGCAAATGCCTACGTCTTTTTCTGTAGAATCTTTGCTTAACACTTCTAAGCGCTGGACTTCTTCTTGAAAAAGATTAATATAGCTGGTTGCTAACTCGTTGATTTTGTCGTAGTATCCTGTGGTAAAATATTCATGTTCCATGGGCTTATTAGTAAGTGTTCGAAGCTGGTTGTCATTTTCCTCGAACTCTTCCCAATATTTGGTAACACGCTGCAATCGCTCATTGTAGTAACTTGCGGTCTTTTTTCTTTCTGGTGAATCCTTCTTAAAGTTTTTGATGAGTTTTTGGATTTCGTCTGCAACCTCTTTTTGTACTTCCAAGGTCTGTTGAAAAGTAGCCATATTCTTCAAAGAAACTATGCAGGAGTTTGATTAAAGATGATTTTGTGGTGTGAGTGTGTGTCCACCCGGGGGCGCCAATGTTTGAATCCGCGTTTGGATTTCTAGGGTTTTTAGATTATAGCCCAAGCACATAAACTTGGACTAAAATTATTTTAAGTTTCACAAACAGCACTTGAACTGTTTGTGTGAAGTTATAACACAGTAAAATTTTGGTTCTTAACTGCTTGCTTTATTAAGTTTTTCGCCTTTTTATAGGCGAAAATCAATATTCATACAATAAAAAAATACAATGCAAAATAGAAATATAGTTACAAACAAAATAAACTTAAATATATATGCGTATTGCAGTGTGCACAAAAAACAACCTTAGCAATGAGTTGATTTGTCAGCATATTTGACGAGCATATGAAAAATACAAAACAAAAGGATCATATTTCCATGCGCTATCTGAACAGTCGTTTAAAGCTTAACTGTTCTTGTTTTTACTTAATTTTAATGAGTTTACTCGCGTTCAAAGCCAAGGTTGTTTTTTGAGGGAAATGCACTGACTCAAAACCTTGAAATGCACAATTCTCTGACCATGAAAATTGACTCTGCATAGCCAAAGAAGACGTGCGAGTTCAGTGGCCCTGAATCCGTACAGTACTCTTGAAGGTGAATTTATTCATGGAGGGTAAGTAAAAGTCGCTAATATTATTGAATATTCTACATCATTTATTAATGGGTTCATTGTATGCATAAACTGTATGGTGTTGGTATTGTGGCGGTACCTTTCGTTCCGTCACCCCTTTTTCGTTCACGGTTCACTCAGCGACTCCGCAATATTATTTTTATCTATGTCGACGACACTTTATCGTAATTTAATATTGCTCTAAATATTAGCGCGGTTCGAGTTAGCATAGTTTGGCTCAGCACACATGTGATGACCCAAGCAAATTCCTTTATGCTTAATCTGTTTTGTTCTGGCGGGCTACTTAGCCGTTGGCGATTAATTTAATGTGAACATTATACATTACCGTCGCCGTTATCGCTAGCGCGGTCATTTGAGCCGGCCACATAAACGTTCGCGCAAACAACAGTTTGTGTGACTCAAAAGTCGACGCTCAAAACGGATCGTCCGCCTGTCTTGACGACGGTCTGTCAGGCGTGACTGCGTCATAGCGATCGTTGTTGCGGCCTAACGAGAAAACCGCTGCATCGGTAGTGGTAGCGAAGAACTCATGTTGTTGTACAACAACAAGCGTTTAACTTAAGTAATGCAAGCCTACGTACGCCTGTGTGTTGGAGTAGCTAACCAACCTACAGGCTAGTGCGCTGCCAGTACGATGACTGGCCGATCGTTATATACCTACCCGCACCGTCTAACGCCCGTATTATTGCTAGCGCTGGCAATAAGACAATCTAATAAATAGCCGCAACGCGAAGAGCAATGTTATGTTAATATGTTGGACGCGACTAAATTCGTTATTATTTTCCTAAGTATGTGCGCTGCAACCGTCGCGTACTGCACGCTGCAGTACTTATTCAACGCGCTCTGGTGGCATGGGCTCTGGTTCATGTTGCCATGATAAAAGCAGTTGCTGTTGAACCGCGAGAAAGGGAACAACGTCGCAGCTCTCATATAAAACTTTTTAATTTGTATATTTTGTGTAATTATTCAATAAATAGTTTTAACTAGACTTAAATCTCTGATATTTTCAATAACCACATTGGTGACCCCGGAATACGCGAGTGAAAGTGCGTGTGTATAATTATTGTAATAAAGAGAAGAAAAATAATAAAATAGAACTCAGTTAATAAAGGAAGAAAAAAATAGTGCAGAAATCGAGTGCGGAAATAACGGCTCCGAACAGCCAGAAAATGTCGCATCCGCGGTGCCATCGGCAAGTGAACAAGTTGCAGCATCAACACAGGCGGAACAGGGCAACGAGCTCAACCGCCTGCACCATTTTCAAGCGCAAGCGTTTTGGACGGAGGCACCAGAGCTGTGGTTCCTGCAGCTTGAGGCATTGTTCGCGAGACAGGGTCTAAAATCCGACACTCAGAAGTTCTACACGGTCGTGGGCGCACTGTCAAAACAAGTCCTCCGACAAGTGAGCGACGTTGTGCGATCACCGCCAGCAGCGAACAAGTATGACGCCATGAGGATCAGGCTCTTAGAAATATTCGGGGATAGTCCACACGAACGACTACGACGGCTCATGGAAGACATGGAGCTGGGCGACCGTCGCCCATCGCAGCTTTTAAACGAGATGCGTGACATGGGTGGAGCGCAGGTTAACGAGACCATGCTGCAAAATTTATGGTTATCAAGGCTTCCGACAGATGTGCAAGCGATCCTGCAGGTGGTTGATTTAAATGTTGCCCAGCAGGCAGTACAAGCCGACAAAATAATGGAGTCGGGCAAATACAGGCAGCGTCAGGTGGCAGTAGCCACCACGGAACCACATCGTAGTCAGCAGAGGGACACCTATGAAATGCGTCTCAACCGATTGGAGGACGTATTATACGAGCGCGAACACCCACAGCCACGTGGTCGTCGTGGGCGTTCTAAAGTAAGATGGAATTTGCCCCCGGCTGAGCTCCAGCCCGAGTCAGAAGATGACTTTATGTACGTTCCAACCACTCGAGGCCGCGGATCTGCAGCGCCCGGACAGAGCCAGCGTCATCGTCGTCGATCTACGCCGGTTAATCGGTCCAAAGAGAATTCGCGACCAGTACCGGATGGATGGCTTTGCTGGTACCATTATATACACGGGGCAAGAGCAACTAAGTGCCGCCAGCCATGTGCCTACGTGTCAAAAAACTAAGTACGCAGCCACCAGCAAGAGACGACATCGGTGGCAAACAAGAGATATGTCGTCTTTACGTAACCGACTCTGCAACGAGCAGACGGTTTTTGGTGGACACTGGTGTGGACGTGTCGGTCATCCCTCCCAAGGGCCACGAGAGATTCAATGGTACGCGCAGCAGCAAATTATACGCGGCCAATGGATCCAGCATCGAGACTTTCGGCTTGAAAAAGGTAGCACTCGAGCTTGGATTAAGCCGCAAATTCGTTTGGGATTTTGTGATCGCCAGCGTCAAGACACCGCTCATTGGGGCGGACTTCCTACGACATCATGGCCTCCTAGTTGACATGAAGAACGGCCGACTCATCGATCTGAGAACCAAACGAGAGAGCAGCAAGACAGCAACGGATTGGGGTAAGACACAGATATTTACTTATAATATTCACGACCCTTTCGAGAAAATACTTTCCGAATTTTCCGACGTCACTGTTTTTCGCCACAAAGGCACCTCTGCTAATTCAGGCGTTACCCATCACATTATAACAGATGGACCGCCAACGCACGCCCGCCCCAGACGTCTTGCCCCTGATAAATTGGCAGCGGCTCGAAAAGAGTTCGAGTACCTGGTAGATAACGGCATTTGCGAGCCGAGCGATAGCAACTGGTCGAGCCCACTCCACATGGTCAAGAAGCCGGACGGCTCATGGCGACCATGTGGAGATTATAGAGCCTTGAATGAAAAAACCGTGCCAGATCGATAACCTATTCCCCATGTGCAGGACTTTACACATATTTTGCACGGGAAGACGATTTTTACAACGCTAGACCTCCAGCGTGCATATCATCAGATACCAATTGAACCTGACGATATTCCTACAACAGCTATCACGACGCCCTTCGGTTTGTTCCAATTCAAATATATGACCTTTGGTTTGAGAAATGCCGCTCAAACATTCCAGAGGCATATAAACAAAATTTTGGCTTCAGAAGCGAGTTATGCATTTGTCTATGTATATCGATGACATCTGCATCGCTTCCAGCGATGAGAAACAGCACGAAGCGCATTTACGAAAAATTCTTCAGCTTCTCCGTGAACATGGCCTTACGGTTAACATGGCGAAGTGCAGGCAAGCCTGAGGTGAAATTCTTAGGTCATACGGTAAATAAAGATGGTATTCGTCCCCACGAGGACAAAGTTGAAGCAATTAAAAACTTTCCAAAGCCTGAAATTGCGCGTGATATGAAAAAATTTCTAGGCATGGTTAATTTTTATCGTCGATTCATTAAAGATGCGGTTTCAACGCAATCGGTTTTGAAGGCATGGTTATAGGCAACAAAAAGAACGATAAAACGCCTTTAGTCTGGAACAAAGCTGCAGAGCTGGCGTTCGTCAAATGCAAGAATGACCTTGCAAACGCGGCACTTCTTTTTCACCCAAAAACAGACGCGAAACTTTCGCTCAGCGTGGATGCATCCGATTTTGAGGTAGGCGCGGTTTTGCATCAAGAAATAGATGACGCAATGCAACCCCTAGGTTTTTACTCAAAAAAACTATTGGATGCACAAAAGAAGTAAAGTACTTATGACCGCGAACTATTAGCGATCTACCAGGCGGTTAGATTTTTTAAGCACATGCTGGAAGGTCGAGTTTTCGTAATCTACACCGACCACAAGCCCCTAATGTTCGCTTTCCAGCAAAACTTGGAGAAGGCATCGCCACGCCAGGCGCGACACTTAGACTATATAGGGAAGTTTTCTACAGATGTAAGACACCTTCCAGGTGCAGAAAACACAGTAGCTGATGCTTTATCGAGAATACAGCAGGTGGCACAAGTCAACGCTCCCATAGATTTTGACGCAATGGCCACAGAGCAAATGATTGACGCGGATTGATTGATGCTCCCAAGGACAAATCATCGCTAGAGATACGCCAACTCTTGTTCCCGAACGTTGCGAATCCCGTGTTTTGTGATACGGCACATGGCAGAGTACGGCCAGTGGTTCCACACAAGTTTCGGGAAGAAATAATAGCAAAGCTGCATGGAATCGCGCATCCAGGCGTTAGTGCTTCGACCAAACTTATTAAAGAAAGGTTTGTTTGGCCTAACATGGGAAAAGATATCCGTAAGTTCGTCAAATGCTGTTTGCCATGCCAGCGTTCAAAGGTACAGCAGCATAACAAGTCACCGCTTGCGTTTTTTAGCAAGCCCAGTCAACGCTTCGAACATATAAATGTAGACCTAGTGGAACCTCTCCCAATCTCGCGGGAAAAACGCTACTGCTTAACCATCATCGACCGATTTACGAGATGGCCCGAAGCGATTCCTCTACATGATATGACGGCTGAAACAGTCGCTCGCCATCTGATTTCAGGCTGGATATCACGTTACGGTGTTCCACTACGCATCACAACAGATCTTGGGAGACAGTTCGAGTCTGATTTATTCCGGCAACTTAATCGGATGCTGGGTGTTAGCCATTTCCGCACCACCCCGTATCATCCGCAATCAAATGGCTTGATTGAGAGATGGCACCGCACGTTGAAAGCAGCGATAATGTGTCACGAGGACGATGACTGGAGCGAGATTTTGCCCATAGTTTTATTAGGCCTCCGATCATCAGTCAAGGAAGACATCTCAGCATCCCCAGCAGAGCTAGTCTACGGGACAGCACTTAAACTTCCCGGCGAGCTACTGGTGCCAACTACGGCAAAGGCCAACGAAACAGAGTTCGTGAAGGACCTGAGGAACATGATGCGCAAAGTTATGTCACCTCAGACGAGTCATCACGACAAGCCTAGGGTTTTCGTTCACAAAGGTATGGACACATGCTCTCATGTCTTTGTAAGAGTCGACAAGGTCCAACGGCCGCTGCAGTCCAGATACGATGGCCCGTTCCCAGTATCCGAGAGATGCGACAAGTATTTTGTCATCATCATGCACGGTAGGAAAGCCAAGATTTCTATCGACCGCCTTAAGCCAGCGCATACGACGGCAGAGAGCAACCCGGTCGTGACATCTTCCGACCCACCGTTGGACAGCGAGGGACACTCTGATAAGAGAACGCAGCCCACCAAGAAGGTTGTGACATTTTCCGACCCACCGATGGACGCAAACGTTCGTTTGCATCACCATCACGTAAGGTCGTGACATTTTCCGACCCACCGATGGGTTCATTGTATGCATAAACTGTATGGTCTTGGTATTGTGGCGATACCGTTCGTTCCGTCACCCCTCTTTCGTTCACGGTTCACTCAGCGACTCCGCAATATTATTTTTATCTATGTCGACGACACTTTGTCGTAATTTAATATTGCTCTAAATATTAGCGCGATTCGAGTTAGCATAGTTTGGCTCAGCACACATGTGATGACCCAAGCAAATTCCTTTATGCTTAATCTGTTTTGTTCTGGCAGGCTACTAAGCCGTTGGCGATTAATTTAATATGAACATTATACATTACCGTCGCCGTTATCGCTAGCGCGGTCATTTGAGCCGGCCACATAAACGTTCGCGCAAACAACAGTTTGTGTTACTCAAAAGTCGACGCTCAAAACGGATCGTCCGCCTGTCTTGACGACGGTCTGTCAGGCGTGACTGCGTCATAGCGATCGTTGTTGCGGCCTAACGAGAAAACCGCTGCATCGGTAGTGGTAGCGAAGAACTCATGTTGTTGTACAACAACAAGCGTTTAACTTAAGAAATGCAAGCGTACGTACGCCTGTGTGTTGGAGTAGCTAACCAACCTACAGGCTAGTGCGCTGCCAGTACGATGACTGGCCGATCGTTATATACCTACCCGCGCCGTCTCACGTCCGTCTTATTGCTAGCGCTGGCTAAAGACAATCTAATAAATAGCCGCAACGCGAAGAGCAATGTTATGTTAATATGTTGGACGCGACTAAATTCGTTATTATTTTCCTAAGTATGTGCACTGCAACCGTCGCGTACTGCGCGCTGCAGTACTTATTCAACGCGCTCTGGTGGCATGGGCTCTGGTCCATGTTGCCATGATAAAAGCAGTTGCTGGTGAACCGCGAGAAAGGGAACAACGTCGCAGCTCTTATATAAAACTTTTTAATTTGTATATTTTGTGTAATTATTCAATAAATAGTTTTAACTAGACTTAAATCTCTGATATTTTCAATAACCACAGTATTCTTTCAACAGTCTTGTATGCCTAGTTAACCTTACAGGATATTGAATGTTATCTTATTCGATATATATTCGATGTTAATAGTTCCAGTTAAAACATCAAACGTAAAGCATGAACTTAGTAACGTTCTCCTTGATGACAGAGGCAACAAATTCAGAAGGCCGAGTCTATGTTTGTACGGTGGCAAGCTTCTGAAATCACGAGGATCAAAGTAGTCTCTTAGTGCAAAAAGCAGGAATTGTTTTTGGATTGATTCGAATCTTTCACTATGTGACTCAAAAGCAGGATTCCAAATAATGCAGGCATATTCAAGAAGTGGGCGCACTAGTGCACTGTATAGAGTCTTAGTTACCCAATCATTTTTAAACTCCTTAGCACGTCTTTTTATGAACCCAAGCTGCTAATTAGCTGCCCTGATGCTTAATTTATTAACATTAAGATATAGCTTATTACGATTACACCATTCCTCTAAAGCAAACAGTTTTGACTGCAAAAAATAAGCATCAGCTTCAGACTTAATGACATGGTATAAGGTCGTCTGCATACATAAGATGTGGAATTTCATTCAATAATTCTGATAAATTTGAGATGAAGATGTTGAAAAGGAGTGGACCAAGGTGACTGCCTTGTGGAACACCGGATGTGACAGAAATTTTTTTCGATAAGATTCCTTGAAACTTAACAAACAGACATCTTTCGAAGAGATAGGATCTTAGCCAATTTAGCAAAGAACCCGATATACCAAACCTTTGCAATTTTAAAATTAGGATTTCATGATCCACCCGATCAAAGGCTTTACTAAATTCAGTATAGACGGCATCCACCTGATGTCCTTTTTCCATTTCAGTAAGAAGATCAGAGACTAAAACTGTGAGATTCGTTGTAATAGATCGGTCTCTGCGAAAACCATGTTGTTGTTCGTTAAGTAATGGATTAACTAGGCATGTTAGTTTCTCACATATAACTTTTTCGAAAAGTTTTGGGATAGCAGACAATACCCCTATAGTTTTCAACCGACCTATTATCACCACTTTTATATATGGGTGTTAGATGGGAGGATTTCCAGTGGGATGGAAAAATACCGAGTTTCAAGGACTTATTAAAAATAATATATAATGGGATGATAAGTTGGTCTACGCATTGAACTAGAAAGCTTGAGGGTATAAGGTCCGGACCAGGAGCATTTTTTGGAACAAGACTCCTAAGGGCTAAATATATCTCTTCCTGAGTTAGACTGATGTTAGAGACAATGAGTGAAGTATTCGAACAGCGAGACGGAGCTAAAGTCTCAATTGTAGGTACTCCAAATACATCTTTGAAATGATCCGCAAACAAGTTAGTGATTTCATTAGGGTTGGAGGAGTAGACATTACTTTTAAACATAGATGATGGATAGCCGCTAGATTTACGCTTCATGTTAACGAAGTCAAAAAATGTTTTCGGCTCTTGGACAATTTTCTCTCCGATAAGGTTAATGTACAACTTGTACGCTTCTTCTGAGAACTCATTGGATAATTCGTCATATCTACGCTTCAGTTCATCGCTTACACTATCGGTGTTTTTGAGAAGTTTGTAAATTTTATTTCTCTGGTTCCTCAAAAACCTGAGATGTTTGTCTAGCCATGGATCTGAAAGCTTATTCTTTTTTTTTATTTTTGGCACATACCTTTCAATAGCAGTAAAAATGTATTGATAAAATCTTGAAACAGTGCTGTCTAAATCTATGCTAGATAGAACATTATTCCAGTTTAGGGCATTTATGTTAGATAACATTTTATACTTGAGTAATCGGCGTTGAGGTAATCGTACGCAATGGAGTTATTATAAGACTGTGTAAAAGTAATGTCGTTAGCAGAGAAAACAACTGTTAAGGCTGTATGGGGAACAGTGTTAGTAAATAAGTTTTCTGCTTCAATGCATGGACTAACGTTCACTTCATCATACGAGTTAGTGAAGATCAGGTCCAACCATTTGCTATTTTGGTTTTGTACAGAAGAAACTTGCTGCAGGTCGCTGCCATAAAAGGTACTAAGTAATGTGAAATCTATGGTACTAGAAAGGTTTACAGGAAGAAGATAATTGTCATTTTCATCAATGACAAAAGATATATTCGGACGGTTGAAGTCACCAAGAATAACAACCTTATCTTCCTCTTTTAGGGTGGAGGTAAAGGACGACAACGTTTCACAAAGCTCATTGTATGTTGTTTAACTTGAGCCGGGAGGAATGTAAATGACACCTATGTACATACAAAGACTATTTCCTGAGCAGACTCTTATTATTCGGTGATCGAAGAGTTTATGGGTATGCGTATCTAATAGCTCACTTGAGAGAGAATTGTGAGTTGCTATGAGAACCCCCCCCTCCTCGGGAAAGACCAGTTGAGGAGTAATCCAGATCATTTCTAAAGACAGTCCAATTGCTGTCAAGAATTTCCTCATTATTAAAGGTATCATTTAACCATGTCTCAGTAAATACTAAAACATTGAAGTGACATGATTTGGCGTCAACATAAAGTTTGTTTAATTTGGTTCTGATGCCGCCACAGTTATGGTAAAATATATTTAGCACAGGTGAGTTAGGGACGATAATATTGTTGTTGGTCTTTACGCGATTTTTGGAGAAGAGAGATATGTTTATTCCTAACGTGAGTGCCATAGGTATCAAGGTCCACTTTGACTTGATCGATCGTCACGCCGAGTTGCTCGTGAAAACAAATAAATAATTTGCGCAAGCCATCAACAGCGGTTGGTAGACCTTCTTGCTGAATTAATATTTTGAGATTAGTTTTAGTCTTGCCTTCAATACATGTAGAATCTGGGGCCTTATGCATGTAGGCGAGATACAGACGAACATTATTATATACACTGCTCTCTCTAAGGCGAGAAAGGGCATATCTGCTCTCAGTGTCAGCGTAAGAATTTAAAGTAAGTTTAACTCTTGGTGGTAAAAGAGGGTCTAAGAATGACTTCGAACTGCTAGGTTGGTTCGAGGATTCAATTATGATTGGATCTGTTGGCGAGGGGTTTAGAGTATGGGAGTGCACGAAATTGGAATAGGGTGTACTGGAGGTTTCGGGTGTATTTTTAGTGACGGAGGAGTTAGATTCTGGGTTGAGGTTAAATGAGACACGTTTAGATTTTGATGATTTATGAGAAGAATAAGGTGAACTGGGTATTTTAGTCGTATTTTTATTGAAGGGGGTGTTAGGTTCTGGATTGAGATTTAATGAGACACGTTTAGATTTTGAAGATTAATGGACAGAAGAAGAGGAAGGAATTGAAGTATGTTTAGGAAAAGGAGAGAATTTAGGGAAGACGTTTGTTTTATAAGACCAGTTACTGTCTGGCAAAGGTTTTCTAGATGAATTACTATTATAAGAATTAAAATAATTATTATTCTTTGGCTTACTAATAATTCTAATTTTATGGTTATCGTTATATATGTTGCTAGATCTCGGTGTCTTCCGCTTCTTGTCAGGGTTGTCAATCCACTCGGTAATTATCCACTTTCCATGCACCACACTGCTACCAGAGATGTTGAGGAACATCCACGCATATTGAGTAGGAATTTTAAATTTGAAACTGCAGAATTTTTTTACTTTAAAAGAACATTTTCTTACTTTAAAAGACATCTTTATGCAGTCAGAAATTGGAACACCAAATTTCTTTTGGAAGTAATTGCGCAACCAAGATACGCTAGTCTTAACTTCTAGACCCTTAATTTTTTTGATCCGGTTATCCCATTCAGATGATGTCCACGATGTTCCGAACTGATGGATCAAATTGCGCGGTGAAGCCACCGGAATAGTTATAGGTTGCTCAGTTTCTTTGTCAAAGAGAGACACCGGTGGTGAGCGTAAAGAATGAACCAGTGGAGAAGGATCGGATGCTTCCAACATTTCTTCAAATATAGAGGATGCATTAAGATGAGAAGACTCTGACGTGTTCTGAATACGTTCAGGAGCATATCTGACAAAATCAGTAATTTCCGCCAACGACTCCCGAAATATTCCAAGATCATCACTAATTTCGTTTACCTTATGGTATAAGACTTCAATTAGTGGATCTGGCTGCTGAGGTGGTGGTGAAGTTACCCTTGTAGTAGATTGCATCATGGTGTCTACATCTATTTTCAAAAGTGCAAAATTTACCGATATGTTATTAATCAATTCTTTTTCATTCACAGTTGTTTTATTATTTTGTAATATTGTATTATTTATGTTATTTATCGCAGTTTCGAAAAGGAACATATTATGTTTGAACTCCGCTGTGGTGTTCGTGACTTTTAACATGCTATTTGATAGTTTAGATATATTCGAATCAAGGTCAGATTTTAAGGATTCAATAGAGCAGTTAAGATCTTCTGCAGTTCTTGAGACTGCATTAAATTTCGTGACCTGCTCAACTATTTTTTTTACACACTGTTTAGTGTCCGACCGTAGTGAGTTTGTTGTATCACTGAGGCATTTTACTGCAAGAAGGACGTGCGAGAGTGAGATGTCCTTGCACTCATCACAGTAAAAGGAAAAGTTCGCAAGGTAGTCGTTTAAAAATGTCAAACTTCTCTTTGATAAGCCTATACAACAGCCGTGAAAAGATTTCCCACACAGGCCCTTGCATGCCACCTTTGGTGCATTACGGTCTTCCACGGTGCAAAGAGATGAAGCACAGTTGTTTTCCATATTGAAAAGTATTGGTTCCATATTTGTTTTTCTTTTATTTTAATTTATAATCGTAATTAGGTAACGTTGTTGCCGATTTGCAGTTATTTATTGTTTTTTTTTTGTTTGTTTTGGCTTATGTTTTGGTTTGCTTTTGTTTAGGATTGTTTTTTTTTTTCTTTTTTTCACTCGCACTGGATTGACACAGTTATTATTTTGCAGAATTGCAGTTAAGCACTTAGGTATAATTTTATTATTTAAATTGTTTAAGTTTTAAGCTGAATTAAAAGTTGTAACTTTGCAGAACTTACACAGCACAATGGGGAGTTAAAGGTTTTTTTTATGCTTACAACGGCAAGTGGGCTAGCGGAGCTAATTATTATCACGTCCGATCGGTTTGACTAGTGAAACAGAAAGTTTTAGTACGTAGGTGCATTCTATCAGTCCGGCTGATGCGGGAACTTTTTAGAATGTAAATCGTGCATGCGTATGGCACGGGTCATACGTATCTATGAAGATCTCATACCTCCGGGCGAATCAAAAAAAAAAAAAAAAAAAGGTGACATAACCGTCTCATAATTTTATTGCAAAATGTGGCACATGTATAAAAACCTTGATATTTCATATCTACTTACAGGGTTTATTCCCATTGCTAAGTGCGCGAATTTCTATAAATGAGCAATGAAAATTGCAGCGTTAATAAGTTTGCGTATCGTCAACGACACAAGTTAGCTATGTGAACCAAACTGTTCAATGTTTCACACAGCCTATGTTTATGCATTTTTTATCCATATTTTTTTTTTGTATGTATTATTATTTTTGTTGTCGTTGTCCAAGCTATGGGCAAACTTCGAAACGTTTAGGCAATCAGTCTATTAATTGACAGCCACTTGATCGCATGTGTTCATTCTAATGTTTATTATTTACATAGTTTATTCTAATTGTGTCATCCAAACAAAAATATAAAAATCAATCTGAAAGTGAAAATAAAAATAAACAATTCTTTCAAAGAATAAACAGGCAGAAACTTGCTTTTGCTGCCTGTCAAATTAGAAATTAATTGAAGACGACGGCAACGTCGAGCGACAATGTTAAGCGACAAGTCTCCAAAATTCGTCGCATAAGAAATACATGTAAATGAAAAGTGACAATTGGCCCTTGCAGCTCGTTGGCGCATTGTGTTCGGACTAATATCTGCAGTTCTCTATTAACAGTTGCAATTCTCTATTAATAGCATCCGTACATTTAATAGCGTCCTTTCTCTTCATGGCCTCTTTGTATGTCATGGGTTTACTTTATTCGCTGTAGACATTATGGCATTATTAAAAATCAGGTGGTTTTCTCACACGCTTGTTGCGATAGCTTTGATGTAGCAGTGACGTGTTAATCGACTCCAATGAACTATCATCACTACATGGTTCATATACACTTTCAGACTCCTCGAACTCAGCAGTATTAAGTACACTGCTTTCATTGGGCTGGATTCACTTGTGGTTTTTTGTAGGACTCAGCGGTTTTATTAGCTTCTTTTTCCTCTGTAAGATTGAGTTTAGCTGTTTGTTATTGCTGATAATTTTCTTGATGCTGTAAAAAAACTACATCTCTTATTATTTATACACAGTTCTTCTCTGAAAAATAATAAATAATAATAAATTAACTCGCAAACAGTTTGGACGTGCTTTTTACTGGCTCCACATATTAAACCATAAACACTCTCGTGTAGTTTATTATCGGTCAACGATTAAAAAAAAACAAGTCTTAACAAAATTAAGTATAATATTAATTATAAATAATATTGCTGCTATCAACACAATTTTTGTTCTTCAATCTTTTGCAAAATTAGTAATAAATGTAATTATCGTGCTAAAAAGAAATCAATAGTGTCGTTTTAATAAAAATAAGTTAAACCTATAGATAATTTTGCTACTATTGAAAACAAAATAATATTAACGAAATGGATAACGTTTGCAATAATACCCTTTGCACAACTGCTGACTCCAGCGCACAAACAGTTGCTTGCGGGGGAATTTGTGGAAAAATATATCATGCCACCTGATTATATCACTCAAAACGAAGCGTATTCTACATAAGCGAATACCTAAACAACTTTAAATTTTACTGTGATGAATGCAATGAAATCTGTCTCTTGCACGTCTTGATTGTAGTTAAATGTCTCAGCGAAACACACGAATTTTATCAGATAACAAATTGTTCTTCCAGAAAGTAAATACCTAGCTGTCAAAGTTCGATGACACATGATGACACAAATCACAAAAATATTGTCAAAGAACTAAGATCATTGACTGTCCTGGTGAATGATAATATAGACAAAAAATTTAGCGACTTAAAGAATGACATGGCAAACACGTTCACCTCAGCACTCAAATCCATTCAAGAGCAGATGGACAGCAAAAATCAGGAATCCAGCAAACTAACACTCGAGTATAAGAAATCTCTCCGTGATGATATGGATATTAAGATCTAATCAACATCGAAAAGTCCTCTTCAGTCCATCCTGCAGCCTGATACACTTGTTAAAATTTTATACAAAAAAATAAATTTCCCCGCTGACAGCTGCTCCAAGGAAGCTAATCGAACCCTTTGGTACGTCATGGACCCCTACTAATGGAATAACCGAATTCAGAAATTACTCAAGGCAAACCAAGAGGATGACATAGTTTTTTTTATGAAAGGCGTTCCGTTAAGAGCTGATAAATTTTGGGTATCTGAATTCTTCAACATAAAATATTCAGTTTCGATCTCTAATTGCCGGAAGACATCATCGAATCGCTCGAGAAAATTCAGCAGCTTCAAAGTAAATATTCCGACGAAATTTGCATGGCTGTTTCATTGCTCAAACGATGCCATTAAAGTGGGTAACATTAGTATAACGGAGTGGCGGATTAAGCAAAAAAATATTTCAAAGCTAAGCAAATCTTTCTCTAATACTCCTAAACAATTATCTAACTCTAACTTAAATAACAATACTTCCACCACTAAGACTAACTTATCTACTAAATCTTATTTTAGCTCTTATTTGAAATCAATAAAATCAACAGTAATCAATTCTAAGAAATCTCTACCCAAACTTTTCCCAACATCAGACCCCAATTGGGAACTCAAAACCAATATTTTTCCTACCTTCACTCTTCAAATTTTCAAAAAAGCTACAACTCACTACAGTAACAACAAGCACCCCGGTAATGCAATTCCTGCAAATTCATGTCAAAAATCAGCTCCCACTCCTGAAAACTCATGTCAAAAATCAGCTCCCACTCTACTTATTCAAATATTCAAACAACGTCGACGCATATCTTTTAATCTTTCACATATCACTGCATCAAGTAAAAAAACAACTAATACATCTACCGATTATCCTTATTTCGTTCGCTCCCATATTCTCGACCCGTCTGCATCCCACTTCGTAGCCACGACCTCATCATCTCATCCAGCTATCATCCATTCTCGCACTTTAAATATATCTCCACTATCCATAACAGCCTTACCGAAGGCTACTCCAGTTAATAACATTCTTTCCAATCAACCTGGTAACCCTGAAAACCTTTTTAGACCCTCTAATACCCCCAAGAGTGAAATTAACTTTGAACTCCAGTGCAGACCCTGAAACAGTGTTGCCAGGAAAAAAAATTTCGCATCGTAACTTTTGCTTTCAGCTCGTCGGATTTTCGTTGCGTTTGTCGGAAGGAAGACAAATAAAATACAATATAGATGTATGATCCACATTTCAGGTTTATTTATTTAAATAAATAACATTTTCTACATAATCCATTTCTTTAAGCAATGTAATGCTAAAAACATACAAAATTAGAGAATTTGCTCTGCAGAATTTGTGGTACAAACTACTTATACCTTAACAGAATAGTAGAAATAATTATTAAACTCGTGCATTTAATTTGCAACAATAATTAACAAGTTTTTTTACCTTTTTAATCAGAAATTTATCCATATCCAAATAAGAGATTTATTTTCATCCACGACACAGTTTAGCAGTAAATAAATTCAAGTAAATAATTAAAGTAACGTAAATAATTCAAACACAAAGAAAAGTTTTGAAAGCAATGCAGCGAATGTAATTGTCATTCTTTATGTTGACATTCGTGATCAGAAGTGCTACCAATGATTTTTAATTAAAAATAATGCTTCAAAGTTGGCACCAAGTTTTTTATTTGAAATTTTTTACATTTCATATGCATAAAGAAATACATATATGTGAAATCGGACGTTGGATCTATTTTTCCTAAAATCGTAACATTTTAAAGAATTTTGGCCAAATATCGGATCATCGTATCCAATGCTAAAAATCGTAACAAATTCGATATATCGGACCATCTGGCAACACTGCCCTGAAAGTAGATATTAGAGCCTTGCAAGAGTATATTCGCAAAGCGAATACACCCTGCTTCACTGCTAAAGAGTACACTGTAACTGAATAAAAGTTAAACAACAGGTCGTGTAGTGAAGAGCAAATCTGCGCACGAGCTTCACTGCTTATACCTTATCTGTTCTCTCACAAACACTGTAAGCACTGATCTGAACTTTGAGAGGTTTGCGTTATTTTTGTTTCTATTTCGTGTACTCGCATAACATACCCTCACATACACTGCAAGCACTGATCTGAACTATGAAAGCTTTGCGTTATTTTTGTTTCTGTTCTGTAGTTCATTGATGCGTAGCGTGTAACCAAACCGGTTTTGTTAAACATAGGAGGTAGGACAGGCAATTTATTTGTTTTTTTTTTAAGTGAAACTTCTTTAGCACCGTTGTGATATGAAACTCGATGAAACGAAAATTTCACACAAAAAAGGAAATGTGATACGTTTTTGTATGGGAGCCCCCGTAAGAAGTGGTCGGAGAGATTAGGTGTCACAGGCAAAAATTTTCCTTTTGCAAAAATAATGGGGGTCGGTCATACATATTAATCCTCTCCGGCCCTTCCTTAAAGCTCATATGTTCAGGTGTATGGAAAAAATATACATAAATCATAAAATTTGTATAGGAGCCCCCCTAAGGAGTGGTCGGAGAGAATAGGTGTCAAAGGCAAAAATGTTCCTTTTGCAAAAGTAATGGGAGTCGGTCATACATATTAACTCTCTCTGGCCCTTTCTTAAAGCTCCCCTGTTCAGGTGTAGGGAATAAAAAAACAGCAATAAAAAAAAAAATATACTTCAATTCAATGCTTTAAAGCTAAACTGTTTTTTCTAACTCGAGAAACTAATTTGTCACTTGTAGACAAAATAATTGCTTTTTCCCTACTTTTCAAGTTTCTACATTTCAAGTTTTCTACATTTGGCGACTTGATTTTTGCTATGATTCGCGCAAACTTGTTGTTTGCCTGCCTCGACTTGCAGGGAGTTGAAAAATTAAAGGAACTTGAAACAGCAAATGAATCCATTCATACAGATTTCTGATACACACCAGAAGTATTGCGGATAATTAGAAAAGATTACGATAAAATTCCAATGATTTAAGGATTTTAATGTGAATTTTGCATAGCGCTTCCTTTGAGTGAGTTTCTTAATACCATATTAAATTTAAAAATGTGCAGCAGTCGCACTGAACCGACTATAAGATCAAAAACAGTGATAGACGCTGTATTTCAAAGATATATTAATCAAATCCAAACCAAAGTATTTATTTCATATTTAAGTTATCATAAACCACTCGTGTCATTTGTTGAAATTGAAAACATGGTGTTTGAATAATAAAATGTAAAAAAAAATTATTTTTAAACTTGGTAACAATTTTGTAATCAATAAACCCTGTAACTATCTCACTCTTAATACAGCATTCGTCTCATTCTCTCAGAGTTTAGTTTTCTGTAGGTTTCACTTCTACCGTGCGTGGCAGTCACACACATATTTTTTTTTAAATTTTGCTCATGAATTTATTTTTAATTTTTTTTTATTTTTTCTTACTATACTTTTTATTCAATACATTAATCATAACTTTATTTATAACTTTATTCATTAAATTTAGACTTGAACAATATTTTAATTTAACTATATTTTTAAGTTTCCTGCTGTGAATTTATAATAATAATTTTTGGAAAACGAATCACAAACTCTATTAAAAACAATTAATTCTTGGAAAACTGTTCAAAAAGTTTTATTTCTTTAATACTTCACTAATCGTACTGGAAAACAATGAAAAAAAGCATGTCTACATATATATTGTTTGCATCCCATTGAAAGTCACTCGTAAAACAAAAGATTCTTGCTCATAACAAATAATGCGCAAAATATTCAGTGTATGTGTATTCATATTCAGTGTACCTAGTGTTTGCGTTACTATTTATTGCAAGAAGCTGGTCTTGCTGTTATAAGTTCAGCAGTGTATTGTTACTCTCGCATAAAATAGAGTGAGAGTATGTTTACATACGAGAGCTTTGGAAAAAAGGTAAGAGTAAGCTTTTTATCCGACAGCAAACGAATGTATTTGAGTATGCAAAAAGCGTCCTCATGCAGGGCTCTAGTAGATATGCCCCTTCTCGCCTTAAAGAGAATAGCGTCTTTAACAACGTCCGTCTGTATCTCGTCTATATGCACAAACCACTTGATACTATAAGCACAGAAGGCAAGACCAAAACTAACTTAAGTTTTATTACAACAAGAAGGGCTGCCGACCGATGTTGACGATTCACGTCATATGTTTAATTGCTTTCGCGAGCAACTTGGCGTATCAATTAATCAAGTCTACGCGGATCTTGACACCTATGGTGCTCATGTCAGGTCTAAACATGTCTTTATTCTGCAAAAGTCACATAAGGAGCATCAGCAGTATTATTGCTCATAACCTTCACCTTAACACAACCCATATCGCCCAAAATCAGTCAAAGTCACCTAGCAACATTCGTCAAGTAATGTCCAAGAATCCATGCCAACCCGCCTACTCAATTAATTTTCTTAAAATATTTTCTCACAACTGTGGTGGTATGAGAGGTAAACTAAAAAAACTATTTATTGACACTAAATCTTGCCACTTCAAGGTTCTGGTATTTACGGAAACTTGTTAAATGACGCTTTTAAAAATGAGGAATTCTGGACTGCAACTGGACTATCTACCGAAATGACCGCAACTATTTCTCCACAGGCGGTGTTCTAATGGCTAACCACAATTCTCTTTCAAGTGAGCTTTTAGAAACCCTTGCTCGCAAACTCTTTGAACACCGAATAATAAAAGTTTGTATAGGAAAAAGTGTCTATTTGTATATTGGTGTCATTTACATCCTCCCAAGTTCTAGTGAATCATCAATGAGTTATGCGAAACAATCACTACATTTACGGCAACCTTAAATGAGGAAAATAGAATTATTATTTTTGGTAACTTCAACCGTCCAATATATAATTTGTCGTTGACGAAAATGACAACTATTTTCTCCATGTAAGCCTCTCTAGTTCCATAGACTTTACATTACAGTAGACGTCCAATATAACGAATGGTTTCTTGTCCAGCCTTTTCGTTAAATCGAAAAATTCGTTATATCGAATAAATATTTTAAACAAAGAAATATAAATTTTAGTAGTTCAGTTTTTATTTATACATTAATGAAATATTTCCATATTTTTTGTTTTTTTTTTTTAATTAATTTTTGAAAAAATTTAACAAACTCGTTTGTTTCTTAACGCTTTCCATTGATTTTTTTGTGTGTTTCCTCTTGAAGCTTTTGTAAAATATTGATTTTGGTGCAGTTTACATTTTTTTCTGAAGCCCATTGTATAGAAGCCCTTTAGTGTTCGTTAAATCGAGTGACAACAATTCGTTATATAGAATAGTCAATGGAGATATTTAACCTTTCGTTATATTAGACATTTGTTAAATCGGGTATTCGTTATATTGGACGTGTACTGTACTTAGTTTCTTTTATAGCAATGATCTACAGCAAGTCTCTGCAACACAAAACCAAAATAGCAGGTGGTTAGACCTAATCTTTACTAACTCGTATGACGAAGTGAGGGTTAGTCTGCAACCATCGAAGCAGAAAATTTGGTTGCACTGTCCACCATACAGCCTTAACGGTTATTTTCTCTGATATAAATATCTCTTTTACCCAGTCATTCAATAACTCCATTGTGTACTACTTTCTTAATGCCGATTACGAAAGCATAGTATCTCTTCTTGAGGGTAATAACTGGAGTAACTTTCTATCGAACTTAGACTTAGATAGCGTTGTTTCGAGATTTTATCATTACATTTCTACAGCTATCGAAAGGTATGTGCCTAAAATAAAGAAGAAAAACAAACTCTCAGAACCTTGGCTAAATGCAAATCTCAGATACTTGAGAAACCACAGAAACAAAATTTACAAACTCCTCAAAAGCACTGCAAATGTAAGCGATGAAATGAGGCTCAGATATGATGAGCTATCGAAAGAATTTTCTCTCAAATTAGAACTAGCTTACAAGTCTTACACAAACTTAATTGCAGAAAAAATTGTCCAGGACCCAAAATCATTTTTTGACTTTGTCAATGTGAAGCGAAAATCAGCCGGTTACCCTTCATCCACGTATAAAGGTAATTTTATCCCTTCCAACCCTCATGAAATATGTAATCTCTTTGCGGATCATTTTAAGGAGGTATTTTGTCCACCTACTACTCAGTCTGATGTTTTTCCCCCCACTACGAATTCTCAACACATGGTTGAAAACTTCAGCTTGACGAAAGAAGACATATCAAGCGCAATAAAAGGTTTAGATGCAAATAAGGGACCTGGACCAGATTTAATTCCCCCCACGTTACTGGTGCGATGCTTAGAACAACTAATTTTGCTTTTATATATAATGTTTAACAAATCACTCTCTCTTGGAGTGTTTCCCCTTTTATTGGAAAACTTCTCATCTAATGCCAATATACAAAAACGGTGAAAAAAGTTCAGTTGAAAATTACAGAGGCAATCTTATCAGACATCCCAAAACTATTTGAAAAGCAAAAAGCTTACACACCTTATCAAACCGCGACTAAACGAGCAGCAGCACGGGCTTCGAAAAGGGCGGTCCACCACCACTAACCTCATGATCATGGTTTCTGACGTTTTGAGCAAGATGGAGAAAGGAGACCTAATAGATGCTATCTATACTACTTTCAGTAAAGCCTTCGGTCATATTGATGACGGCATATTAATAAATATATAAATTAGAAAAATTTGGTTTCTTTGGATCTTTACTTAGTTGGCTATCAACTTATCTCCATGGTAGATCCCAATATGTTAAGTTCCAAGGAATTGTTTCCAAGAAAATTAAGTCTCCTCTGGAGACTACCGCAAGGTAGCCACCTCTTGGCCCTCTTCTCTTCAATATCTTCATATCCGACATGTCTAAAGTGTTGAAGGATATTCCATATGTTATGTATGTGGACGACCTAAAAATGTACCACGTAACTAAATCGTAAGAAGATGCCAATTTCATACAATTAATTCAATTAAACCTCTTATCTCTTGAGACCTGGTGTACCTTTTACTTTCAATGTTCTGAAAGGTGTTACTAGCTGCGAATACATCTCTAACAAGATTACCCTCAATGACCCTATAAGACGTACAAGGCATACTCGACTGTTAACTGAATATCAGCATCATACTGCATATGCTAGTAATGAGCACATTAACCGTTGTTTTAGAGAATTTAACAATATATCCGACCACTACTCACCTTCCTTGTCCAAATGCTCGTTCAAGCGATCTCTATTCAAGTCTCTTTCTTTTCCTAATTAACCCAAGCTTTGAACCCTCTTTCTATTTACTTTCCTGTTCCTCTTTTCTTTCTAACATAGTTTTGGAAAACAATGTCAATCCGGTGGCCGGAATATGCCCACTTCAAATTATTATAAAAAAAAAAAACATAAAACCAAGGAAAAGGAGAGAAAGAAAAAAAAAATAAAACATAAAATAGAATAGAACACAAACACCAGTTAGAGTAAGAAATTGCCTTGTTTGGCTAATAAATAAACAAATACATAAATAAATAAATAAAATATGTTCCACAGATTTTCACTGTTTTTCCATATCCTACCATTAACCCTTTTTTTCAGCCTTACGATCTCATTATCGTCTCTTCTCTTTAGTAATGTGCACTAAGCCGTATCGAAAAAAAGTTAACAATGTTACCGCCTCATATGAACTAAATATTATGTCGAGAAAATAACGGGAGCGCAAAAAAATATTTTTTTAAAAAGGTTTTTGTCTGTAACTCGGTTATTTATTTTCCGATTATTAAGTTTTATACATCGTTGAAAAGGTTATAGCAAGGGCTATATTAATATTATAAAACTGTATTCTCAACATCACTTTTTAAAATACCCCCCTAATCAAAATTTTCTCTGATGCAGAATTTAAGTCCGTGAACAAATATTAAATATTTGCAAAAAAAAAATAAATAAATAATAAAATAATAAAAGAAATAAATAATAATAAAATAATAAATAATAAAAAAAAAAAACCTTTTATCACTAAACGAAAAAGTTATCTTGGTTTTAAGTTTCACTACATATGAACACCCTGACGGCAAAAACGAAAAGTGTATGGTGTACAGGGGCGGTTCCAGGAAAATATTTCGGTGGGCGGGGGGGGGGCGGGTTTCCATAAATATTTATGTACGTTATATATATACACATAGTATATTTATTAAATAACTAAGTCATCAGTAAATCAAATTTTACATGTTTTAGATTATAAAATGATATTCGTTTTTCTTGGCTTTTTCGACATAATGTCGATTACATTTTCGCACGTTACCTCCACGTCACGATGCATGTTCAACAACGCCAAACCGTTCAATCGGTCTTCACTTATCTCAACGCTCTAAGAGCGCTCTCTGCCCATAGCTGCTCATAAGCTTCACTTAAGTTCGTTAAATTTCTCTCTCATTCTGCTGCATGACCAGATTATCATTAATGCCGTCTTCGTTAAATATCATTCGTTCGCGAATATCGTGCAGTAAATATTCAATAAAATCTTCTAAAAACGCCTTTTCTGCATCCAGTTTTTAAAAACCGAACCACGAGCGATGTGGACACAATTAGAATTTTGAACGAATGTTGAATTGAAATAATTTTAGTACACTTTGTCAAACAATGAGCAAGAGCTAACCCATGACGGACGTGCTCACAAAAATTTTTGTGAGCGTTCAGTCAAGAATTACAATTCAACAGTCAAGTGTACATACTATGACTCAAGCTCAGATTCTCTCTCAACTGACATTCATGAGCGATAATGTGTACCTAGGGTATGCAAATATTCGACATTATAAAAAAACCGGTTTCGAATAGTACAATTTTTACAAAACCAATTTTCGAATTATTCGACCAGAAATTAAATAAATGTTTTATATTTTTACCTCATATATCTATGTAGTTTTTATTTAACAAAAATAGCAATTATTTTTTAATAAATTAAATAAAGGTATTTATGCAGTACTACCCACTGAACTATAAGCGAACGTTTTGCGTAAGGTGAGAGTTTTTCGAAAGTGTTTGGGTAGAATTTTTTTTAATGTTTGATTTTTTATTTTGTTGCTTAAAAGTGCTTGCTATAGAAGATTAAATTCGTGAAAATTTTTCCCAAAAATAAACACTGAAGTTCTTTTTCGAAATTCATAAAAAACTTATTTAGTTTTCTATGGTTCTTTTTTAAGTAATTTCTGAACAAAAAAGTAAAATTTATGGTTATTTTTTAACTCATTTCCGAACAAAAAAGGTTAATTTTTGAGAGACATTTTAGTCCGAAGAATGATACAAAAAATTTTCATTTATGAGTGCCGAAATTGAACGTTTCTACCCGAAATTCTACGTTTTGATTCACTGGGTAGAATTATGATTCGAGTTTTTCTTTCACTCTTTTTAACACATGTTTTATATCTTTTAATGATCATTTCTATATTTTTACTTAATACTTTTAGATTTTTTTGGGCATTTCGTACAATAAGCCTTTTTGAACTTCCTATCTTTTTTTAAATACTTCCAGACTTCTGAGTTCATGTCAGGCTGTTCATAATTCAATATATTTTTTAAAAAAGAATGCATTATAAACTAAAAATCATGTTAAACATACATTAAATACACTAGCCGCTCGTAAATGCTGTTTTAACAAAAGAAAGCAAAAAGAAATGATCATTAAAAGGAATGAAAGCAATGAAAGCATATGCTTAAACGAGCTCAAATAGAGCAAAATGAAATAGAAGCCAGAGATAAGAAATGTTAGAAACGTTAGTGAAATGTAAAAACGTAAAATTTTACAATTTTCAATTGTGGATTTATATATTTCTTAACTATTCGAGCAGTCAAATAATTCGAGGCAAAAAAGCCGGTTTTCGAATTATTCGAAAATTGCGATTTAAAAAAAAAAAACGGTTCGAATAATAAAAAAAAAACCGCAACGCCGAATAATTCGAACCGGTTTTGCATACCCTATGTGTACCCTACTTAACGGTTTACAGATGCAGAGAATCCGCATGGTCGTTGTGTTATGAAAATATTTGTTAAATATCAGAATAAATTCGAATTATCTAATATATAAAAACGTTGGTGCGTATGTATGTAAGAGCATCACGGCTGAACCACTGAAGCTATCCACTTTTCACTCCATATTCATTCCATGTGATTGTATGGTGCTCAAGATTATTTTTTTGTGTTAAATGCCCCAAGGTGACGCTGGGGTGGAGATAATTATAATAATAAAAGTAATTTCTCTGTTTGTTTGACCCGAAAACAAATCTAAACGACTGAACGGATTTAACTCAAATTCGGCACACTTGAATCCTATATTAGGTCATGGAATACTTAGTTTTGACCACGCCTCCTCCGCCTCTTTTTGACCTCTTTTGACAACGATTAATTTTAACCAACATAAAAATGAATAAAAACAACAAAAACCAGAATTTTTCTCCATTACTTTATAAAAAGGAATTTTATGTCTGCACTTACGATACTATCGAATCTGTAAGTTTTTTTAAATTAAAACTGTGCGGTGTTTGCATATCATTGATCCGAAAACTGCGGTGTTTTTGTGATTTCAGGTTGCGGTTATATGTACACTAAGGGAAATAACGCATATTAACATTATCCACGCCTGAGTATAAATTTTATTTATATATTTTCGTGGATAAATTAAATATTTTCCTTACAACTCGTTTTTTCCTGTATTTAAATTTTATTTGTACCACACACGTACACACATATTCCATACAAACAAGCAGCAACAGCATCGCACACGTACACACATATTCCGACAAGCAGCAACAGCATCACACTCTGTTCCTGCAGCTTATTTCTGCAGTTGCAGGTTTCTTATACTTCTCATTTAGTTAATGTTGCAAGGGTAATATAGCGTGGATATTTGGTCAAGATGATTTGTGAGTGCGATGGGTGGTCGCTATATGAAATCATGTAGGTTTGAGTGACAACTTGATATTTTCTGGTTGTCATTTACCTGCATATTTTGCTTCTTATAAATTTTAATTCTTATTGAATTTAAATATGTTATTTTTTAAATTCAGTATTTTTATATAAATTTTCTTTAAATGTGATAGTTTTATTTTCAAATATTAAATATTTGAAAGATATTTTAAAAAAATTCGTGCACAATTTTAATATATTTTTTATGAATTCTGTTTAAATATTTAAATATTTTATTTAATTACGAAAATATTTAATTAAATTTTAAATATTTACGTAGTCGATTTATGCAAATGCGTTATTGGTGCAAAATTGACTCGGTTTTCGGATAAATTAAAAAAGTTTTTGGATAAATTTGGGGGGGGGGGTGGGGGGGGGGGTTGAACCCCCGAACTCCCCCTCTGAATCCGCACCTGATGGTGTAACAGAAAGCAATAATAACAACAACATACAAGAACAGGTTTTCCAACAATATACACGAAGAAAAAAAATACAACAACAAAAACACCAACAACACAACAACAACAATAACAACAACAACAATGCTTAATGCACTAAATATTGCAATTTGATGCTGTGTGATGCGCCATTCTGGATTCTTGTAAAAGAGAAGCCTGAAGCTATACACGGTAATCGAAATATTTTCAAATACATTCTTAAAAATAATCCATACTTTTTTCATCCGGAGAATATTTTGCTTTCAATGATAACAGATATAGAGAGTTCAAACGCTGGAAGCATACGAACAGGTGCATATACATAGCTAAATTATTGCGGCGCGAACTGATCCTCCTGCAACTGTTCGTACTTTTTACGTACCACGTTTCACTATAAGCTTTAAAAGCAATTCCTATATGGAAATGATGGATTGGAATAAATTCCACATAACAGAGCCACCATGTTTGCAATTATTTTTACAATGCGAATTGGATCAGCATCAATATTGGAATAAAATCATTAAAATTGCAGGTAACTGCAAAAATATCTTAAAAAATGTTTAATAATGTGAATGATTTTCAGTTTTTCTGTGACATTCTCAAAATATTGAGCGTTACGTTCATGTTGTCAATGAATCTGCTACCGCCATACGGATGAGAACGTTTGGGCCATATTTTTGCCAAGCTTGATAGCCGACAACGTTACAGTCAAATCGAGTCGCGAAAAGATTTTATTTAAAAATGTTTTTTGCTTAAATTGAAAATTACAATCAACAAAAAAATTTGTCATATAAGGCTACTGATGGTGTAACGGCCAACGAAAAAGTCTGTCTAGTCCGCTGTGTGATTTGCTATATTCGGAGCTGTTGTGGTTGTTAGTTGTTTTCTTCATAACATACTTGGCCTTAAGCTCAATAATTACTTTTCAAAAAATTTTTTATTTTTCATTTAAAAACTATGAAGAAAAATAAACAATTTAACAAAAATAAGTTTCTTTATATCATCACATTGTAATATTGAGTACATTAAGCATTGTTGTTGTTGCTGTTGTTGTTGTTGTTGTTGTTGTTGTTGTTGTTTTGTTGGTGTTGTTGGTGTTGTTGGAGTTGTTGTTGTTGGTGTTGTTGTTGTTGGTGTTGTTGTTGTTGTTGTATTTTTTCATCGTGTATGTTGTTGAAAAACCCTTGTATGTTGTTGTTGTTATTACTTTCTGTTACACCATACACTTTTCGTTTTTGCCGTCAGGGTGTTCAAATGTAGTCAAACTTTTAACCAAGATAACTTCTTCGTTTAGTGTTAATTTTTAAAAGTTCATTTTTTTTTTTTTTGCAAATATTTAATAATTTTTCACGGACTTAAATTCAGCATCAGAAAAAATTTTAATTAGGGGGGTATTTTAGAAAGTGATGTTGAGAACTAGTACAAGGTGACGTCACAGTTCAAAGGTGTTATAATATTAATATAGCCCTTGCTATAACCTTTTCAACGATATATAAAACTTAATAATCGGACAATAAATAACCGAGTTACAGACAAAACCCATTCGACTGTTTTTGCCACGCCCACAAAAAAAAATGTTTGCAATCCCGTTTTCTCTACATAATAGTTCATAGGAGGCGGTAACATTTGGGGTTCTTTTTTTTCTCATATAGAGCGATACGGCTTAATGTGCACGTACACTGGTGTTCCAAACGCTTTTTACATATAAATATCGAAATTTATGCTGGTCAATATTTCATAAGGTGATTGTTTTGAACAAATTAGTTTATTTGTCCGTTGGTAATTATAACAAGTACTTGGAACTAATTATAATTCTTTGGGTTTTTGGTTATCACAACAAGCACTTGTATAACACTGTGGAACAAATTCAGGTTAGCAAAAGTAAGGTAGATTCTGAGAGTGAGGGGTCAAAATAGAGGCTAAATTAGAAGACCCGTATCGCGGCGTTTGTTTATGCTAGTTCTAATTTTTTTTAATCGACCTTCGAACTTTGCAGTGAAATGCCGATTTTCAGCATATTGTTTATATGGTTTTTTGGCTATAAGTCGTCGACAAATTGATATTTTTTCAATTTGTAAAAGCCAAATTATTGCTAGAGACCTGTGCAACAATTAAAATTTTTTAAAAAATTTATTTAGAAAATTTTTGTGGTGCTTATGAAGCAAAATGTTGGAAAAATTATTATTATTATAATTTTTATAAAAAAATTAATTATTTTCCACAAAATTAAGTCTTTCTTGCTTTCTGTTCTATAATATGCTTCTCAGTTTCTTCAATAAATTTTATTTGAAAGAAAATGGTTTTAGTCGACAATTTGCGTTAAAAATCCCAAAACCATTAAATAAATAGCGATTTAGGTAGAAGTAATTCAGAAGTAAAAAAAAATCCCAAAACCATTAAATAAATAGCGATTTAGGTAGAAATAATTAAAAAGCGAAGTTCCAAGAATTAGGAATTAGTAAAACAACTTTTTTGTTTTCAACCAACGCACAGGTAGCGATTTTTTTTTCGTACAAGCGAACTAATTTCAAAAATAAAGATTCAGTTAAGACTCGAAACTATAAAAAAGATTATTGGCGTTTATTCATCGATAGTTCACTAAAAAAAAAGAATAAATAAATAAATAACTGGCCATTTCAGCCCTTAAAAGGACTTTGACCTAGCTTCTTATGATCAATTGTGTTGTGCGTGTTATTAAGTTTGTACACAATTGACCGAGAACCGGACCTACAGGTTTAACGCCGACTCCGAACGGCGATGAACGGAATGTTCTCGTTCTCAAGAAGCTTTACATGGCTTACTTACTTTTATTACTCTCTGAGGTTTGCCATTGTCTGCAGAGAGGTGGCGGCCGTACAGAAAAATAATTTTAATTCAAATAATTTTCTGTCGCTGCTGGGGGTTCGAACCTGGGTCTCCAAAGTTCGTTGAAATAGCGGCCACGCACTTTAACCAACTACGCCACGGACGCCACGTCGATAGTTCACTAATCAGCTTAAAAGTTGTGCTTTTGCACAAGACAAATAGAATGCCTTCTGTTCCGATTGCGTATAGCACTGACACTAGTGAAAATTTCGATAATTTGAAACACATTCTGGAAGTAGTCAAATATAAGGAACACCAGTGACGCATTTGCTGCGACCTCAAAATAGTTTCATTGATTACAGGCTTGACAGCATCTGGCCGTCCAAAATATCCGTGTTTTTTGTGCGATTGGGATTCACGATACGGAGGAGGTATTAAAGGAAGAAACCAGTACAAACAGCATAACTGGAATAGTCGCATTGGACGAAAATGGCCTAAAGACAATAGGCTACACGAAAGTCTTGTTCCTGAAATGAAAATGTTGTTGCCGTTGCTCCACATTAAACTTGGCATTGCTAAAAATTTTTTGAAATGTATCGCAAAAAGACCAGCAGTATTTAACCGCTTAAAATACATTTTCCCAAGACCAAGTGACGCCAAAATTCAGGAAGGAGTTGTTAATGGTCCCGACATACGGAAACTAATGAGTCGTCCAGATTTTGACCAAGTTCTGACAGACAGAGAATTAAATACATGGCTCGCATTGAAAGCAGTCATTAAAGGACTTTTGGGTAAAGAACGCAAAGACAACTACAGGCAATCTGTTGCAAACATGTTGGCAGCTTTCGATGAAATTGGGGTCGTAATGAATGTCGTAAAAATTCATCTCTTGCATCAGCATCTTGATCAACTCGCTCAACAGTTGCCAACTGAATCTGATGAGCAAGGCAAACGTTATCACCAAACTGCGCTTCCATTTGAAATAAGGTAACTATAGGTGTGCATATTTTGAATTCATAGATTTTTCTTATATCTTTGTCAGAGTGCACAATTTAGACATGTTAACGATTGAAAACTTTTTTCGTTTCAGGTACAGAGGAAAGAAATCTCCAGATGCAATACTCGCTGAAATTTGTTTGTGGTATAAACACACCTTTGAACAAGAGGAAGACGAGGAAAAAGAGGAAGAAGGAGAAGATAAAGATGAAATTCCAGAATATCTGTTGGACGAAATTATCGACCTTTCTGATGATGATGACGATGACCAAGATATAAGAGAGAGCAGTGATGTTGATCCACACCCGCCTGCTAAACGGCAACTGGCCAAATCATTAATTTAATTTATTTAATTATTTTACTTAAAACTTTACATAACTAACATTTCAAAATTATATTTTTTTCCATATTTTTATAATTTCTTTTTCAATGTTTCTTCAAAACCAACACTGAACAAAATTGGTACATAAAAAATGAGAAATAAATTAATATTAAGCTGGAAAACGCAAGAAATTTATTGAAGAAACTGAGAAGCATATTATAGATCAAACAGAAAGCAAAAAAGACTTATAGCCATATTTTGTAAAACGAACGCAGTCACTTGCGTTTAGATTTTCAGTCTGGCAATGCCTTTTTCATATGAGTAAAACAAACTCTCTTTCTCACTCAGAAATTTTCTATTAAAATATATTGCCAGATAAGAAAACCCGAAGTGACGTGATTGCGTGCGTTTTACAAAATATGGCCATTAGTTTTGTGGAAAATATTTTCAAAAAGCATGAAAAAAAAAGAATTTTTCCAACATTTTGCTTCATAAGCACCACAAAAATTTTCTAAATAAATTTTTTAAAAAATTTTAATTGTTGCACAGGTCTCTAGCAATAATTTGGCTTTTACAGATTGAAAAAATATCAGTTAGTCGACGAGTTATAGCCAAAAAACCATATAAAGAATATGCTGAAAATCGGCATTTGACTGCAAAGTTCGAAGGTCAATTAAAAAAAAATTCGAACTAACATAAACAAACGCCGCGATACGGGTCTTCTAATTTAGCCTCTATGTTGACCCCTCACTCTCAGAATCGACCTAACTTTTGCTAACCTGAATTTGTTACACAGTGTAGTTGGTGTTTTGTGATCATAACGAGCACTTGGAACTCGTTGAAACTAAAATAGTGAAACCCCTTGTTGAGTTGTAAGAATTATGCTCATGTTAATTTATAAATTGCCAGTTTTTATATCTACAAATATGCTAGTGTTAGCATTACTGATTAAATGAATATTTATAAATAAATAATAAAAGCTATGACAAAATTACATGTATTGCAAAATTACATATAATAAAAATATGCTAATTAAACAAAATATACTGGGTTTAAAGTTTGTTGTTGTTAGCGCTTATACATATTTTGTTTAATAAACAATTTTACGTTTCTTGTAATAACTGTTTTTAGTACTTATAATAGTGCTGCCAGATTTGTTTTCAAACAATACGGGACAAATGCAAAATATGTAAAAAAAAACGGGATTTTGGAAAATTGAACGGGACAATAAATAAACAGAACATTATTTTTAAAAAATATGTATTTCAGTAAAACAATTTATTTAGTTATGCAGAATAAATATGTCAAATGTTGCGCTTCACATATATTTCGCACTCAGCGTTCCTTGAAATGTATGTACTGCCCCAGTAAAATAATTTTATGTGCATAAATTCAAACTAAATTTTAATAAAAAAAAGAGTAACTTTAAATTATATTATTTTTATTTGGTTTCTGTTTTTTTGGATCTATAAAAAAAACATAACAAAACTTTTTCAATTTTTTTTTTGTTTTTAACACAAATTAATTAAATTTTCAAAACTGCATAGAAAATATTTATATGTGCAAAACAATGATTTTATATAAATTATTGTTTAAATAAAGTAATTTAAAATAATGATTTTTTTATTAATACGGGATCGTGTCGCCTATATGGATCTTCACTAGCTGCACCCGCCGAGGCATAGATTCTACCAGTTTTTTTAGTGTGGTCATATCAATTTTCTCCCATTCCTCCACAATTGCATTTTTTAAGTCCTTAAAGCTGTCATATTGCTTGGAATACGCATATATTTTGGCAGTGAGAATGCCCCAGAGATCCTCTATGGGATTAAGATCAGGACTTAAAGCTGGCCACTGCAGTAACGGGATTTTTCGTGCCTCAAAAAACTCTTTTGTGGCCCGGGCAACGTGAATTGACGCGATATCCTGTTGGAATATCCAACTATCTCCATGCAATTTTCCAGCAAACTCGATCAGATCGCTCTCTAGCAAATTTATGTACATCTGCGCATTCATTTTACACGGTATGAAGAAAATTTTTTACTTTCCTCTGGAGCTAAACGCAGCCCACAGCATGAGCGACCCGCCATCATAGTTGCGCTTGAAGCAGGTCTTTCGCGGATGTCGTATATCTCTCCAATACTTGTGGTGGCCATCTGGACCATCCAAGTTGAATTTTTCTCATCGCTAAAGACAACTTTTTCGAACTCATCGTCCCAAAATTTGTACATTTCGTAAAATTCGTGCATTTAAAGCCGTTGTGTTAGTTTTGGTTTAGATAATTTCGCCTCATAGTGCAGACCTAAATCCTGTCTTATTATTTGTTGTACACGCTGTCTAGTGACAGGAAGACCTACTTTTACCCTTATTTTTTTGCAACTCATGTTGTCGTTAGTCGCTAACAACTGAATGTGACGTTTTGTCCTGTCATCAATAGCTGGTGTTCGGTCACAGCGCTTGTTAACACCATAGTTTTCGGAATTTTTTAGAAAATTTGCAATTGTATTGCGATACCTATTCATAGCTGAAGCTACACGACCAATTTTCATGCCTGCATGACTCATTCCCTTGATCAAACCCTGTTCTTCGTCTGAAAGTTCGGTCCCACGTGGCATTTGGTCTAAATAAAATAATTAAATTGAAAACAAATTTTTGAGCTCTAGGCCAATCATGTTGACAATAAGACAACATGAAAAACAAACAACGCAACAACCTACGCTACAACAATAAGTAGAACCAAGTAGCTTGAGTGGATCACAGTGTAAAGTCATACAAAGGCTACTGATGAGTTGGTGTAGCGGCCAATGAAACAGTCTGTAAAGTCAAGCTGTGTGATTTGCTCTTTTATACAGAGCCGTTGTTGTTGTTGTTGGTTGTTGCCTTCTTTGTTCTTTATGTTGTCTTATTGTCAAAATTTGTTTTCAATATAAATAATGAAAGGCCGTATTCAAATATTAAGATTAAAAATTTTTGGGAGAGCACGCCCGTAAAAATGTTAAGAAAATGATTAGCTGTGTGTTAATCACATAAAACAATAAAGTCTTTCACAACAAAATGGTCTCCACGCCATCTTAGGTGTACCATCAGTTAAACTAACTGAACCCTAAAATGAAAGTGTGGAAAAAAAGGGAGGAGCTAAACAGCAAAAATAACAACAACTTCAATATGCTCTGATAGCGGTAAACCGCTGTGATCGAATTTCGAAGAAGCACATGTATTAAGGCTATGCCTAAAAGTATGATACGATTTAGGTTAACCTTGGTACAGTTTGCATCAAAAAGTAGATAAGAACTAAGTTACAAAAATTCAAGCGTTCTCTGCCAAAAATAAATTCCGGGTAACTTTCTCGGCGTTATAGTGGCGTCCGTGGTGTAGTTGGTTAAAGTGCGTGGCCGCTATGTCAATGAACTTGGAGACCCAGGTTCGAACCCCAACAGCGACAGAAAATTATTTGAATTAAAATAATTTTTCTGTACGGCCGCCACCTGTCTGCAGACAATGGCAAACCTCAGAGAGTAATAAAAATGCGATGTAAAGCTTCTTGAGAATAAGAACATTTCGTTCATCGCCCTTCGGAGTCGGCGTTAAGCCTGTAGGTCCATTTCTCTCGGTCAATTGTGTACAAACTTAATAACACGCACAACACAATTGATCATAAGAAGCTAGGTCAAAGTCCTTTCAAGGGCTGAAATGGCCAGTTATTTATTTTTTTTATTTTTTAACTTTCTCGGCATATTGGCAGTATAAGTAGAACCAAGTAGCTTGAGTGGATCACAGTGTAAAGTCATACAAGCGCTACTGATGAGTTGGTGTAGCGGCCAATGAAACAGTCTGTATAGTCAAGCTGTGTGATTTGCTCTATACATAGCCGTTGTTATTGTTGTTGGTTGTTGTTGTTGCCTTCTTTGTTCTTCATGTTGTTTTATTGTCAACATGCTTGGCCTAGAGCTCAAAAATTTGTTTTCAATATAAATAATGAAAGGCCGTATTCAAATATTAAGATTAAAATAATTAAATAAAACAACATCTAGTTTTGTATGCTTACTTTCTCACTTATTCACTATTGTATATACTTTTTATATGTGAACAAAATTAGATGTTTATTTCGTAACAGTTGAACAGCAAATGACTCAATTTGCACTTATAATTATTTTCTATTAAACTCTCAACGCAATGTTCAAAATGTGATAACGGTACCTTAGATGAGATGCATGAAAGAAATTAGGTATGGTATTGTAAATTGATACTACATAAACAACATTTTTTCAAATAAAAAATTGTACCGTTACTCTAAGAGATGATACACAGAAAACATGTATTGCACATATAATTATTTTACCGGGGTATTTAATAGTTCTATGCATGTTATGGTCGACTTACACTTATTTTCTGAATGCCTCAGCTCATGTGAATGCATATTTGAAATCAAAGACATTTTTCAAAAATACGGGACAAATATTTTCCCGGCGGGACACTTAAAAAATCATGAAAAATACGGGACATATGGGAACACTAATTTATAATGACCTTCTTTTGTTTCTACGTTTATCTTAACCCTTTGGTTGGCATTTATGTTAACCGGTGTGTTAACAGTGCTTTTTCCCTCATATTTACTTTTTCCAGTTCAATTCAAAACAAATGTTGCTGTATTAACTCCACTGTCCACAATTTCTTTGGCAGGTTCTTTGCACTTAACATAGTCCTGCAGCTTCAACTAGCATTCTATTTTCTCTTTCATTGTTTTCTTCACTCTTATTGTTGTTGTCTTTGTGTGCCTGTCCGTGCTTATTGCATTTAAATACTTTATATTCCTTTTATCTCTCACAACAATTTTTTTTTTTTTTTTAGCTTTGAACCAAGGATTTCAGGTGGAATACCTATTCAGTCAAGTCTGCCTTGGTTCGAAATGGGATGATAGATTAGTGGGAAGGAAAGGGCAATCAAGTGAAACACGTGTAGGATGTTCTAAGCGTGGTGGAAAGCCAAAGAAACATGTGAATTTGAATCAGAGGCAAGTGTTATGTCTTTACCTCAGTCAATTCACGTTATAAGGCAATCTCATCCACAAACTTCTCTACCATCAACTACAACTTCAAGTTGTAAATATTGATGAATTTTTAATTTCAGTTGGTTAGAAATGAGGATAGAAAATTTGGAAAGGTTTTTTTTAAAGCGAAGGACCATGGCCTGGCCGGGAATCGAACCCGTGACCTCTGGGGTGGCAGTCGAGCACGCTACCAACTCGACTAGTGACTCAATCTTTCCTGTCACTCTTTCTTCTTCTACTTACAGTCTCGCCACCAAATTGTCAATAGTTTGCTTATCATCTGGGGCTGACACCCAACCCAAGCCGACACAAAATATTTGTATTCCTCAGGAAGCGACATTAACACCTTTGTTATAACAAACTTATCCGAGATGTCTTCATTCACCCAATTGTTTTAAGTTGGTTTTGCATTTCCGGAGTCTTGGATGAGAAAAGTGACATTTCAGTACCTTGTTCATACTTTTACTAAAAGAAACGATGCTGAACTATATGAAAGCTTGTCTACGTCTTTTGCTGATATACTGCAGTTTTCTCCACACTATCCGCCATTCTCGTAACCGAAAGTGTTTGATTCTTTACATCTTTGGATTCTCAAGTGGCTTTGTCTGCAATAGCATCAGGTTGTAGAGTTCTTCCCTCGACAATATCTAATCAATTTGACCTCATAACAATACTGTGGTCTGAAACTGTGGTCTTATGTCAAATGTCGTAAACTCACCTTATAGAAATGAAGCTCGCTCTTTTGTGTGGTGAAATATAAACAATGGAAAGTGAGAAGTAAATACATAGAATTAATTGCATTATGTTAACTTTTTATATAATATTTGTTTTTCTTGGCAGGAAATATGCACGCACTACGCCGGCGCAGCTGCGGTGTTATCTATATTTAATTTATATATTAATTTTATGTAAATTAATAAATATTACACAGTGAATTGCTATAAATTTTTATCATTGAAAAGTGCTGAGGAAGCAGCAACAGTGAATTTAACATCGTTTTTTATTTTAATTTGCTCCGATTTCAATTTGAGGATTTTAAAATTAGATTAATTACTCAAAATGCGAGCTATTTTTTGTAATGCAAGCTAAAAAATGTCTTCTGTTTTGCTTGTTACCACCTAAAGAGATGGTAACAATATTCACCGGTAACGCTTGGTCACAGAATACCAACAGAGTGTTCAAGTTACTAAAAGGTGAATTTCTACGGTAACAAGATTAATGTTACCGCGACAGAATTAATCTGTTAATGGCGAACTTGGCAAATGGGCGAAGACAACTGCAATAACTTTTTGTCAACACAACACGGCACAGTTAATTGAATTAAATATTTATTAAAACTTTATTCGTACAGCAACCTATAAAAACTAAAACACATCACCATCTAGCAACTCAAACAAATAACACAATTTGACTACTATACTATTTAACGGCTCCTCTCTTTCGCTCTCAATTTTTTGACAGAAAGAAAGCTATTCTTGGTGTTGTAAAAAATTCACTAACACCTTATTATTATTACACCATGGATGAGCAAAACAGCAATAAAACCATAAAAACCAGTCTTTGCGCTAAGAGTTGAAGGTTTCGTTCAGCCAGTTTGGCGAGCTTCTTTTCAATCTAGAGATTGTCATTGAAGTGTAAGGTTTGTTTTCAAAGTGAAAAAAAATATATATTACTAAAAAATAAATAAAATATGGCTGGAAGAAAGCAAACTGAATTTTTGTTTGGCCATATTTGCCTTGTATTGGAATTATCAAATCTGATCAACCGTTTTCAGGCCATACTGCGGTTCATCAGATTTGATAATTCCAATACAAGGCATATACGCCTCCAAACTGATGAATCTACACCAATATCCGAGCTTTGGACGATTATGAATTATAACTTTGAGCAGACATATAAACCCAGCAAAAATTTAACCGTGGACGAAAAGCTTTTCCCATATCGTGGCCGGACACGCTTCAAGTGTGGTGGGTATGTGATAACAAAAACTCGTACCCACTACAGGGACAAATATATACAGGCCAAGCAACTACGGGACGGGAAACCAACCAGGGTGAGCGCGTGGTGAAAGATTTAGTAAGCCGCTTTCATGGAAGCCGCCGAAACATCACTATGGACAATTTTTTTACTATGCTAAATTTGCTGGAGAACTTGTCATCCATGAATTTGACGGCGGTTGGAGCACTGAGAAAAAAAAACGTACATACCGAGAGAAATGTTGGCACACAAAGATCGTCCAGAAGGATCAAGCATATTTGGTTTTATGGCAAACATAGCCATGTGCTCATATGTGCCGAAGAAAAAGAAAGTAGTAATTTTACTGTCATCTTTAAATGACGATAATTCCATCGCCGAAAGTGGCAAACCAGAAATGATTGCATTTTACAACCAAACTAAAGGAAGAGTGGACGTGATGGACCAAATGCTCGGCGAATATACTTGCCAAAGGTCGACGGCGTTGGCCATTGTCTCTTTTTTTTTTAATATGATAGATCTAACGGCATTGGCAGCGTACATTATTTACTGTGAGAATAATCCGAACATATCATCCAATAATTCAAGGCGTAAACGCTTTCTTCGCCAACTCGCCAAAGAACTTTGCATGACAATCATTGAAGAGCGGTCGGTAAATCAACAGATAATGCGCAACTTTAATACAAAAATTGCCATAGCCTTGAAGTTCAACCATCAACCTCTGCAGCTGCTGGTGTGGGAGCAACGAAACCACAGGTTGGAAGCTGCCATTTATGCTACATTCAGGATCAACGTAGAAGACGAACCTGTAATTTGTGCTCAGTATGTCGCAAACGGATATGTCTACAAATTTTTTTATATGTTACATTTGCAATAATAGGGATGATAATTAAATTAATTACTTATAAATAATTTATTTAGCTATAAAAAATAATAAACAAACAAAAATTATTTGAATTTAATAACAAATTAAAATTGTTTCATTGAAAATATGAAGAAAACGGCAAAAAACCATCTACTGGCCACTAGGGCGTATCGAATTACAATTTTTTCCGAATTTCATATTCTAAGAGGTCTCAAAAGTTGCATGGGGTTCTCAAGATCACCCAAAAAAAATTTTAAGGAAACATATCTGGTACCCGAGATATAAAATCTTATATTCATTTTTTTGAAAAAGTTAAAAAATTGCATTCAAGTGAACATTTCTCAAAAATAGGAAAATACATATGCAAAAATTATGCTTATAATTAATTCGGCAACTTTTAGGAATACGTTAACACTATAATTAATACCACCAAAATTTAGACAATTACGTAACAATCAAAAGTACCGTGTTATCTCGATTACAACTTTTGGTTCGAATATCCTTAACACAGGACACTGTGGATAAAAATCGTGAGTGGCATCGTGTTTACCAATATATTGTTAGTTTAAGCCTATACTTACTTTTGCTTTAAGACATACGTAGTTTTTTTTATAAAAGTCAAAGCATTGTAAGGTCGTTATTTTTTACTGTTTTCCTCAAAAAACGACTTTGTCCTTGCGGGCAGGAAGACATCCTTTTTTTTTCTTAAAATTTTTTTAGGGTGATCTGGACAACCCCATGCAACTTTTGAGACCTCTTAGAATACGATCTAAATTTTTCGATACGCCCTACTGGCCACACCTGTACCCAGGTATAAGACCGCGCAGGTGTCGACTTTGGAAGCTGATATCTTTTCAATGCCTCGAATTTAATAAATAAAGTATCAATCGACGTGTAATGACTTCGTTTTCCTAGATCCGGAGTTTTAGGTTGATATCTTAAGCGGTTCAGGAGGTACACCACTTTAAAGGGGATACTGGCCACACCTGTACTCGGGTATATGTTAAGTCCTAGGGTTAATAATGCATTATTTTTTACAAAATATATTAAATTATTTACAGCTTGACATGAACTCCGAAGTCTGGACATATTTAAAAAAAAAAGAGGAAATTCAACAAGGCTGCTTGCACGAAATGCCCAAAAAAATCGAAAAGCATTAAGTACAAATATAGAGACAATCATTAGAAGATATAAAACATGTGTTAAAAAGACTGAAAGAAAAACTTGAAACATAATTCTACACATTGAACCAAAACTACCGTTTTCGAATTCATTTATGAACCATTTCGGGTTAGAAACGTTCAATTTCGGCACTATTATTCGTCGGACTAAAATGCCTCTCAAAAATGAACCTTTTTTGTTGGGAAATGAGTTAAAAAAGAACCATAAATTGAAATTTTTTTTCTGATATTACTTAAAAAATGAACAATAGAAAAGTTATTTTTTGGCATTCGGCAATGAACCCTTTTTGAACCGGACTGAATTGCCTTTCGAAAACGAACCTTTTCTTTGTTCAGAAATGAGTTAAAACTTTAAACCTTTTGAATTATAAATTTTATTATTGCATAATATTATGTGTTATTACATATCGATGATTTGTATAAAAAGAAATGATTATGATTGAACTCATTTAAGAATAAAAAAAAAAAACATTTATGATTAATTTTTTAACTCATTTATGAACAAAAATGATTAATTTATTATTTATTATTTATAATGGTTTACTTACCTTCTAAAATGACAGAAAAATCATCCTTCTTCGACTCTAAATATGCTTTTTATAAATTTCGAAAAGTACAATTTTTATTTATTGGAAAAGTTTTCACGAATTTAAGACGCTCATATGATCCCAGATCACGTCCTTTTTTACGCTCTTTTTTCGTTTGATAAGCTCTGTGATGAAAGTATGTTATACAGACGGTCATTTGAACTCTAGTACACTTTTTGCTACTTTCAATGCTTTATGCAAAAAAGTATCACGAGTAAGAGTATGGTGAGTGTTGCTATTAAGCAGGTTTCATTACTGCTTTCATGCATTTTGGACCAAAAGTGTACAATTTTCAATATTAAAAGACAAATGTTGCGAATAATTTCACAGCGCAACACTGTTTTGATCTCGTGATTCCATATTATTTTCGAATCATTTGGTGACCATTCTGGGCAAACTAAATTCCCTCGCTCACTCTCTCAAATTTCCCTTTTACATTGAAACAACAACAATGCGTGACCGTAATGAGCCCGTGAGCGTCTGCATAACAACGGCCATAACAACTGAACCCACGGTTCAGTGGGTAATACTGCATAAGTACCTCTATTTATTTTATTAAAAAAATTTTTATTTTTGTCAAAAATTTGTTTCATTTGAAAAAAACTGGTTTCCCCGGTTTTTTTCTGGTCGAATAATTCGAAAACAGGTTTTGTAAAAATTGTACTATTCCAGACCGGTTTTTTATAATGTCGAATAGATGCATACCCTAACCAGCATCCTAAGAAAATTACCCTTGCACCCTTGTCAGCATGCATATAGAACAGGTAAATCAACAGAGACTGCACTATATCAACTGACAAATGTACTTCAGGAAACCTTAGAAATGAAAGAAATAGCACTAAGTGCCTTTGTCGACATAGAAGGTGCCTTTTACAACTCATCTCATAAAGCTATAAGGAACGCTCTTACCCACAGAAGGGTCATTTACATCCTTACGAAATGGATGGGAAACATGCTCAGTACTAACTAGTACCATCTCGATGGCAGCAGTTACAACGAGAGAATGTCCACAAGAGGCAGTTTTATCTCCTCTAATGTGGAGCATTGTAGTAGATGAACTACTGAAAGAATTGGCTAAAAATGGGCTAACATTCCAGGGTTACGCTGATGACATATGATAGTTATTATCTGGAGGGGGAAATACGAAGAAACCCTGTGTGATAGAATTGAAATGGGCTTAAAGGTGACAAGAAAATGGTGCAATAAGGTGGGGCTGAACATAAATCCAGCAAAAATTCATTTATGAAGTTTAATTTTTGAGAGTATTTCTAGACCAAAAACAACTTTGGAAAACACATTTGAAGGAAATATCGAAGAAGGCGGTTAGAACATTTATGGTCTGCAGATTCATCGCAGGAAAAAACCGGGGCTGCACTAAAAAAAAAATTGTGATGGATATATATAACGATCTTACGCCCCATGGTTGCGTATGGCTCAGTTATATGGGCGCAGTTAAATAGAGTCATCGCTGCACTTAACCTTCCGTTACTAACGTGCGGTCTTACAGACCGAACACATACTTAAAGCTTTCTGTACGCCAGAGTTGAGCTTTTTGTGCTTGCGCTCTTTGTGTACCTTTCGGTTGATCAGAATTCTTGTTTCTGCCGGTGTGGATAGATCGGTGCTTACTTGTGTTTTATTCCTTTTTCATTGATTCGGTCTGTGACACCGATGTTAGTAAAAGTGTAACTTTTTGAGAACTCAAAACTTCAGGTTAACTTATGATTTATTTTTGATACAAGCCTGTTATAACTGCTAATAGTTAAAACTATAATGAATTACGAACAACATCAAGCTAAGTTACTTCGATTACTTAATGAAACAATAACTGATGACGAGGTGGAGTTTGATGATGAAACGGAGGAGAGCTAGTATTTATTACGTTGGAAGGATAAGTAAGCTACGTCTTTAAGAAATTTTCAAAATTAATAAGAGGAGTGCTAAGTAACAGAAAAAAGTGCTGCAAGGTCGAAAAGCGAAGCATAAGTGTTTTGAGTGCGGCAGGTTCCTGTGTTTGGAGCATATTGTGCCCATGTGCCAAAGTTGTCCATTTCAAGCCGATAACGAAGACTAATTTCTCATAGAATTATATTTCTTATGTAATTTGATCATATTAAAAAGAAAATTCTAAATAAAAAATTGAACTTTATTTAAATTTTTAAACGTATATAAAAATGAATTAATTTACTCAACTTTATGTAATTTAAGAATGTTTGTTTAATAAAATTTTGTTATATCGTTTTATTATTTTTATTTTACTATTGAATATAATAAAAATGAATAAGAATTAAAGATAAACTAAAAAAATATGTGTTTAATATGAAGATATTAATATTTTCTGCACTTCGGTCTAAGAGACCGATGTTAGTAACCGTGTTATGAAATTCATGTTAGTAACGGAAGGTTAACAAGCTACAGAGATTGGTCTGCGTGTGCATCAAGGAAGCCATGGGCACATGTCCAACAGCATACATGGAGGTTTTACTAGAACTAACACCTCTTCAGATTTATATTCAATCCCAGGCGAAGAGGGCTGTTCTAAGGATGACTAATGAAGATATCGGGATAAGGGATTGCGTAACTCGGAAGAAGTTTTATATTCTATCTAGGCAACATCTTTAAATAACAATACTGAGGGACAGCATGCATTAAAAATCTAGTTTTTCTAAATGATTTCGAACTGAACTACGTAGCAAAAATAAATGGGAAGGTTTATCAGAAACCTATAAGATAAACAAGTACATGATTACATGGTATACCGAAGGCTCTCTAACCGAAGAGGGGACTAGAGCAGGAGTCTATGGGCGAAAGATCAAATACTTAGCGTTCAAAGGCAAAAATAGTAGCAGTAGTAATACGCGATAGATAGGTGCGTATATTTTAACCTGAAGCGTAAATACCGGAACGTAAACATAGCTATCCTCTCCAACAGTTTAGCGGCCATCAAGGCACTGAAATCTCATCAGATAATCTCAAAACTGATGAAAGAGTGTCTTGACAAATTCAATACACTTGGGCTACAAAACCGGCTCTGGATTCCATGGGTACCGGGACAGAAAGGTATAGAAGGACCGGAAATTGCTGACGAATTGGCAAAGAAAGGATCATCTACTCCCCTTGTTGGTCCGAAACCATTCTGTGGATGGATTCAATAAAGAAAGAGGAAGAAAAATAAAAAGACAAATGCTGGAGAAACTTAACAGTGTTAAAGCACTCTAAACTAATCTTAGGGGCATACGACCTAAAGATATTCAAAGAATGCATGAAACTAATAAAGAATTATCTAAGAACCATCACAGGATTGCTTACAGGTCACTGTGGGTTGAACTATCACTATACAAAACTGGGAATTCTAAGGGATGACACATGTAGGTTTTGCATGGAGGATGACGAATTTGCGAAGCACATCCTAGGACAGTGTCCTGCACTTGTTCAAACTCGACAGAAATAACTGGGTAACCCATAATACTAGATACCTTATTAATACCAGAGTTGGCAACACTTACTACTTTTTTGGTTTTATTTTTATTTATTAATTTCTACTAATATTTTTACTACTTTTACGACTTTTATTAATTTTTACTACTTTTTTGGTCTTTTTTGATTTATTAATTAAAATGCTCTGCTCTAAGCCTGGCTGTTCCACTAAGGGTGAAACTGAGCGGTTTTTATGATGTTGGCTATGTGATAATATCGTTCACACCAAATGTGTTTTCCCCACTTAAATCATTTCTTCTCTTTTTTTTTTTTTTTTTTTTTTTTTCTGTCTTCTTCAATCAAGCAAATAAATTGTAATGTTTAAATAAATTAAATTTAACCGATATGCTTAATCTTGCTTTTTAACTTCTTTTTATATTTTAAATTCACATAGTTGTTAGATAAATGTTAATTATTCCATAAATAATGATCACTTCATCTCTATTGATGTACTATTAAAGACTAAGGTCTTATTGTACAAATATTAATTAATTAATAATAAATTGAAAATTGAAAATTGAAATAATGGGTCGAGTTGCAGACCTTATTGAAGAAAGTAAAGGGTTGCGTTGGTGTTGTGAGAAGTGCAGATAGACTGCTGTCAACTTTTATAAGCTTTTTAAGCAGACAAAGCAGGGTTTCTCTGAGATAAGTAGGGAACTTTCTTTGCTTTCTGCGAAATTTTTAAAGTACCAAACACTTTTCGATGAGTGTAAATATATCGATGAGCCAATTCCCTCACCCAAGCCTAAAAAGAAATACATGAACCTGCGCAATAAGCCGAAAACTAACTCGACACCACCAATACCACCACCTGTTGAACGTGACATTGCGGACGATATGGACATTTGTACTGATACGATTGCCTCTATATCTGCTCCAAATGTACCAGACACTGTTAACTTGCCAATGTTAGCACCCTCCATACCAGTTAACCAACCTGTTCTTACAGGTTTCTCACAGATGCTCAAATTGTTTCAATTGCACCTCCTACTGTTAAAACTCCTATTTTTGCAACTTCAGTTGTTAACGCTCAACGGATTCCGATTACTACTGCTACTATTTCGCCTAATCCATTAATCGCAATTCCACCAACTAAAGCAATCTTTGTCTCGCGCTTAGCTGCTGATACAACTGAAAATGATATAAAATTTTTTATTAATTCAAAGTTAAATCGTGGTATGCCTCTTTCGATCCAAAAATTCAAATATTTAAATGACTGACTACTTCTTTTAGATTGACTGTTCCGGAAAATTTATTTAATACTCTTGTGGATGTAAACTTATGGCCCCGTAATACAATTGTTCATGAATTTGAATTCAAAAACAAACCGCGTATTACAAATGTTGTACACTTGCCTCGTCCTTCTAATAGTCCTCAGTACCATACAAAAAACGATTAAAAAATCACAAGTTTAAATAAGAGCTCGTGTATCAAAACGTTAGAGGTCTCAGTTCTAAACTTTCCGATATTTACATTAACAGTTTTGATTTTGAATATAACTTTATAATTTTTACTGAAACTTGGCTTCGCTCTAATGTTTTAAATTCTGAAATAATGTGCAATAAGTACCAAATTTTTCGAAAAGATCGCTATGATAAGATCGGTGGTGTCATTCTGATAGCTGTCCATAACTCGCTTGCTTCGGAGGAATTAACAATTCCTGGTACCAACGACCTTGAGCTTATTTGTGTTACAGTTAAAGTAAATAATAATACTATTTTTCTTACTTGCTCTTACATTCCACCTAAAAGTGATTTAACAATTTACTTAAACCATATTAGTGCCATCGAAACCGTCCATAATATGCTTAAATATATGGATTAGAGTGTCCCTTATTTTGCGATTTTTGGAAATGTCAAGGGGCTGAAAGGTTTTTTTATGCGTTTTTATATTCTAAGAACGAATCTAAAAAAAAATTTTTTTACGACAACGTTTACCCGTGCCAATCGGGCCCGAAAGTTTCGAAAAAATGCCCATATTAGACCATATTTGCACAAATTAAAAATAAAATCTTTTTTTTCTTTTATAATTCTTAAAAAACATATTTTTTAAGAATTATATTGTGAGCTTAATGCCAAATACTCATGTAAACTGGTGCGAGCACGACCTACGAAAACATGATGTAATATTATATGTCTGCGCATATAATAAACATCTGCTTTCAAAAAAAAAAAAACTTTCTTCACGCCTTCTATGGTTTAATACCAACAAAATGTTGGAACCTAGATTGATACGTGATAAAGAAGTAAACAAAAAAGCGCAACAACAAAATCTTTGCAGAATCAATGCAGTCAACTTTTTGAAATTTTGCGACTAGCAAAAGAGTAGAAAAACATTGCTTTGACAAAGTATAGCGCTTCTATAATTCCTCTTTGGTTTTATTGATCTTGCGCCTATTAGCTTGTCAAAGTTAGTGGACTGCTAGAACCACTGAGACTACTGATGAGTCGGAGTAGCGTCCGACGAAACCATGGTCTAGTCAGCTTGGTTTAAGTTCTGCAAAGAACTTTGTTGTTGTAGCAACCTGTTGCTTCATGAATTATTTGGCATTAAGCTCACAATATAATTCTTAAAAAATATGTTTTTTAAGAATTATAAAAGAAAAAAACTTATTAAAATATGCCACAATTTTATAACTCATAAAAATAAAATCTTTTCTCTGCTTTTTATAAATGTTTTACATTTTTTGGAACACATACATAAGAAATATGATATCTACAAAGTTTTTTTATGGTGGGCGTGGTTACCGCCCCTGCTGCGTCGAAATTTCTCCCGCAGCCTTTTCCCACTTTTTCATGAAATAAGTGCAATTTAGGTATTAATATCAACAATAAATAAATACATTTTTATTATGCTAAAAGTATGATTACATTTCATTAAATTCACATTATGTACTTACGAAAATTAACAATAAATTAAAAAACTAGTATTCTAACCTGCTGCGGGCGCGCAACAAGCTAATACCTACAAGCAGTCTTAATGCGGCTTTTCAACCGAAATCATAGTTTTTTTTATAAATAAAAAATATCAAAAACCAAAAATATATGCCCCCTGAAGGGTTAAATTTTAATAAGAAATACAAATTAATTATAAGTTTTTTTTAAGAGCATGTATTTTTTTTTTTTTTTTTTTTGACAGTTCGAGTATATTTTTCGAGTATTTTGGGCCACAATAAGTAGGTTTTGAAGCTGCGCTTCTGATTTTGTAAGCTCGAGAAATTCTTGAGCAAGTTGTATCCCACGCTCCGCAACATCATTTACAATACAAAGATCTTTAAAATAATTTTTTACTCTCTGGTATTCTTCATCTTTTTCCCATTCGTCAGAATCATATTTTAAAAAATTGCATGTCAAACTAAACCTACGAAATAGATTTGTTGTTCGACAAGATGCAAAACAATCTAAATATTTTTTGTCTATTCATTTAAAGAATTTGGGTTTGCGATTGGATGATTACATGGAAACTTCTGAGCTTGCAATGCTGTCATCATACTGCGTTTTCTCTCAATAGAAACTGCATCATCGAAAAAAGCGAGTGCTACAAGTTCTTCGCCAAGGTACCAAAGATGCCGACCAAATTTTTGACTTGCAGCAATGAATATTTTTTGTTAATTGTCTTGTTTGCAACCAAATCTTTTAAAAAAGACAGATCCTGATTTGGAGGTTTTATGCTATTAGTAGCTTCAAACCAGACTTTGATGTATAGTAGAACTACAAAAATACAGACTTGACGGATTCCGATAATAATGAATAGCATAAACTTTCCAAATAAGGGTCTGTCTTTTTTAATTAATTTGTATTTCTTATTATAATTTAACCCTCCAGGGGCATACATTTTTGGTTTTTGATATTTTTTATTTATAAAAAAAAACTATGATTTCGGTTGAAGAGCTGCAATAAGACTGCTTGTAGGTATTAGCTTGTTGCGCGCCCGCCGCAGATTAAAATACTAGTTTTTTAATTTATTGTTAATTTTTGTAAGTACATAATGTGAATTTAATGAAATGTAATCATACTTTTAGCATAATAAAAATGTATTTATTTATTGTTGATACTAATACCTAAATTGCACTAATTTCATGAAAAAGTGGGAAAAGGCTGCGGGAGAAATTTCGACGCAGCAGGGGCGGTAACCACGCCCACCATAAAAAAACTTTGTAGATATCATATTTCTTATGTATGTGTTCCAAAAAATGTAAAACATTTATAAAAAGCAGAGAGAAGATTTTATTTTTAATTTGTGCAAATATGGTCTAATATGGGCATTTTTTCGAAACTTTCGGGCCCGATTGGCACGGGTAAACGTTGTCGTAAAAAAAAAATTTTTTTAGTTTCGTTCTTAGAATGTAAAAACGCATAAAAAAACCTTTCAGCCCCTTGACATTTCCAAAAATCGCAAAATAAGGGACACTCTAATATGGATACTATCATTGCATTAGGTGATTTCAACTTACCTTCTGTATCCTGGAGTACTTCCGATGATTCCGCTTTCCTATTTCTTACTCCTATTTCTGCCTCTGATTGGATAAATGATTTCTTAGATAAGTTGCCCGATCTGTGTCTTCAGCAAGTTAATAATATTCTTAATAAAAATTACAGATCTCTTGACCTTGTATTTGTAGGCAGATGCACTTCCGTAAATCTCCGTCGTTCGAACCCAGTTTCTTTTCCGGAAGACGATTATTATCCAACTCTTGAAATAACAATATTACTTGCCAACGAAAATGAAAATTAATTAGCTCAAGATACGCGAAATAATAAAATTTTTAACTTTAAAAAAACAGACTATGTTAAACTTAATGCTCTTCTCGCGCGGATTGACTGGTCCCCAATCTTAAATAATAGGTCTTCGTACTCTTTTTATGATGTCGAATCTTCAGTACAGTTTCTCAATGATACCTTGCAAAAATGTTTCTCATAATCTGTGCCAAAAAAAAAAAATAGTAATTTCAAAAATTCACACCCTCCTTGGTTAAATAATGAGCTTAAGTCTTTAAAAAATTCCAAAAATCGTTTATTTAAGAAATATAAAAAGTCAGGCTCTAATTTAGACTTCGCTTGCTATTCCTCTTGTCGTTACAGATATCAACTATTAAATAAACAATGCTACTCTGCCTATATAGCCGAAATAAAAATTCAATTCAAAGATAATCCGAAACTTTTCTACACTTTTGTAAACTCAAAACGAAAAACCTCCAGTTTTCCACCTCTTATGAAATTCAATCATGAAGAAGCATCTTGCGACATCGAAGTTTCCAACATGTTTGCAAACTTCTTTAAAACAACCTACTCCGATATTGAGCACGAGTCTTGAATATCCTTACCTACCACCAGTTAACTCTTTTGAAACCACCGTTATAGATTCTAATATAGTTATGCATTACCTTCGACAAGTTAAATCTTTTTTTTCGACTGGTCCTGACGAAATCCCGAGCTGCATTTTAAAACATTGTTCTATTAGCTTGTGTGCTCCCCTATCAAAAATTTTTAACACATCCTTGCACAGTGGTCATTTTTCCTATATATGGAGAAAATCTTATATAATACCTCTTCATAAATCCGGCTCAAAAATTGATGTTTCCAATTACCGAGGTATCGCAAAACTAAGCGCAATCCCTAAGTTATTTGAGAAAATTATAACTGATCAAATAACCTACGTCGTATCTTCCTACATTTCCACCTCTCAACAAGGTTTCTTAAAGGGAAAATCTACGTCAACTAACCTCTTGGAGTTTACTTCGCGTGTCATCAAAGGTTTTACTTTAGGACGACAGACTGACGTTATTTATACAGACTTTAGCAAAGCTTTCGATTGTGTCAATCATTATCTTCTTCTAAAAAAGCTTCATCTAATTGGGTTTCCCGTCAAACTATTACACTGGATTAACTCGTACTTGTCGAATCGTTCTCAAAAAGTCACATCTGGTGTTCCGCAGGGAAGTCATCTTGGTCCGGTTTTATTTTTCCGGTTTATAAATGACTTTCCTTCTGTAATAAAACACTCTAACGTCCTAATGTACGCCGATGACGTGAAACTTTTCCTAACTTACAAATCGCCTGAAGATCAACAACTCTTACAATCGGATTTAAACAGTCTAGTTGAGTGGTGTAATTTTAACCTTTTAAAATTAAACTTAAAAAAATGTAAGCAAATGACATTCTCATGTCGAATTGCTAATAGTATAAATTACACTATAAATAATACTAACTTAGAAATTGTACACAGTTTTCTTGATTTAGGTGTAATTATGGATCCTAAACTTCGTTTCAATCTTCAAGTTGGTGGTAAATAAGACAAGAGGTGGTTGGTTTCATTAAAAGATGGGCTAAAGAATTCAACGATCCTTTCACTATTAAGATACTTTATACCTCTCTTGTTGGACCAATTCTTGAATATGCATCCGTAATATGGAACCCTCAATACAATGTCCACATCGATGCATTAGAATCGGTTCAAAAACAATTTTTAGTTTTTGCTTTACATTATCGTTGGAACTCAAATATTATTCTTTCCCCTTATGAAACCCGCCTCAAAATTATTTCCCTGCTTTCCTTAAGAAGCAGAAGAATTAAGCTCAATGTCTCATTTTTATACAAATTACTCAGTGGTGATATAGACTCACAATACCTCTTTTCTTCATTAAAATTCAACATCCCTAGGAACGGAGCCAGACATTTCCAGCTTTTTAAGTTGAGTCAGTGCACTTCTAATTATGTCCTTCACGACCCTTTGCGATGTATGTGTAGTGATTTCAATGGTAACTTGAACTTGATAAATTTTTCTGACTCGGTGGATGTCTTAAAACGTAAAATGATATTACATTTGAATAGTTAACACATTCATTGTGATAACAAATACAACTCGCGATAATTGTGTAGATTTTACGATTTAACAAATAAGCATCGTCGAATATGTTAGATACTTTAAGTTTTCGTTTTATTCAGTTTCATTGCTTTATTTTTTTCATGAAATTATTTTAGATCTTTAGTTCTATAGCTTCCCAAGTTTGAAATGGGACCATGAAAACCGTGTCTCTCGGCTTGGTGCGTCAGAGTTTATCTCTTTTCCATACAAGTTTTTACCTGCGCTGGCCCAAATGCATATCCAAATAATAACTTTAGCTCGGTGTTCCCTTATTTTAGTGACCCGAATATATAAATATATTGTGCCTGCACAAAATATACTTGTATATCTGTGCTATGTTTGGTATTGGTTTGGTATTGGTTTGGTGTTTGAGAGTTGCATCTCTTTTCCACGTAGGATCTTGGGTTGGACAGTGGCCCCAAGCCAAATGACAACAATTGGATGTATTAGTTCGCATTATGAAGAATGTGCTTTTATTCGATGATGTTTATGATATTTACATAAGCACAAAAATTCTCAAATTTCAAATGTTTCCTTATTTAATTTTAATTTCCACCGAAAGGCCAAGCAATTGTGCTTAGTGGAGGCTTTTATTTGCCAACAGGTGGCAAGTTTTAGCACGTAGGTGCATTCTATCAGTCCGGCTGATCCGGGAACTTCTTAGAATGTAAATCGTTCATGCGTATGGCGCGGGTCATACGTATCTATGAAGATTTCTTACCTTCGGGCGAATCCAAAAAAAAAAAAAAAAAAAACTGATTAAATCATCAAGATATAAAGGACATATACTAGCATTTATCTCAGAGATTGGACTAAAAAAGGTTCTTTTAGTCCAGGGGCACAGTAGATCTTCAGGTCACAGTGTAAATATAAACAATGATATAATAATATGGAAGTTATGCGGAAACATTCCTCATCTTTTCTTTTGGAAACTTCGTAGTTTTGAATTAATGTTTTTTCCAAACCGCTTCCTTAAGGGTTTCCACTATACAGCAAAAATTGAATGAGCCAAGTTTGACCAGCTGTAGCGCCAATCAAATTTTTGTGTATATGTTTGAACATCAATGTCAATATACAATTTCATTCAAAGTAATAAATACTCTCAAATTTTTGTAAAAAATTATTAAAAAACCTGTTGTCTGGAGGGTTTTCCCCCCTTCAAATCACTACATTAACACTCCGAACTGGGTTTTGAAAATTTCGAAGCTTATGTTATTCTATAAGTGATAAACAAATTTTTTGAATAAACGAAAATAAAATTTTTCAAAATACTTGTAAATCCTTAAGTTCACAAAACTGTGAACTGTTTATTTTTAACTCCTCGCAGTTGTTTATTATTCCATTTTGGTAAACTACAGTGCGCGAAATTTGCTTAGCCGCAAAGGATTTTACATCAATATGAATTAAAAAATAAGTGTGGGGTTAACTGAATAATGAAAGACTTTATTTTTTATTTTATTTCGTAGAAAATTATTAAGAATTTGAGAGGTTTTATGTTCATATTCAAAGGAATTTAAAAAATAGTAGTCAGATAAATTCGAGCGAAATTTGCTTAGCCGCAGTTTTGTTTTACGTGTTGTAATTGTAAGTTCTTTTTACTGGTGGAAGGTTTTAGTGATTTTTTTTTTATTTAAATTTTTTTGAATATTTTAGACGATAAATCTTATTTTGGATAGATTAAATATTAAAATGGTAGAGAAAAGTTTTTTGAGTGATGTTGAAAAATGCAAAATTAAGATTCTAAAAGAAAACAGGTTTCTAATAGAGCAATTAGCCGACAAATAAAAATATCGGAGTAAGTAATAAGAAATTCTTCCCGATTTAGGGATAAATACGGCATTTCTTCTTCAAAATCTAAGAGAAAGACGAAGATAACTCGTCACCAAAGCAATGTTATAAAAGAAGAAGCCACTAAACACCGACTAAGTGCATCTCGAATAATGTCAAAACTAATACTTCCCATTGGAAAACGAAGAGTTCAACAAAGTTTAAGCACGGACAGAAACATTAAATGGAAAAAATATCAAAAAACCCACAACTTAAATCTTTACAGAAAGCAGCCAGATTAGAATTTGCAGATTAGAATTTGTTCTTATTGCGTATTTGGAAGAAAATGCTGACGTTGACTTCATATTTCAACAGGATAATGCCAGTATTTACGTTTCAAACGAGTCGAAGGGTTTTTCATCACTCTCAATACCATTGCTTGATTAGCCAGCAAGAAGTCTGGACTTGAACCCGATTGTTTGGGGCATGATTTCACTAGCTGTTTAAGGAAACTGCCGCCAATATTTAACGATATCGGAATGAAAAATTGCAATTTTGCAGGCGTGGATTTAGAAATAAATGTACTCAACAAATTAATTGACTCACTCTCTGAAAGAATTTTTGCAGTAATTAAAACAAATGGAGGTCCAACTAAATATTAATTGGTCAAAACACTGATTTTTTATATAAAATATTTTATTTTTTAAACATTCGACATGGTGCGGCTAAGCAAATTTCGCTCGAATTTATCTTGCGTTGTAACTATTCTTTAAATTTTCTTAAAATATGAACATAAAATCTGTCAAATTCTTAATAATTTTGTACAAAATAAAACAAAAAATAAAGTTTTTCATTATTCACTTAACCCCACACTTGTTTTTTAATTCATATTAGCAAATTTCGCTCACTGTAGTGGAAAAGGGTTAAAAGAAGGCGAATCCGTTCTCTTGATAAGAATATAATTTTGAATTTTTATTGTGATTTTCATTATTATGAATTTCAATCAAATAAAATTATTTGGTTTTTTTTTTTGTTTAAAGTTTTTAAACAAGTTTTATAAAGTTTTTGTTTCTTCACTAACAAGTTAGCATAACTAATCAATAAAGAAATATTTTTGTTGCAACATGAGTATCCGTTGCAAAAGTTTATTAACTGAGCATTAATAACACTGTTCTACACTAAAGCCGTACAAGAAATCCCACACATATATTTCATTAAGTGGTAATATATGATGACTTTCTGCATTTACAGAATTTTTGTATCACTTCGAATTTTTTGTCAAGGACCTCATAAATGAATCAGTAAAAATTTTCGTACGTTGCCTTGCTTGGTATGTCAAAACAATGCTTCTGCTCAACTGATTTTAAAAACCTTTATATTATGACAAAGTTAAGACTTGTAGTTTTGTATTCTAATTTAAATAATAGAAATATGTCAATCCATTGCAAAATTGACACAATAGACACTAAAACAACCAACGCACATTTTTTTTTTAATTTTTACATTTTCTAACGTTAAGACAAGGGTTTTTATTTTCGAACTAATTAAAAAAAATTTAAAAATTAATTTATTAATTATTAAAAATTTTTTTATAGTGAAAACAGACCAAATACAAATAACTCTAGATGCACTGAACAAATTTCACAAAAATATTAAATTCACCAAGGAGGAAGAAAATAATGGACAATTAACTTACCTAGACACACTCATAATAAGAAATGACAACAAATTAATTATTGATTGGTATAAAAAAAAAAAAAAAAAAAAAAAAAATCTATGGCCTCCGGACGTCTCATCAATTTTTACTCGAAACACCCCAAACGAGTAATTATAAATACTGCTTACAACTTTATAAACAAAGTCCTGGATATTAGTAATAAAGAATTTCATCGTGACAATATCATTAAAATCACGACTATATTGCGAAAAAATGAATTCCCGAAAATGACAATAGAAGGCTTAATTGACAAATATTACAAAATGAAAAACAAGGAGGATAAAGAAGATAACACCAAAATATTCAAGTCTATGACATACATCCCAGGACTTTCGGAGAGAATTATAAATTCAAGGTTGTATAACAAAGAAAAAATAAAATTAGCTTTAAAAACAAATAATACTGTACAACAATTGTACAGTAACACAAAAACAAAAATTGATAAACTTGACAAATCCAATGTAATTTACAAAATTACATGCAACGGTGACGGGTCCAACGTATGTGACCAGGCATATGTTGGGACAACTAAAAACAAGCTACGGACAAGAATTTCTTCGCATCGATCGGACCAAAAAGCTCGCAGATTTTTAGAACAAAAAACAGCACTTGCAGCTCACTGTATAGAACATGGACACACGCCTGATTTTGACAATGTGGAGATATTACAACAAGAGAACAATTACTTTAGACGATATACATTAGAAATGCTCCACATCATAAGCTTACCAGAAGAGAAGAGACTTAACTACAAAACAGACACAGACAGGTGCGCACACATATACAGGAAGTATGTTAAAAACAACAATTAAGAACCTGACGGCAGAAGAAGTGGATGTTTTTTGTTTATCTATTTATTAAAGTTCTAGTGTTAATCATTAAAATCTGTGATATAAATGTTAAATGTAAAATGTCAATTGTTAAATGTTAAATACTTAATGTTTTAATTGTTTAAATTGTAAGTAAAGTTGCGTAAAGTGAATGGAATTGTTAAAAATTATTGTATATGTTTTCAGATTCCCCTGATGATGATTGCCGACGGTAATCGAAATATCGGAAAATAAAATTAAAAATCAAAACAAATAAAGTTTTTAATTTTTAATATTTTGGACCTTGAGCCCGCAAAATTCAACATATAAAAGTATTTAAATAGGTCGGAAAACAAATATATTAATTTAAAATATTTTCAGATTTTTAATAGATTTTTGAAATAGAAATATAAATTTGAAACAGAAATAATATCTTGCTTCTCTGTGAATGAGTTGTGAAGCGAAATCATTGCTTCACTTAAATACATGCATCTCATTGTATTTGGTTTAGTGTTCCAAATTTTTTGGCGTTCTTCCTAATTTTTTAAGGTTATCATATCGTCCGACCCCTTTATATATGCGACTCGAGTTCGAGAGTCTGGTGTTATTTTTTGCCTATTTTGCTTCGTTTTCGAGATATGGCGCTTGTTTTAATTTTTTAAGTTAAAATTATGTTGGCGTCCGTGGCGTGTTTGTTTGTGTGTTTATCTGGCGCTTACAACCGAAGGTCGGTTTTGGCGTCCGTGGCGTAGTTGGTTAAAGTGCGTGGCCTCTATGTCAACGAACCTGGGGACCCGGGTTCGAGTCCCAGCAGCGACAGAAAATTATTTGAATTAAAAATGATTGTTTTGTACGGCCGCCACCTCTCTGCAGACAATGGCAAACCTCAGAGAGTAATCAAAATGCCATGTAAAGCTTCTTGAGAACAAGAACATTCCGTTCATCGCCGTGTGGAGTCGGCGTTAAACCTGTAGGTCCGGTTCTCGGTCAATTCTGTACAAACTTAATAACACGCACAACACAATTGATTATAAGAAGCTAAGTCAAAGTCCTTTCAAGGGCTGAAATGACCAGTTATATATGTATATATATAAAATTATGTTATGGCACACTCGCACAATGCATCGAAATGGTACAAAAATAAGAAAAAAAATTTGTTGTTTTTTAAAAAAAAAAAATATGCATTTTAGATCTATATTATTTGGTCCTATATAATTTAAAAGATTTTTTAAAATATCTTTAATAATAAACAAATGCGATCACTTTATACCACACCCTGTTGTTTTAAGAAAATCAAGTAATTTAAAATTGGGTTAATGTTTTAAAAATTACATCATGTTTTTTCTAAAAAGCAGTAAAGAGGATTATTTTAAAATGTAATTTGATTCTGAAAGTAATTTTGTTTAGTATATATTTTGTGTAAAAAAATGTTCTTTACCTTAAAAGAAAAACACCTAAGAACTCGAAAATTTGCGAGTTTTGATAAGCTATAACAAAAAAAAGGATGGTTTGATTTTAGCGAAACTTTTTTGTAATTTTATTTTGAGTATTAACTTTTGATTTCTAAAATATTCTCTGCCCCTTTTTATAAACAAGAAAGTTATGGAGATTTAAAAAAGTGACTTTTTGCGAATAATGCTCAATTTTGTATGAAAAATTATTCAAAATTTAAAAAAATTCAAAAGAGAATTGCAAAAAAAAGGATTCTTTGATTTTAGCGAAACTTTTTTTTTAATTTTATTTAAAGTATTAACTTTCCATTTCCAAAATATTATCTGCCCCTTTTCATAAACAAGGAAGTTATGTAGATTTCAAAAAGTGACTTTTTGCGAAAAATGCTCAATTTTGTATGGAAAATTATTTAAAATGTAGCAAAATTCAAAAGGGAATTGCAAAAAAAAAGAATTTTTTTATTTTAGCGCAACCATTTTGTAATTTTATTTGAAGTATTGGCTTCCTATTTCCAAAATATTATCTGCCCCTTTTTATAAACAAGAAAGTTATGCAGATTTCAAAAAGTGACTTTTTTGCGAAAAATGCTCAATTTTATATGGAAAAATATTCAAAATTAATCAAAATTCAAAAGGGAATTACAAAAAGGGTTTTTTGGTTTTGACAAAACTTTTTGTAATTTTATTTGAAGTATTAACTTTTGATTTCCAAAATATTATCCACACCTTATAAAAAGAAAGTTATAGTAGATAACAAAATAATTTTAGTAACACAGGGTATTTCAGCTAGTTTATATATAAAAGTGCGATTAAAAGAAAATGAAGAATTGGTAGAGCAAAATAAAAAAGAATTCAAGCTGAGTTTAAGAGCAAAATGGGTCTCTTGGTCGACAAACCAAAGCCAGGATATGGGTCTACTAACGATGGAAACACAGCTAACTGGCAGACTAACTAACTAACTAACAGATAACTGGCAAAGACAAAAGTTTGATAGAACAATTTTTTTTATATATTGAGAGTTCTGACAAGTGGCTACCCCATACATCTGAATAACTTCAAATTGTTATTATAATAAACTAGGCAGTTGTATATAAATTTATATGGCCGGAATTATATGCCAAGCAGTGTTCATAAAGTTCTTTTACATAGATGTGAAGTCATTTCAGCATTTTCCTTACCAATCGGAACATTGTCTGAAGAGGCATTGGAAGCAAGGCACAAAGAATTTAGAAAAAACCGAACTAACCATTACGGGTATGGTCAAGGATATGCTCAAGGATTAAGTCTAATACAGATTTAATGAAAATATTGTTGCTGACATCTGAGCCTCTCTTAGCATCCAAAAGAACTATTAAATCAAAATCAAATGTAATTATTGATGAAAAAGTTGAGAAGTTAATTCAATTAGTTGATGACCCTAATATTGTTTGTAGTGATTCTAACGAAAAGTCAATAGCGATGAAAGTCAATAGCAAGATGAGTTCTTGGTTGTTTGTACATATGCACACAATAATTTTTTTACTTTTTTATTTCACATTTCATTAATACAAATAAGTTACCAATTTTATTTTTCTATTGTAAATAAAATAAAATTTGCCTAAAAAATTATTTTTTTAATTAACACAAATGGGAATATTTATGAGTAACAGATGTACCTCCCATACAAAATCATGTAGAAAATTAACGTAGGTCCAAGGGAGCTACCCCTAGGAACCGACCAATTTCAACCATTTCTAGAACACATGTATTGCTTTATTTTACTAACATTTTCACTGAATTTTGTAAGGATCGGCCAACTTTTGTATGTACCTCCCATACAAAATAATGTAAAAAACCAATACAGGTCCACGAGAGGTACCCTTAGGAACCCACGGATTTCAATAATTTTTAGTACACTTCGTTTTCTTTAATTGCCTAGCCTTTTGATCAAATTTTGTTAAAATCGCTTAATTTTTGTATGTACCTTCCATACAAAATAATGTAAAAAATTAAGATAGGTCCAAGGGAGGTACCCCTAGGAACTGACCAATTTAAACCATTTTTGTAGTTTTTCTTAATTAGCTTAAACCCCTAGGAACTGACCAATTTAAACCATTTTTGTAGTTTTTCATAATTAGCTTAAACTAATTCAGCACACAAAATAAAATTATCATAGGAGCACTCTTTCTATTTATGTTCCAATTTTGTATGGATTCAATGCACTGTGACTCGGTGTGATCGCTATGATTTCCAGTTACTTTTGCTTAAGTTACACGCTATGATTTGATGTTTTATTTCATATCAAAATTTTCAAAACACAACCATACTAACGAAGAGCTTTCAAGACAGTTAGTGACGTTAGTGTTTAATTTGGCTTCGCTTCATACAAAACATTTTTCCTCGATGTCATGCTACACTGAAATAGACTGCACCGTCATAGTGTACGGTATTCTAATACTAATAATACTAATTTAAGTTTCAGTAGTTCTGATGTTATCAGGGTGAAGTGTTCTATCGACAAGCAAATATTAACTTTTATTTGTATAATATACAGATTTCATGAAGCTGCTTCTTACGACACATTTTTAAACGATTTAAATAGCTTACTGGTGGATGATAAAAGCGATAATATGATAGTTCTAAGAGATATTAATGTTGCTATTCTGCAAGAATCATTACAAGTAAATAATTATTTATCGTTACTTTCTTCCCTCTGCCTAGAATCTTGCATAAATGAGCCAACTAGAATATCTGACCATTCCGCTACCTGTATTGATCATATTTTTATCCGTTTAAGCAAATCGAGTAATATAGCAATCAGTAGTTCAGTTTGTGATCTACATGTATTGGATCATTGCCTCACTTGTCTTTGTTTCGAGAACGTTATTTGCCAAAAAACCGATGCTGCTTTTCGTCTGACAAGAACAATAACCGGCTTTTATGTATTAAATAGATTCCTACTTTTTGAAACTTGGGAAAAAGTTTACGATGAAACTGATCCATCACGGGCATATAATGAATTCATAAATACTTTGACAAAGTATTTTGATCTTTCAGCAAAGCAATCTAAAAAAATAAATAAATAAATAAATAACTGGCCATTTCAGCCCTTGAAAGGACTTTGACCTAGCTTCTTATGATCAATTGTGTTGTGCGTGTTATTAAGTTTGTACACAATTGACCGAGAACCGGACCTACATGCTTAACGCCGACTCCGAACGGCGATGAACGGAATGTTCTCGTTCTCAAGAAGCTTTACATGGCGTTTTGATTACTCTCTGAGGTTTGCCATTGTCTGCAGAGAGGTGGCGGCCGTACAGAAAAATTATTTTAATTCAAATAATTTTCTGTCGCTGCTGGGGTTCGAACCTGGGTTTCCAAAGTTCTTTGACATAGCGGCCACGCACTTTAACCAACTACGCCACGGACGCCACCACGGACGCAAAGCAATCTAGGCCTATAAATAAAACAAAAAGTTAAAACCTTGGATGACAAATGAACTTCTAAAAAAGGTAAAAACGAAAAATGAGCTTTTTAAAAAAATGCCAGATAATATTGATCTTAAACTTAAATATAAACATATGTGCAAGGAAATATCTATGGCTACTTAAAATTGTAAAAATGAGTACTATGAAAACAAATTTCTCAAAGTGAAAGGCAATGCTAAAAGGGAATGGAATCTCGTAAATAATATCGTTGATAGGAGTAACCTTAATGTTAAAGTAAATGACCTGGAAGAGGGAAACACGATATTTTCTGAACCAAGCGCAAACGCCGATATTTTTAATAAGTATTTTGCTAATATAGGAATTGAAGTTGTTTCAAATAATGGGTTAAATCCTTCCATCTGTAATTGTCTTCAAAAAGAAAGTTATATTACTGATAGTTTTTATTGTAAACCCCTAACATCATATGAACTATATAGAATTATCTTGTCATTGAAAAACTCTAATTCAAGCACTGAAAATAGTTTTTCCAGTACCTTTATTAAGAAAATTGTTTTCAATATTGTGGACATTCTGTGTCACGTGTTTAATAAAAGCATTGAAACTGGTATCTTTCCTGATGTGTTAAAAAGGTCAGAAGTTATTCCTTTATTTAAAAAAGGCAATAGATACAACATCAACAATTTTAGACCGATTTCACTTTTGTCTACTTTTTCTAAAATTTTTTAAAAAGCCATAAAAATCAGGATGCTACATTTTTTAAACAAACAAAAATTCTTTAATGGTAGTCAACTTGGATGCAGACCAGCACTTTCAACAGAAGATGCACTGCTGAGCTTTGCAATAATATATATGGAAGCCTAAATGATAAAAAAAATAACTGCGACCCTTTTCATTGATACTACAAAAGCGTTTGATACCGTGAATCATGACATATTACTAACTAAGCTACACTCTAAAAACTGATTGTTAAATCACTACAATAAATGTTGTACAATTTTACGCATTTATTGTCGTTTTTTTAAAAATATCACGCCACGCAGCGTGTTCTTTCAATTCAGTCAAAAATTAAGTGTTTTTTATTCATTTCTCACTTTTTCCCGCTTTTTTAGCGTGTTTTCGCTCATTCAATAATCGAAGAGAGAGAATTTTAATAATAATCGCTGTTTTCGTGATATTTTACACTTTTTGTGCGGTTATTACAAATTGCTCTTGTAATAAGCAATACAAACATAATTTGATCAGTCTGTTTTTGTTTGTTAAAGGATCTACGTCATTTAGTTTTAATAAGAAGGTTACTTAAATAATAATTATAAGTAGGTTAAGCTTATAATAATAATATAAAATAATATATTTAAACATAACATAATTTTAAACTTAGATTAAGTTACAATTTAATAAAAATATGTTGAAGTGTAGTGTTTGTGAATGCAAATATAAAACATTAAACCTGTATTATAGGCATTTATATTTGCACAAAAATTTGAAAAATGTTATTTTTCACTGTTTAAGTGAAAATTGTTTAAAAAAATTTTGCAATAATAAGAGTTACGGATCGCATTGGTTCCGTACTCATAAAGTAATTAAAAGCGCTAAAAATCTAAAAACAAATTTGTTTGAATATTCCATTAAAAATTGTTCATATAAAAACAACTTAATGAATATAACTGTTCATATGAGTCGTCATTTAAACTTCCACAGAAGTATTTTGTGCCCTATTAAAAATTGTGTTGTGAGTTTTGTAAATAAGGTATCATTTAAATGTCATATTTTTAGAAAACACACAATAAGTACATACAAAAAGGATCTAAATCATATGAATTTGAAATGTACGGATGAAGTAATATCTTATTCTATGCCTGAAACGCTTGAGAAAGCATGCGACAATTCAAAAATTCGCAATTATTAAAAAGCAACTTCTTCGGAAATTTGTTTCTGCAACTTAAAGCAAAATATAAACTATCAGAAAGAGCATTAAATTATCTTTCAAATGAACTTTTTCAAATTTTAAATGATAATGATATAAATAAAGATTGTATTGAAAATATTTTACAAAAAAAAATCAATTACTTTCAAATTTGACTGAGTTAAGTTCAGCTCACAAAATAAAGAATTACTTAATAAGAAATAATAAACAATTTGTTGAACCCAAAAAACGATTATTAGGATTTAATTATTATCACAAAAATTGTTTTTATTACTATATTCCAATTTTAGATACTATAGTGTCTCTTTTAAATGACAAAAATTTTAGAAATGTTTTTTATAAACAAAAGGAAAAAAAGACCGATGTGTATTAGAGCCCTGCATGAGTATGCTTTTTGCCTACTCAAATACAATCGCTTGATGTCGGATAAAAAGCTTACACTGACCTTTTTTTCTAAAGCTCTCGTATGTAAACATACTCTCACTCTATTTTATGTGAGAGTAACAATACACTGCTGAACTTATAACAGCAAGACCAGCTTCTTGCAATAAAAAGTAACGCAAACTCTAGGTATACTGAATATTAATACACATACACTGAATATTTTGCGCATTATTTTGTTAGGAGCAAGAATCTTTTGTTTTGCGAGTGACTTTCAATGAGATGCAAACAATATATATATAGACATGCTTTTTTTTATTGTTTTCAATTATGATTAGTGAAGTATTAAAGAAATAAAATTTTTTACCTCATCAATATCCATTTTTAATAAAATGAATATTTTAATAAAATGAATATTTTAATAAAATGAATATTTTAATATATATTTTTATCTATTAACTCGTTCAAACACGTAATTTTCACAATGGAAAAAAGCACGCACAAAATGCACTGTAGTCCTCAGTCAGTTATTCAAAAACACTCTGAACCTGTGAGTCTGCGTACAGCAGTTATTTTTTTGAGCACCTCACGTCGCCTGTCCTACCTCCTTTGTCTAAGAAAACCGGTTTGGTTAAACGCTAAGCATCACTGAACTACAGAACAGAAACAAAAAATAACGCAAAGCTTTCATAGCTCAGATCAATGCTTGCAGTGTATGTGAGAGTATGGTATGCGAGTCACCGAATAGAAACAAAAATAACGCAAACCTCTCAAAGTTCAGATCAGTGCTTACAGTGTTTGTGAGAGAACGGATAAGGTATAAGCAGTGAAGCTCGTGCGCAGATTTGCTCTTCACTACACGACCTGTTGTTTAACTTTTATTCAGTTACAGTGTACTCTTTAGCAGTGAAGCAGAGTGTATTCGCTTTGCGATTATACTCATGCAGGGCTCTAATGTGTATAGCGATTATAATGATGGTTCTGTTTATTATGCAAAACCTTTCTTAAAAAGTCATGAAAAGCGAATTGAAATCTTACTTTTTCAAGATGCTTTTGAGACTTGCAGCCCCATATCATCTTCAAAAAAAAAACATAAACTTGTAGGAATTTATATGATGATAGGAAATATTGATAAACAATTTAGATCCACAATTCACAACATTCAGTTGGTTTCATTATGTAAAGAAAGTGATTTAAAATTTTTTGGTTTTGATAAGATCTTGCATCCGATAATTCGAGACATCCAGATTTTAGAAAGTGTAGGTGTTATGGTTCCAACCACTGAAAACACCTTCACTACGTTAAAAGGATCTTTATTTGCTGTGCTTGGTGACAATTTGGGAAGTCACCAAATCGGAGGATTTTCCGAAAATTTTAGCACTACCGAGTATTTTTGTAGGTACTGTTTTAATACAAAACATATGTTAAATGAAAAAAATTTAACATTGTGTGAGTTTCGAAATCCTCAAAATTATTCAACTTGCGTAACAACATTGAAGGAAACAGACGTATTACGTTAATATTAAAAAAAAACGCTTCATTGCCTGCATATCGAACATTTGAGAGAGAAGTAGATAAATGTGTGAGAGGATTCACGCATTTATAGCGTTTTTTCCAAACGAAAGAGAGCGTGAGAATGATAGTTGTAGAAGAGAGTTCTTATAAGAGCGCGAAACAGATAATTGTAGGTGAGAGGATTCACGCATTTCTAGCGTGAAATATTTCGAATTTTGATCCATGCGATTTTACTGCAATAAATGTAGGCAATCAGTTGCCAGCATTTAATGTAGTTAATTCCCGTGAATTTTTGTTAGAGTGTATATAAGTGTTGTTTTCGTGGTACTATTTACCAATGGTTTTCTTCTTACTTAATGAATAGGTTTCAAAGATTAAAAGTTGAAAATCATTATAGTTCATCTAGCAAAGTGAATATTGGAGTTCCACAAGGATCCGTCTTAGGTCCAATCTTATTTTTAATATTTATAAATTCATTGTTTACTAATAAATTTACGGGTAAAACTAAAGCTTTTGTCGATGATATGGCTTCTACCTTTTCTTGTGATACAGTTTTTGAGGCTGTAGTAGAAATAAATCAAGATTTGGAAATTTTAAAACACTGGTTTACTACACACAAACTAGTTCTACATAATGATAAGGCCAAAATAATGTTTTTTAACGTCTGTGGTAAAGACACTCAGTTAGGAGATTTCACTTTTCATGGGGCAAACTGTGAAAAGTATTTCCTCTGCACGAAACCTGCAGTTTTCTTAATAGCGTACACACTTATAATAAGAAGCTGTTCGAAAAGCTGTTTTAAGATTGATTGTGTTAAAACTTTCAAATATCTGGGTTTAGTACTAGACTGGAAAATGAATTGGGGTGATCACACAAATACATTAAAAAAGTATTTATTGTCAACAACAAGGCAAATATATCATTTAAAGAACTTCTGCTCTACAAAATTACTTGTATCTATTTACTTTGGTATTAAATCAATTCAAGAGTTCAATCCAAGTTAGATAATGGATTAGCTTGCTGGGGTGGTACACACTATAATAGGATCAATCCACTTCTTACTCTCCAAAAATGCGCCATTAGATTAATAACTAAAAAAAGTCGCATAGTAAGCAGTCTACCTCTTTTTAGAAAGATGAACATTTTACCGTTGATGCACTTGTACCACTACAAGGTATTGAATTATAAATTAAGAATAAATTATAGAAATTTGGTTACGGTCCCACCTTATAATTTACAACACTTTATACACTATTTTGCGTCTGTAGCCCCAAGAATTTTCAATATAAGATGTCTTCGCAATAAGCATGCCTTTTTGAGGGGAGTAAAGGCTTGACTGTTAAGTTTCTCGAACGAAAATATAAATACAATAGGTACTATTATTTCTTAAGTTACGTTTATGATTATAATCAATAACTGCCTAAAACTCCTTATATTTGTTTTAAGCTTTAAAGTTTTTAATTTTGATTCCTCATATGTTCTTTTTTTCTTTATATTTTGTCTTCTTTTCACTTTAAATATATTAATGATATGAATTAAAAAATAAATTTTACTTAACAGGAGTTTTAAACTCAAATTAATTTCAAAATATTTATTGACCCCACACAATACAATTTTGTGATTGCAAGTTTATATGAAATTATGTATCTCATCCGCCTCTAGTGATATTTATACTATTTGTTGTAGATTATATTTTATTGTTATTATTTGTAAACAAAGAATTCCGTTCTGCAATGATAATAAATAAATAAATAAATACATAAATAAATAAATAATAAATAAAATACTATGAATAGAATATTTTGTACAGCTCTGGCATACAGGTTACAAATTTTAAAAAACATTTTTTTTTTCGGGAACTTTTTTTTATAGAAGAAAAAAGATATCGTTTTCAAATTTTGCACATATATTAACTAATATTTAAAGAATACAAAAAAATTTGTCTCAGAATTTTTGAAGTGGTTTATGACGTTATTTAATTTTTTTTAAAAAAATGCCAAAAAATTGACGGTGTCACCAGATATCACCAGTCTCGAACATCAGAGGAAAAAATAAAAAAAACCAAATTAATCCTTGTTTAAGTGGCTATCGCCTGAACTAGGACAATTTTTTTCCGCCGAAAAAAAAAACAATTATATATATTAATATATATACTTTGAAAACGATGTCTTTTCTCCTTCTATGAAAAAAAATTTCGGGTTTTCTTATCTGGCAATATATTTTAGTAGAAAATTTCTACTAAAGAAAATAACACTCTGTTTTACTTTATACGAAAAAGGTATTGCCAGACTGAAACTCTTAACGCAAGTGACTGCGTTCGTTTTACCAGATATGGGTATAATTAATAAAATAACGTAATATAATGTTCAAAAGTTCCATAGCTTTCGAGAAATCGTCTTGGATCTTAGCATATACGTTTCTCTTTTTAAAATAAAGGTCATGAACGAAAATGAGTTAAACGAAAGAATCGCGCCTATCTCCTTTATAAAGTTAAGTCATCATTATGGTAAGACTTAAATAAATCCCGTTTTGTTTTCTTATGTAATGAATTCTTATGAACACGAATAGTTTTTTAAGTTTCATTGTTTTCAAAAATAAAAATGTAATTAAAATTGATTTATAAAAATAATTACTTCTTCATATTATTTGCTGGCAATCAATAATCTAGAACCATTGCTCATAAAAAAGTAAAAATAAGATAAATCCCTTTAAGAACCTTTAAATTTATAATTTAAATATCAAAATAAATAAATATAATGATATTAAAAATCATTAAAATATCAAAACGCAGAATATGCTGAAAATTGAGATTTTGCATTGATGACACACACTACTTTCATGTGTTTGCACTACATTCACGTGCAACCGAGTTGTTTTCACTTTTGCGCTGAACCTTTTTCTTTTTGATTTTTGCTTGCATAAAAATATTGCTTATTCTTTTGCTGTGAACGCGTCAAACCACCGTGATGAAACGCAACGCTAACGCGGCGCATCACTTGGGTTTAAAATTTACATTTTATTAATCACTACGTTATTGCATTAGCTATATTACGTTACCGCAGTGAACTGTCAGTCAACAACTGTTTAGGGTTGCCACATGTAAAATAAAATTAGCATCATTATTGCAAATCTTTGAAAAATTTAAGATTCACCAAATTCTGACTTGTTGTTCTCTTCAGTCATCATTAAATTTAAATCTATACTATTATATAAAAGGGTTCTCTCGGATTTTTATCGTTCAATCACGGGGTAACCGCTGAATCGATTTTAATAATTCCTTCACTATTCAATTGCTATAATAAGGGACCCTGCTAATGGGAACTATGTTTTTGGTAAAACTTTGTATTTAATGATTTAAGAATTCATTTTAGTCCATGCTGCCATTGTATAAGCATTAGGCTTGTGCTAAACACTTCCGAGGTCGGAACGAACATGGAACGATTCTTTTGTACAGCCGAACTAGTTCGCGGAACTATGTAGTTCCTTTGAGCTGTAGTAGCAATTTTTTATGGTTTTTGTATATGTATTCTCTACACCTGAACAGAAGGGCTTTAAGAGAAGGCCGAAGAGGATTAATATGTATGACCGACCCCCATTACTTTTGAAAAAGGAACATTTTTTCCTCAGACACCTATTCCCTCCGACCACTCCTTAGGGGGGCTCCCATAGAAAAACGCAATATGGGCATATTAATTTTGTCACTCTGTAAGCCCCATAAAGAGGCATAGGTATAGCAAAGTATATATATTCTTGATCAGCATCACCACCCAAGTCGATTTAGACATGTCCGTCTGTTTGTATGTAACTTATAAGTGCTTAAAAAGAACAAATTGAGTACCTTCGAGTTGCAAAACATGTCCGCGGAACTATCTAGCTCCGCAGTTCCATTTGATTGAATGAAACTCATATGCAGCAGATTGTAACATGTTCGCGGAACTATCTAGTTCCGCAGTTCCATTCGATCGAATGAAACTCATATGCAGCAAATTGTAACATGTTCGCGGAACTATCTAGTTCCGCAGTTCCATTTGATTGAATGAAACTCATGCAACTCATATGCAGCAGATTGTAACATGTCCGCGGAACTATCTAGTTCCGCAGTTCAATTCGATTGAATGAAAGCATGTTCAAAACGAAATAAACACAGCATTGCGCGCAACAAGAACGTCGAAATGTCATCTTACCATTTCACACATCAGTTGTTTCGTTCGTTCGCAAACATATCTTTACACTTATAATCGATCACAAATTCGTGTAAGCCATAATATGTGTGAAAGAGAAGTCGGTTCATATTGATTTATAGAAAAAAATTCATTGCAACCGGAACTGCTTGAACATGCTAAAAATGGATGGAAGGAACGATTGGAACTATGTCCAACTGTGAACATAGTTCCAGGAACTATACAGGTTCGGAACGACCCATCTCTAATAAGCATTGTATAAGCAGCACAAAATAACAGCAAACAATAGCTTAAGCTCTTTGTTGAGAGAGAGAGAGAGAGGTAAAAGTCTACAACTCACCGCGCTGCCATCTTGAGTGGATAGTTACACTCAGTTAATTTCTGCTGCAGTGTTGCCATAAGTCCAATATATCGTATTTATTTTGATTTTACTAATGTGAAACTTTTTTAATATCAATAAGAAGCCACTCTTTTTATTCCAATAACAAATAATCTCAAATAAAATAAAATGAATTAAACATATTTGATTCTTGAGTCTTTATTTAAAATATGTTTTTATATCATATTTATGCTCCCAAGTAACGCTGGGAACGGGTATGCTAGTATTAATATAAACGCTAAACACTGGCGTACCATTTGCTACTAGTGGTAATTTTTTATATTTTTAAGTAACATTTCGAACTGTTGGTTCGCTGTTTCTGTCTTTAACCTATATTTAATCGATAAATTTAAACATTTAAGAATATATGAGTGAAAAAAAGTTATTACACTTTCAATGCCAACTTATTCGTTCTAACGGCAGCTCAAAAGCAAGTGATGAAATTGACAGTTTTAGTGAAGGAAATTCAAGAGTTGCGTTTCATAAAATGCGAAATTTGTACTGTATTCACTACGCTATTGTGTTACTCAACTCTTAAGATCACGGCGTGAGGCGTTGCGTTTTATAAATTGCAAATTTCAACAACGCAGCGTGAAGTGATGTGCAGGGATTTATAAAATGATGCTATTAATTTTTTTATGATATATCGAAAAATATATTGGAAGAATACTTTGCCATTTGGAATATTTAAAAATTTGCTGAAGCAATGTGAAGTGAACCCTAACTAGCAATTAGCAACAAAAAATGTTTGCAACCAAAATAATAGTTAACTGATAAGTTAAAAGTCAACTTAAATATAAATTGTTTTATGCATTTGACGTTAAGTAATATGTATAAACTTTATCTATTTGAATTAAATATCAAAATTTCATTTATATATTTGTTGTTTTAATAAGGTACAAATCTCATGTTTTGAGACTATCAAAAAATATTTGCCTGACAAGAAACAAACATTTTCGTTTGTAAGAAAAATAACTTACGTAAGTGTCCAGCAGATTCGTGCGTTGAGATCGTAATTTCCGTGTAGTTGTGCAAACATCCACTTTCTTTTCAGTTCTTAACTGATTAACTAAAATACACATAGCCACAAATATGGAGCTTCGGTCCGTTCCCAAGCTAGAAAAAAAGAATTTTTGTTTTTTTAATATAAGTAAATCAGGATAACTTTTTTATTGAATTTAATTTCGTTAACACTTATGAACAACATGAAAGTAACAAGAACAAGTTGCGTTTCCTCAGTTGCGTTATCCGTTACCTAAAAGGATATTTTAAAATATATTATTTCGATCGATGAAGATTTTAGCGCTGGACCTGATGTAATTCCTGCCGCAGTGTAAACTCAATGTGGTACAATTTTTGTCAACCACTCTCTTTGTTATTTAATAAATCTATAAACGAAAGTTATTTTCGACTGTTTTGGAAAAAATCATTTATTAGTCTTATTTATAAAAAAGGTTGCAGGAATGATGTTATTAACTACAGGCCCATTGCTAAACTGTCATCGATTCCAAAATTTTTGAGCGAATCGTGTATGATCGGGTAAAAATTCACTGCCGTGAAGTCATAACAACTCGTCAGAATGGTTTTGTTAATGGCAGATCTACGGTATCTAATCTACCCAATTTTACAACCTTTTGCTTAAACACTATTGAATCTGGTTACCAGACTGACTGCATCAACACTAATTTTAGCAAGGCATTTGATAAGTTACCACACAATTTAATTCTATTTAAACTTAAATATTGGATTTCCACAATATTTTGTAAACTGGATTAAATCGTATTTGACAGAACGATCTTATCAAATACGATTCCGAGGGGTTTTTTCTGCTGAGCTTGTTGCGTTAACAGGTGTTCCTCAAGGAAGTCACCTAGGTCCACTTCTGTTTATTTTAGCCATTAATGATGTGACCCATATCATTAAAAACTCTCATTTGCTTATTTATGCGGATGATATGAAAATATACAGAAAAATAAATTCTCAAGACAATTCAGTCTTACTCCAATCTGATCTGAAATCTTTTGAAGTTTGGTGTTCTAAAAATAATATGTTTCTTAATACAGATAAATGCCAAACTATGACCTTTTCGCGAAAAAGGAATAATTTAGTTTTTGATCATAAGATTAAAGATACGGAATACGGAATATTTTCCAAACACATAACATGGCGACCCTGCCAGGCCAATAGAATTTCTAAACACATTACAATTAGCCATTCGGAGTCGGCATAAAACTAGTAGGTCCAGTTCTCGATCAATTGTGTTTAAACATTTAATAACATGCACAACACAATTTTATCAATTTGATCATACGAAGTTTGGTCAAAGTCATTTCAAGTGCTGAAATGGCTAGTTTATTATTATTATATTATTAAATATACATTGATATGTGTAATTATTAAATAAATTAATGAAATAAACAAATACAACCAACACACTATTATTTAACTAAGCGTAGGGTACCAATAAACAAAACTCAAACAAACAAAAAAAAAAAATTTCTCTTCTTACTTTCCTCTTAAAAAGTCTAATCTGTGTACATTTGCAAAATGCAAATTTCAAGGTATTCTTAAGGGCCTACTAAAGTTTTTTAAGCGAAAAAAAACCTTGAATTAAAAGTTTTATTTTTAAGCTTCTGTTTATTTTAGGTAAATTTTTTTACATTATAATTATATATGTTTTGAAGAAAAGATTTTGAATTTTTTGATTACAAATATTCAACCATATAACCTTAGTTCAGTAAATTACCTTAAATATGCGGTGGACACGATTTTTCAGAGCTTGTTTATCTAAAAACAAAAAATACAAATGATTAAGGTTTTGCTGAGCTTTTGATCGAAAATTTTACCGGTAATATTTACTTAACAATTGAAATAAATTTGGTAGCGATCCTTAACATAGTTTTCGAGTGATGCTGTTCATTGGTTTTAAACACCCTTTTCGAGAAAAACGCGTTTAAAGTTTGAAAAGTAGTTTATTTAGGTATATATTATTTTTGCAACCATTCAAAAAATTCCTACGGCTATATTTTTGGTTGGATTCTTTTCAAATTGGTTCTATTTTATTTAGAATATTATAAGTCTTAAATAAATAAATAGTTTTTACTTCTATTTGTCATACTTTTAAAAAAAATTTTGTTCAAAGTCAAAAACAAAAAATTTTAATTAAATAAACACTATTTTTTACAGTTTAACTTCTAGGAACAGAAAAATAATATTGATTAGGAAAAAATACTTACTGCTTTCAAAACATGTCCTTTAGTGATTTTAAGTGGTTCAAAAAAATTTCGATCATTTGGCACCTCACTTTAGCTGGTTGTATCTTTAAAGATACCGTGTGCACTCCCTGCAGTTTTTGTTCAGTATTTTTAGACATACAACAAGCTTTTGACCGAGTCTGGCATGAAGGGCTACTATTCAAAATAAAAAAGCTGCTTCCAGCTCCATACTACTTCATTCGAAAGTCATATCTTCAAGATCGATGTTTCTATGTTAAAGTCAATTTAGAAATGTCGGAGATTTGCGACGTTAAAGCGGGGATACCGCAAGGTAGTGTATTAGGGCCAGTACTATACACAATATTTACTGAAGATATACCGAAAAATAGTGATGTCCTTGTAGCAACCTACGCCGATGATACAGCACTCATAACCTCAAACAGTTCACTCACAGAAGTTTCGAACACTCTTCAAAATACTGTCAGCCTGGTTGATAAGTGGTTAAAAAAGTGGAACATTAAAGTGAACACACAAAAGTCAGTTCATGTAACATTTGCACTTAGAAAAGGTGAATGTCAAAAACTGCAGTTAAACAACATTGAATTACCTCAAAGTAATAATGTCAAGTACCTTGGAATGCATTTAGACAGAAGATTAACATGGAAAAACCACATTCAAGCAAAAAGGAAACAGCTGACAGTAAAAACCAAGAAAATGTGGTGGCTTCTTGGTCCAAATTCATCATTAAGTTTAGAAAACAAAATTCTACTTTATAAAACCATACTAAAGCCCATCTGGACATATGGCATACAGCTGTGGGGAACAGCTAGCAACTCTAATGTAGAGATTCTGCAAAGATACCAGTCCAAAACGTTGAGAACTCTTTTAAAAGCACCATGGTTTGTAAATAATAACATTATCCATAAAGACCTAAAAATACCCACTGTCAAAGAAGAAATAAATAAATTCAGCACTCGATACTTAGATAGATTAAGCAACCATCCTAATGTACTAGCAATTACTCTTTTAGATGATAGTGAAGAAATTTCTCGACTTAAAAGGCATCATACATTAGATTTGCCATTTAGAAAATAAGTATATTAAGGCTATAATATCCCTCCAGGAAGCTGTGGGTAAATTTCCACAAAGGTACTAGTACTTTCACCAGATACTGAATAACTGGTGCAAATGGAGATCAACTTTCGTATAACGCGTAAAATTGTATATTCATCAGTGTTTGGCAGCCCATAGACATGCGTGTTCGCACAAATTCGATAAAAGAGTGAAAGAGACAAATACTATTGATGTGCCCATCACTGCCCATTTTACTGTGTACCGATTTGGGAGCGCCGACAACCCTTAGTGTGAGTGAGACAGACATGTTTGCGCAGCTCTTGCATTGAATTTTGTATACATACTATTTAGTTTGTTTAAGTTTTGTGCGCGTGCTAATAAAAAAAAAATTCCGGAACAAAAATATTTCAAAAAGGTAAAAATAAAAAATATGAAACGCAAATCATATAAAGCAAAAGTGAGGAAGCAAATAAATTTATATAAAAACAGACTTAGTGCTTGTGAAAATATTAAGGAAAATCTCAATGAAGAAGAAGCTGGAAATGAACAGCATTTCGAAGAATTTTTAGAAGCGTCACCAAAGCCGAAGTTTCGCGAAAAAATGAAGAAATGGATTTTTGAAACAAAACCCACCAGAAGTTGTGTGGAAAAACTGCTTTTAATTTTACGTGAGGAAGGCCTGGATGTTCCACTTTCAGTTTCAGCACTTCGAGGCAAAACTAATGCAATTACGTTGAGAAAAGTACCACCAGGCAGCTATTGCCATTTAGGAGTCGAAAATCAATTAAAAAAAGTCGAGCATATTTTGATTAAATACAATCAAGTTGAAGTCGACATAAATTTTGATGGCGTTCCATTATTTAATAGTTCAAAAATGCAGCTATGGCCCATTCTTATTAAAATCGTAAACATAAAGGAAAATATAATGCCAATGCCAGTGGGAATTTTTGCAGGGAACAGGAAGCCACATTGTGTCGAAGATTACTTGAGAGATTTTATTGATGAAGTAAATTTCTTGAGTGGAGGGTTGCGCTTTAATAGTAAAACTATTACTCTTAAATTTCGGTGTTTACGTTGTGATACACCCGCCAAATCGTTTATTTGCGGTGTTCCCGGCCATACTTCTGCGCACGCCTGCACAAAATGCACACAAGTAGCAAAAAAAATTAATAATGTTCTTACCTACAGCACTACCTGCGGCACTTTAATTTCAGATGAAGATTTTTCTTTGAGGGAGTACCCAGAACACCATACGCAATCGTTTTTACAAAAAAATTCTCCCTTAGAAAATATTGGCATAAATATGATAACGCAAACTCCCTTAGATAGCATGCACCTCATCGACTTAGGTGTAACAAAAAAAATGCTTCTTCGGATACTCAATAAAATGACAAATCAAAGGACTTCTAAAGAAAATATTTCAAATATTTCTTCTGACCTAGTGGCGTTACGCAAATTCATTCCAAATGAGTTTCCTCGAAAACCAAGGAGCTTAGATGAAATACGTAACTGGAAGGCAACAGAATTTCATCAATTTTTAGCCTATACAGGCCCGATTGTACTATATAACAATTTGCATGAAGACATTTATTATGAATTTTTACTGCTCCATTGTGCATATAGATTGCTTTCTAGTCCTCGTCAAATAATTTCAAATATTAATGTTGCAAATGGTCTTTTACAATTGTTTGTGCACAATTTTCCAACTGTTGGTGAAAACAGTGTTTCCTACAATGTTCACAATCTCTTACATGTCACATCGTGCGCTGATATGTACGGCCCCATTTCCAATTTTTCGACATACGAATTTGAAAATAAGCTGCAAATTCTTAAGAAACATGTCCGAAAACCTTCCTCAATTCTCAAACAAATAGTAAATATGGAAAAACATGAAACGTATGTAGCAAGTGAAAAAAGTATGTTCAAATATTCCGGAGATTTAATTGTTGGTGCTTATATTAATGACTGCTTCTTTTCCACGAAAAGCCCCAATAATTTCTGCTCTATGAAATCTGATATTCCAATAAAACTTGAGGAATTTATACAAGGGGAAATTTGTTTTGTCCAAGGTCGACGTATACTTTCTAGAGAAAGTTTTTTTCAAGAGCCTTTAAACTCTGTTGAGTTAGGTATATATAGGACAAAATTAGATTTTGGTGAAAGAGAACAATTTCTCCTACAAGACATTGAATATAAATTTATTTGCCTGCCAATCAAAAACGATTTCATTCTTATGCCTCTTCTACACAGCTGCCTTCCACAAACATGTCAAACAACGATGCCGCCCACCCTTCAAAGGGAAAATTAAAATATTTTGCAAATGGTAGGCTATTAAACCATTATATACATATAACTTATCACATGTTAATTTTTTTTTTTCTTTCCAATTTCGTTTTCAGCTAACCAGAAGTGCACTAATTGCCAAGAACTCTCTTCGGATCTCAAATATTTAAAAGGTTAATGTTATATTATGAGTAAATTGTGATATAATATTTATAATTTCTAAAATTTTTACATTTTTTAGATACTGTTGAGCGCCAAAACAATATTATGATTGAAATATTAGCCGAGCACAAAGTATTGCTATCAAAAATAATAACTCAAAATGCACCCAGCAGTTATTTTGGAGTCAATTGAAAAAGTGAACTAGTTCATTTCTAGCGCAGTTCGCAGTAGCTCTGAAAAAGTACAAAAGGCGTTCAGTGTAGAACAGTTATCTTTGCTTTTGTTTTCAAAAGTATTGCTGAAAAAAATAAACGCGTTCTGGCTACTTTTTAAAATTTGCTGCGCACAAGAAAAAATAATAAAAAAAAAATGTTTATAGACAAAATGTTTTCTGGATTGTGGATGGAAAATATGGTACAAATGAGATTTTTAGGACCTTTCCATTGCACTAAATTCTTACACTTCTGATATGTTCACTTTAAAACTAGTTAAAAAAGAACCATTTTCAGGCTACTGCGAAAGCAACCAGTTTAAAAATGTTCCTAATGCAACTAGTTCAAATATAGGGAAAAAGGAGTGTTTATGGGGACAATTGTCTTTTCCTATGACATCAACCCGCAAAAAGCGTCAGTTCGTTCAATGTTAAAGGGTATTGTAGTGGAACTAGTACTGGTCCTTTTTGGAACTAGTTCAGAACTATTTCAAATTTGGTCCACTTTTCTGCTGGGCAGCTGTCGAAAACATCGTAAAAATTTTCTCAATACGCACTGAAGATAAATTAAAAGAGCTCAATAACATGCTTGAAACACAGGCAGATCCTTATGTAAGTAATTCGTTTGATAAAAAAATTAAAAAATTATTTGTCACACTAATGTTTGCTTGTTGACAGATACGCCAGATGAAAAATTTAATGAAAGGCAATGTTGAGCGTTACCTGCACGAAATTCTAGGTTTTGAAATAATTTCATCTTTCAATGTCGACGGCACGCATGGAAAAAAAAGACTTCGCGACTTTGATCAAATATATACAGCATTAATAGGTAAACAAGTTCCTCATTAAAACGTTAAGTGTTTATTATTCCATATTTTTTTTTTATTTTAAGATGCCATATCTGCTTTTAATGATGAACCGGATCAAAAATTAAGATCAGCCTTTCAACGGCAAAAGAAAAAATATTTTAAAATCAAGCGAAGTAGCAAAATTAAATCAAAAGAAAACATATCTGAATGAAATGTAATGTTTTCAATGTTTTGTTAATTTTTAATGAAAAGGTTTAGCTAGCCTGGGAGAAATTGGTGCTTTTTTGTTTGTTTTTTTAAGATACCTATTGTTATGTATTAAAATGGTTGCAATAATTTTTAATAAATAAATACACAATGAAAAATTCTGCCTCTTTCTTACAAAAACGAGGAAATCGAAGGTTTGGCAAAAAATAACTACCACCATTTGGGTTGAATATACTCCTGGAAGGGAAGTAGTACTTAACTACAGCAAATATACCCAATTGGTTCCTACAGCACTAGTATAGCGATAGTTCAATTGTAAACTAGTGCTTTTCCGCCCTCACGCAATGTTAATTTTCTACAGAAGAATGCATTGCCAGGGGTATTATAAAGAACTAGTACTGGTGCAATTGGCACTAGTAAAACGCTAGTATTATACTACTCGCATTTCCTGGAGGGATATTAATAAAAATGTATATGTATATACATGTAGTTTTGTATTGACCCTCATAAGGTTCAATCTAGGTTAAGTTTATAAAGTTATCAAATTTGCTTATTGTTATATATTTAATAGATTGCAAATAAAAGAATTAAAAAAAAAACAAAAAAAAAATAAATGAATTGATAAAAATTGCATAAAACATTTCTTTTATTTTGATATATTTTAATAAGGATTTTAGATGTGGGTAAATTCACATTGTATCTTTATAGATACAACCACTTTTTTTAAAATAACTTTTTAAAAAAAAAAATGTCAAAACTAAAAACGCAGTTTTTATTTTTACTAAATTTTACATAAAATATATTTTTTCGGTAAAAATCGGGTCCCTTGTGCATTTAAGGGTTAATGTACATTTTTGTTTGCGAGAATAATACGTGTGGAATCAACGTTTTTTATAAATGTATGGCAGTTTTTGCCACAACTGATGCCAATTTCCACATTGCGTCCCCAGAATTTTATGCCAGGGGGAGAAGTTCTTATTATTACTGTTATTTTTATTTTTTTTTACAATAATATAAGGTTTTTAATTTTTCTGAAGACCAGGGGCCCTTTTCCCCTCTTTTCTCCCCCTGTGGATACCTATACTTATGCATTTTTTTATAAAGAGTGAATGAAAAAAAAAAATAATAGACACTTAAAAGAGTGCATTGAAAAAATAAGACATATTAAAGAGAAGAGTTTTTGTAGCAGCTGGTATGAGTAAGGCAAGTACATATATTTTTTATCGTCTTCTCTCCGGACAATTGTGCTTATAACTGAAACAATTTTAATTCAATTGACTTAAAACTTTCTGAGAATATTTTTAAGATGTTATACATTCAAAAAATGTAAAAAAATTTTGCATTTTTGGTCACCGAAAAACTATAGTAGGCCCTTAAACTACTTAAATATTTGTAACGTTATATACAGTGGTGGTCACGAGTTTAGCACACTTTGCTTGTGTTATTTTCAAAAGAAAATAATATTTTCTGATAATCGTAATTGAGGCAAATATTTGTGTAAAGTTTTAACTATGGTGTGATAAAAAAATAACGGGATCTATATTTATTTTTTCTTTTTCTTTTGTGCCCTTTATTAATTCACTCGCTTAATTGCAAGTGATTCGTAGTATTGGCTGGACACAAATTTAGCACATCTAACAAATGCTGTTATTTTCAGTTTTTTCTCCTGCTTAAATTAATTAATTGATAAGTTTTAGAAATATTTTGTTAAATTGAAGTATTTATTTGCACAGAGGCTATTCCGTAATTGAGCTCTACTGGAAAACCCGTTGAGGAGATGGTAAAAATTTTAAATTGCTCCAGGAAAATAGTGTGGAACTCATTAAGCCATATTCAAACATACGGGACTATCCAAAATGTTAAGCAATGTCCTAGATCATGAAAATTATCCCGTAAATATGACTCTTTAATTTCTATAAATTAAAGCCTCAGTAGCAGATCCGTTTAAGAGCTCAACTGTTATTAAAAAAAATGTTTTGGATAAATTTGCCAATAACTATCAGAAGACTTAATGAACAAAATTTGTGGATGCATTGTTCAGCATTCAAGCCACAATTATTAAAAAAGAATTTAAAGTGTCAAATTTCACTTTTCCTTGAGCATTTATAGAAATCCATAATTTTTTCGAAAAATATCCTCTTGAGTGACGAATCAAAACTTTGTCGGTTCGAATCTAACGGAAAACAATACGTATGGTGTCCACCAAACAAATCAAAATGCACGTCTAAGACAGTTAAGCATGGTGGTGGAAATGTGATGGATCAGATAAAAACATGCCACTTAGATTGCATCTTATGCACGACAACGATTCAAAACACATTTCACGCACAGTGAAGAGGATATAAATCCTATAGAGAATCTATTGAATAATGTAGAGCAACATATTACTGCAGTAAGGCCAAAAAAATTGCCTAATTTGTGGAACGAAATTCAAAAAATTTGGAACGCAACACCAAGGGAGTATTGCATGTATCTGGTGGAGAGTATGATCTGAAGATGTACAGCTTTCATTACAAATGGTGGGTATCCAACTAAATATTAAATTTTAAATAAAATGCATTACTTAGTTTTGTTTATTTTCTTCAATGTAAATATAGATTTCTAATATGTGCTAAATTCTTCCTATTTTTTCCAAAATCTTTGAAAAAGCAGTAAAAGCAAGAATGATCAATTTCTCACACAAAAATTAATTTTTTAGTTGCTGTCAGTTTGGCTTTCGAGCTAGTTTATCTACTGAAGATGCACTCTTGAAATTTTGCAACAATATTCATGGTAGTCTAAATTCCAGAAAAATCTCTGCCGCTCTCTTTATTGACATTATAAAGACGTTCGATACAGTGGACCATGGGATTCTTTTAAGCAAGTTGTTTAAGTGTGGTTTCCGCGGTGATATTCAAAAATGACTTACATCGTATTTTACTAACAGAGTTCAAAGGGTAAAAATTGGCAAATGCTTTAGTTCCGTTAGGAAAGTTGATATAGGAGTTCCACAAGGCTCAGTATTGGGGCCTATATTGTTTCTTATATTTTGTAACTCGCTTTTTTCCCAAAACTTCATAGGTAAAACTATAGCATTTGCCGACGATATAGCGTGTACATTCTCTTGTGACTCTACAGCTCATGCAATGTTTGAAATAAACAATAGGGGTATTCTCTATGCCTAGGATATGCCATTGCACGGTGCAAGAAAAGGAAATGTACAACCCGTGCAATGGCGCAACAACAAAGTACAAATAAAAAAAACCGTACAATATTTGCAATGTAAGCTATAATAAAACCCATGTATACGGCCATGCATTAAAGTGTAGTATAAGAAATGCAACCCTGTGTCGAATGTGTTATTTAATAGTTTGACATAATTATTTGGATTTTCTAGCAACAGGTAATTGATTTGTTGATTTATTTTTTATTAATGCGATTACTATTCTTAACTCTTACAGATTACAAAAATGAACGAAGAAGGTGGTCGACCAGCAAAAAGAAATAGGCAACAGCCTAATAGAAAATGGAGCGAACGAGAAGTTCACTTATCCTGGAGTTCCTGCTCGAGGAAGAAGATTTTGAGGTTAGGTTTTTGCTCTCTTATAATTAAAGTTTTTAACCAAGTCTTCTTTTTACCAAATACGTAAGGCACCAACTGCACAGTTATTTTATAACAAATTTCTTAACAAGAGTAATATGAATGCGACGTGGGATTTGGTACGGTGGAAGGTGAGGCACCTTAAACAACAATTTAAGAAGGCACACGACTGGATGGCATCGACTGGTGCAGGAGTAGTAGACGAAGCTGATGGCGCGAGCATTAATGGTAAGCAAGATTCAGAATAATTAGAAAAAGTTCTTAATAAAATCGATTAATACTTTCAGAAAAACTGCTTAAAATTGGCCCTTTCTACATATATTTCTACACATATTGAGCCGCTAATAATAGAAACGGATTGCGTTTCAAATAATCCTGCCTTGTGTCCAGATTCCTCGTTATTGTCTCAGCCAGATACAGATTTTTTTGGCACACCTTCCACTATGCCAGACCAAGCTGCTTCATTACCTACGATTGAAAATGCAGATATGCTCACAGCTCCATCATTTGCCAACACACCACGGGCAACTCGAGTAGCGCCTACAAAATCTTCTGTCAGTCAGCTTGCAATAGTGCAAAGAGATCGGATTGCACTTGAAAACATTAAAATAGAATTTTATAAAAAAAACTTGATAGAGAAAAGGAAATAGAAGAAAGAAAAATTAAGTTAGAAGAAAGAAAAATTAAGTTAGAAGAATTAAAATTTGAGTTAGAAATAAAAAAACAGGAAAGTCATGAAAAGTGGAAAGAACGGGAATTAGAGTTCAAGAAAATGGAACTAGAATTAAAAGAGCGCATTGGAAAATACGAAATTGACAAAAAGTATGCTCTGTAAAAAATTTTTTTATAACGCACACAAAATACAAAACAGGCACAACTCAAAATTTTTCGATTTTGACTTTTTAATATCAAACAATTCATAGTCAAAATTTTGTGCTCCTATTTTTTTCTCTTAAAATTTAAAAAAAAAATTTTTGTCTCCTTGTGTTGTATTTAGTCGCTTGAAGAACAAAATTGTTTTTTGATTATCCTGAACATTTTCAAATTTTGAGTTGTTGGTGTAAACAAAAAAGGATGGTGTAAACTGTGAATTTTTATTTTTTATTTAACCATTTAATAGGTTCTTTGATATTTTCATTGGTCCAGAAGTTAGCAAAAATCAGCTATGTGAAAACAGTATCGAAATTAAAATAATTAATTAAATTATAAATGAAGTGAAAACATCTTAACCTTTTTTGTATGCGCAACGACTATATAGATATCGTCACCAAAAAGCCGTAACAAAAATATGCTCGATTTTGATTTCTTTTTTTTTTTTTGTTCCAATCTTTTGTATTTTGGGTGACGATATACTGAATAGTACGAATCTTTTATTTTGTCTTCTTTCTTTATCATAACTTTTTCATCATAAGTATTATTTTTATCATAACTACATATTTGAATGAACTGTATGTAACACTAATGAACTTAAAATGAGAAAATTAAAAATAATTGAACAAAGATCAAATGTAAGTTTTTTATTCAGGCTTTTATTGATCACCAAACATTAATCTATACAAATTTTGGCGCTTAATATCTGCTTCATTAGTCCTGTGAATAATACCTGCGTTAAGGTTTCTTCTTCTTCCTCAGGCAAGCTGCTAGCAAAGTCCAAGTCGTCAGAAGGAGCATGCAATATATTATGTAATATGTAGCATACTAAGAACCATTCTGAACAAAGGGTGTGGTTTTTATTGTCATGAATCTGAAACCTCAACTCTTTTAAGCTACCGAAACGTTCCTCAGTGTTCCCAGATTAGGGGATTTTCCCCTAGATTTAGGGGTTTTTTTCGGTTTGGTAGAAAATTTAGGGGTCAAAAATGTTTTTTGAGAATTTTTAGTGGTTTCTAAAAGAAGTGGCAACATCAACTATGAACTGTATTTTTTTTGCATTTGATGCACCCTTTTGTGTTCTCTTTTTAATTTTGTTTTAGCTCTTACAAGGTTTATTTTGTTAAAGTGAGTCAAAACAATTGCGTACCATCGAAACAATACTGCTTCGCAGCTGATTGTTTGTCGAATGAGCGAAATAGCACCAGAATATTAGCGGAATTACAATGCGTCAGTGGCAGAGTCAGTAGTAGTGTCAGTGGCAGTGACAGTGATCAGCTTTTTCGTATTTTATAGCCTGCAAATTACAATGCAGCAGTGGCAGTATCAGCGGCAGCAGCAGTGTATTTTTAATTTTCCTTTGTCTTTTTATTATTCGCATGTTGCCTCCCTGAATTTTATCGTTCGTTTGCTTAGTAGCACTGTGGCAGTGGCAGTGAATTTAGAAATTGGGCTAATCTCAGCAGTACTGCTTACTGCCGCTGCTGTAATGTAAGTGCTACCATGCAACAACATTATTCCTAAAATAACAGCTGATCACTGCCACTGCCTCTGACGCTGCCACTGCCGCATTGTAATTCCGCTATATGTATGATATGAGAGGCTGTTTTAAATTCTGACGACGAGAAAGCATATATTTAAATTTGTTTTTATTTTTTTTTTGTATTTTTTAATGACTTAAATACCATTGAATTTGTAACCAACAAAAAAAAAAAGGAAAAAATTTTAAAGAACAAAAATTAGAAAAAACGTTATTGTACTAAAATTAAGTACAAAAAATCTAAATAGTTCAACCTAATTACAATCGAAAAATAATACTTTCATAAAATATAGTATATCTGCCTTATGTTTCTTAAAAAATTGGCTGCGCAAAGTTGCGCATAAGATAAAACACTTAATTTAAAAAAACGCTTAAAAAACAATTTTCTTCAAAACGCACTAATTTTCAAGACAAATTCTGATAAACTAAAAGATGTTTGTGAAAGATGTGTTTGTGTTAATTAACAAAGGTATTTAAAATTAGTAAGATATATTTTTGTTTTCTCTTGTGTATTTCCATGTTTCCGTCTGTCCGATTGTCTGTCTGTCCGTCTGTTATGGCGGTTATAGCTCTTATATTGAAACGATCTGAATGAAATTCAAAATATGTAATATCTTTATTACTTGAGTTTGTGTTTTTAAGTTCCTCAATGAACTACTATGTACAAAAAAACTAATGTTATTTTTTTGAAGTCCAAAAATTTATTTTGATATTGTATTTATTTACATAAATTAAACAAAGTATTCAATAAATTAACTCAAAAAAATTTTAGGGGTTTTTTTTTTATTTTTAGGCGAAAATTCAGCAAATTTTTTCAGATTTAGGGGAAAGAAGCTCAACCTATCTGGCAACACTGACGTTCCTTCAGTAGGCCAAAACAATTTTCAATTCTGACACGAAATCTGCTATGACGTAGGTTAAAAGCTTTGCCTTTGGAATAAGTAAGTTGTTGGGAGTTTGATTTAAACGGAGTTATAAAGTAAGTGAGCAGAGGATAAGCAGAGTCTCCTGCTAACCATTGATCTTCAAGGTGAAAAAAAAATTGTTCTTTATGAGTGAAAAGAGCACTTGTGCGAAACATTCGGGCATCATGTACACTTCCGAAATGGCCTACGGCAACATGTCGAATTTGGAGTTGATGGTCACAAACTACTTGTGCCTTGATAGAATATATTTTACTCTATGAGAAGTAGGCTGTTTGATTAACTATTGGCGCTTCGGCAAGTTTTAGTTCAGTGCCGTCAATATAACCTATACACTGCGGTAGCTCATGGTACGTAGTTTTGACGATATTTTGTCTTTCAGTTGAATTAGGCCATGATATATATTTGGATTAAAGCTCCAAAAAAGACCGAAATATTCTCTTTGTAATTTTATTAATAGTTTCACCGTCCCTAATCCCAAAAACTGAAGATACTTTGCGAATGGCCGCATTTTCTCCAGATGAACCCAAACGGTATAAAACTATGGCTAGCTGGGTATCTAGAGGGTATTGCCTCAATGAATGGGAATTATTGAACTCTTTACTACTGCCGATCAGTGACAAAAGCAGTGTAAACTGATATCTAGACACTCGAAGCATCTGTCGAAAGCGGGATTCGTCAAACGTTGCGAGTACAGTTGATCTCCATTCTAAGCTTTTTGGCACGTTCTGGTAGCTTCCGCGATAGTAGGAGAAAGTAACAAGAAGGTCTTCAATCAATTCGTCGAATTCTTTCCAATTATTATCGTTGTCTAAAATTTGAGTGCATAAATAAATAAAAAAAAAATAAAAATAGTGAATGCAAACTACCATCTTCAAGGAGAATATTCAGTGTAGCATTTTCAATCAAAAAATCTGCAATTTGTTTTCTATCACTAATTCTAGGCATCTTTTTTTCTGTTTCGAAAGAGTTTCTTTTAATATTCAAAACACTGTTTAAAATTTTCTTTATTGACATCAAAGTGCCTTGCGATGCCAACACCTTGCAATTTGCCTGTTTATCATCATGCCACAATTTTACAATAGAGCGCTCTCGACCCATTGCATTTTTTCGCGTAGGATTTTTACAATGCGTGCTTTTTTGCAATTTTACTAAACATAGAGAATACCCCTAATGATTTAGAAATTTTAAGGCACTGGTTTTTAACTCATAAAATTGTTTTAAGCGACAAAACAAAATAATGCTTTAGAATGTGGCAGGAAAAAAAATTCAGCTTGGTGACGACTTAATTTTTCAAGGTGCGCTGTGTCAAAAAGATTTTATTAGCAATAATATCTGTGGTTCCATGAATACTTTGCATACTTATGTCGAAACAGGTTCTTGTTCCCCTAATTGTTTTAAAATTGATTGCGTAAAAAACTTTAAATACCTAGGCTTATTGTTTGATACTAAACTAAATTGGTCTGATCATACAGCAGCAATGAAAAAATATTTATTAGCAGCAGTTAGACAACTCTATCACCTAAGTAAGTTTTGCTCAGCTAAACTAGTTACTTGCATATACTTTGGAATTTTTCATTCTAAATTGGATTACGGCTTGGCATGCTGGGGCGGCACTAGTGACAGCAAAATGAATGCTCTGTTAACTATACAAAGACAAGCTATGCGATTGATATGTAAAAAAGGACGCTTGGAAAATAGTATGCCTCTGTTTACAAAATTTAACATTTTGCTCATAAAACATCTGTTCTACTTTAGGTCTTAAAAATATTTTACATTAAATCTGAGTTCACTGTTAACATCAGGTTTCATTCAAATTATGCTTTGAGAACTAACAATCTTAAATTGGCCGTGGTTCCATCACACAATATGCAACATTTTTTGCGTTCCTACGATGCTATTGCTCCTAGATTGTTTAACAGGACTCCGTACTATATAAGATGCCTGAGAAACAAGCATGCCTTTTTCAAGAGGGTGAAATCTTGGCTGTTTTGTTTTTCACATGATTACATAAATTCAATTATCGAAATTATAACTTAGTACTAGAATATTTATTGCGTACTTTTGGCGAATGGCTTATTCATAGTTATAAGTACATATGTATGTAATAATGTATTTTTTATTTTTTTTTTTATTTATTTCTTCTCTCTCTTTTCCATACTGATCTGGCATAATAATAAAATATTGCATACTTTTCATTTATTTAATCTCACGACCCCACTGAATTAATTTATTTACGTTATCCAGCGCCCAACTCTAGTTCTCAGGAACTAGATGGCGTTGTTTTGTTAATTATTATTCTTAATTATTATTAGTTATTAAGTAAATAAAGTACATTTATGATGAAATTGTAATGGATTTGATAATCATAATGAATGATAATGAATAATGCATGAAAATGAAAAAAAAATGAAAATTGCTGTCTAATCTTTTTTCGTATAAGTTATCTACACTATTATATAAAATTAAAGTGAACATTTTTTGTAACCGCTGAAATCCAAAAGTACTGGTCCATTTTTTATGAAATAAGTTTTAAAATATCACATTTGTGTTACAAAAGGATATAGTATATAGTTGTATTTACCAAATTTTAATAATAAGTATCTTTAATTAGAGTGTAAAGTTTTTTAAAAAATCATCTACAATGCCACATATTGCTTGATCGTTAGCTTTTCATGCGTTTGTGCTGTGAAAGCTTCAAGAAACTCCATGAACTTCATTGCTCTCGACTTTATTCTCTCTTTGTTCTCAAGCAAGCACAACACAACAAAATAAACAAACAAATACTTACATATACATTAGAGCACACATGAAATATATGAAATTTGCAAAAATGTTTTTTTCTTCGCTCCCCGCGCATTTTCATAAAGAATGAGGGTAACAAATAAGAACTGCAAAAAGAAAAATTGTACCGCTAGTGGTAATTAGCCAGTTAGTTTTGACAGTCTGAATGAGAATATTTGGCACATGTGAGGTGATTGCTAGTGAAAAATTTGCTTAGTTTAGGAGTTATCGTAGAAAAATTGCGAAAACAGCCCAAAATATTAATATTTTTCACTTAAAAAATTATCTTTCTGAGCTTTTTAAGTAGTGTAGACACGTTCAGATCACATAAGTATGTTCACAAGAGTTGTTAAATTTTTCTTCGGCTACAATTTTGTAGAAGATAGTATCGGAAATATTTGGATTCCCTTCAAGTTATGCCCAAAAAAACCGAAAAAAGTAAAATTTTATTGATATTTAAATTACAAAAAAAAAAAATACAACAAATTATTTTACAAGTATGTTTCGCTTATATAGTTGTTTATTGGATTGTTAGCAACAACTTTGCTAAAGAAAATAAACCGATATATCTATTTCTGACGGAGTTCTTGAAGAAAAACTAATATTACCTTTTTTTGGCAAAATCACTAAAACCCACAATATAAAATGGTCCATAAAAATGAAACAGGCGCCAAACTCGCGAAACCGCGCTAGGGTTATACTCACCACTGATCATAGTATTGAACCTATATAGTGGCATGCTGTGGCAAAAAAATTATACTCTGAAATACTCTGCTTCCAGTTTTCTTTGCTTCATTTCATTTAAAGCATTATTTTAATGGTTGCATGTTTTGCACATATGACGCGTTCAAAGCAAAAGAAAGCAATATTTTTTATGCACGCAAAAATCGAAAAGAAAAAGGTTCAGCGCAAAAGTGAGCACAACTTGGTTGCACGGCGCATCAAACAGAAGATGCATGTGGATGACGGTTGCAAGCGAACATTGAAAGTTTGCATGATGATTGGAAAAGAGGTTGCTGGGTACATGCTGAAGAGCATAAATGCTTGGTGTTTGATTGATCGTGTTTATGCTTTGGTATGAAAGTATGTGTGTCTTCAATGCTAAATCTCAATTTTCAGCATTTTCTGCGCTTTGATATTTTAATAAATAAAATCGCCTAGTTTTGAATGAAATTATAAATTTATAGGTTCTTAAAAGGATTTATCTTATTTTTACTTTTTTATGAGCAATGGTTCTAGATTACACTACTGAACAAGGTTTTCTACAATGAATTGCGATAACATTTTCTATAGTAAAATATTCCATAGAATCCGAATATCATAATGATTTTTTCCCAATTTTTTATGTAAATGGGAAAATTCAAAAAAATCCACTATTGGGAACACATACTTCACATAAATGCTTGAGGAGTCAGATGAACATTTGAAGGTATAATATGTGCCAATAGCATCAGTGCCAATAGCATCGCTTTTCGGGTCGAAAACAGGTAAAAAAAATCACTTTTTTCGTTTTTTATAAACATATTTTATGTTTGAAGCCCTATATCTCGAAATAATTATATCGGAGAGAAAAAGTTAGCACTCTTATGTGATAAAGAGTTTTATTACAAAAATTTCAAGTAAATATAAATCATATATAAATCAGCGACCCCCTAGAACTGTTAGATAATGTTTAAAACTCTTAAAAAAAAATATATTATTAGGTGGCAACCCTATTGTTAAAAGATAGTAATTTTTAAATTCTGACATCGAATTCGGATTCAGCGACCCATTTTTACCTACATAAAAAACACATCATTGTATGTATGCATTTCTTAATTTAAATGCAATAAAATATGTTTTTTTAATAAAAATTGGTTTTTGAATTGATGTTAAAAACTTAGTGAATTATGACTTCTCTTTAAACATGTATATACTTTAAATTTTTGTAATAAAATTCTCTATCACATAAGAGGGCTAACTTTTTCTCTCCGATATAATTATTTCGAGATATAAGGCTTAAAACATAAAATATGTTTATAAAAAAAGAAAAAAGTGATTTTTTGACCTGATTTCGATCAGAACAGCCATATCACTGATGCTATTGGCACATATTATACCTTCAAATGTTCATCTGACTCCTCTACTACATGCAATTAAATTAAAATTCATTTACTGAACATGTAAGTTTTTACAAGCATTTATGTGAAGTATGTGTTCCCAATAGTGGATTTTTTTGAATTTTCCCATTTACATAAAAAATTGGGGCCAATCGAAAAAAATCATTATGATATTCGGATTCTATGGAATATTTTACTATAGAAAATGTTATCGCAATTCATTGTGGAAAACCTTGTTGAGTAGTGTAATCTAGAGCCATTGCTCATAAAAAAGTAAAAATAAGATAAATCCTTTTAAGAACCTATAAATTTATAATTTCATTCAAAACTAGGCGATTTTATTTATTAAAATATCAAAGCGCAGAAAATGCTGAAAATTGAGATTTAGCATTGAAGACACACATACTTTCATACCAAAGCATAAACACGATCAATCAAACACCAAGCATTTATGCTCTTCAGCATGTACCCAGCAACCTCTTTTCCAATCATCATGCAAACTTTCAATGTTCGCTTGCAACCGTCATCCACATGCAACTTCTGTTTGATGCGCCGTGCAACCAAGTTGTGCTCATTTTTGCGCTGAACCTTTTTCTTTTCGATTTTTGCGTGCATAAAAAATATTGCTTTCTTTTGCTTTGAACGCGTCATATAGCCCAACAGCTGTCTCTACGGAGCGTTTATAAACAATGTCAATTGTCCAGTGCTGCCAAGTCTTGCTTTTATGAACGTGTTTTGCTTGTTTGCAACTTCAAAAAAACGCAGAAAAGAAAAACAGCGTGGGTTTTGTAAGACAGCTCGTTTAATACTAAAAACTAAAATACACAAAGGTTTACTGATTTGCTCAGAGCGTAAATGAAACCAACATGGCGCCGGCCTTGAACGATTTCAAAACGTTCAACGTAGATTCTATATACATTTCGAAAAAAACGACAAAAATTTATACATAATATGATTATATAAAAAAAAAAACGGAATTTCAAGTTTAGAATGTTAGACAATAATGATTGTAAGTATGTGGCTTAAGTTTGAAAAATGTTAATTATAAACTAATGTTTAATGAGATTAATTAGAATTGTCATAAAAGATATCGCACTTAGTAGGCAACGGGCAGAGCTTCACAACTGGTCGAACCAGCTCCCCATCAGCGCTTTTTAAGGTAGCAACTCGTACATGACCATCATCTCCAGGGTGGCATTTCACAACTCTTGCAAGCTTCCATTTCGTCGGAGGAGTACACTCATTAAGTACGGCAACCACGTCATTTTCTTGTATGTTTGGTGATGAGCGGTACCATTTGGTGCGACGCTGTAAGCTCACAAGATATTCATCTCGCCAACGTTGCCAAAAATGTTGTCTCATCGAAGAAATAGCATGCCAGCGCTGGCGTAAATTTCCAGCGAACTCTCGAACCTCAGGCTCAGGAAGTGATTTCAAAGGCTCACCTACAATGAAATGTCCAGGTGTGAGAATTTCCATATCGCTTGCGTCTGTAATAGAGGTACACAAAGGGCGTGAATTTACGCAGGCTTCAACTTCAGTGAGTAGGGTACTCAATTCCTCATATGTTAGTAAGCTGTCACCCAATGCGCGTTTTAGATGGTATTTTACGCGTTTAATACCAATCTCCCAATAACCACCCATATGTGGCGCTCTCGGAGGGTTAAAGTGCCATGTTATACTGGAATCAGCGAAGTAACATCGAACCTTGTCATCAGCCATACATCGTTGAAACATGCTTCTTAACTCCTTTTCCGCACCGACGAAATTTGTGCCATTGTCGGAATACATGGCTTTGCAGTAACCACGGCGGTTAATGAATCTTTTAAAGGCGTTGAGAAACGAAGCGGAAGATAAATCTCCTACGAGCTCGAGATGCATGGCACCAGTACTCATACAGATAAAACTGCTGATGTAGCCCTTTATAGACTTAGAGCCTCTCCCCTGAGCAAACTTAAACAAAACCGGCCCAGCAAAATCTACTGCACTACGTTGAAAACAACGTGCATAAGTGGTACGACTTGACGGTAAATCTGCCATTGATTGTTGAGCAAGGTTGCGGTTCAAGCGTGTGCATTTCACACATCTACGGTATACAATGCGAATCAAGTTGCGTGCTCCTACCACCCAGAATCTACGTTGTAAAATCGTTTGCATTATTTGAGGGCCCGCGTGCAGCGTGTACGCGTGTATCTCTGTAACTATAAGCTTAGCAAGTGGTGAATTTCTCGCAAGGATGATTGGATGCTTTCTATCCACACTGGCAGCCGATTGCTGTATACGGCCTCCAACGCGTAGGATGTTATTTTCATCTAGAAATGGCTGCAAACGCACCAGACAGCTCCGAAGTGGTATTGGCGTTTTTTTTCTGCAATGAAATATTTCATTAGAAAAATAAAAAGGGTGAGTATACCTAACAAGTGCATATTCGGCCTCAAGAATTTCTTTGCAGCTAAGTGGCCCAGTACGCCTTGCAGCAGTCTGTGTTAGGTGGACCCGTAAATTTGTAACAAAGCGCAGTATTAAAGCAGTAACCCTCTTTAATTTGGCGTAAGAGGAATATTTAGAAAGCAAAGCCCAATGTTCTTGATAGGCGGCTAAGTTCACGATAAGCTTACTCGGTCGCAGTTCTAGTTCTGTTGTGTGTTGCGTTGGTGTATTATGATTCCAAAATTCATTAGGTTTTCTTAAAAATGTAGGACCATTCCACCAAAGTTGATGCCGAAGAAGTTCACCAGGCGACACGCCTCTGGAAGCGCAATCCGCAGGATTGCACTCAGAGCGTACGTGGTTCCAACACTGTGGTGGTAAAGTTTCCTGTGTTTCAGCAACACGGTTTGCAATAAAGGTAACCCATCGACTTGGATGAGCTTGTAACCATGCCAGCGTAATGGTGGAATCGGTCCAAGCGTACAGCGGGTAGTTTTTTGTATCCCAGCTAGAGGTCACATTTTTTATAAGTTTTGCGGCAAGGTGAGCAGCACAAAGCTCCAGGCGAGGAAGAGTTGTCACCTTTAGTGGTGCAACTTTAGCCTTAGATGCCAACAATGTGACACTGATTTTACAATCTGACTGAATTGTTCGAACATAAATAACAGCAGCGTACGCACGCTCTGAAGCGTCAGCAAACGCGTGTAGCTCTGTAAGCGAACCCATAGATCCAGAACCAAGCCAGCGATTAAGTTTAACACCCGACAAGAGAGTCAAGTCTTTGCGATGAGAGCTCCATTGTTCAGCAATGCTATCGGGTACTGCGTCATCCCAATCAGTATTTGTGCGCCATATGTCCTGGAACCAAATTTTCGCTTTTATAGTGCAGGGTGTAAGCAGACCAAGCGGGTCAAATAGAGTACTCGCATCTGATAAAAATGCTCTTTTAGAAAGTATTGTCGGTGGCTCTTTAAGCTTAACAGTGAACGTCAAAACATCGTCTTCGGTATTCCAGATAAGACCCAGAGCGTGTACTTCCTGTCCTTCAGCAAGGTAATGAGAAACTTCATTGGAAGCGTGCGACATTGGTTTGATTATTTCCGCACAGTTTGAAGCCCACTGTCTTAGTTCAAACCCACCACCTTTAAGGACAGCGGATATGTCTCGCTGTAACAATTGAAGACTTTCTACACTGGACGACCCTGTCAATAAATCGTCCATATAGAAATCCCGAAGAATCGTGCCAGCAGCTTCCTTAAAATTATCATTAGCATCCTTTGCAGTTTGCTGAAGCGCCTTTACGGCTAAGTGCGAAGCTGCAGCTACCCCATACGTAACACGCAGCATGCGATAGTCCTGGATTGGTAACGAAGGATCTTGGCGCCATACAACACGTTGTAAATCGATATGTTTTTCTGCGACATAAACTTGCCGATACATCTTCGTCACATCGGCAGTAAGAGCAAAGCGGTGAGTTCTAAATCTTATTAAGATTGAAAAGATATCTTGTTGTAATGTCGGTCCAATCATTAATGCGTCATTTAACGAGTAACCCGTTGAACTTTTTGCTGAAGCATTAAAAACAACTCTCAGCTTTGTTGTGGCACTAGATTCCTTCAATACACAATGATGCGGCATATAAAAGCAGTTCTCTGCCGTGTCATGCACGAGCTCCATATGATTCATTTGAATCAACTCTTGCATAAAGTTACTGTAGCGGAGCCGCAAATCTTCATTGGATGCAAGTCTTTTTTCCATTCGTAAAAGATTGCGTACTGCGAGACTTCGTGACTCACCAAGCGGTACGTTGTTCTTAAGTGGAAGTTCAACGATAAAGCGACCGTCAGCTGTTCGGCGATGGGTAGATTCAAAATGGTCTTCGCAAAATTGTTCTTCAGCGGTGAGGTGTTTAACTTTGGGTAATTCTTCTAACTCCCATAGTTTGATCAATACTCGATCCAGCTGTACGTCACAGTGCAAGCTTTGTATACAATGGTTGGAAGATTGTTCATTGTAAACACGACCAAACAGCATCCATCCAAAAGCTGTGCACTGTGCCATGGGAGTCCCAGAAACCCCTTTGCGAATCTCTGATGTAATGAATTGCTCCATTTCATCCATTCCGATTATAATGTCTATGGGACCGGGCTTCATAAATTCTGGGTCAGCAAGCGGCAAACCGATGATGTGAGCCCAGGAAGTGACAGGAATATTTGTTGTTGGCAAATCATTCGTTAATTTTGATAAAATATTCGCCTTAATTTTGAAGCACTGATGCGATAAGCGCGATGACAATGTGAGTGATGTTTCACCCTTCGAACGTCCCCCTTGTGCAGAGCCAATGCCTGTTACGAACACAAATGATGGGTTTCTTGATAAGCGTAGACGCTGAACACACGAATCAGTAACAAAAGAAGCGTGTGAGCCAGTATCGAATAATAAACGGGCGGTTTGCCATCGGCCAGAGCAGTCTTGTACTTTGGCAATTGCGGTAGCTAGAAGAATAGTACGTTTTGCATTGATTTGCGAGTTAACATCGGCGGTTTCAGCATTGGCACAAGAGGAATTATAGGTTGTGCTCAAAGAAGATTTACCAAGTGTGGTTGCGGCGACAAACGAAGTTGTAAACCCTTGCTCGTCTAAATTGTTGTTAGCAACGACAGACTTGGTGATAGCGGGGAGAGCAGCGGTTTGAACAGTGGCAGCAACAACATTTTCTAAAGAGAAGGCGGCGGTGTGGAGGAGCGTGTGGTGGCGTTGATGACAAATTCGGCAAGTTGAGTTACTACGGCATCGCGCTTTAAAATGCCCTGTACTTAAACAGTTTAAGCATCCACCGCTTTGTTTAATAAACTCAATTCTAGCAGAGGCATTCAAGTCTGAGAACTTCTCGCAATCATATATTTTATGAGGACCATTGCAGTGTGAGCAGCGCGACAAGCTGTCAAAACTATTATCTACAGCATGAAACACGTTTGTTTGTTTTCGTAATATGTTTTTCGCAGAGTTCTTGTTCACAGCTACTTCATTTGTGGTGGCTGTCAATAGCATTGATAGAGAGCGACATCTGGTCTCTAGAAAACTCTTTAACTCGTCGAAAGTGGGGGGATTATCAAGTTCAAGTGAAAGCTCCCATTGTTTTCTTGTTTCAAATGCCAGCTTACCGACCACCTCGTGCACTAACCAGTCGTCCCAGAATTCAACCGGGCGACCCATTGCTTTAAGAGCACGTACATGCTGGAGAGTTGTATCCAGAACCTGTTTTATAGCGTCAGCAGAGTCACTACTCGCATTTCGTATAGCAGACAGTGCACGCAAGTGACTTTCAACAATGACACGCATTACCTTATAGCGCGCCTTTAGCAAGCCCCAGGCTTCGGAATAGTTTGCATCACAAATTTTTAAGCTACTTATAATATTCAATGCTTCTCCTTTCAAGCAACTTCGGAGATAGTGAAGTTTTTGACCATTCGTTAAATTATTGTTTGAATCAACCAGTGATTGAAATGCATCAAAAAACGAAATCCATTCGGTGGAATCGCCTGAAAATGACGGGAGTTCCATTTTGGGTAACCGTATTGATGCCGATACCTGTGTGGTTACGTTTGCATTAACTTCAGATTCAGTCAAAGCTTTTTTTTTTTGCTCGATTAAAATTAGACAAAGCAGTAGAATACCAAGATTCAGCCTGAATTCGTGATTCCTCTTCGAGCGCAAAGTTGTCGTTGCCACACGAAGCTTCAACGGCGTCTTGTGCCAAGTTGAATCTAGACCACTGCTCATTTAGCAACTGCAAATGGCTTAATACAGTCTCGACGTCCATCAACATTGCATTATCCATGCTTTTTGTCATATATCTTTTTATTGCACTGAGCGCAGAGTCTCGAGTTTTGACATTATTTGACATTGCACTTTTTTTTTTTTTTTAATTTGATCGCGAGTGTCAAAACTAAACACTTAACTTTGATATATAACACTTGTCTGTCGCAGTGCAATTCTTATACATATGTATGTGCTCACGCTTGCATTTATTGGAGACTTAACGGCAGGTTACTGAGAACAATTGAAGGGCATATGCAACTGATGAAGAAACAACAACGATAACTTAATCAATATTATTAAATTTTTTCTTTTAACACTATTTTTATATTATTCTTTTTAACGTAACATATGCAGTATTAAGCTGTTTTGCGCGAATTCGACTTCGAAGGACCAAAATGTTTTGCTTGTTTGCAACTTCAAAAAAACGCAGAAAAGAAAAACAGCGTGGGTTTTGTAAGACAGCTCGTTTAATACTAAAAACTAAAATACACAAAGGTTTACTGATTTGCTCAGAGCGTAAATGAAACCAACAGAACGTGTTGCTTTAATGGTTGCAGTCGTACTAACGCGGTTTGCATTTCCGAAAACACCTTTTTATTTGAAAGTTTTATTAAACCAATATATTTATTTTTTTTTTTGTTTTTCTATTTTGTTTTCAAGTTTGAGAAATTTTGGTTGTATTTTTTCATATAAAATTTCTCATTTTGGACAAATATGCTCCAGAAAAGTGGCCGTTATTATTGAGTTTCGGCAAACCAAATTTTGGGAACATGTTGATATTACTTAGTACTCTCATATGTTTTGGTACACGACTGATCGTCCCCACTGTGAGTGAACTACTGAACGCACTCGCTTCGTTTTGACGACTATTTGATTTAGCATATAGTTTTCGGCGGCAGTTTTTTGTAACCATGGAATGGGGCTCGCACCAAAATCGTGTTGTTATAGTTGATTTAAAAAAATGTGGCACGAAAAGAAGCGATATCTTTGGGACCTTGCTACTATTCGAAGTCACTAGTAATTTTATGTATCATACTGTGAAAATGTTTTAGGATACTGGTGGAATAATCGACCGTTCACCGCCATCAAAGCAGTGAAGTCTCGAATCAAGCGAAAACCGCTGGGAAAGCAGAAAATCTTGTCGCGGGAGATAAATATCTCAGCACAATCCATCTCTCGCATTCTTAAATATGACTTGAGGCTCAGCGTGACACACCGGGCACCTTCTCGGTAGCGTTAAAAGAACAACGTAAGCGAAAATCGAAAGCGTCACTTCTCAAGCACGCTGATAATGCCCATAGACGAATTCTGTTTACTGATGAAAATATTTTCACCGTATAGGAATCGTTCAATAAACAGAATCATAGAGTGTATGCTCTGCAGCAGAATTTTTGTGAAAAAGGAATCAAAACTTCGGCGAAAGTGTATGAATCCGATGTTTTGGAATTGGTTGTGAAGCCTCTTAACACGACTTTATTCCAAAATAAGCCAACTTGACCTTTCAACAAGATTCTGCTCCACCCCATAAGGCTAAATTGACTCAAGAGTGGCTCAAAAACAATGTACCGAACTTAATTTCCGCATCAGTGACCAGCGGGTAGCCCAGACCTGAACCCAGTAGAATACAACTTGTGGTCCATGGTAGAGGGTATGGCTGGCTCTGCTCCCAACCCCAAATATCAAGTCTCTAAAGCGCGCTTTTGTGCGAGCAGTGGAGAAATTTCCTATGCATTTAGTGCGTGCTGCGATCGATACTCGCTCGTGCTGGAAAGCAAATGGTAGCCATTTCGAATAAGTTGTTTTACAATTTATAGCTATTGAATGACTCAATAAATAACAAAATTAATTTTGAAAAAATTGTTTGCTGTTTTCGTTTTATGATCAAAAAACTATGTACCAAAACATTTGAGTGTACTAAGAACAGTTTGAATTGTTAACACAAATAATTCATACTTGTGATTATATCGAATGTTTTTAATTAAATATAGTTTGAAATTAAACTTTACCTGCAATGGACAACAATTGGCGTATTACTGATGAAATGATTCTCTTTTGAATGATGATTTTTAGCTTGATCAACTAGTTCAATTATTCCACGGCAAACTTCCGGCACTTCTCCATCAACTGTTGGCCAGCCATTATATTGAAATTGAGTAACTTTTATTGTATCATCAATTTTACAATTCGTCACGGTAAACTCTCTACGTGTATAGTAAGGGCAACTTTCGCTATGCATATACTTAACGAGAATATGTTCGTACTGAATTTCGTCATCCGCCCAATATCGTGGACACTTCCTCGGACCCTCACCAATCTAGGAAAGGTAGAAATAAACCAATAAAAAACAGATTTTTAATTGAATAGCAAAGTAAGAATTTGTTATTTGGTTTGAATGTTTCAAAACAATAATTAATATTATCAAAATTATATAAATGTAAAATTTTCAATTGAAAAAACAACAAGGGCTATTACTACTTTATGCCACACTTTCATGGATGCGTGGCCATACGAACCGTTTATTTGTGTGATCAAATTGATAAGAATATACTTTTCAACTTGAATTTCTGTAAATTTTCATATTTTATGAGAATGGAGTAATAAAAAAATCAAGGGGTATATAAACAATTCAAATAAAGAATTCAGTTTGTCTTTGTGAGCCTTGAACAAATTCCCATGTTTAAACAAATTCCTGTTGAATTCAATATTAGGCGCAAAAACAAATCTTCTTAGGCCGTTGTTATGCACACGCTCACGGGCTCATTACGGTCACGCATTGTTGTTGTTTCAATGTAAAAGGGAAATTTAAGAGAGTGAGCGAGGGAATTTAGTTTGCCCAGAATGGTCACCAAATGATTCGAAAATAATATGGAATCACGAGATCAAAACAGTGTTGCGCTGTGAAATTATTCACAACATTTGTCTTTTAATATTGAAAATTGTACACTTTTAGTCCGAAATGCATGAAAGCAGTAATGAAACCTGCTTAATAGCAACACTCACCATAATCACACTCGTGATACTTTTTTGCATAAAGTATTGAAAGTAGCAAAAAGTGTACTAGTGTTCTGGGATCAAATGACCGTCTATAAACATACTTTCATCACAGAGCTCATCAAACGAAAAAAAGAGCGTAAAAAAGGACGTGATCGGGAATCATATGAGCGTCAGCGTAACAACGGCCTTATGCATGTCCGGGTTGCCATTGTGACGTTAAATACGTCATTTTGACGTATTTTAGCTCTAATGACGATTGATATATTTTGAGGCATATTTGACGTATTTAATAGACACAATAGTTTTCATTATATCAAAAAGTCTTAAAGGTAAAATGTGAACGTGTGACCATTGATATATGATAAGGAACTCTCCTTGCATAGTATACATGCAACACTGCCTACATAAGTGATAATGTTATCGACTTTACTGTCATCGCAAGTGTTTGTTAGCGGCGTGATATTTTTTAATGTATTCAACCAGCATGCAGCTTGCAGCCAAATAAAACAAATGGAGCGTTATTTTCAGCTTCAATATTTAACTGACGTTTTTTTATTGAAATGACGTATTTTAAATCTGAAAATGACGATTTTGAACCACAGTTTTCTGGCAACACTGTGCATGTCATAAAAATGAAAAAAAAACCAGTTTGAATTGCATCATAATGCATTATTAGTTGTGCAGGTGGTGCTTGCGTTTTTTTTTTTTGCTCTACTTTTGCTGACCAAATAGTTCGATAACAAAGTATTTTAGTATTATATAACACACCTGATCAACAATATATAACTCAAAAGTGTAGAGTTGTTAATTCGAAGTCTCCGTAATAATTCCACCCGACGCGAGCTTCAAAATCCCTATGATGGACCATTTGCAGTTTTAGACAAAACACCTAAATTTTTTACAATTCCGGGACATAATCATTTATTAACAATTATTTTTTTATCGTTATTTTCTCTATCATAAAAAATAATTATTTTTTTATTGTTAATTTTTTAATCTGAAACAAGAGTTATTTTTTATTACTATTTTTTCGATCAGAAATTAAAATCATTTTGTTATCGTTATTTTTTTCAATCAGAGCACTTGGAACGTCCGAAAGCATTCTGTGATACCTACTAAAACGGCCATGAGGAGAAGCACGAGTTTGGATGCGGATTCGTGGTTGGTAAGAGACTACAGCAACATGTCCTGCGATTCACACCTTTGAACGAGCGACTAGCCATAATCCGTGTCAAGGCAAGATTCTTCAATATAAGCCTGATTTGTGCGCACGCTCCGACAGAAGATAAGGACGATGAGACCAAAGACAGCTTCTACGAGCGACTTGAAGAGGCCTATGAGCGCAGTCTCCACCACGACATAAAAATTCTGCTTGGTGACTTCAACGCCAAGGTGGGAAAAGAAAATATCTTTGGTCCAACAGTCGGAAAGTTCAGCCTCCATGACAATAACTCCGATAACGGAATGAGGCTGATTGACTTTGCTGCAGCGCGAAACATGGTCGTTAGTAGCACTAGATTCAAGCATCTCAATATTCATAAAGCAACTTGGCTGTCTCCTGATCAAAAGACGCGCAACCAAATTGATCACGTTTTGATTGACGGAAGGTGCTCTTCCAGTGTTTTAGATGTACGTACGATCCGTGGTGCCAATATAGACTCGGATGACTATCTTGTCGCAGCCAAGATCCGTACACGCCTGTGCGCAACCAAGAATGCGCGCAATCGAGCACAGAGAAAGCTAGACGCAATCAAAACGAACAGCCGAAGACTTCGCTACTCGACTCTCACTCCTTCACTCTCGCTTCAAAGCACTCCTCCGATCGACGATATATGCGCGCAGTGGAATCATATTTCCCACTCTATGCGTACGGCTGCCGAAGAGGTGATTGGCTATCATCGCCCTCGCCGAAACCAGTGGCACGACCAAGAGTGTCGCGACGCCACTGCAGAAAAAGACGCGGCCTACAAAGCCACCCTGCAGTCGGTTGTAACGCATGCTGCTAAAGAGCGATACAAAGAGAAGAGGAGGGAAGAGAGACGCATTTTCAGACGAAAGAAAAGAGAAGCGGAAATGCGTGACTGCGAGAAAATTGAGATGCATGGTGACAGGAATGAGGTCCGAACATTTTTCGAAAAAACGGAAATGATATCCCGGAAACCCCAATTGTGAACGACAGCGTTGAAGTTCCGCTGCCCCACCATAGTGAAGTCTGGGACGCTATAGCTTGACTTAAAAACAACAAAGCCGCAGGAGCCGATGGCTTACCTGCTGAGCTTTTCAAGAATGGAGGCGAAGCTCTATTTAAATGTATTCATGAGCTTCTATGCAGAATATGGTCGGAAGAATGCATTCCAAACGATTGGAATCTCAGTGTTCTCTGCCCAATCCACAAGAAAGGCGATCCCACCATTTGCATCAACTACCCTGGGATAAACCTTCTTTATATCGCATATAAGATCCGGTCAAGTGTTAGGATGAAGCCCATCGTACACCAGCTGATTGGACCTTATCAGTGTGGCTTCAGACCAGTCAAATCCATAGACCAGACACAGACCAGATGTTTACGCTACGACAAATCTACGTCATCATCTTTTGTCAATTAGAAAGCCGCCTTCGAGAGGCCAATAAGGAACCATCTATACTCCAACATGTCTGAATTTGGTATTCCTACAAAGCTCACCAGTCTTTGCAGAATGACACTGCAGAATAACTGCTAAAACACCAGCAGCACAGTTAAAATCGGGAAGGATCTCACTCCTCCATTCGATACCAAACGAGGTTTCAGACAAGGTGATTCCTTATCGTGCAACTTTTGCAACCTAATGATGGAGAAGATGGAAACCACCACACTGTTGACAACATCTCCTTGGAGATTGATTGATGTCAGTAATGAGATACAACGCAAGCAAGGTTAACTCTTGCCAACAGGTGTTTCCTTGGTCTGAGTAGGCAATTGAGAAGCAGAGCCCTCTCTCTAAAAGTCACGCGCTATGAGTCACTTATCATGCCCGTCCTATTATATGCAGCACAAACCTGGACGTTGAGCAGTTCTGATGAAAAGACCTCGGGAGCCTTCGAGAGAAAGAACCTTCGTAAGATCTTCGGTCCAATTTGAGTCAATGGCGAGTACAGAATTCAATGGAACCATGAGCTGTACGCTGATATCGACATAGTTAAGCGCATTAAAATCGAGCGGCTCCACTCCAGCAAAAAAATATTTGATTCGGTGCCCGGTGATGGTCAAAGTAGAAGAGGACGCCCACATCTTCATTGGAAGGATCAGGTGATGGATAACCTGACCACGCTTGCTGTTTCCAACTGGCGCCAGCAAGCGCAAAACAGAAATGGCTGGCGCAATTTCTTATACGAGGCCAAAACCGACCTTCGGTTGTAAGCGCCAGATAAGTAAGTAAGTAAGTAACCGATAATGGTGAACCCTGTGCAATCCCGCTATGTATTAGAGGGGGGATCAGAGAAATTATTGTTTATTTGTACTTTTATATTCCTGTTTTTCCTGTTTGAAAAGAATTGTTTTACAAAATTTATTATCTTGGAGCCCAATTTCCAGTCAAGTAGTTGATCTATAATGGAATGGATACGAATTTGATCGAGCGCTTTCTCCGAATTAAAAAAAATAAAAATAAATAAATAACTGGCCATTTCAGCCCTTGAAAGGACTTTGACCTAGCTTCTTATGATCAATTGTGTTGTGCGTGTTATTAAGTTTGTACACAATTGACCGAGAACAGGACCTACATGCTTAACGGCGACTCCGAACGGCGATGAACGGAATGTTCTTGTTCTCAAGAAGCTTTACATGGCATTTTGATTACTCTCTGAGGTTTGCCATTGTCTGCAGAGAGGTGGCGGCCGTACAGAAAAATTATTTTAATTCAAATAATTTTCTGTCGCTGCTGGGGTTCGAACCTGGGTTTCCAAAGTTCGTTGACATAGCGGCCACGCACTTTAACCAACTACGCCACGGACGGACGTCTCCGAATTAAAGGATAATATTTAAAAATGATTTTTGGTTCTGAAAGGCTATTGCATACCTCTTCATCTATAGCTAATAGGTTTTCCATGGAACCTTTTCCACTTTTGAAAGCGGTTTGTTTGTACCACATAATTCTTCGAAATATAATTTTTTGCGATAATTTTTGATATGCAACAGGGGTGTATCTATCGAGATAACTTTTGTTTTTTTTTTTTTTTGTTTGAGCATTGGCAAAATTGAAACAATTTTTCATAGTTGGGGGAAATGCTGTTTTGAAAAATTTCATTATAAAGATTTATTATTTTTTTCATTTTGCAATTTTTAATCTTTTTTAATATTGGGAAAGACAGCTTGTCAAAACCGGGCGTTTTACTTTTTAAGGAGGAAGGAGGAGACTGATTGTGAAAAAAAGGTCACGTGCCGGTGCCTAAAAAAAGATTTTAGGTCGAAAAAATAAAAAAATAAATTTTTTCGCATTGTACTCCCCGTTGTTTTGAAATGTTTTGAAGCCCTGGTCGAAAAATTAAATCAGGACCTCAATAAAACATATACAGTTGAAAGGGTAGTAACTGGATCTTATTTTTTAAATATTTTTTGGACAACAGGGTGTCCCAAATTAATTTTTTTAAGATTTTTTTTTTTTTAAATAAATTTTTGAGCTTTGGGCCAAGCATGTTGACAACAAGACTGCCAATATGCCGAGAAAGTTACCCGGAATTTATTTAAGTTCCTAAGTATAAATAGAAAATAAGTAGCTTGAGTGGATCACAGTGTAAAGTCATACAAAGGCTACTGATGAGTTGGTGTAGCGGCCAACGAAACAGTCTGTATAGTCAAGCTGTGTGATGTGCTCTATACAGAGCCCTTGTTGTTGTTGTTGTTGGTTGTTGCCTTCTTTGTTCTTCATGTTGTCTTGTTGTCAACATGCTTGGCCTAAAGCTCAAAAATTTGTTTTCAATATAAATAATGAAAGGGTATTCAAATATTAAGATTAAAGATTTTTTATATGAAAATATTGAAAGTTATTGTTGACATATGAAAGAAGACATATTTCTTGTAGTTTTGACCTTTTAACTATTGCAATATGTTCGTTAATAAGAAAGTAATGATATCTGGCACACCCTGCCATACTAAGCAGAAAACTTAGCCAATGCTTCTTTTTAACAAAATTAGTAAAAATGTACACAATTTTTCTACATATCTATATTGTGCATTTTGTTTCTTTATTGATAATTTATGCAAATAAACCAAAATAAGACAATTTTTGCAGTTGTAAGCTAAGTATGAATATTTATTAAGTTTTAATTGTTTTTATTATTAATTTAAATGCATTTTATACTATTACATAAAATTAAAGTGAACATTTTTTGTAGCCGCTGAACTCCAAACGTATTGGTCCGATTTTTATGAAATAGGTTTTAAAATATCACATTATAGCAACAAAAGGATGTAAGGGCATTTTCTGTATGAAATTTTATTAATAAGTATCTTTAATTAAAGTGTAAAGTTTTTTAAAAAATCATCCACAATGCCATGTATTGCTTGATCGTTAGCTTTTCATGCGTTCATGCTACGAGAGCTTCAATAAACTGAAACATATACATACATGGAAGGCCAAATACAAGCAGCGGCGGATCTGGAAAAAATCTTGGGGGGGGGGGGGGGGGGGGGTTAATTATCAAAGACACACATTTTCGATTTGAGAAAATTTTGTCTTTTTACAAATAGACAAATTGTACTTTTTGAAATTATCGAATTGTTTAAAAATTATATTTTAAAGTATGTGCAATGAAAAAACATAGAACTTTTCAATAAAAAAAAGTAAAGGAATTTGAAACTTATTGTTCTGACGTTACAACTATGATATGGTACACTTTGAAAAACAAATGAACAATACAAAATGGTTACTGAGTATTAGATAGTCATTACATAGAGAAAAAATTACATGACAAAATCATCGCAGCGCTTTTTTTTTACAGAAAAGTTATCAATAACTTCGTTAATATTTATTTTAATGTCTTTATGTATATGCAATAATGCGGGTCCATTCGTTCTTGTTGCATAGTTGAACTTAACCATGTTTTTAATCGTCGCAGTTTAGAAACACTTCGCTGTTGCTACACTGATAGGAAGCGTGGCAAAGATAGCAAACGATTTAGAAATTAGTGGAAAAATGTCATTATCACAATGAGTAAAAATTATCACAATGAGTTGTGTTTATCAATTTTATTTGGCAGGATTTCGTTTACATATAGTTTTTGGCGTATTAATTGACATACCTAACCTCTCGTATAATTCCTACACATCTGCAAATATTGTCTTAAAATATGATTCTGCGTTTTCTCTTTTTTTATCAAGCAGTGATCTTAAAGTTATTATTGTATGTTCTGCTGCATCCTTATAGAAGTTTGTTTTTTGCAAAATGCTACTTAAAACTTTAAAGCTAACAACTAAAAACTCGAAGTCACTACCTCGACGTAAGTGTTTGCTTTACAAATAACTATATTTTGTTTTTTTCAGATGACTACATATCATGTTATTCTACAAGCAAAATGGTCCTACTCTTCTCGCACCGCTTCATAAAAACGTCACCTACACGCAAATGACGTCACAAAACAAAAAAAAAAAGATACAGTATACCGTGTATACAGTAAAGAAGTGAAACTTCTTCTTTGTATACTCTTTTTCTCTTCTAGAATAAGAACCATTTTAGTGTAAAGGCTCGATTATGCAATCGTAAAGCTAAGAACTCTACGTCACGTTACTTTGCGTTGCTTTACGATTGCATAATCGAACCTTAAAGGCAAAGAGAGAACTTTTTAAGCAAAAGAAATTAAATAAAAAGTTTTTTTAAAAAAAATATTCTGTATATTTAATATTCATTGGTATGGACCTATGGCCGAAAAGCAATTAATTTGATAACCAATTTGCGTCGTATTTACATATAGATGTGAATACAGAATACAACTTGATATATTTTTAGTTCAACATATGTACGTATTAATATTACTTATATCAAACTTACTATTACTAATAATATTTCGATATAAAATTATATAACTACAATATGTATAAAATAGTTATCTATTGAAAGAACTTATTCCAACTTTTCTTGCGCACAGTGTCAAGTTAGCGTCATGGACGACAGCATATGCTTCATGAATTTGGGTTTTTATATAATTTTATATCGCAATATTATGAATAATAATATAATATGTGTAATATGAGCAAAATTCATAGAGGTTATATTAAAATATTGAATTAAAGATACCAACGTTGGTATTCTAAAAAAATATTGGCATGGCAGCCCTAGTATGAGAGTTTACTTTGCGAAAATCATAATGCGCTCAGGGCAACTCTCTTATTCACTTCTGCTTGGCTGAATCTTTCTCTCTTCTACCCGAGTCATGGCAACCCCCCTGTCTACCACACATAGAACGCAATCAGCACACAATCTGCGGCTTTTGCCACCCAGTGGTAATCGAAGCGTTTCAAAAGCCCTAAACAAGCGCTTCTGCCATAGCGCTTCACACATCTGAAGTGCTTTTTAAGTAAACCAAATTCATATTAAAATTTATATTGGATATCCTAGGATGAAAGCGCTTCTTAACAAACAAATCGACTCATAACCGCCAAAATATCTTAAGCGATATAATATCCGATTTATGTTTTTTGATGAAAATCGATAATTTGCGATGGTTTACATCGTCTGTCAAAATTTCATAGGTGTACGAAATTAGATTATGAATTTAAACCAAAAGCAATTTTAGCTTAAGTACACAATACATGTTTGTTTACATTTTTCATGACAGCAAAGTGTCGCTTAAGATGAAATTCTCTAAAAGAAATTAATCAATATAAGAGATAAAATTATTAAAATAAAATTAATAGCAAAGAGATAAGAGATAAAAGATAAAATTAATAGCAAAGATAATTAAAAAAAACCTTCTCCTGTAAAATTTTCTTTTTGGCGCTTAAGATATTTTGGCGGTTATGAGTCGAAATAGTTAAAAAGCTTTTTAAAAAAAAAACAAAAAAAAAATCGAGAACATTTTTTAATATGCAAGGATTGAACTCGCACCTCTCGGATTACAATCAAATGTCTTACTGCTGTGCTATTTTCCCGCTGCTGTTGTTATGAACAGAATGTGTATAAAAATATGAGCTCCACAACTCTGAAAAGCACATCTTCAAAGCATACCAAAAATGCGCATAAATTTCTAGGAACGCTTTTTATTTTCCCGCTGAGCATCTACAGCAAAAGTAGTTTGATTAATTGGTATATAGAGCAAATTTATATATGAAGAGTTTAGCTCGTTGGATAAAGCGTTGTCTTTGCAATCGTTATTAGTTCACAAGTTCGATCCTCAGCGGTGACAAGCAAATTTTTTAAGTCTTTTATACAATTTATATCTCTCTCATTCTCTCTACTGTAAAACATATCTTTCTTCTCTATCGTGTAACGAAATGAAGTAAATTGACCTTGAAATTTCACTCCTCAATATTACATTCAAATTTCGAAGCGCCGCCTAAGAAGTTTCACTTCAAAAACAAACTTTTATTTATATACTTTAATAATTGTTGAAATTAATAAAAAAAACTTTATATCAATATCTCTGACCAGTTTTTTGTAACATTCTTTCAAAAACGCCTTCAGAATCGCTTATGTATACATAAAAGTACCCTTAAGGGAAGGGTTCCCTCATTATGGACAAAAATAAGGCAAAGTTTGTATTTTTGTTGTAGGACAATGAAAAGGCGTACGAACTTTTGGTTTTGATGATTATATTAGTTTATTATCAGAGAATTTAAAAAAGTGAAAAAGTTGAAAAAATTCAAAATGGCGGCTACAAAATGCACATTTCCGTGGGCCCCTGCGCGCGAAACATGGTGTCCTAACTAAAATTCTGCCGCTTCTTGTGGTGGACTGAAATCAAAAATAGTTGTTGTTACTTAAAGATAATGATATTTTCTATGACTGGAACTAAAATTGTTATTATCCATGTAAAATTCATTGAATAATGAACATTAGAACTAGAAGTTCAAATTTTGCTTGTTTTTTTCCATTTCAACAACGTTAAAAAAATATAAATAAATAATTTTTATACATGATGTTAGTTCAGGGCGTACAAAAAAGCATGCACTTCCAAACAGTTCTTAAATAAAGAGAATCGGATCAATAGATCAGGCCTGAGAGTTTTAGTTAGATCGAAAAACGTGGTTTCGAGATAAGCGCGTTTGAAGTTTTTTTAAAAGTTTAGTTTGGAATAACTTTCTTTTTCGAACATCTGTTATTTTCGTTTGTGCCGCCATCTAGATTTTCTTTTAAAATAAGTATGCCACAATATCGACCCCTATTCGTGCATCGGTACATGAAAAAAATAGAAATAAACCGCCACGTAGCGCGCGTGAGATAGGTGTCTTCAAGACGTTGCCATTCGAAAAATATTCGTCGGATCGAAAAATCCATTTATACACATATTTTACACATATGTGGCTTTCATTTTTGCAAAAAAAAATCGATTTTTTAGTCCAACATGAGGGAACCCTCATGGGCACAATTATTTACTTCAAATAAAGTATTTAAAAGTTCTTGGGGGGGGGGGGGGGGGGAGTTATTACCCCTTTATCGCCCTTGTATCCGCGCCTGAATACAAGTTTTGTTTTACAAATGCAATAAAATTAACAAAATTTAATTTTTCAATATTTAATGCCTTTATTAGTAACAGCAAACATTCCCATTAATTATGGAACACAACGTCATTCAAGTGGTTACCTTGCCTGGCTTTGCAGTAGCGCATTCTTCCAGTTCAATTTTCCAAGACCTTGTTGATGCTTTCAGGCTATAGCTCACGGATTGCTTGGATGATATTGGCCTTAAGTGATTAGATTGATTGTGGCATGGGCTGTGTCTATCCTCCATAAGCCAGAAACTTATTTTCAAATAACGCACTATTCGCGCTACGCAGCATTCACTTTGGAAATAAGTTTACAATGTTTCCCGATGTTGTTCAAGCGTAAAGCGACTCATGTTGAGATTTCGAGCGGGAAACAACTGTCAGTATCAAAATAACCTATGATTTAAAAAGAAACCTAGATGGCCCACCCTGTACATATTTTGCTGCGCTTAAAACCAATTGCCAATTGGATCGAAGTAGATTCTAATATGTTGAAATTAGTTTTGATGTGGTGAATTAATCCTACACTGGGGATTCACTGGCCACCTTCAGAATATTAGGCATTTTTTTTTTAACCCTTCGGAGGGCGCGCCGGGGCAAATTAGCCGCAAACTGTTTTATTTGTGTTTTTCAAGTATTTATAATGGTAGCTGGCCACTGCCACTCAAGTGACTTTGTAAGTTTTGAGATGCAGCGTGGTTTACCGTTAACCGCTGGTTGCTACGATATTTCGTTTAGGTGTTATTTGTGTTTAAAAATTAGTGTCTCGTTCTTGCGGCTAAATTGCCGCGGCGCGCCTTCTCGTGTAACAAAAAAATCAAGTGTAACTTGCAAACATTTTTTGTAGTTAATTGGAAAAAAGTGTTTTGATGAAGGTGAAAATTTCTATTATTGTTTTGTGTGAGTAAAAAGTATAGGCACGTGCATAAAAACGTGTAATTTTTAATTGTGTTGGGTTAAAATTTTGTTACGTTATGATATCATTAAACCATAAGTACAAAAATTACCTAAGGATATATTGATGTTTTTAAACCTACATCAAAGCGAACCAGCTGCGCAACAACAACCGAAATCAGGAGTTTGTTATATTTGTGGACCGTACAAAAATAATAGAACAAAAGTTTGTTGCAATAATTGTAATAAAAATGTCTGCAAAAAACATTGTAAGCAAATTTCGGAATGTGTTGAATGTATGAATGTGTAATGCCTCTGTTACCGATAATGAATAAGAATTAAAAAAATAAATGCTTAAAAAAAAATTTCAAAATCAATAGAAAGCAATGGCTTGTTTTATTTAAATGGTTTTTTGCTATAAATAGGAAAAATTCCAGTCGAAACTATTTAAATTACCTTGCGGCAAATTTGCCGCGGCGCGCCCTCCTGTGTTACTTTTCAGAGCACGCCCTCCGAAGGGTTAATATGGAGTTTTTCCGCTCTATCTCTATACACTTTCAATGTATAGTATGTATGTATTAGACTGGCCCCAGTGTGAATGGATTTTTTTTTTCGATTTTCTTACCCTCTTAAAAGTTGTCAATGTAATCAAAATCAACTCAAAATTTTTCTGAGAAGAATCCGATAAGTAGAAAGGAGTTCCCCAGCCACTTTTATGATTACATAGGAAGCCGGTATGTGGCGACCGTGGCGTAGTTGGTTAAAGTGCGTGGCCGCTATGTCAAAGAACTTTGGAGACCCAGGTTCGAACCCCAGCAGCGACAGAAAATTATTTGAATAAAATAATTTTTCTGTACGGCCGCCACCTCTCTGCAGACAATGGCAAACCTCAGAGAGTAATAAAAATGCCATGTAAAGCTTCTTGAGAATAAGAACATTCCGTTCATCGCCGTTCGGAGTCGGCGTTAAGCCTGTAGGTCCATTTCTCGGTCAATTGTGTACAAACTTAATAACACGCACAACACAATTGATCATAAGAAGCTAGGTCAAAGTCCTTTCAAGGGCTGAAATGGCCAGTTATTTATTTATTTTTTTTTTTTAGGAAGCCGGTATGGAGAATTTTTTATGTATTTTATTTTTTCGAAATAGATACATTGAAATCATATATTTCTTAATTCAATAACTTATACACATACTATATTGTACATATAACTTTCAAAACAACCTTATTTTGACAAAATTATATTCCAACATTGTATTTCTTCGTAAAATTGTTTGGTTGAAAATTTAGTGGAACTGAGTTTTCAAAAATGTTTTTAATATTCCCAGGAGTAATCGTAGTTGCTTGTGACTAAGCGCTTTGGTGTTTGGTAACCTTCGCTTTGAGAGTTCGCTTTTTCAAACCAATTTATAAATTCGTTAATATTTTGAGAGTTTGAGTTTATAAATTCATTTATGTATTTCGAGTTTGTGTTGGGATTTTTGTTGTGCTCAATTATATTAGCCTGTGTTAGTGTTATGCTGTTGGAATTCGGTTGAAGCATTTTAAATTCAAAATTTTTGGTAGGATCATCTTTGAAGTGCCAGTTTCTCTGAGCTATATCTAACACAATCCCACATTGTTCAAGGAAGTCAATACCCAGCAAAGTTCTGTTATCTTTTGCATTTGGCCGACAAATGAAGCGAATGCGCTTAAATCTAGTTCCAATTATGATATTAACAACGGTAGAGTATACCATTTCTTTTCGTGGGATGCCGTCGGCTAATATGATTTCTGCAAATACCTTTTGAAACTCAACATCCATTTTTTCAGTTTTTCGTATAAGTAAAACCCTGCAACGCTTGTTCTAGCAGCCGTATCAAAATATTCCTCGCCTTTTAAGCCGTTTACATTTATGTCAACCGTGGGAACATTTCGTCCAACGACAGTTGTGTGTATCGCATTAAAATCTAATGGCGCTGGGCTATTTTTTGAGTTTGTCTTATTGCAATCTAGGCAGTTTGAGCGGTAATATCCTGCTGCACCACACCCATAACAACTAATGTTTGTTTCCTGAACATTCGATTTACTCTTTCTATCAGCTTCTATTTTCTTAAAACAGTTTTCAGCTGAGTGGTTCTTTTTTCTACAAAAAGTGCAACGTGTTGTTGGCTTATCTATGTTTTCAGAGGTTTTAAAACTATCGTTTTCACCATTCCTAAGCTTAGCCTTATTTTCATTAAGAACCATCTCAATTTCCCTGGCTTTAGCTAAGAGATCTTGAAAAGTGTTAATGCTGTCTCTGGAGACCTTTTCTCTTATTTTAAATTGCAGTTGACAAAAAATTATGTTAATTTTTGTAATCACCTAATAATTTTAATACTTAATAGCCACAATCACCAAAAACTTTTTGTTAATATATAATACTATGCAGGCAGCAACTAATCTTCAAAACACAACAACAATACCGATGAATAATCAACAGCAGCGAAAAATGTGCAACAACAACAACAGTATGGAATACAGCGACTGCAGCTAGGCTCCAACTATTGATCTAACGGGGATAACTGCAACGACAAATTTCCGTTGACTGCTTATGCTTCGATGGTTTTGCAATTCAATAAACATATGTTGATTTTTTCTATGATTTTCGCAAGTTTTTAAGTTGGGCGCCAATTGTAAGAATTGCAGTTGATTTAGTTTATTATTGTTTAATTTGAATTTTCTTTTAATTTATGGCAACGGTCCGGTTTACCCGTCTTCGTTGCATTGGGTTTTTCTTTATTTTTGATACTAGCCGCAAAAGCCAACATGTGTCTACATGCGTCTAAGTATTCTTTTTTTTTTGTTATATGTTTTTATTTTAATTAATAAGACGAGTGTTTGCTTTTCTTAAAGGTTGTTTATTCGCCGACTTCTTGATGTGTAAGAGGACAAATCTTTGGTGTGTTCGACATTAAATACTTTTTCAAGTGCTCAATTGAGTATTGTATCAATTGAGCCTATCTTACTTGCCTCGATATAATTCTAGATAGGCTTAAGAATAGAATAGAATAGAATAGAATTTTTATTAATCATCATTAATTCCTGGTATAATAATATAACTAATATAAAGTATAAAGGTGTATTGTAATCTAGTTGAGTTACAAATCGATAATAAAACTCAAAACATTATTAAAATTAAAATTTATACAACGCAAAATTATAAATAAATTTAGGATGATTAATGCTAATATGCGCTGTAGTTCAAAAAGAACTAGTATCGAGCATATATCCTCATACTAGTCAACAATTTAAAGAAAAATTCAATTAAAGAAAGTTCATGGGGTCTCTTAGAAATATAAGGATAAACGTTAATTATTATACTAACAAACTTAAGTTCATTAAATTTATAAAAAGAAAATATAATAGTTAAAATAAATTCTGATGACAAATTATAAATAATAAATAAATGGTTTAATTCATAGTAAATAATAAAGTATAAAATATGTAATAGGAGGAATTTTTTTTTTTTTTTTTTTTTTTTTAATTATTAAAATATTGAGGAAGAAATATGAGAATAGAGGTAAAAAAAATTTTATACTGGTAATGGTAATGGATGGTAAAAGTAAAAATTAATAATTATTACACTTGCGTAACATAAAGTATTACATTTATATCGCAGTAACTTAAATTAAATAGCCAAGATTTTACATCTGTAAGGAAACGAGATTTAATGCGTCTACACCTGATGTCATACGGTAAATTGTTGAATAACCTAGGGGCAATCGAAGAATAGAACCGCAGAAAGTGTTGCAGACTATGTGGTGGGATTGACGAGAGATTGCGATTAGAAGACCTTAACTCGTAATTCAAATCACTTCTATTAATCAGTTGCTCAGATCTATCGAAGAACATTTTTAATACTCGAAAGCAATATAAATGTTGAAGAGGCAATATTTTTAGTTCTTTGAATAGAGGAAGGCTGCTTACAGTGCGAGTACGATTACAAATAATTCTAATAGCGTGTTTTTGGGCAGTAAGTAACGGCAGGATTTTATTTTTGTGTGTACCACACCAACATGTCAAGCCATACTCAAGTTTAGAATGAAAGAGGCCAAAGTAGATACGAGTTAAAAGCTTAAGCGAGCAAAATCGCCTCAAATGATAAAACTGCCTTATAACAATCATCAAATATTTTTTTAGTGCAGTAGTGTGATCAAGCCAGCTCATTTTGGAGTCAAATAAGAGTCCTAAATAATTAAAAGAATTAACGCATGAAATAGAAAGACAGTCAGAGGAACAGGTATTAGAATCAACATAGGTCTGATAATAGTTTGACGAAGTACAAATATCATTTCCAATTAAGTATTTTTCACAATTCGCACTATGATAGTTAAAGTTTTCTATATTTAAGTCTTTACCGGCTATATTATAAAGCATAACTTTTGTTTTCTCACTTAAAACCAACTTATGCGTTATAAACCAGTGTCTAAGCACTCCAAGATCATGATTTATAGCTAAAGTTATATATATAATTTATATATATTAAAAACAAAATTGGACCTAGTACCGATTCTTGTGGGACACCTATATTAATATTAATGGAACTGCTGAACTGATTTTTCACTTTAACTCTTTGCATTCTGTTAGAAAGATATGAGGAAAGCCAATTATAAATATTGCCTCTAAAACCACTTTCTTCCAATTTCCTTAATAGTATGTTATGGTCAACTGTAAACGCTTTTGTAATGTCTACAAACAGTGCTGCAGATACCTTTTTTTTTGTTTATGGAATTATAGATGTTTGTACAAAATTTCAGGAGAGCATCTTCAGTTGACAATCCCTACCTAAAACCAAACTGACAGTTATGGAAAAAATTATTCCTATTTAAGAAATTAATCATTCTAGTTTTGACTGCTTTTTCAAAAATTTTTGAGAAAGAAGGTAGAATAGATATAGGTCTATAATTATTCAAAATATTTTTATCACCTTTTTTAAATAAAGGAATAACTTCAGCTGATTTAAGGGCAATAGGAAAGATACCCCTATCCAAGCTTTTATTAAAAATATGACAAAGGATGTCCGATATATTAAAGACAATATTTTTGATAAAATTTGAAGAAAAGCTATTTTCAGTAGTGGAATTTGAGTTTTTAAGAGACATTATAATTTTAAAAACTTCAAAGGAGGATATCGGCTCTATAAATATACTGGATGGATTATTGTATTCATTTATTATACAATTACACAAAGTGTTATTGAGCCCATGGGTGGAGACGATTTCTGTTCCGATACTAGAAAAAACTTATTAAATTCATTAGCTATTTCATTAGGGTTGGAAGTAATTACATTATCTGTCCTGAGCCTAATAATATCTTCTTTGAAATGTGTCCTATTTAAAATTTTGTTGACCAGACTCCATTCTTTTTTAGAATCACCCTTAACTTTGAAGAATTCATTTAAATAATAATTGCTTTTGCAGGATGTTGTATCCTTAATAATTTGCTTGCTGAGTAATTTGTAACGATTTTTTAATATTAAGTTTGATGGATATTTCTTAATTTTTTTATAAAGAGAATTTTTTAAGTGAATCTTACTTAGTAATTCGTTTGACATCCATGGTTTTAGTTTTATATTATTCCGTCGAACTTTTGCGTTACTGATAGAGCAATTGCTTGTATGTTCCGTTAAGATTTTTATAAAGTGATCGTATGCAATGGACGGATCAGGTTCATTATAAACTGGTTCCCAAGTTTCTGCTAAAAGAAAATTGTTTAAGGCCCTGTAATCAGTTTTAAAAATAGAAGTATTGATGGACGAATTGTTGGATTTATCTACATGAATTTTTTCAAAATAGAGGCAAGTTAGATTATGGTCAGAAATATTAATATCGGAAACAGAACTACTAATAGTAACATCACTACATCGACGAAGCCGAACAAAAATGTGATCGATACAAGTTTGAGATACATTTGACACACGGGTAGGTACATTGATACAGGATTCAAGACCAAAAGAGGACAACAACGTTAGATAATTATCACATAAGGTGGAACACTGCAGAATATTTATGTTAATATCCCCTAGCAAAATAAAATTATCGGCTAATAAAAAACTAATGACTGATAATATCTGACTTAAATCATTAATAAATGTTGCACTGCCTGTATGGAATCTATAAATGGATAAGAAAGAGAATTTTTGACTATCCAACACACAATCAATCATCAGACCATCAAAACTTTTAGTATTATAGTTCAGGAAATTACAGTTAATATCTATTGAGACAAAGGCAGCAACACCTCCTGCTGCATATTGCTGATTGCAGTTTGCAAAAAGTTGATAGCCTGGAATATCGTACAGGGTGATTTCTTCGTCGTAAATCCACGTTTCAGTTAAAAATATCAAATCAGGTTTATTAGTGAAAGAATTTAAGTGCAAAATAAAATTATCAAAATTTTTACGCATGCTGCGAATATTTTGTTGAATCACATAAAAACCAGAAATTTTAGCATTGTTGTAAGCAATACTGTCAAAGCAAGTTGTTTTACAATTAGCAAATGGGATATTGAAAAGGTCTGTGTTTGTATCTAAATTGTCAACAGACATGGTGAATTAAGTAAGATGTTAAGATCCTCAAGGGAATTAATAACAAAAACCTTTTCGCCCTCCCGTTTGCGCATTAGTACCCTACCATTACCAGTCCAAACATACTTAAAATTTAAATGCTTCTTAACCTGCTGAGCCTCTTTAAGAATGGATCTGGTAAAGCCGCTCAAAGAGTCATTGACATAAATATTAGTGTTTTTATTACAACCAAATAACCCTGTGTTTAATTTCTTTCTATTCTCAAACTTTTTCCTCAAAATATTTCTTTTAATTGAACTAGATGCAAACTTAATACATAATACATCAAACGGTGGGGAACCGCTGGCCTTTTTAATATGTTTTACAAAGCAGTCATCGATCATCTCTGGATTAATTTTTTCTTTCATGCCTTCTGAGAAAATCTTCAACGCACTATTAAGAGCATTAGAATTATTGACCTCCGGAATACCAATAATTTCTAAGCATTTTTCTTTCTTTTTTGATCCAGAAACATTACTCTTTTTTTTAATTCGTTTACTTCGTCTTGTAAGTTAATTTTGTCTCGTTGCAAAGATTCGATAAGGGAGAGCGTGTTTGCATGCATATTCTTAAGAGAGATAATCTCATTATAAAGAAGCTCAAGAGTTACTACTTTAACACTTTCTTGAGGTGACTCACACTGAGCTGCCCACGATAACGGTGGCATAGAATGTAGCTTAGAGTTTAGCTGTGGAGAAAAACATTCAGACTCACGTGAGGAGAGAGGTAGATTATTTACTGCAAGTAAAGCTTTCTTTTCAGCGATCAGCTGTTGGAGTGGGTGCTTGTTTATTTGCGCGCAAGAACCTTTCTCAAAAGATGAGTGCAACTGGAGATGATTTTGTTTTGATTTCTGCTGTTGTAGTTGCTGAAGATGCTGCTGTGGTTGTTTCTGTTTCTGTTGCTGGAGATGCTGCTGTTGTTGTTGTGGCTGTTGTTGAAGAGTAAGTTGAGCAACTTGTATTGGAAGCGCGGGAGAGTTGATATTTACAACTGGATGAGGTGCCGAGGAAGTCTCGACTGATGAGTCATCTGTAGTTAGCTGTTTGTGTGTCTGTTGTAGCTGTTGCAAAGATTGAGATGTTGATAGAGATGTTGAGTGAGTGACTCGTGTTGACTCATCAGCAGCTAGAGAGGCCGTTGGTGGGGAGCGAAGTGAAGATCTTCTAGTTGTCGCACATTTCTTGCATCGAAACTTTTTATTAGATTGTTCCATAAAATCAAGATCAGTTGATGATATATTAACACATTTGCAGTGACAAAATTCATTGCAGTCAAAACACTTTACTTTTACTTGACCGCGTTCAACCTTTAGATTACAAATGCAAGGCATCGTGCTAAAGTAAAAAGTATTCTATAAAAGAAAGAAGGCTATTCGTGTTGACCCCACGACACTCACGAAGAACTGATAAACATTCAATATATTAGCGATAATGTGAGCAATTACATGAGCAATAATATGAGCGAACTTAAGTGAGCACAACTAATTAAAACAATAATGAAAACCTGTTTTGAGTAAATACAGTGATGGCAAAAGAAGTAGGTATTCAATTAAACTTCAATTTTAAAAATAACAACAACTTCAATATGCTCTAATAGTGGTAAACAGCTGTGATCGAACTTCGAAGATGCACATGAATTAAGGCTATGCCTAAAAGTATGATACGATCTAGGTTAACCTTGATACAGGGTTGCATCGAAGTAAATAAGAACTTAAGCGTTCTTCTGTCAAAATAAATTCAGGGTAACTTTCTCGGCATAATTGGCAGACTAAGTAGAACCTAAGTAGCTTGAGTGGATCAAAGTGAAAAGTCATACAAGACTACTGATGAGTTGGTGTAGCGGCCAACGAAACAGTCTGTATAGTCAAGCTGTATGATTTGCTCTATACAGAGCCGTTGTTGTTGTTGTCGGTTGTTGCCTTCTTTGTCTTCATGTTGTCAACATGCTTGGCCTAAAGCTCAAATTTGCTTTCAATATTTATATTTATATTTATATTTATATTTATATTTATATTTATATTTATATTTATATTTATATTTATATTTATATTTATATTTATATTTATATTTATATTTATATTTATATTTATATTTATATTTATATTTATATTTATATTTATATTTATATTTATATTTATATTTATATTTATATTTATATTTATATTTATATTTATATTTATATTTATATTTATATTTATATTTATATTTATATTTATATTTATATTTATATTTATATTTATATTTATATTTATATTTATATTTATATTTATATTTATATTTATATTTATATTTATATTTATATTTATATTTATATTTATATTTATATTTATATTTATATTTATATTTATATTTATATTTATATTTAAATTTATATTTATATTTATATTTATATTTATATTTATATTTATATTTATATTTATATTTATATTTATATTTATATTTATATTTATATTTATATTTATATTTATATTTATGTTTATATTTATATTTATATTTATATTTATATTTATATTTATATTTATATTTATATTTATATTTATATTTATATTTATATTTATATTTATATTTATATTTATATTTATATTTGTATTTGTATTTATATTTATATTTATATTTATATTTATATTTATATTTATATTAATATTTATATTTATATTTATATTTATATTTATATTTATATTTATATTTATATTTATATTTATATTTATATTTATATTTATATTTAAATTTATATTTATGTTTATATTTATATTTATATTTATATTTATATTTATATTTATATTTATATTTATATTTATATTTATATTTATATTTATATTTATATTTATATTTATATTTATATTTATATTTATATTTATATTTATATTTATATTTATATTTATTTTTATATTTATATTTCAATTTATATTTATATTTATATTTATATATATATATATATATTTGTATTTATATTTATATTTATATTTATTTTTATTTTTATTTTTATATTTATATTTATATTTATATTTATATTTATATTTATATTTATATTTATATTTATATTTATATTTATATTTATATTTATATTTATATTTATATTTATATTTATATTTATATTTATATTTATATTTATATTTATATTTATATTTATATTTATATTTATATTTATATTTATATTTATATTTATATTTATATTTATATTTATATTTATATTTATATTTATATTTATATTTATATTCATATTTATATTTATATTTATATTTATATTTATATTTATATTTATATTTATATTTATATTTATATTTATATTTATATTTATATTTATATTTATATTTATATTTATATTTATATTTATATTTATATTTATATTTATATTTATATTTATATTTATATTTATATTTATATTTATATTTATGTATATTTATATTTTTTATTTATATTTAACATATTTTTCATATTTTCCATAGTTACAAAATATATCTTTATATATGGAGCATTTCATGTGAAGCGGACAACGAAAAAAAAGTAAACTTCTGAAATTCGTTCATATTGGGATATTTGTACTTATAGGAGATATGAACGTGTTCACATAATATTTTTTTGATTTGAGGTCTACCCGTTAAGATATGGGATTCTATAGAATTCACCAGATTGACGGAAGGGTTTTTTTGAAATTTTATTTTCATATTGGAGATAATTACTTTTCTTTTCGAAAATTGACTTTTCTTTTTGATTTTCTAATCAGTTTTGAAATTATATTTTTTTTTGCAGTTTTCAACCGGAAGTAAGTATTTCAAATATTTTTTTTCGACAACTTCGACCATTTTGATTTCAATTTTTTTAACGGCAAAATAAAGTTTAACATTTACTTATTTTACCATAAAAATTGCAGAATGGAATCTAAATTAGTTTAAGAGATAAATCAATTAGAGCACGTACATGTCATACTGGGTACTTGGTAAAGTTGGCTGGTTTGTGAAGAAAAGTACATAGTAAACTTGATGTGAGATCACCCATTTATGCATAAAGAAATACATACTCTGAACTAGTTTTACATTTGGTACCTATATATTTTTAATGATAAATTTATGACTAAATAAAACAATATTGTATCAGAAGAAAAATATTTTATTTTTGTTTGCTTTTGTTTTTTGTGAAAATCACTTTGTATGGGAGGTAGGCGTGGTTTTTACTTGATTTCGTTGAATTTCATACTCAGCGTGCATATTGAAGTCTATTTGTAAAATTTCAAATCCATATATTAAATTTTGTGGAGTTAAAAAAGATTTTACCTTTTTGGTAGTCACTTTGTATGCGAGGTAGGCGTGGTTTTTATTCGATTTGTTTGAATTTCATACACAAAGTGCATGTTATATATCAAAATTCATATGGAAAATTTCGAATCCATATATTAATTTTTGTGGAATTCTAAGAGATTTTACCGATTTGATAAAGTCACTTTGTATAGGAGGTAGTCTTGGTTTTCATCTGATTTGGCTCATTTTCGAACTTGATGTTGATTTTTTAGATACAAGCTTAAATACCGAATTATAAGATGATAGCTTGAAAATAACGGCTATAATCGTGATCACAGACAGACAGACGGAAAGACAGACAGACGTACAGACAGACAGAAAGACGGACAGAGAGGCGGACATGGCTAAATTTACTCGGGTGGTGATGCTGATCAAGAATATATATACTTTTTATACCTACCACGCCTCCTTATGGGCGTTACAAACGGAGTAACGTAGTGACAAAATTAATATACCCCTTTTACGTTTTTTAAACATGGGTGTATAAAAATAAACGTTATAATAACACAAATAGGCAAAAAATAATACATAATTAATATTATTAAAATATAACCACCGTTTTAATAAGTGTTTATATGACCGATAGGCTTTAAGAACCGACAGGTATCACGCTCAGAGCGACATGTACGTACTCTAATAGATTTATCTCTTAAACTTCTTTAGATCCCAGTTTGCAATTTTTATGGTAAAATTAATAAACCTTATTTTGCCGTTAAAAAAATTTAAATCAAAATGGCCGAAGTTGTTGAAAAATATATTTGAAATACTTACTTCCGGTTTAAAACTGGAAAAAAAATTAAAATTTAAAAACTGATTAAAAAATCAAAAAGAACAGTAAATTTCCTATAAAAAGAATTACATTCTTTATTTTATAATAATTATCTTCAATATGAAAATTAAATTTAAAAAAACCCTTCCGTCAATCTGTTGAATTCTATAGAATCTCATATCTTAACAGCTAAACCTGAAATCAAAAAAATATTATGTGAACACGTTTATATCCCCTAGAAGTCTTTCTCCACCGATTTTGATATTTTTTTTTTAAATGAATAAGAGTAGGGAGAAGGAGTGCACCGAATATCTATGGTGGGCGTGGCACATCTCATATAACCCAAATTTACGATATCGAATAGTTTTAGAGTTATAGGTAAATCATACGTATCGTTCCACTGGTTATATTTTATGGGCGTTGAAAGAGGGGCGTGGCACTTTTCATCAGCCCAAATTTTCTGTGAAACTTTCGAACTATAAGTCACAAATCAATGAAACTCGGTAGGAAATTCATATTTAGTCGTATTCTTCGAATAGAAAAATTGAACGAGGGTGCGTGGCACCACCCATATAATTAAAAGTTTTTGTATCGAATAGCATTGGAAATAAATGCCGTATAATAATGAAACTCAATATGGAGTTCCCACTTGGTAATATCCTTCTACTAGAAATTAGAATATGGGAAGTTTAAGCCAAATTTTTGACATCGAATAGCTTTAAAAGTAAAAGTCGCAGAGAATGGAAACTCAGAATGAAGTTAACTACTATTTTGTGATTTCCTGCTGGTGGTGTGTATGTTGCGGTATGAGTTCGGTTACGTTTACACATGAGTGAAGAAAGAATGAGTGAAAAATGTATGAAAATGTATAAGAAATGAAGAAAGAAAAAAAAAATTTCGACCAAAGGCAACACTAGTTGTTTACGCCAGTAAACAAACATCCTGTGCGAATGTCGGTACAGCGGTGTTCGTCAAGTTTTTTAGTTTATATAGCTTCTCTTTTTGTGAGCAGCGCCTCTCGCTCTCAACATATAAAACCTAGTTTCTGCTTTTATATGCTTGTATTACATTATTATCTTTGACGTCGGTCAATAAAGTGTACACTTCAGTTTTTTTGAAACCCGTGGGTTTTTTATCATTTAATAATTACTAATTTTTCAGTAGTGAAATATAATTACAAAAATAATCAATCCGTGATTATTCATTGGTCCTTCGCAAGCCGATTTTATTTTTGTTTTGTAAAAACCCGCGATTTAAAAACAAAAATATTATATATATATAAAACAAACACGCGAGCTCGCCACGAGTGAATAAAGTTTAAAAACATAAAAAAGTTGTAAAACTAAGAACTGAAAAAGCTTTAGCTTGGGGGAAAAAAAAAGTGCCAAAAGCAACAACATCTGCAGCATCAACAGCATCTGCAGCATCAACAAAATCTGCAGCAGCAACAACATCTGCAGCATCAACAAACACCAGCAGCAACATCTGCAGCATCAACTACAGCAGCTAAACCAGCAACACATTTTTTTGCGCTTTTTTAATATATAACTTTAAAGGCAAATTTCTGGAAAAATAAGATAAGATTTTTTATTACAATTAAATACTTATTTTTAAGAGAAAGTGACTAGCTCGGTTCGGAATTTCCATATAAATATATTCTCGCGTTTTTTGTCATATACTTTAGAATTCGAGTTTTTTTGAATTTTCATATTTAATAGAATTGTGGATATATTAATTTGGCGTTTTTTTTTTCCTCTTTTGTACATAAGTACAGCATAATTTGTGTTGCCGCCAAAAATTATATATATACAGTTTTATTTACAATAAAAGTGCGCGATTCTACGAAGATATATATATATATTTATATATACATTTATTTTGTGCAAAGTGCTGCGTTTTAATTTGTGACTTTGCCAAAAACATTTTCTGAGCTCCCATTTGGACTCTTTGTTTAAGGCAGCTACAATAACAAATTGTAGTCATCTGCCGTGCGAGCGAAGTATTTTTTCTTTTACGCTTTGTGCGATATACGCATCGTTCAAAGCCAAAAGCGCGGTTTGTGCTTGCAGAAGTCACCCCCATTTGATGCTTATCTAATTCCTACGCTCTCGCCCACGCATTTTTTTTTGCATTATTTTGTGCTCTGTCCGCAGCTGAGACTGCAATTATACTTGCCGCGCTCACAGTCGTGCTCTTATCGACTGTAAATTCTGTGCACGCCTTAGTAGTAAGAGAGTGCACAGGTGGTACAGTGGGACGAAGACAAAAATTTTGCGGTATAAAAAAAAAATTTTTTTTCGATAAAATTTTTCTAAGTCATTTCGAAAGCGCAAGAGACTTCGAAAAATACAGGAAAGAGTACAGAAGCTGCACAGTGGGACAGACACACAAAAAAAAACATTTTTTTTTGTTTATATTGTTTTTTTTGTTTTTAATTTATTTGTAAATACAATAAATTGCAAAAAAAAAATTTTTTGTTTTTTGAATTCAAAAATTTTATAAATTTAGATACAAAAAAATTTTTTTTTTTCCAGTCTTATATAAACAAATTTGGACAAATATTTTTTAGTAATTTTTGGTTGCTTTTTTATCATATTTTTTTTTTTGGTTTCGGTTTTGTTTTTTCTCTTTTTTTCTTCTTTTTCGTCGTTTTAGTTCGACAAAGTGTTTACGAGAAACACAAATAAAATAAATATGTCGCAACTAAAGACTTTTATTCGTCTGTGCGAAGCGCTCGTTGAGTTTGAATCAGATTTCAATTCTGTTGAAACTCACGACGTCTTCTCCCTGGAAGCTGAGAGTGATGAGCTTAAAGCCCAGTGGAGAAAAGTTAAAGCAGCATATGATACTTGCATGGAGAAGATGGCTTCTGATGAGGACTCAGATATTGAGCCCATAAAAAAGAAATATAAAAACTGCTACCAATCATATATTCGGGTAGCAGGAAAAATATCTGAGCTCTCTCAACAGAAGACTCCAAAGCAATCAGCTGCTCCAGAGCCTGCGCCAGCATTGGGTCACAGTATGCCTGTGCCGCCATGCGATACTGAGGTTTTCAGTGGTGATTACCTCTCATGGCCGTCCTTTAGGGATATGTTTACGGCCATCTATATCACAAACTCGCGGCTTACTTCAGTGGAAAAACTGTTCCACCTGAATAATAAAACTCGTGGTGAAGCGAAAGAGATTGTTAGGCAATCTCCCTTAACCAATGAGGGTTTTGCGCAAGCATGGCAAAATTTGTCGGACCGATATGAAAATAAACGTATCTTGGTCAACAGCCAGCTTAAAATAATGTTTAATTTGCAACATGTGCCAAAAGAATCTGGCACAGATCTCAAAAAGCTTCAAAGAGATATCAATGGTTGTATTTTTGCACTTAAAATGCACAACATTGATATTTCTAATTGGGATGCAATTTTTGTGTACCTTTGCTCTACGCGATTGCCGGAGGTCACGCTCTCCTTATGGGAGCAGTCCATTGTGAATAAAAATCAGATTCCAAAGTGAACCGACCTCGATCATTTTCTGACAAATCGTTTTCAAACACTCGAAACCGTGTCCGACATTCGCAGCTCAACCGGCACGGTACCAAAATCAAATTCATTGCCCCCTTCCTCCAACTCCAGACTAAACCAGAGCAATTCATCTCGTAAAAGGGTTAATAATTACCAAGTTAAAATTAACCCTACAAATTGCAAGCTCTGCTCTACAGAGCAGCACCCACTACGTTCTTGCCCACGCTTTCTGAAAATGAATGCGAAGGAGCGGCTAACAATTGTTCGCAAAAATAACTTGTGTATCAATTGCTTATCGAACGCCCATTTAGCAAACGAATGCAAAAGTCAATACACGTGTATGACGTGCAAGCAGCGTCACAACACTCTTTTGCATCGCGATTCAAATCCATCGCCTTCTCCTGCTTCGAGTGTCGACTCGAGTAGGCCGAATTCGCGCCCGAACCCTTCCAGCAATAGCTCACAATCTCACGCTACACAACTACAGTCCACTATCGACGACATTCAGTCTTGTTTTGCTTCTATTACCAAACACGTATTGCTTGGTACTGCAATGGTGACCATATGCCATCTAGGATCAGCGTATACAACCAGAGCTCTTATTGACTTTGGCTCTGAAGGTACGTTTGTATCTGAAAAATTGCAGAAGCTTCTTAAATTACCCACGAGATCTGTGAATGCTCAAGTGTCGGGTTTAAATAACGCAGTGTCGGCGCAAGTCACAAAAGCTTGCGACTTGATCATTAGTTCTCCTAAAAACGGGCAATTCCAAATAGAAGCTACAGCCTTTGTGCTGTCACGCTTAACTGGAAACCTGCCGTCATGTTCCGTTGATCCTTCTTTGTGTGAAAGTTTGCCCAATTTGCAGTTGGCTGACCCACACTTCTTTAGAAGCGGTCCAATAGATGTACTTATCGGTGGCGATTTGTACCCTGCCATAATTCTTGATGGCATTAAGAGGAATATTCTGGGATCACTTTTGGCTCAAGAAACTGTGTTTGGCTGGATGTTTAGTGGGCCCCTTCCTCGTAGCGAGATATCAAGTTTTACAACGTGCTTGACACACTTTAGTGAAGTGGCAATCGATCAACAGATTGCTCGCTTTTGGGAGTTGGAGGAACTTCCTAAGCAGAAGTATATATCGGCGTCTGATAAGTTTTGTGAAGAAAACTATCAGAAAACTACTAGACGTGATGACAAGGGTCGATATATAGTCACTTTGCCATTCAAAAGTGGCTACCCTACGGAAATAAATTTAGGATTTTCTCGAGGCATCGCTTTGAAGCAATTTCTTCTTGGTGAAGCTCGATTGACTAAAAATCCAGAATTTAAGTTGCAATATGATGAAGTGGTGAAGGATTACCTAAAATCGGATCATATGAAACGGGTATCGCCTCCTAAGTTTGAGATTTCACCATCTCACTATTATTTGCCGCATCATGCGGTATTGAAGCCAGAGAGTACTGCAACGAAAGTTCGAGTAGTTTTCAATGCGTCAAGCTCAACTTCTAACGGTTTAAGCTTGAATGATATCCTGCACGCAGGTCCAGTTCTTCAAGCTGACTTGACGCTTCTGGTATTAAAATTGCGATTTTTTAAATATGTCTTCAATGGCGATATTCAGCAGATGTACCGCCAGATCCTTGTTGATCCAAAGCATTCTGCGTTCCAACGAATCCTATACAGAAGCTCTCCTGATGATGTGATTCAGGATTATGAGCTAAAAACTGTTACGTTCGGCGTAAACTGCGCACCATACCTAGCCATTCGAACCATACTGCAATTAGCAGATGATGTTCAACAGCAGTACCCTCTTGCTGCTCAAATTTTGCGGCATTTCACTTATGTAGATGATGCTTTAGCAGGAGCTCATGACGTGGAAAGCGCAATTAAGGCTAGAAATGAGCTTATAGCTGCTCTAGACTCTGCCGGTTTTGCAATGCGTAAATGGACTGCAAATGTATCTAGCCTTTTAGCAGACCTACCGACAGAGCATCTTCTGCGAGAAAACTTTTTAAAGCTAGAAGATGCTAGTTGCGCCAAGGCTTTGGGTGTTCATTGGAATGCCACTTCCGATTTGTTTTATTTCACTGCCAAACAGTTAGAAATTAAAACATCCTACACCAAACGCGAGGTTCTATCTGTCATCGCACAACTTTTCGATCCTGCAGGTTGGCTGGCACCTATTGTAGTAACAGCTAAAATTCTTATGCAGCGTATCTGGTTGGATGAAATACATAGATTGGGATGAAAATGTTCCTGCCCACAGTTTTCAAACTTGGCAAACTTTTCTGATGGATTATGAAACCATTAATAACATTCGCATACCTCGTTATGTTAGTTATTCACCCAATTCTGAGATATAATTTCATGCCTTTTCTGATGCCTCTGAAAAGGCATATGCTGCAGCTGTTTATATCCGTGTTAAGCAAGGTGATTGCATTGTCACTCACCTGCTTTACGCAAAAAGCAAAGTGGCCCCAGTCAAGACGATTTCATTACCTCGTCTTGAACTTTGCGGTGCAACACTGCTCGCTGATATGGTTGACACCCTGTTATCACACATAGAAATAGATAGGCATCGATTATATTGCTGGTCAGACTCCACAATCGTACTTGCCTGGCTTTGTAAGCCCCCTTGTTCTTGGACAACCTTTGTAGCGAATAGAGTCTCTAAAATAGCAAACAAGGTTGGCGTAAGAAACTGGTTTCATGTAGAGTCACATGAAAACCCGGCGGATTTAGCCACACGTGGCGTTACACCCCAAGAGCTAATCGATAACGATCTTTGGTGGCATGGGCCATCATGGCTTTCACTCGAACGCTCGTCTTGACAAAGAAAAACTCAACCTGCAGTTTTAGACACGTCTCTTGAGCGTAAAGCTGTGAAGGTAAACCTTGCATACTTTGCTCAATACGAAGATGTTTTAGAGCGTTTTTCTTCTCTCTCGAGAGGTCTAAGAGTGTTAGCTTATGTCTTTCGTTTTCTTCATCGCACGCATCCACGTTTTCGTGCGTCATTTGTCAAACAATCAACATGTCTTGACAACGCAGAAATTAAACACGTAAAAACACGACTCGTATTGTTATGTCAAAAAACTAACTTTCCTGATGAATATTTTAGTTTAGAAACTAAAAATATTATCAGTGCCAAGAGTTCGATTCTAAGTCTGAATCCATTTCTGCATAATGACGAATTAATACGTGTTGGTGGGCGATTAGCCTCTTCGCCAATTTTGTCATTTGATAAAAGGCATCCGATTATCTTGCCATATAACTGCCAGTTTTCACGCCTTTTAGTACGTTTTGTTCATGAAATTTCCCTTCATGGAGGAAACCAGTTAGTGCTTCGTCTGTTACGAATGCAATACTGGATTCCACGTGCTAAAAACCTGATAAAGACAACCTTGCACAATTGTAAGACTTGTGTTGTTCATAAAAAGCTACAGAGAACTCAAATAATGGCTGCTCTACCAATAGACAAAACCGTTATTTCACGTCCATTCTCTTCCACTGGCATCGACTTCGTTGGTCCTTTCGACATAAAAAGCTACATCGGTAGGTCTTGTCGAATTAGTAAGGGCTATGTGTGCTTATTTGTTTGTTTCTCTACGAAGGCAATTCATCTAGAAGCCACAAGCGACTTGTCAACTGCCACCTTTTTAGCGGCTTTCTCTCGCTTTGTTGCTAGACGCGGCTGCCCAGCAAAGGTCTATTCTGACAATGGTTCTAACTTTGTTGGCGCTTCCAAAGTACTAAAGAAAGATTTTAAAGATTTTCTGAAGGCATCTCATGATGCTCTTTTAGCTCAGTACATGCAGCAAGAAATTGCATGGCACTTCATTCCAGCAGGTGCTCCCCATATGGGAGTCCTTTGGGAAGCAGGTGTAAAGAGTTTTAAAACGCATTTTAAGAAAATGGCCGGAAGTATGAGCTATACTTTCGAAGAATTCACAACTTTGCTTAACAGAATCGAAGCTTGTCTGAACTCGAGGCCTCTTACCGGCATGTCCGAAGATCCTGGTGACTTTCAATCTCTGACTCCAGGCCATTTCTTGGTCGGAGGCCCACTTCTCTCACTAGTGGAGCCAGAAATAATTGATCAGCCTCTGACGATCGTCAACCGTTGGCAGAAGGTCAAGGCAATGCATCAGCATTTTTGCACCAGGTGGAAAAATGAATATTTGAAGGAGATGCATAGGCGTGTAAAGTGGAAAAGTCCTCAATTGGATTTTAAAGTAAATGACTTAGTTGTCGTGAAAGAAGACAACTTACCCGCGAATGAATGGCGATTAGGTCGAATATTTAAGACTTACACTGGTAGCGTTAATAGAGTTCGCGTTGCCGATGTCCGAAACGAGCGAGGTTGTATAACTCGACCTATAGTTAAGCTTGTCGCACTTCCGTCTGCGTAGCTAAGTCACTATTCTCTGAACCACTTGCCTTTCTTGTTTGTCTTTTTCGTTTCTTTTTGTCTCGTTTCAGAATGTCCACCACCAACATCGTCAGCGATCTTCTGGAGGAGATGATACTCCAGACAGAATCCGAGTTTGGCGCCAGTGAGACGGTGCTAGAGTCGCCTGTGGAAAAACTCGCACTACAACGAGCTTCGGTGACAAGCGTGGTCACGGTTAGAGCCAGCAATGACGCTATGGCTAGATGTAGCTTGTGCTCGTCGGAGTATAATCTTCCATCGTGCCGGCAGTTCCTGGCTATGAACATCGAGGAGCGGTTGCGAGCAGTGTTACTAAACTTTCACTGCTCCAACTGCCTCTCGAGCTCTCATATGCGAAGGGACTGTCGGAGCAATGGAAGATCTCGTCATTGTGGTGAAGACCACCACAGCTTGCTCCACTCGCGTCTACGAGTCCGAACTGGTCGAGTTCACTCCAGGAGGCCCCGTGGTAAGTCGTGGTTGGAGGTCGTGACACCAATTAAGACCATCGACGAGCGGATCAGGCAGGGATTCCCAAATTTGAATTTGGCCGATCCCAACTTCTACGTGTCATCGCCGGTCAGTATTCTGCTTGGGAGCGATGTGTATGCCCGAGTAATGCAGCCTGGGATCTTCCCATCTGGGTTTGGCATGCCACTAGCCCAAAATTCAATTTTTGGTTGGGTGTTATCTGGGCAAGGTGCTTGGTAACACAAAGTTGCATCCTTGCAAGGCGGGCGGCATGTTTACGCCAGTAAACAAACACCCTGTGCGAATGTCAGTACAGCGGTGTTCGTCAAGTTTTTTAGTTTATATAGCTTCTCTTTTTGTGAGCAGCGCCTCTCGCTCTCAACATATAAAACTTTGTTTCTGCTTTTATATACTTGCATTACATTATTATCTTTGACGTCGGTCAATAAAGTGTACACTTCAGTTTGTTTGAAACCCGTGCGTTTTTTTTCATTTAATAATTACTAATTTTTCAGTAGTGAAATAATGAAAAGAAAAAAAGGCATTTTTTTAATAATAATAAAATGCCTTGTTTTGTAAATAAATAAATAAATATAAAAGCCTTTTTTTCTTTATACTATTTTTTAGGATTAATTTAGAAAAATATTAGCCATATTTGAAAATAACGTACCTCAGAAATCATAACAAGTGTGGAAACGCTTTGTTCTGATATCATTCTCCAAAAATCGCTGACAGTATTTTCCATTGGATCTTGTGAAATAATGTAATTTTCCGAACTATCATAACCATCAATAAAGGATGCATTTATGTATGTAGAATTTTCACGCATTGGAACCGGTGCCAATATCACCTGAAAGAATATAAAAAAAATTATGAATAATTATACAAATTTATAAAGTGGGCCATCGATTGGTTTCTAATCGACGTTGATTACCTATCTAAGGTTAAAAATGCTATAAAAAACACCTTTTAATATTTTTCAATGATTTTAGGGTATGGTCGTGGCCGAACGCTGTCGCGGCCTAAAATTTAGTTGCGCCAAAGTGGAGTACGGACAAAACTACGATCATTTTATGTCATATCGTATATCATTTTATGTAATCATAAAATTATAAATTTGTTTTGTTCGGACCCAATCACTGTGCATTGTGAGTGGCGCTCAACACACAAATACACTCCGGTGATAATTAAGGCACTTAATTATGGTATTTTATTAACACGGCCTGGCTAAGATTTGTCCTTGCGCTTCATGTTTGACGAGTCTTAAATCCCACGGAATTCCGCGAAATAGTGCAAGTGATTTTTTGACTAGCGTCGAAAATTGGAAAAAATAAAAATTAAAAAAAAAAGAAAGTGAAGTGGTTCCAGAAGACCCTGCTGAGCCCCACTGAGACAGACGTCTCAACTGGACCGAGGAGAGGACTTAAAGGCCAAGACCTGGAGATATACCCGTTATATCAGGGAGTATATTGTTTCATTGTACTCGGTTTATATGTGTTGGTATAAGATAATATCATAAAATACAAATTTTTACATTTTTTTAACGGTGGACCTTTCGGCGGAAATGCCCAGTTATAAAAATCAATTACCGTGCGGTCCTCCTAAAACTCGGAAATGGCTCGGCCGATTTTAGGCCCTTATTATGAGGTGCTTTCGATCTTCGACTGTAGTCGAAAGGCCTAATCGAACGAGTTTACGTTTGGTATTATAACTTGTTTTGGACAAAGAATAGCACTATTGTGTGTTTCGCTTTTTTGACTTGGTTACGATAATATATTTCTATCAGCTGTTTGTCATTTTTATTAATAAATACAATTCGTTTTCAAATTAATTGTGGAAAAAAGAGAAAATAAATCAAATACTTATGACTTAAGTTAAGCAATTAAACTCCAGCGTAAATTCTTCTCGCTTCTTTGTTGATTGAAGTGTGGAAAAAATGCCCTTCGCAACAAAAGAATTTGCCTCCATCAATGACACCAGTTTTCGCAACTGTGATTTGTTGCTCACCACCTTAGGCCTGCATAACTGCATAAGATTAACAAAAACAGTTCAAAATTAGTTTTTGGAAGTCAAAAACATAAAAAAAAATAACAAAATACTTACATTTTTAACAGCTACTTCACAGCACAAGCCGCATCGAAAGCAAAATTCTGTTCGACTGAGTATTCGATGAGCAACGAACATTTCGACAGGGTTGCACTGCTCATAATAATTTGAGTTTCTATATTCGATATTAGATAACCAGCGAAGATCGAATGTCGAAAGCAACTCATAATAAGGGCTTTAATAATTATTTTCTTTTTTTTTTATATTGTTCGCCTCAATACAAATTTCGCCTCAATACTGATGTGGTTTAGGAAAAAAGAAAATTAGGAAGAACCGGAAGGAATAGCTGGAAAATCGAAATTGGTAATTTTCAGTCAAATACGCGGCGAGCTACGTTTAAATCTCACTGATGACCAGCGAACCGATGACCAATCGGATTGTTATATCCGAATAAGTGGCATAACTACATAAAACAGAGTGGCATACATAAGAAGTCGCATAACTCGAGAACGGATCATCTGATATGAGTTGTTTTTGTTTTTTTTTCGTGTTCGCCTCAGCGCAAGGAAGCTTTTTACGGGGCTTGGAAAAATTGGACTATTCTTCCGGAAAATTGGAAAAATTTTAAAAATCTGTGATTAATACATTTTGTATGAGGAACTGTTTTTTATACCCCCACGTTTAAAAACCTAAAAGGGGTATATTACACTCTGGGTATGAAATTCAACCATATCGGATGAAAACCTCGCCTACCTCCCATACAAAATGACTGTATCAAAAAGGTAAAATCTATTAAATTTCCACAAAAATTGATATATGGACTTGATATTTTGCATTGGAAAATGGTTGCAAAAGTTCAAAATTGCTCGATTATCCGTGTAAATCTTACCCCTCAACAACGCAGCGAAGTGAATGAACATCTTCGAGCACATGCAGCGCGGATTCGTGCCGGACAAGCGAAGTAGGAACGAAAAGCACACACAGCTGCTGAATGACAGAGACAGCAGCACTCCATCAAGTTAAATCAAAACGCTTTCTGTCATTCCACAACCAACGGCAGCCGATGAAATCAACGATTGCTTTAAGCTTTCGTATTTGTGACGTTATGTCATGTAAGAATCTGTAAGAATCTGCGGTTGACCACGAAAATGCGAGTTGCGTCGCAAAACAATCAGTCATCCGAGATTTTTTGGATCAATTACGATTGGTAATGGAGAAGCACCAGAATAATGTCAACTACAATAATTAAGTATAACCTAGCGAAAAAAGGATCTTTTTAATTTAACACTTCAAAACTCAATTGCTGGAAAATTACATGCGTCCAAACTAGTGGATTGTGTCCGGACGCAGCAACCATTTATCGAACAGAGTTCCTGAATTCATTGGATTTGCAAGGATTACCAACACACAATTTTCGACTGTAGGTTAGGTCTGTTATTATTTTGCTTCGGAGCCTCAATCAACCGAAACTGTGCAAGGAAACAAGATTGGCCGTGAAACAACTCAAGAATAATGTCATTGAAGCAACGATACTAAAGGCAAATTCAAAGACGAGGAAGTGCTCATTCCAAGAATTTCATTGGTTCCATCTGATGTACCTTTCGAGGTCAAACACATTCAATTCCAGGGATTCTGTGCTGGATTATATATAATATAAACTTATTATCTACCTTAAGAATAGAGAAAACATACGAGTAATAACATATAGAGAGAGAGGAAAGTAGAATATGAAAATGCAACGTATGCATTTTACGCCTGTGGCGTGGAGGTGCATTCAGCTATTCGGAAATAGATATCCGAACGGAAGTTCCGCACACAAAATTATGTGGAAACAATATAAATGTTGCGAAAACTATTAATAAGAATTGTTTGTGTAAAATAATGTATGTCTTAAATTATTTTTAAAGAGTTATATGTAACTATTAAATCTAAATTCCCTGATTCTGGCTGTCCGTAAACTCACCCACAAAAAAAAAAAACTGAAAAATCATCCAATTTTTTCTATACGAATTTCATATAAATTTGGGTGATTTTGCATTTTTGACGGGTAAAATTTAGTTTTTTGCTTTTGGGCCAAATTACACTTTTTGGTTTTGGATGATTTTTTTTTTTTTGGTGATCTTTCGTTTTCAATATTTGACAACAATTTTTTCTATAAATAAACACATCGACTGTAGAAACTTAATTTTCTTATAATAATGAACAATTTTTATTTTTATGATTCCTAAAAAACAAAGTCTCGGGTCCTCTAGCGGGTTAATAAAAAATAATATAAAAATATTAAAAAATAATTAAAATATTAATAAATAATAATATTAAAAAAAAAAAATATATATAAAAAAAATCACTGCAAAAAAGTAAATCTCTTTTATATTAGGTCAAATTTCCCAAAATTTTTGATGCAGAACTGTGTAATTCTTTGATTTACACTATTTGTGACAATTTTTTGTGCTAAAAAAATCATGGCAAAAAATCATCCATACATTATGCCATCCATACATCCATGTTTTGAGGGGGTGATACAGACAATTTTTTTTCCTCCATAGAGACTGAGGCGCTTTAATGTAGTACTCGTATATCTATACTATTATACAAAAGACTTATCACGTATCTTCCTATACGCTAAACTAAAGAACTACTGAACCGATTTTAGTGATTCTTTTACTAATTTTTAATTTTAACGCTTTTACAAAGCGTCATTCTTAACTTAAGCTATTGCATACTTCAGTTTTTAAACCTACCCTAAAAAGTTATTAAAATTTGAGATTAAATACCATCTAAAAAACTTCATAGAAAATTATTCATAAACACTGCATTAAGCAGTAAAAGCTTTTTCTTTCTTTTCCATTGAGTGTTTAAAAGCTCTTTTTGATTACGCCTTGATTATAAGCATGATCGAAAAAAATGAGCTAATGAAGCAACAACAATGTTAATTGTAATATAGACAGAATCTATTTCTTTTTTAATGAAATTCCCTACAATAAAATTCTGAAAATAAATAAATATGTAAACATAAGCATATGTAAATAAATATAATTCAGTGTCTATGACGTAGTACTCTCGCAAAATAAGCGATACTTCGTTTTTATACGAAAACACGAACGAGGAAATGAGACAAATGCTGTTGCTGTTTTCGACTCAGACTCAGTGCTGCCAAACACTAGCAACGGTGCTGCCATATCTTATCAAGTAGCTGATTAAAAAGCAAAAGAAGTTTTGATAAAACACTTTTCAAGATCCATTTCTGTGCCTCTTTTTTATGCGTGATGGTACCGCGGCTACGACAAAATAATGGTTATGCTAATTTCATGAAAGTAATTAATCCATATTAGCTAAACAGGAATAGCAGAATATCTTATATTGTTTATAGCTGGAAAAGTATGTGCGCATTAGTTTATAGTTACTTTTAAATATGAAATCTATTTATATAAAAAGTAGTGTACATTTTAATGTCACCACTTACTGCGGAAACGGGTCGACCGATTTCAACCAAAATTTCAGGGTACGTTGGAAAAGTTTCCACGAAACTGGCCCATTGGTTCCAGAGATATGGCATTTATATGGAAAGATTTTCCCATATCTATATATATATATAAAAAAGTCGTGATTTGTGTTTGTAATTCAATAACTCAAGAACGGAGCGTCCGATTTGCTTGAGGTTTTCTTTGTTGTGTTCTTATTGGCTGTACCATGGTTCGTATATGCAAATTTTTGCCACACCTCCTTTTACCGCAAAAAATTAATGAAAATTTTATATTTCAGACGGCTTGGTTCTTATCAGACTAAAATTTAGTACTTTAGTTCATATGGTCACTGTTGGCAACAGTACTACAAATGGAGAGAGAGCTATACAAATATGCTGGGGGTTCCCCCTCTCTTATATATGTATATCTTTCTATATTCTTATCTATCTTGGTTTGTTCGGTTGCTTAAAACTTGAAAACGACTGTACCAAATTGGGTACTTCCTTCTGCGAATATGTGATATCGAATATTTTTGGAATTATAGGTCACACAGCATCGAAATTTGATATTCGAATGAAATTTTCACGTGCCGTTCCACTGGTGAAAATTTATTGGCGTTGGACGAGGGGTGTGGCACTTTTTCAGCAGCCCAAATTTAAGGTATTACTCTCGAACTATAAGTCACATATCAATTTAACTCGGTAAAAACGTGCTATTTAATTGTGTGCTTTGATTGGCAAAATTGAATGACCATTTGGCAAGTGGGCGTGGCACTGCCGATACAATTCAAATTTAGGTATCAAATACCTTTGGAAGTAGAAGTCACAAAACATTGAAACTCAGAATGGAGAATGTATTTCTACAAGAGAACTGGGACGGGCATAGGAAAAGGGGTTATGTCTTCGACCACACAAGTCAAATTTTTGATATTGAGTAGCTTTGGAACTAAACGTCGCATGACAATGAAACTCGGTATGGAGTTACTAATTGCCAAAGTCTTTCTACTGGAGAACTGGCACGTGCATTGGAAAAGGGGGTGTGGCCCAACTTTCTATACAAAATAGCAATGGAAGTTAAATCACAGGACATTGAAACTCATAATGGAATTGCCATCTAGGAGTGATGCTCTGCTACTGGGAAACTGTAACGGGCAGTGGAACATGAGCGTGGTGTCAGACTAAAGTACTAATAAAAGTTTTGAATTTACTTATTATTTCCAATATACTTCCGGGTGGAGCAACGCGCGCCGGGTACCGCTAGTTATATATATAATGAATAAATTACAAAATATGTATGAGATCCCCCTGTAAGGAGGGGTCAGAGGGAAAAGGCTCCATAGGAAAAATGTTCCTCTTGCAAAAGTAATGGGAGTTGGTCATACATATTAACCCTTTCAAGACCTCCCTTAAAACCCGCCCGTCCTGCAGTACGATAACCTACAGTGAAAAAAAACCAACCCGAAAAAACTGACTTCATATTCGATTTCAGCGACCTCGAAAACATTAAATAAAGTCGTCAAACCCCATGGGTTTTTTTACAATTGTTGTACAGTGTTATACATACACATTAGAGCGGATTAAATTTTTTTTTTAAATCGCAGGCGCGGATAATGTTCTACGGATAATTCTAATCAACTTTGCTTAAGAAACCCTTAATCTAAAATCTATTTCGAGCCTCCGGTTTTTCAAATTTGTGTTTTGCTGCAATATGTGAAAAAAATATTCCACTTGTTGGAAACAACTTTGCTACGAACAAAATAAGAAAACTTCGTTTTAAGTTTTTTAGAACTCATGTTTTTTATTTATTATTTGTTTATTTTTGTTAAAAGTGAAATAGAGGACGCTTCAATATAGTCGCCGTTATCAGAAATGGACGTGAAGTCATCATCTTTATCCAGTTGCAATATGTCACATATGCCATCTCAAGATATTAGTTCTCTTGGACCCCCACAAGATTTCAGTGGTCTCAATTTACCAAGCATTACTTCTGAAGTCTCAACAAAGTTGACTGAAATTTGGAATCGTTTAAACATTGAAATAATAAATAAAGAGTGTTATAGTGAAACTTAACAATTTAATTGATAGATATCAAAAAGAGTCGAAAAATAAACGTAGATCAGAACTATTCGGGAATCCCCTAAAGGATTTATTTTTTATTGGCAGATGTAAGTGTAATTTAAAATTGAACTTTTGTTCATGTGGCCAAATTCCTGAAAGCCTTCAGATGTTTATGCGTGATCAACATAATGAGAGAAAGCTAACAATCCCAGAACCTATATCTAATGTTTTGGAATAAGAATCAACCTTGCCACCAGTGAGCTATGATCCGACATACGAACCAAGGCTGGTAAATATGGCTATTGAAGAAAAATCAGAACTTCAAGTACCACCTGGTGGAATTCCCAACCTACCGCAACGAGGAAAATACACCAAAGTCTATAGTGCTTTAAATTTTGCAATGGTGTGTGATAGATTTGGGATTTCCGATCAAGTAGCTGCATGTTTAGCGAGGGCTCTTTTTAAAGATATTGACCATAGAGATGCAAATGGCGAGCTGATTATTATGGACAAAAATAAAGTCTCTCGTCAAAAGATAAGGGCTCGTAAAGCAGTTTGTAATAGGCAGACTGAAAATTCAAATATTCTGGCATTTTCTTTTGATGGAAGGAAAAACGACTCCTTAACAATGGAAAAAATAAACGGAAGATTCCATACAAATATGGTTAAAGAACCACATTTAGTTGTCTTAAAAGAGCCTAATTCTTATTTATTGGGATATGTAAAAGCTGATGCTGAAGACGCCAGAACCAAGCAAAGACAGTTGTATGAGTTCTTCCGCCAAAAAAGTCTTTCGCTGGATGATTTAATTGGAATTTGCAGCGACGGAGAAGCGACCAATGCAGGCACTGAAAGTGGCATAATACGCCGATTTGAGATTGATTTGGGGAGACCCTTACATTGGTTTGTGTGCCTTTTTCATTTCAATGAATTGCCATTTCGCCACTTGTATGTAGCACTAGAAAAGTCAACAACAAGCGGTCCAAGAACTGCCAGTGGACAAATATCTAAGCAAATTGAAAATTGTCATATGATGGTATGAGAAAAATTTCATTATATAGTATTTATTTTTTACAATTTTTTACAATTGAACAAATTTTTTAAAGACGTAACAGATTTTGAACCCATATTATTGGAAAACATGCAGCGTTCACTATGGAATGGCGATTGGGAACGAAATTTATCAACTGACGTGAAGTATTTGTATCGAATGGCTAATGCAATCTCTGAAGGGAACTTCTCATTAGCTAAAATTAAACCTGGACCGATAGCGCATTCTCGTTGGTTAACCAAGGCCAGCAGGATACTACGGTTACACGTAACAACAAGGAAACCCTCCAATAATCTATATATTAATACACAAACAAAAAAGTTTGTGTTCCCTTTTTTTCTGTGCTACCTTCAACATATTCACATAATACTTATATAGATGGATAGGTATTTTCGAGTAGATTTGCACAATCTAATTTTTATTCGAATATGTTGTCATTAAGATAGGTAAAACTGAGCAAATGTAAAATGCTTTTTTTACCAATGGGACAATAAGAAACTGCAAAGCGACAAAGCTCTGTTGAACATCGCTGCTGTAGCTTACAAAAGCAAGAGTAGAATGCGGGAGTGACGCAAACATTTAAAAAGAGCTGAGTAGCATTATTGTTCTTATTGTTGTTGTGGTTGTTGCTTTCTCTTAATTTCTCTCAGCGTTAAAAAACAGTTAAACTGCTGCTTTCTTCTATAATCTTGAGAGTTATCATTTATCTTGATTTATTTCTTATACTTTTCTACCGTTTATTTACTTACTTTACTTTTAATTTATTTATTTACTTTAAATGAATATTATATGTTGAATAAATTTTTGTTATTGACGCATATGCTTCCTTTTGTCCTTTACCACTATTTTCCTTATAGCGTCAATGTAAGCATTAAGAATTTACATGCAAATTAATAACAATTCATTATGTGAAAAACAACTTGAGTTTCGCTACCTTATAGAAACAGATGGCCGAATTTCGGCCACAGGCGATACTAGTTTAAAAATATTAGCAGAGTATGTTATAAAAGTTTATGTGCCTATGTACTTCAACATAAAATACTACAGTTCTGTTGTATATGGCAGTCCACTCTTAGCTAAATTTATACGCTTCACACAATATCTATCCTCCCATTTACGTGAAGTAATCAACCCCATAATTCAGCACAATTTATATTTTGCACACCCGGAAAATGTTTTGTTATCAATGTTGTACGATGATTGCAAATTAATAAGAGATAGTGCAATAAAAAAATTTTATATTAGCATGAAAACCTTTGCGACGCAACAAAACTAAGAGTTTACAATAATAAATTTCAAATTAATTTTGATTGTGTAGATTATGTAAATATAATTGATTTGGATAATGACAACATTTTGTCGGAACCACCGTTCACAAGAAGCATTCCGTATGAACACTCAAAGGAATTCTTAGATGTTGAAAGTCCACCACTTCCCGATCCACAAATTCCATGCTATATTCAAGAAAACGAAAGATTTGTTCAACTTTTGACAAGTGTTTCTCGAAAAGTTGTTGGAAAAAATCGCGAGGCAGTTATGGTTGTGACCGCAGAAAGTCGAAGAAAAATACCACATCTTGAAAGCAAACAGGACCTCATATAATAACATTTTTAATTACTTCAATTACAAAAGTGAAACGGGACGTAAGGATGTATTTTCTGCTCAAAACAACACAAAGGCCATCGAATAATTGCTATTTGTGCCTTTTGCAAAAAGCCGTTTTGCTTCGCCAATGATCGAAATAACTTCAAATTTCATCATAAGATAATAAACATTCAATGCATTGATCAAAAATGCAAACAAATTTATTTTTATTTCAAATAAATGAACTTTTCAACAAAATTAAATATGTCTTAGATTTTTACCGTTGACGACCATTGGGACATATAGGTCCCGTCAGATTTGGTGGTCGCGTGGATAGCCCGAGTGGACTATATTTTTTTGTTAAAAAGTGGAAGGTTGTCCGCAACTTCCCCAAAAATTTTTTACCTATAGCTCCTCCTACCCCCAAAATATTACAGCAAGAAGAAGGGGGAGAAAAGGTAAAGATTTTTCGAATTTGGGGTGGTCTGGTAGGCAAAGGGATGAATATATCCTTGAAAATTAAGTACTTTCTAGAAGCCACATTTATTCCCTATTGAATGATACTTTGTTTAGAAAAATCGTTTGCATAGTTTTTCCAGGAAAAATTCGAAAGTAAAAGGGTCACCGGTGTCGCAATGGTCGTCGAAGGGTTAACTAATGAATAAACATTGGATGCAAGTTAACGAATGTGCCTCAGCACACTCGAAAAAATTAAAGTTGGGAGCCAGCCACTGGCTTCTTATCCGTTCCTGCAATTAAAATGAAACAACGAAATTAAGTTATAATAAATTTATTATCATTCCCTCTCGTGGTCTGCATAAGATTAAAAATACTCATTTGTTTTAAGTATAAATACAATTATTCGTAAAGCTAACTAAGCCCTAATTTGCTTACGCTGCACTTCCCATGGTTTGAAGCAGCGACGTCGCTTCAGCGACGTTCTCACGCTGAGGTGACCGTGACTATGAGGATCATGTTGCACCTGCATGCGCGTGGCTGGCTGATATCGCAAATTAGGTTGGCTGGCGCGTGTTAACTGCCGCCCCTCTAAAGATCTGCGTCCCGCAGATTCGGCTGAAAGTCCTTTGAGTGGGTGCTTGCCTGATCTGGATTTGTGGGTTGGCCTAGGCTAGGAAAATTTATAGTTGTAGTTAGCTTCCTCCAAATAACATAGCAGATTGCCGCTAGGATCACCAAGAGGACTCCGTCAACGAATAGTGAAGTGTAAAACTTTAGGCCAAGCTTCTCGAGATGCTGAATAATTTGCTACGCTGAGCTCGTGAATGTAGTCTAGGTTAGGCCGGAGACCATTGTTTGTAAGGTTCACTAGTGCTGGTGGTAAGACTTGTAGCATGCTCGCTGACCTGCTGGTAAATTACTGGTTTCCTACAGTGATAGTTTCGTTATTGAACAAGATAACAAATGTCCCGTTGAGGTCCCTGGAATCTCGTCCGCTTTGAACCTTCCCGTGAAAATTTGTCAGGAAGAGTGTAGTCTCGTCAATCAGTTCGATTACTTCTTTATTGTCAGGCTCGAAGTGGCATTTCGCATCGCCGCCCCTCAACAATTTAGCCAAACATCCGTCTTCAGGTTGTTTGCTCAAGGATTTCTCAGAGCGAATGGACGTGTTACTTATGGTTGGGCAGTCTTCTTTTAGGCCAAAGATTTCCAGCTCGTTCATTAAGACCTTGTCGTAGTTAAGCTCAACATGTTGTCCTTTAAATACAGCTGTTCGCGTTATTAACAGGCGATAGCTTTCCGCTTTGACTTTAGGCATTGACAGCACATATAAGAGCAATGTTCCATTAGAATAGACTGAAGCTGACCCATATTCGATAGCTTCAATAACGTTTTGATATTGTAGAGTGTCCTCTTCAAAGCTCCAGCAGATTCGTGTTGGTACCGTACCAGTTTTTGCCATCTGACAAGCCCGCACTACCTCTGATACTCGTTCCTTCAGGATAAGCACCCTACTAATATCCAGCAGCTCCAGATTATCTTCGCTAATGTTTTTGCTGATGGTATTGATGTGAGCCATCATTTCGTTCGCCTTTCCAATTGCTTCACGAGTAACATTGAAGATTTTTTCGTTCACAAGATATTGTTGGTTGTTGTTAGTTATGATCTCGTTTTGGCTTCTTAAGATGTTGTCCCAATCTACAGCATCCGGTGAACCAGCTACCCGCTTCCAGGCAGAGCCTAACCAATTAATTGAGTGCGTCCTTCTTGTTTTATTCATCTGCAATTCATCTAGGCGCAATCTGGTCTGGTTCAGATGAAACAGTAACACTGATCGGATTGCTTCATTTCTCACCTCATGTCGTGCTGACTCAGATAATTTCATCAAGGCAGTGTTGAAGTAACCGAGGTCAATCATGTGAATTAGGTTAAAGTGCCCGTTGACGATCCAGCCACGCCCATGCTCAATTGTCACCAAGGGAGAATTGTAGCTATTGATGTTGAAGCCGGAAACTCCGGATACTAAGAGCAATCTATCTTTTACAACAATTAAAAAAAGATTTTTACAATAAATTTCAAACAAAATTTCACATTCACAGGTTTCTCGAATGCTATTACAGAAAAGGATTTATTGCTTATTAAAATTTTTCTTCCTTAATTACAAATTCTAGGTTTGATTCTCGTGAGACCTGTGAATTGCATAAATATTTTGATTTTTAAAATAAGTAGTAAGGTTACTTAAAATTCAATGAAAATTAAAAATGACTTATTAGATTATTTAGATTTTAGCTTAAATCATATTCATATTAAGATTGTATAAATTTTTTAAGCTTCTTGATATTAATTTTTTTTGTACATTTTCTTAAAATTTTATGTACTTCGTGCCTTTTATTTCTGGATATGTGTGCTTTATGTTTTGCATTTTTGTGCCATGTTTTTCTTTTTTGTGCTTTGTTCTTAAATAAAATTTCATATAATTTTTGTGCTTTGATTTCAGAATATTTTATTAATATATTTTTTCTGTGTAGTCTTGCATTGCAAGTAATTATTATTTTTTTTTTCCTAGTGCCTAAACTTTTTTCCTCTTCTTTTTTCCCTTTCTTTTTTTTTTTTTTTTTTTTTTTACTTGTGCCTGTGCTTTCAACTTTTTACTTTATTTAATAATTTAATTAAAATTTGGTTAAGTGCTGTGACTTTCACGCATATTTTATGCCATAAACTAATTCTCTTGAGTGCCTGTATTTTTTAGTTGTGCCTTGTGAATTTTTCTGCCAGTGTCAGTCTCTATTGTTACCCTATTATCTTTTCCTATTTTTTTTTTTTTTTATATAGAGCCTTTTGCTTACCCTGAATTTGCTTGTTCCTCACGTATACAACCTCACCTTGTTGAAACTTTCTTTCACTTTTACTTTTTTTGTTTAGCCGGAGGTTTCTTGTCTCTTGGTTTTTCCTAATTTGTTCCCTAATCTCTTTGTGGACCCTACCACGAAAGTCGTTCAGTTGTTGGTAGTTTATCCTTTGCGTTCGGTTAAAGAAATTGTCGCTGGGCTTCCTCTTCGTTACTGAGTGTATCTTGTTGTTGTAGCGATCAACGGGTTAAACAGCTCTTTTGGACAGCTCTTATATAACAGCTCTTTTCTCTTATTTCCTTGCGAATACAACGATATATCTCTATGAGAGTTGAATGGAATTTCTCGACCTGGCCATTTACCTCACTCCTTTGTATAGGAGTTTGATAAAGTTCTATACCTAGACCTCTAATATAATTAGATATTAATGGACTCATAAACCCTCTCTCGTTGTCTGTGACTATCATTTTTGGTGTTGTAAAATAGTGAAGAACCTTTGCAAGTTTAGCACGTAGTGTAGTGGAGGATTTATTTTTTATATGGAATAGTTTCGCAAATTTGGAGAATTTATTTATGCAGGATAAGAATTTATGGCCCTGAATTTCAAAGATATCACTGTGAATTATTTCAGAGGGATAGCTAGGAACCAGAGTGTTCTTAAGTGGTGGTACTGAAGGGTGTCTATCGTATTTGTTAGTAAGACAAACTTCGCATGCTGAAGTGATTCTCTTGATCCGGCTTGCCATCATGGTAAAGTAGTATTTTTCCAGGATCTGTTCCTTATTTTCCCTCGGATTTCGGTGAGCTCTCCTGTGTTCATTTTCGATAATTTCGCAAATTCTATCTTCTCTTGTAACATCTTCAACAACCCTCTGAGTTATCCTGATTTTGTAAAGTGAGAAATGTTCAAGGTAAACATCTTGAAGTAGCTGTATACGATTTTCCGGGATTTTAATTCCATTGATGAGCGAAGGGCTAAGGCGTTCCCTTAATATCTGTGTTAGTGAGTCCTTCTCTAATGCTGTTACAGCAACATAGTGTCGCAAAAAACCAGGATGTGGATTTTCAGTTAAGATGGTCCCATTCCCTTCACGGATTATAAGTTGGTTTCGGAAAACATTTAATGGAACTTCTACGTGAGGAATTAAATCTGATGCATCTTGAGCTGCACTATGTATTGTTCCTATCTCACTTGCTGTTTCAGTAGTTGAATCTATTTCACCACCAGCTGTTGCGGCTCTTGAATTATCACCTTCTTCGCTAGCTGTTTCGGTTGTAGAATCGTCATTGGAAACTGGAGAATCCGTTATATGGTTTACTTGGCACTGCAATCTTGATAGAGCATCTGCCACAGAATTTGATTTACCAGGAGTGTAAACCAATTCGTGGTTATACTCTTCGATTCTGGCTTTCCATCTCTTCAACTTTGCGTTGTAATTTCTACTTCCCAACGCAAATGTGAGAGGTTGGTGATATGTGAAAATTCTTACCATCTTTGCCCCGTATAAATAAGATCTCAAGTTGTGCAATGCCCAAACTATGGCTAGCATTTCCTTTTCATTTGTGGCGTAATTTTCCTCCGTCTTGCTGAGTGATCGTGATATAAAAGCAATAGGTCGATCTCTTCCTGACTCACCCTGAGACAGTACTCCTCCAATGGCATAATTCGATGCATCCGTAGTTAAGTTGAATGGTTTTCCGAAATCAGGAAATGCAAGGACATCTGATGAAATCAGCAACTTTTTTAAATTGTCAAACGCCTCTAAAGCATCTTTACCCAATTAGATGCGTATATTTTTTGACTGGTTTGCTTTTATTTGAGCATTTTCACCTCTGGTGAGATTTGTCAAAGGTTTTGCGACCTTCGCGTAGTCACGAATAAATCGGTAGTATGAGGTCATTTCCAAGAAACTTTTTAACTCTTTCAACGTTTGTGGTGGTGAAAGAACCTCAATTGCCTTAACTTTTGAAGAATCAGGTTTTATGCCCTCAGATGTGATAACATACCTAAGAAATTCCACTTCTGTCCTTGTGAACTTAGTCTTTTCCATATTCACACGTAGATTAGCTTCCGCCAGTCTTCTGAACACAGTATCGATGTTTTTCAGATGTTCTTCCATATCTCTCCCAAATACTATAATGTCGTCGATGTAGACATAGCAAATTTTGCCTATGAATTCCTTTAGCACATCGTCGATCATCCTTTGGAATATTGCGGGCGCATTTTTTAACCCGAACGGAAGCCTTAAAAATTCATACTTGCCATTCATGGTGGAGAACGCTGTTTTTGGTATATCCGCTTCCTTCATTGGAATCTGATGGAATCCTGACGTCAGATCGATGGTGGTAAAGTATTTGGAATGACCTAAGGTGGCTAGCGTTGCATGTATGTCGGGAATTGGGTAAGCGTCGGAGACTGTTACCGCATTTAAACGTTTGAAATCTATAACCATTCTATACTGTTTTTCTCCAGAAGACTTAGGTTTCTTTGGAACCACCCATATTGGAGAATTGTATGGGCTCTTGGATGGACGAATGATACCTTCAGCGAGCAGTTCGGCAGTTTGTTTTTCCACCTCCTCCCTCATGTTGACAGGATAAGGATAACATTTCGTATATATAGGTTCTGAAGTGGTAGTTTTTATCTCAGCCCTAACTGCTGTCTTTATGTTTGTTTTTGCATCCAAAGGTTCAAATAGCTCGGGATATCGTTCAATCAGAGAGTTGATAGCTGGCAATGCTTCTTTCGGGACGCCTTCAATTTTAAGATGGTTGATCCCACTAACTTGCATATTTTTAAGTGGTATTTTTATGTTTTCGTGTGTTGTTAGCGTATGGTTTTTTCTATCTATTACGGCCTCGAGTTGTTTCAAGGTGTCATCACCTATGATTCCGTCAAAGGATTCGAGTCCTGGGAGCACGTAGAACGTTATTATTTCATCACTGCCCACATTCTGAAAAAAACTTACCGCATACTTTTTTATTTATTTTGATTGGTCCGGCTGCTGTATTAACTGAAAAGGATGGATCTACTGGCATTGAGCCTGAGGATAAGCTAGTTTTGATAAAATTTGTATTCGCCCCAGTATCAACTAAAAAGGTTAGTGACTTGCTGTTTCCCATCTGACAGGTGAGGTATGGTATGCTAGAGGGATTGCCTAACATGTTTCCTTTCATACAAAAAACGCTGGTGGGCCGTCTGACATAAAATTTGATTGCTCTACTTCTTCTTCACCTAAACCCTGATGATCATTTCCAACGTTTCCCGCTCGTAAGTTGTGGAGCCTCGGCTGTTTCGCTATTGCACCCGAGGTAGAGGAGGCTTCTCTTTTGAACATATTGTTCAAGGGCCGGTTCATATAGTTAACATGCCTCGTCTGAACAGATGTATCGACTTCCATTTTCTCGGCAGGCTTAGGTGCAAATGATCGATTTGCATGCGGTGCATACCCCCTGTAATTTCCCTGAAATTTATTGTTGTATTGCCTATTACCCCAACTGATATTAAATCGTGGTCTAGGGGGAAGGGGCGGACGCTGTTCTCCACGAGTCAAGTTACTTGTGGGAACTACCACTCTATTCGGCGTATTCATGTGAATAATTTTATTTCGCAGGGTCAGGTTCTGCATATCCAGACAGGACGAATATGCTTCGGGCAGTGTTCGAGGTCTCTGCACTATTAGCATCCGCGGCAGATCGGCATCTAAACCAAGAATGAAAACATCTAGGGCCCTATTCCTGTATGTTTCTGTCAGGACGTCCACGGTTTCTTGCGAGTAGAAATCGCATCTTATTTTGTTCATTATAAGTGAAAGTTGATGATTCACTGTGGCGTAGAATTCATCAAGTTTCGATCCCTTCTGCACCAACTGATTTAGTTGGTGTTCCAGAGTTAGATGTCTCTCTTATCGGCGTAATGAAGGGATAGAACCCTTTTAATTTCCGGCCAATCACCATCCAAAATGTTGTAAGAGACCAGCGCTGAATCAGCACTGCCACGAATTTGTTTCCTAATGTGCTGCAGTATTGAGCCGTACAATGGCTTTTCCCTAACAACCGCGTAATCCTTGAGAATCGTTTCCACGTTGTGGACCCAAGAGATGTATTGTGAACGATTTCCTTCGAACACTTGCAATTTCCTGACGCAATCGGGAATTCTACCTATATCTTTTAATTCCTGCTCATTCAAAGGCCCACGGGAAATTATGACAGTAGGTCTGAACCGCCTCTGAGCCTATCTCTACCTGCCCAATTCTCCCCTCAATCCTACGAAATCCCGTGGTTTTCAATTCCTCCCAAACGCGTTTCAATTCTTCTTATTTGCTCCAGCAGAGCATTGATTCCCCCATTTAATTCGTTTACCTTAGTTGTAAGGGCGTCCATGGCACAATAATAAAAATTTTAATGTTCTTAAAGATAGAAAGTCTTAAGATCACTCACCGTTTGCAAGCACACTCCTTATTTTTTTTTGCACAATCGTTTCTTTTGCCTTAATTTAACTTCTTTTTTTTTTCTTAGCCCTTCTTTTCTTTGACACACAATTTTCTTGAAGTAATTTTTTATTTTAATTATTTTGTTCTTGACACACAATTTACAAGAATTTTTCTTGAACTTTTTTTTTATTCTTTGGCACACAATTTTCTTGGAGTAATTTTTTATTTTTATTATTATTTTTTTTCTTGGCACACAATTTACAAGAATTTTTCTTTAACCTCTTTTTTATTCTTTGGACCACAATTTTCTTTTATTTTTATTATTTTTTTTTCTTGGCACACAATTTACAAGAATTTTTCTTTAACCCTAGAACCATAACGTTATTTTATACTACGTTAATTAACACTACTACCTTCATACACGTAAAATTTACGTACATTATGGTTCTCGGGCAGTGGTCGGCAACGCACACAACCATACAATGCTTCGTATTTTAATGTAACGATGTGCGTACACTGAGGCAAATTGCACGTTGAAAAGAAAATATTCGCGCCGATAATTTCACAAAAAAAAAAAATACAGTTTCGATAGTATCGTAAGTGTAGACGTAGAATTTTTTGCTTGATATATTTGGTTATGAATTTGTTGTTCTTATAAATTTTTATGTTGATTAAAAATAAATGTAATTCAATTTTATGTTTAATAAATGGAAACATATATTTCGGAAAAATATGAATTTATTGTTTTTCCTGCAGTAAAGAACTTAAATATATTTTAAATTCAATTGAAAATTTAAATATTAGCAAACAAATATATCTTTGTATATATTAAATACAAAATGTAATATATTCATACGTTTCAATAACAACAACACCAACAACAACAACAATGGTGTCTTTCGATATTATACTTTTTCTTGGTAACTTTACGTCCACATATTAAGCATTCTGCCTATTCTGAGAAATTCTCAGTAAAAAAAAAATTCTTTTTCCCATTCAACCTCAAACATGTTATTTAAAATAAAAAATAAGGTATATTATAAAAAAATGCTAATATTTTCTCATTCAATATGAACGGCTTACACTTTCTTTTAACAGTGTAAGCACCCTTTCTAGCGACAGCTTGTATGTGGCTGAAAATAAACACGCAAATTTGCTGAAGCAAAAAAAAAATCTGAAGAAAGCATGCGACGCGAACTTGCTCACTCGACAGTTGGCATAAGACTGAAGTTCGTTTATTTAGCTTCGGCTTCACATGCATAAGGCACTAATACTGATGCGTTGCCCGCGGGCATGCTTTTGCCGATCACTGTTCTAGGGTTAACTAGTTTATTATATTTTTTTGTTTTATTCTCGGCGCACAATTGTTTAGTTTTAGTATTTTAATTCTTATATTTTTTCGCACAATTTCTGGCTTACGTTTCAATGATATCCTGTAAATAATAAAAAAAAAAAACATTAATTAATTTGTGAATTTTTACCGTGTTCTTATGGGAACGGCGACGTGTGCCACAAACACAGGCCTTTTTAAGGTGGTCAAGGAAGGGTCATGTGATCCTGTTTAGTCGTCTGCAATCAGATTGCAGGTAACCTACTAAGCCACTTGCTTCACACTGGAAGTTTGGACCATTAGCAATCTTCAGTGTGTTCTCCTGTGAACACTGAAAAATAAATTGCAGGATAACAAACACGTTAACCAATTGGCTTAATAGTGGAGAGACACCGGCCTAGGTGTATAGGTGCGCGATGTCCTCCAACCAATATAAATTGTACAACAACACTTGCTGGCCTTTGCATTCCGCTTGTGTTCTTATGTGAACAAGCGGAAAGGGTTTAATTTGGTTTTTATTTTTATAGGCTTGAATGCTCCTCAGAGATTTAACCTGTTTTCATTACGTCATTTTCTTTTTTATAATCACTTTCTTTTATAATGTTCTTATTGTTACTCATCAAGGAAACTGATTTGAGACCCTTACCACTGGTGGGGGGAATCTCAACATTTCCTTGATGTTTCCGTGTCTGCAAGCCCCTTACCACTGGTGGGGGGAAGCATTACAGCAATTAAAGTTGGGAGCCGGCCACTGGCTCCTTATCCGTTCCTGCAATTAAAATGAAACAACGAAATTAAGTTATAATAAATTTATTATCATTCCCTCTCGTGGTCTGCATAAGATTAAAAATACTTGTTTTAAAATGTTTTAAGTATAAATACAATTATTCGTAAAGCTAACTTAGCCCTAATTTGCTTACGCTGCGCTTCCCATGGTTTGAAGCAGCGACGTTCTCATGCTGAGGTGACCGTGACTATGAGGATCATGTTGCACCTGCATGCGCGTGGCTGGCTGATATCGCAAATTAGGTTGGCTGGCGCGTGTTAACCCCCCCTGCGCGCTGTCCCGAGTATACTCGTCCAAACGAAGTCGCTTCCGTATTCAGAATGACGAGTATACTCGTCCAAAAGTAAACGGGCATATCTCTGAATCTATACAACTTTGAAACCCCCGCGAGGGCTCAAATTAAAGGGTGAAATGTGCTCTACAAGATAACACCCTGCCGAAATGGTCAATAAAATTCGGGGGGTTGAAAACAGGGGTAGAGGGTGGAGAGTCCGGAAAAAAAATAAGCAACATTTCTGACGTGAAAAATCGTAGCCCGGGGCTGGAATCTGGTACTCGGGGGTTTTCGAGGTCGCTGGATCTGATCCCTTGGGGTAGTTTTTTTCGGGCAGCTGGGGTCGGGAATGAATTCAGCGACTCCGAAAACCCCTGGGTAACAATTTCCAGGGCGGAAAAACTGGTTTAATTTTGCTCACAAATTTCCACCACCCGAACCCCCATTTTACCCCTTGGGGGGACTTTTTCGCCCCAACAGATATCGGAAATGGACTCAGCGCTCCAAAAAACCCCTATACCAATCATGCCTTTTCGGAAATCATTGTCTAAAAAAATTCATGCATTTGGAAGCGATTACTCCGGGATAATTCATGCGCAGGGGGGTTAACTTGCATATTTTTGGTTAATTCTAAATAAAATTTCTATTCATATAAGCCAAACTTGATTGTTTATTTTCTTCCAGGAGGCCATCCATTCATATTTACACTTATAAACTACGAACTGACTTCCTGAGGAAGAGCGCTAATACAAGTTATGTCGTGTTGGGTAGTCAAAGTGTTAAAAATAAAAACCATAATGAAAACTTTTGACAATTTTTTTATTTGGTGAAAACGTTTGCTCAGAAATCTTTAATTTCTTATTGAGAAGTTTAGTAACCCTTTTCGAATTTTGATCAAATATTTCGAAATTTTTGTTAAATAAGGAAATTCGATGAAGATTTCTTTCGGAAAAACTTAACATTTTTACCATAGTACCGGTTTTATGGCTCTGTCCGCCAATGTTTTTACATATTGCAACAAAACGCCAATTCATACCTTCTCTCAAAAAACCGGAGGCTCGAAATGGATTTTAGACTAAGGGTTTCTTTGGCAAAGTTACTCAGAATTTTCCGTAGAACATTTTCAGCGCCTGCGATTTTTTATTTTTTTTTTTTCATCCATATAAATTACCCGCTCTAATACACATATTCCAATCTTGAAAACAATCTCCAATTTCTCCAATCTTGAAAACACTTCTTATTAGGGACCGCCAATAATGATTGTCGCTATCAACCAATAATTTTATAACAATTCTTTTTTTATCCTAACTTTTTCGATTAAAAATAAAAGTTATTTTTTTCAATCAGAAATAAAAATTATTATTTGGTCATTATTTTTTTCGATCAGAAATAAAATCATTTTGTGAACGCTATTTTTTCGAGCAGAAATAAGTTATTTTTTATCTTTATTTTTTCGATCAGAAATAGAAGTTATTCTTTAATCGTTATTTATTCGATCAGAAATAGAAATGAATCATTGATCTAAGTTTACCGATCAGATATAAAAGTTGTTTTTTTATCGATATTTTTTAGATCACAAATAAGCATTCATTGATCGATATTTTTTCGATCAGATTAAAAAGATTATTATTTGATTGAAATTATATCTATCTAAAAAGTAACATGTATATTAAGATATAAATTATAATATAATTCCAGCTTAAAAATTTAGAAAAAGTTCCATATCTCGAAAACGAAGGAAGATATGAAAAAAATAACAGTGGTTTTGACTTTTCTCAAAAATAGTTTCAGTATTTCGCCCTAAACTTCAGCTAAGAAGTTATAAGCGAAAATTTTTAAGAATTTTTCAAATTTTGTACGGCGTAAGGCTTTTTAAGTACAAGTCCAATCTTAATAAATTTAGTATTTCTTAGTAGGTTTAGACCTGTAGATGTGCAAACTGGACTTTTTATTTCTTAAAAATTTATATTTTTTAAGTTATAGCTTATTAAAGTTTGCATATAATTGCATATAATTGTTGTTGTTATGTTGCTTTTTCTTTTCTTAACAGAGCAGCTGAGAACAACGTTATCAAACTTAGAGCAAAACTATTCGCTGCTCACATTTCACATCTTCTGTCTCTTCTTAATAGAGCGTCTGTTAACAACAAAATGAAAGTCAGAAAAATGTAAAGCAGTAAAGCATGTATTTTTAAATACAAGTATTTTTAAAATGTGTGCTTTTTGGCAATTCGCTTTGTTCTCTCGTTGTCCCGCTATTTTGACCACTTCATTTCTAAAGAAAATACGGAAGACTTGATCGTCAACTCTGAATGTATTACAATGTTTCCATGGCGAGTTAACTCGGGGTTAGGGTTTTCATCGAGTTAAGAAAATGGCGTTGCTAACTCGATAGTGTTTCCATGCACAGCATCGAGTCGAGTTGAACTTGTCGATTTCATTTAACAATTTTGTTATTTTTTTACAAGCGAAATGGATACTAAATGGCAGCATTCACTTTGACAGATACAACCCAGTTAAATCTTACAAGTTTCGTGGAGTTTCGTGGATTTAACTAAACTCAACTCAACTCGCGTTTCCATCGCGAGTTAACCCCGAGTAAACACCGAGTTAACTCGCCATGGAAACATAGTTTATGTAAACTGAAGCGTCAAGTTTAAAAAGGAATGCCAAAAATTGACCGCCAAGACTCGACGAAGGGAAACCAAGACAAAAGAATAGAAACAATGACAGCAACAATAATAGCAACAGCGCTGCCATAAAAATAAACTTTGAAAAGGAGTGAAAATTAGTAGTAGCAGCTTCAAATGATACTTATGTTTTTGTAGTAACATACAATTTAGTTTATCTATTTGATTCATAGATTCACTAAAATAGAAAGCATCGTTTTAATCGTAAAAACTTGAAAAACTGGGTAAAATAAAATAAAACTTTATTTTTTTAGGGAAAAACTTGAAAACATTCTAGCCTCTCAAAAAACTGGCAAAACAAGTTTTATCTGCCCACATGGCAACACTGTGTTCACGTAGTACCACGTGTGGTGAGACTCTAAAGCTTTATTCGAGAATCGAAACACGTACACGATCGAATCCACGAAGTTCTTTCAATCAGTTGGCGCTGAAATTTCAAGCAAGAAGGTTCGCGCCTCTTGGTTGTGTGTTTTGCACTGCACGAAATGTTTGAGGCATATGAAAATGCGTTATTTGCAGAATTATAATAATAATAATGATAATGATAGTAACAATGATAATTATAGTGATAATTATAATAATACTAATAAAGATAATGATGATAATTATGACACCATTCTTGCTTAATACCTGCACAACAATTTTTGTCAGTGCAGAGAGTGAGAGAGCTAACACAAGTACAAAAGTTGAAAATTGAAGTAGTATGCGTGTGAACACCACTGATGTAAAACTTTCGCAAACTGCTCACGCTGAACGCTCGCAACCAAGATACATTCAAGTTTTTTTTTATTGCAGTTTTCCGCTCACATTTCACTTTCTTCTGCCTCTTTTTGATAGAGCGCTTGCAAAAAATGTCAAAACTCTTAGAATATACGCTGAACACAATGAACGGCCTCAGCGGTCAACGCCAATTATTATTTTTATAGTTGATGGGTGCAGCAACGCGCACCAGTGGTCGCTAGTTTCTATCAATAACTCAACAAAATATTCCTTGCATACAAAACAAAAATATCCAAATCCTTCTCCTAACCCTTAGTCCCTATTCAAATCCTTGTCCTAGTCCTTTTTCAAATCCTTGCCGAGTCCTTGTCTAAGGCCTTGACAAGATCCTTGTCCAAATTTTTGCCCTACCCTTATACATGTCCAAATTCTATTCCAAATCCTCTTCCAAGTTCATATCTAAAATCTTGTCAAAATTGTTGTTCAAATTCTTGCCCAAACGATTTCCTTCGATGGTAGTAAACATGGGTTCGAAAGGTGGTACGAATGAACTTTATTTTTTTTTATATTCCCAATAACTTCTTTCTTTAAACTCAAAACAGTTTTTTTGGTAAATATTGATTTGATAATTTTAAATCGATATTATTTCAATCAATAAATAATTTTTACTTCTGATTTGAAAAATATAGATCATTGATTCATTTTAATTTCTGATCGAAAAAATAACAATTAAAGAATAACTTTTTTTTTGATCGAAAAAATAATGATCAGTAATAACTTTTATTGCTGATTGGAAAAAAATATCCATCATATAATAACTTTTATTTCTGCTTGAAAAAAATATCGATCAATAAATGATTTTTATTTCTGATCGAAAAAATAACGATCACAAATGATTTTTATTTCTGATCCAAAAAAATAACGACCAAATATAATTTTTATTTCTGATTGGAAAAAAGAACGATCAAAAAATAATTTTTATTTCTAATCGAAAAAATAACGATAAAAAATAATTTTTATATATGATCGAAAAAAGATTCGATCAAAAATAATTGAATGAAGATGATTTCTATCTTAAAAATCATGAAAAAATAAATCATCCCAAAAACGGAATCTCTGGATTACTAACTTCATATTTCTACATTTAAAATTATTTTACAATTTCTTTTTATATATGATCTTTTGATTCAAAAATTAAAAAATAATCGTTATTTTCCATCCCTGCTTTTCATAGGCCAATTTAGGAATCGCTTTCAGCTTTTTCAGCGAATTCTCCTTTATCGACTCAAAACGCTTTCCTCGAAGTTGTTATTTGAATCATGGAAATAGGAAAAAGTCATAAGGAACCATGTCCCAGCTTACAGAACGGTATAAAAATTGCTTTGTTTAAATCAGTGTCGGCCGAAGTCTATGCACGCGTGTTTCGTGAAACTTCGTATTTTTACACCGACATAAAACTTGCTGTCGTGCTTTTACACCGACGCTGCCGATTTTTTGTAGCAAGCAGTGTTCCCAGATTAGGGGATTTTCCCCTAGATTTAGGGGTTTTTCGGTTCAGTAGAAAATTTAGGGGTCAAAAATCTTTAGGGGAAAACTTTAGGGGACTTTAATTTTCTGTTAGTGTTTTTTGAGAATTTTTAGTGGTTTCTAAAAGAAGCGGCATCATCAACTATGAACTGTTTTTTTTGCATTTGATTTTGTGTTCTATTTTTCATTTTTTTTTAGCTTTTACAAGGTTTATTTTGTCAAAGTGAGTCAAAAAAATTGCGTTTGACTCAATTTTTAACCAACAAAAAAAAAAAAAAAAAGAAAAAATGTTAAAAACAAAAATTAGAAAAAACGTGGAAGTATGTGTCTTAATTTATTAAGCAGTTTTTATTTTACTAAAATTTAGTAGAAAAAAATCTAAATAGTTCAACCTAATTACAATCGAAAAATAATACTTTCATAAAATATAGTATATCTGCCTTATGTTTCTTAAAAAATTGGCTGTGCAAAGTTGCGCATAAGATAAAACACTTAATTTAAAAAAACGCTTAAAAAACAAGTTTTCTTCAAAACGCACTAGTTTTCAAGACAAATTCTGTTAAACTTAGAGATGTGTTTGTGTTAATTAACAATGATACTTAAAATTAGTAAGATATATTTTTGTTTTCTCTCGCGTTTTGCCATGTTTCCGTCTGTTATGGCGGTTATAGCTCTTATATTGAAGCGATCTTAATGAAATTCAAAATATGTAATTTTTTATTACTTGAGTTAGTGTATTTAAGTTCCTCAATGAATTACTATGTACAAAAAAACTAATGTGATTTTTTTTTTAGTCCAAAAATTTATTTTGATATTGTATTTATTACATCAATTAAACAAAGTATTCAATAAATTAACTCAAAAAAATTTTAGGGGTTTTTTTTATTTTTACGGGAAAAGTTAGCAAATTTTTTCAGATTTAGGGGAAAGCAGCTCAACCTATCTGGCAACACTGGTAGCAAGATCGCTCAGTTGATGTTTCGATTTTGGCTAGTTAACACCACGCTTCTATGCGCGCCATTTATTACGTAATTTTAAATGCTTACACGCTAAAAAAATTGTCAACCAAATGTGGTAATTAGCATATTTTTTCTTTAAAAATTGTTTTGGGGAAGCGAAAACTTAATTTGTCAGAAGAAAGTAGGGTGCGCTTCCAGTGATTTTTTTTTATTTTGAAGTAATATGCAATATAAATAATATTAGTACAATAAGGAGTCGGTAAAATGTTATTAGTAAAAGATTACTTTCCAAATAAATATGTAATATTGATATTAATAATAAATATATGCATATTGATATTATTAATAAAATATTAATATTAATGTTATTATTAATTATTATTAATAACGCTGCCCCTAGACAATAAATATATTGCACATTATTTACCTAGTAAGAAATTTCATTAATTTCAATTCACTTTCATATACCTGCATTCATTTAGCATGCCGCTTAATGTTAATAATAAAAAATTTCTTTAGGTCTCCTAAGCCAAAGAGAGATTCTTTGCTATCACTTGGGCGCACACTACTACAAAACAGAAAGAACTGTGTATGTATTTTTTTGGCCGACACTGGTTTAAATAGTTGCGTGCAAGAAGAGATGTGTGAGCTGGTGCATTGTCGTGGGGAAGAAACCACGAATTGTTTCTCCACAATTCTGATATTGCTCTACAATTCTCCAGGTGATACAAAATTTCAGACAAACTCTTTGCTCAACTAAATTCGTTATTGGGGCATTTCATGTGAAGCGGACAACGAAAAAAAAGTGAGGTTCTGAAATTGGTTCATATTTGGCATATTTGTATTTCTAGGGGATATGAACGTGTTCACATAATATTTTTTTGATTTGAGGTTTAGCTGTTAAGATATGGGATTCTATACAATTCACCGGATTGACGGAAGGTTTTTTTTAAATTTTATTTTCATATTGAAGATAATTATTATAAAATAGAGAATGTAGATTTATTTATAGGAAATTTACTGTTCTTTTTGATTTTTTAATCAGTTTTTAAATTTTAATTTTTTTCCAGTTTTAAACCGGAAGTAAGTATTTCACATCTTTTTTAACAACTTCGAACATTTTAATTTTTTTAACGGCAAAATAACGTTTAACATTTATAAATTTTACCATAAAAATTGCAGAATGGGTTTTAAATTAGTTTAAGAGTTAAATCAACTAGATTATGTATGTCGGTGATTCCATGTCAAATCGGACGCTTTTCTCCAAAAATAGATTTGATCTAATTTTGAGATTTGAAAAATTAGAGTTGATGACGCCGATTTTTTTCATATTTTGCACGTCGATAGTACTTTAAATAATAATATATTTGCATATTTTTTTTTATAATTTTTTTTTTTTTTGGAAGTTATACACAGTAGAAAATTAAAAATATCAAAAATTGTGAATAGGACATGCAGTCAAATAACTATATCTGCAAAACCGTTAGTCCTACAAAAAAATTATTAAGACTTATTTCAAAGATCTTGAATTGATCTTCCTTTTGGTGTACTCTTTTGCTAACACTTTCATAAAAAATTTTAATTTTTTTGGCTACTAAAAATTTCATTCACATTTTTCATGGTCAGCACCACTATTTTTTTTTTGGCGTTTTGAAAACATTGTCGTATTGAAGCATTCATTCTTAGCTAATTTTTTTTTAAACTATGACCACTTCAGATTAGGCAAGCCACCTACTAAGTGTAGAAAAATCATCTAATTATTTAGATAGCATTCCCACTTAAGAGTGGGAATGCCGTGCAAAAAATATGTAAAAAATATGTTTCTTGTTTTACAATTTCTATTTTGAAGTGAAACTTTCCTTAGGTTACTTTACTTCATTTCGTCACATGATACCGGCGGCCTCGGTAGTCGAGTTGTTAGCGTGCTCGACTGCCACCCCACAGGTCACGGGTTCGATTCCCGGCCAGGCCATGGTCTTTCGCTTTAAAAACCTTTCTAAATTTTCTATCCTCATTTCTAATCAAATGAAAATTTAAAATTCATCAATATTTACGACTTGAAGTTGCAGTTGTAGTTGATGGTAGAGAAGTTTGTGGATGAGATTGACTTATAACTTGAATTGACTGAGGTAAAGGCATAACACTTACCTCTGATTCAAATTCACATGTTTCTTTGGCTTTCCACCACGCTTAGAACATTCTACACATGTTTCACTTGATTGCCCTTTCCTTCCCACTAATCTATCATCCCATTTCGAACCAAGGCAGACTTGACTGAATAGGTATTCCACCTGAAATCCTTGGTTCAAAGCTAAAAAAAAAAAAAAATTAAATACATTTTGTTCACAAGTTATCAAACGGCGTAACAGCACAGCGGTAAAGCGTTTGACTATAACGCCAGCGGTCCGAGTTCAATTCTCGCATGAGACTTTACTTTTTGTAAAATGTTCTCACTTTGTTTTTATTTATGTTTTTTATAGGAGAGCGCTGTGCTCCTATAAAATTCAAATACGGGAAAAAAACAAGTTGTAAAGAAAGCATTTGATTTATCCACGTAAATATTTATATAAAATTTATACTGAGGCGTGGATAATGCTAATATGCGTTATTTCCCTAGTGTACGAACAAATCGACAACTTGCATTAGGTAAAATAACTAGAAGAATTAGATGATTTAATAAGCAAAATTTTAGTTGAATTAACTAATTTTAATTAGGTGAATTACCTAATGCATGATTGTTAAATTAACTGTGTAAGTAGAAAAGTTGTTGAAAAGATTAGGTGAAATAGAAACTTTCACATTAGCTAAACTAGTTTAGGTAATAAATCAATTCTTTTATTTTCTGTGTAATTTTTATTCATGTTTGTCTTTTGCATTGATCAACGAAATTTTTTCAAAATGAATTAATGCATTATTGCAGCCCATTTTATGGTATTATTAAAAAAAAAAAACAGGATCGAAAATAAATGTTTGAAAATGATCAACAGAAGACATTGGAGATACTCAACTCAGACTGCACGAGGAGACAGGATACGAATTGATCATCGACTTTATAAATAAAATAAATTCAAATTATTTAAACAAAAATGCATAATCTTATCCCCTGATAAGAGAATGCTCCAATGTATCGCAGTAGCTTTAAACAAATAGATAATTACCAAACAAGAAATTTGTCTATTTGTGATTATTCTACATAATAATCATATAATATTCAAATAGTTTCTACTAATGTTTGAAATTTTTTAAACTATATCACATAGAGGATTTCCCATTTTTGCCTCTGAATTTTCTTTTATTGTATTATAATTAATTGCACCTTTAAAAAAAAATGTACTCATTTGTTGAAATATCTTAACTGATAAAAACTTATTATACTATTTTTTTATTATTTACTTTTGTATTAGTCGCAATTCTGGACGAATAAAATTGAAATTGAAATTGAAATTTCACAAAATCGAGTGAACACTACACCCACCTCCCATACAAAGTGACTTTATAAAAAAAAAAGCGAATATTTTCTGTTTAAACTATGACGAAAATGTTTTTACAAATAAATGTTTTATTGACTGCTTTAGACTTTGAATATACTTTGGTTCGGCCGTGGGGGTATTTTAACTTCGGCCAGTCGAAGATCATTTCTTGCTCGTTTCATCAGAAGTTATCACTAATAAAAAATGTTTGATATTTTTTTTAAGAATAAGCTGCATTCAATGTGTTATCAGAACCTAAATTATTGCTTAATTTAGTTTTTAGATAAACGAGTTCCGAAAAATTGTGGTCACCGCATATATCAGGTGCTTCACTAAACTCAATGTGGCGGCCTAGGCAAAGTGCGTGAACTACTCGATGAAAATTTTCGAGCTGCGACGTTAAAATCCGCCACCTGACACAGAATTTTTTAAATTTAAATTAATTTTTCCAAACAGTCATCACCTTTCTGCAGTCAATGGCAATCCTAAGAGAGTAAATAATGACATGTAGAGCTTCTTGAGAACATGCACATTAGGCGTTGGGAGTCGGCATAAGACTAGTAGGTTCAGTAGTTCTCGATCAATTGTGTACAAACATTTAATAACACGCACAGCACAATTTGATCATAAGAAGGTCGGTCAAAGCCTTTTCAAGGGCTGAAATGGCCAGTTTATCTATTGTATTATATATGTATCTTATTTATGTAATGATCTCACTTATTCATACTCTCTTAACTAATATTTGTTATCCATATATTCACAAAATATTTTTCAAAAGTTATATAATTATAATGCAAAAAAACGAAAATTACCCAAAATAAACTGTTACTTAAAAATAAAAATTTTAACATAGTGGTTTTTTCCGCCTAAAACACTTTAGTGGGCCCTTGAGGAACTATTCAATACATTTTTTTAGATATTTTAAGGAGATTGAGAGAAAGAGGCAAAATGTGCATGACACACTTCTTAATGACCTAGAAAAAATCATTGAATGGGGTCGTGGTAATAGAGTCGAGTTTAATGCAAGGAAGACCCAGTGTTGTCGATAACCCACAAACGAGTGAATTGCCCCTTAGCTCCCCTTAAAATGAACGATGTGGATCTTGTAGAGTAATATGCTATTGACGTTCTGGGCATATCGACTCGATCTGACCTTTGCTGGAATGATCATATTTTCAATGTGTCAAAAGAAGCGGCCAAGTGCCTAGGTTTCTTAAAACGATGTAAAAGATATTTCACCGCATCTGATCTCCGCATGATCTATACTTCATACATCACACACTGCATCGAAATGGTACGAAAATAAGAAAAAAAATTGTTGTTTTTTTTTTAAAAAAAGTATGCAACTTATATCTATATTATTTGGTTCTATAAAATTTTAAAGATTTTTTAAGATATCTTTAATAATAAACAAATGCGATTACTTTATACAACACCCTGTTATTTTAAGAAAATCAAGTAATTTAAAATTGAGTTAACTTTTAAGAAAATACAGCATGTTTTTTCTAAAAAGCAGTAAAGAGAAATATTTTAAAATGTATCTTGGTTCTAAAAGTAATTTTGTTTAGTATATATTTTTTGTAAAAAAATTTTTCTTTACCTTAAAAAAAAAACACCTAAGAAATCAAAAATTTGCGAGTTTTGATAAGCTATAACAAAAAAAAAATTCTTTGATTTTAGCAAAACTTTTTTGTAAATTTATTTTAAGTATAAACTTTTGATTTCCAAAATATTATCTGCACCTTTTTATAAACAAGAAAGTAATGTAGATTTTAAAAAGTGACTTTTTACGAAAAATGCTCAATTTTGTATGGAAAATTATTCAAAATTGAACAAAATTCAAGAGAGAATTGCAAAAAAAAAGAATTTTTTGATTTTAGCGCAACTTTTTTGTAATTTTATTTGAAGTATAGGCTTCCTATTTCCAAAATATTATCTGCCCCTTTTTATAAACAAGAAAGTTATGCAGATTTCAAAAAGTGACTTTTTTGCGAAAAATGCTCAATTTTACATGGAAAAATATTCAAAATGTAGCAAAATTCAAAAGGGAATTACAAAAAAGGATTTTTTGGTTTTGACGAAACTTTTTTGTAATTTTATTTGAAGTATTAACTTTTAGTTTCCAAAATATTATCTACACCTTATAAAAAGAAAGTTATATTAGATAACAAAATAATTTTAGTAACACAGGGTAATTCAGCTAGTTTATATATAAAAGTGCATTTAAAAGTGGATTATTGGTTGCCAAAACAAAAAAATAATTCAAGCTGAGTTTAAGAGCAAAATCGGTCTCTTGGTCGACAAACCAAGGCCAGGATATGGGTCTACTAACGATGGCAAGACAGCTAGGGGCTTTTTCTATAACGTTGAACTAAGCTCGCAGATAACTGGCATAAACAAAATTTTGATAGAACAATTTTTTTTTTATATATTGAGAGTTCTGACATGTGGCTACCCCATATATCTGAATAACTTCACATTGTTATAAGAAGAAACTAGGCAGTTGTACATAAATTTATATGGCTGGTATTATATGCCGAGCAGTGTTCATAAAGTTATCATACATGGATGTGAAGTCATTTCGTCATTTTCCTTACCAATCGGAACATTGTCTGAAGAGGCATTGAAAGCAAGGCACAAAGAATTTAGAAAAAATCGACCTAGCCATACCCGTAAATGCTCAAGGATTAAGTCTAATACAGATTTCATGAAAATATTGTTGCTGACATCTGAGCCTCTCTTAGCATCCAAAAGAACTATTAAATCAAAATCAAATGTAATTATTGATGAAGAAGTTGAGAATTTTATTCAATTAGTTGATGACCCTTATATTGTTTGTAGTGATTCTAACGAAGAAGACAATAGCGATGAAAGTCAATAGCGAGATGAGCTTGGTTGTTGGTAGATATGTATGCACACATTACTTTTTTTACTTTTTATTTGACATTTTCTTAATAAAAATAAGTTACTAATTTTATTTTTCTATTGTAAATAAAATGAAATTTGCATAAAAACTGATTTTTTTTATTAATACAAATGGGAATATTTATGAGTAACAGATGTACCTCCCATACATAATCATGTAAAAAATTAATATAGGTCCAAGGGAGGCACCCCTAGGAACCGGCCGATTTCAACCATTTCTAGAACACATGCATTGCTTTATTTTACTAACCTTTTCACCGAGTTTTGTATGGATCGACCAACTTTTGTATATACCTCCCATACAAAATAATGAAAAAAATTAATATAGGTCCAAGGGAGGTACTCCTAGGAACTGACCAATTCCAACCATTTTTGCAGTTTTTCTTAATTAGCTTAAATTAATCCAGCACACAAAATTTCATTATCATAGGAGCACTCCTTCTATTTATGTTCCAATTTTGTATGGATTCAATGCACTGTGCATCAGGCCGAAAATAGAGTACAATTGGTCAGAGGGTTTAAGATCCTATTTGGAGCTTCTGGACCGAATTTAACGGCGTGCGATATATTTGATAAGGGATGAAAATATTTCATCTCCTTTCAACTCTCTCGCGTATCGATACAATGTTGATTACCTTAGTATTTTATATCGGTAATTCCATGTCAAAGCACCCACGTTTCTGACATCACTATTTTTTAAAATTTTGAAACTTTCTGGGTTGATAGTTCTCCTGAAACGTATTATATCTACATACTTTGTTTTTTCAATTTTTATTTTTTTAAAAGATATGCACTGTAAAAAATTTCAAAATATCTTAAAAAATACAATTAGTGCATGCATTCAAACAGCTGTATCTTTGAAACCGTAAGTCATACAGAAAAAATCTGAGATATATCTTGAAGACCTTGAATAGGTCTTTCTTGTAGTGTACTTTTTTTGGACTTTTTTTGTGAAATTTTTAAAATTTTTTTAGCTTGAAATTTCGTGTCACATTTTTCATTATGTAAATATTCACCTAAATTCCGTAAGTAAATTGTTCACCTTTTGAACATAGTGTCGTTATAATACATTAATTCTTAAGGCTTATACAAAACTTTAGCTTGGGATTCCTACAATTGCTTTAACGAAGTTTTTAAAAAAATTCATATAAAACTCTCCTGTACATGGCTTTGTCACTGAACTCTTCTTAAACGGCTGGACCGATTTTGATGAAATTTGGTGTGTGTGTGCGGCTGGTTTTATAGATGGTTTAGGTCTACAATTTGACCCGGTAGGTGGAGCTGTTGTTCAGAACAGTCCAAAAAAATACACCACCAGAAAGACCTATTCAAGGTCTACAAGATATATCTCAAATTTTTTTCTGTGCGACTTACAGTTTCGAAGTTACAGCTGTTTGAATAAATGCACTAATTGTATTTTTAAGATATCTTGAAATTTTTAAAAGTGTATAACTTATAAAATAAATTGTTTTCGCAAAAACAAAAAATACACTTTAAGTACTTTCACGAGCACTACTAACCTTACTTACTTACTTATCTGGCGCTTACAACCGAAGGTCAGTTTTGGCCTCGTATAAGAAATTGCGCCAGCAATTTCTGTTTTGCGCTTGCTGGCGCCAGTTGGAAACACCAAGAGTAGTCAGGGTATCCAACACCTGATCCTTCCAACGAAGATGTGGGCGTCCTCTTCTGCGTTGACCACCACCGGGCACCGAATCGAATATTTTTTTCGCTGGAGCGTCGTTTTCCATTCGCTCAACATAACCTAGCCAGCGGAGCCGCTCGATTTTAATACGCTTAACTATGTCGCTGTCAGCGTACAGCTCGTGGTTCCATCGAATTCGGTACTCGCCATTGACGCAGATTGGAACGAAGATCTTACGAAGGATCTTTCTCTCGAAGGCTCCCAAAGTCTTTTCATCAGAACTGCTCAATGTCCAGGTTTATGCTGCATATAATAGGACGGGCATGGTTAGTGACTTATAGAGCGTGAGTTTTGTTCGTCGAGAGAGGCTCTGCTTCTCAATTGCCTACTCAGCCCAAAGTAACACCTCTGGCAAGATTTATCCTTCGTTTTATCTCAATACTGACATCGTTGAAAGAGTTTATGCTGGATCCCAGGTAGACGAAGTCCTTAACAACCTCGAAGGAGATGTTGTCAACAGTGACGTAGTTTCCAAGACGCTGGGACTGTTTATTTATTGACACTAGGTATTTCGTCTTATCTGCGTTCACTACAAGACCCATTCGACTCGACTCTTTCGCTAACCTGGAGAATGCTGCACTGACTTCGCGCGTATTATGGCCAATGATATCGATATAATCAGCATACGCCAGCAGCATAATACTTTTGTAGAATATCGAGCCACTGCGTCTCAAATCAGCAAATCTGAAGCCACACTGATAAGGTCCAATCTGGTTTACGATGGGCTTCAGTCTTTCACATAATACGCTCGATAGGACCTTATATGCGATATTAAGAAGGCTTATCCCACGGTAGTTGGCGCAAATTGTGGGATCGCCTTTCTTGTGGATTGGGTAGAGCACACTGAGGTAAATAGAGCTTCGCCTCCATTCTTTAAGAGCTCAGCAGGTAAGCCATCGGCTCCTGCGGCTTTGTTGTTTTTAAGCCGAGCTATAGCTTTCAAGACTTCACTATGGTCGGGCAGCGGAACTTCAACGCTGTCGTCCACAATTAGGGTTTCCGGGATATCATCTTTATTGGCGGGATTGTTGTCGTCGTCGCCATTCAGAAGCCTAGAGAAGTGTTCCCTCCACATCATCAGTGTACTCTGGATATCTGTCACTAGATTCCCATTTTCAACCTTGCAGGAAAAGGCCCCGGTCTTGAAACCATCGGCCAGGCGTCTTATTTTTTCGAAAAATTTTCGGACCTCATTCCTGTCACCATGCATCTCAATTTTCTCGCACTCACGCATTTCCGCTTCCCTTTTCTCTCGCCTGAAAATGCGTTTCTCTTCTCTCCTCTTCTCTTTGTATCACTCTTTATCAGCACGCGTTACAACCGACTGCAGGGTGGATTTGTAGGCGGCATCTTTTTCTACAGTGGCGTCGCGACACTTCTGGCCACCTCTTCGGCAGCCGTACGCATAGAGTGGGAAATGTGATTCCACTGCGCGCATATATCGTCGATCGGAGGAGTACTTTGAAGCAGGAGTGAGAGTCGAGTAGCGAAGTCTTCGGCTGTTCGTTTTGATTGCAGCTTTTCGACGTCTAGCTTTCTCTGTGCTGGATTGCGCGCATTCTTGGTTGCCCACAGGCGTGTACGGATCTTGGCTGCGACAAGATAGTCATCCGAGTCTATAGTGGCACCACGGATCGTGCGTTCATCTTAAACACTTAAAGAGTGCCTTCCGTCTATCAGAACGTGATCAATTTGGTTGCGCGTCTTTTGATCAGGAGACAGCCAAGTGACTTTATGAATATTGAGATGCTTGAATATAGTGCTACTAACAACCATGTTTCGCGCTGCGGCAAAGTCAACCAGCCACATTCCGTTATCGGAGGTATTGTCGTGGAGGCTGAACTTTCCGACTGTTGGACCAAAGATATTTTCTTTTCCCACCTTGGCGTTGAAGTCACCAAGCACGATCTTTATGTCGTGGCGGGGGTTGCGCTCATAGGCTTCTTCAAGTCGTTCGTAGAAGCTGTCTTTGGTCTCATCGTCCTTATCTTCTGTCGGAGCGTGCGCACAAATCAGGCTTATATTGAAGAATATTGTCTTTACACGGATTATGGCTAGTCGCTCGTTCACAGGTGTGAACCGCAGGACATGATGCCGTAGTCTCTTGCCATCTACAAATCCGCATCCAAATTCGTGCTTCTCCGCTTGGCCGCTGTAGTAGATATCACAGGATGTTTGCCGTGAGCAACCCTGTCCCTTCCACCACATTTCTTGGATTGCAGTGATATCAGCTTTGTATCTCTCTAAGATATCTATCAGTTGGATAGAGGCACCATCCCAATTAAGGGTTCGGACATTCCAAGTGCATATCGTAAATCATTGTCAGTTTTTCGTTTGCGGTAGTCGTCATCAGATTTTGGGATCATTCTTATCTTTTTTCTTAGTTTTTGTTTCATTAAAATCTGTTTTTACGTGGTGGGCTTCAAACCCAACGCACAACCCTTTAAAGGCAGGGAGCCCGCCGCTCAGATTAGCCGTCAAACTAACGGTTGGCAGTTTGCCGTTTCTAGAGGACACCACGTAGAGGTTTGAGTCGACTTGCTCTTCATGGATAATGCTGGCCTCACCAAGTTGAGGCAGTCAGACACGTTGCCATGTGAAGATCGCCCCATTGACCCTCACGCGTTGCCTTGTGAGGATCGTCTTCCACTACTAACCTGCAAAGTTTAAAAAAAATCTGAATCACAAAGGTCATATTTTGCTCAAAAATAGTCGAATTGATATGGAATCATCGATATAGGTATTACCATGGGAAATGTTCAAGGAAGGTACAAGACCTGACGCCACCAGGTCGACTATTTCCCAGGTCCACTCGGTCAGCACTCCAAGCCCGTCCCTTTACCATTGCCTTGATTTCAATAGAACATCGCATTACCGAGATAATCCGTTCTTCGGTCGCACAGTAAGATTGTGGAATAATCTCCCTGCAAGCGTATTTCCCGATGGCTTCGAACGGTGTTTGTTCAAAACAAATCTTCACCTACACTTCTCAATCTTTCCACCTTCCAACTAAACTATCACCTTTCTTCCGAATCAACTCAATGCTTACGCATTTATAGAGGGCAACTCCTGAGTGTTGGTTTAGGCTAAAAAAAAAAATTTCCCGTCAGACGAATTTATCGACAGCTTTTATCATTGAAAAACTTGACTGAATATTTGATTGTTTAAAAAGTTGTTATTTATATTCGGACAAATGATGTAGATCAGCAATTAGCTTAATAATCCGTGCCACAACTATCCAAAATTATTTCTGAATATCTCAAACTAGTTTCTTTTGGTGTCAAAAAACAAATATAGTTTTTTCTAGATGGCATTGATTTTTAACTTAATTCTTTGTTTCCTTTAGTTGATCACGTTAAAGTAGAAATAGTTTTATTTTTTTGTAATAACAAATTAATTAAATCAAGATTAATTTGAAAATACTTATGAACGAATGCGTGAAAAGGGAAAAATAATAATAATATCATTATTATTATTATTATGAATGAATAATAATATCATCATATGGACCTGAGCTAGATAATGTATGCATGTGTGAAACTTAAAGACTGCAAAAACTGTTCTACCATAGGCTTGGGTAGTTCATGAACGAACTAGTTCAATTGAACGATTCCCACTCATGAACTATGTGAACTAGTTCAGTGTTTCTCGTTCTTTTAGTTCAATTGATATTGCAGCGAGTAGCAGCAAAACGAACGAGAGCAAAAATAACTAAATTCACCAAGCTATGGTTTGAGTACTTGGTTTGAGACATTTGTGTCTGCACTAATATAAATGTTGGATTTGATGGCTATCACATATTCATACCAAGTTTGTTTCATTTCATATACCTGGACATGAACAAGGAAACGAAACGAACTAAAAGACCAATCGAACTAAAAGACCTAACCATTGAATAATTATAATATAGAATGGACACCGCCAACATTCGCCACTACGCTATCCACTATCGCTGCAATCGTTTTGGATATCACCAAAGCTCTTCACCTGGTTTGTGCACATAGCTAAGAAAATCCCAAAACAAACAGAAATTAATCCCAAAACAAACAGAAATAAAATCCCACCTTGTACAAGGTCAGTTGCTTCTGCTTCGCTGACAAGTGTTTTCGTTTGTGTTATTTGATTTTTATGGAAATTGTCAAATTGTGTAAAATAATAATTTAATAGAATTGAGTTTTTAGGCTACAAATAATGCTGCAGTTTATTAAAAATGCATTAATAATTAATATTATCATGCTTATTTATAATATTTATGCATGTATATAAAAGTAGTAATAAATAAGACAAATATATAGAATGAATTGACAGCAAAGTATATATAGTTATTGGCATAGCCTTAATATATAGTTATTGGCATCAAATTAAAAAAAAAACATACTTAACTTTAAATATATCTTAAAATATATTTTTATAACTGTAGTTTATTATTTTATTTTAAACTTTTCTTATTGAAATGCCAACAAAACATAACTTTGCTGTAAATTACTCTTATAAAGAGTAACAACGTTTCTACAGAATAAAAAAACAATAATTAAAATGTCAGCACACCATTGGTAAATAAGCGATTTGTTTAAATTAATAAAGTTTTACCAAATGCATACTCAAATTTTTAGCAAACTTTTTTAAATAAAGTAAGTAACTTTATATATGATTTAAATTGTCAAATTTTTTTAGTTTTCTTTTTGCAGATTTTACTTTAGAATTATTTTGATTTTGGCGCGTATAAATATTCAAAATTCTTAAAATATTTTCTTTGAAACAATTTGAAACAATGACTCAATGTGCTGAAATCCTTGTTCTATTCCTTTTTTGTCCTTATACTTTTCCCAATCTTGTCCCAAATATTGTTTTAGGTATGTCTTTATCTTTGCCCTTACCGTTGTCTTAGTCCTTGTCGAAGTCATATTTCCAATTCTTGTTCTAATCCTTGTCCAATTCCCTACTTAATCTGTGTTCAAATTTTTGTCATACTCGTTATCTTAGCTATAATCGTATTCCTGTTCCCAATCTTTGTCTAAATCCTTGGTCTTATCCCTTGTCTATTTATCGCCCTAATGCTTAAACAAATCCTATCCTCGATGCTTTTCCTTTTTTTGCTTATTTTTTCTTTTGCTATAGCATTTGTAGCACTAAGGTTAAGTTTTCGAGATATCACAATAATTTTGATGTCAAAATAACGGAAATTTTTGGAAATTTACTTTTTGTAAGCAATTTTACCATCACAATATATATTGACACTTGTTACATGAAAAAGTGCTTATTGTAGGGTAACCGTAAACGATGGTGAAAAATATCAAAGTATTTTTTGCACATCTTATGAATGTCTAAATTTCTCTCTTATATCATGTTTTTCCATCGCTTACAGCTTAGCTTTTATTTAATTAATGCTCTTTTTCCGCTCATATTTGAGGTCAAAGGTCACCAATCTAATATGCAATCATATTGTGCAGCCGGCCTTTCATCCGATACCTCATTCTTCATTCTACCTCTTCCCAGTTCTGAGATCCCTAACTACAATTAATATAAACTTTCAACGTTAATATTTCGGGTCAAAAGTCATCAATTTAAAACCTAACAGAATTCGGCACATCTATGGTGCAGTACCTTTCGAATGATATATTGTCCTTATTCTAAAATAAATATTGAAAAAGTGTACGACAACATTCGATGTTTGCGTATTAATATTAAAGATATATCTTTCAAATAATTTTTTAAAATAAAAAACTTCTACACGCTACCGATGCATATAAAAAAGTAAACAAAATGAGCAACAATTTAGCAATTGCTGATATAATGGAAAAAAAATATCCTTAGAAAGAAACTGTTTAATTAGAAAAGGACTTTTCCATTTAACAAAACAAGTGAAACAAATACTGAGGGAAATTTTCAACATCTAAGCGAAGACAATTAATTTGGGTTAAAGAATTGGATAATTATGTGTAGTCCAAATATCTGCCACATAGCTGTAATGTCGCTTCAACGTCGGCAGTGTCACCTTCTATTTGTAATTATTCAATGACCTAACGAACTAAAAGAACGAACGAACTAAAAGAACTAACGAACTAAGAGAACAAACGAAGTAAAACATGCAACGAACAAAAAGAACGAACGAACTAAAAGAACTAAATGAACGAACTAGTTCATTACATACGATTCAACTAAAAAGAGCGATCTTTGTTGTGAACTAAAATGCCCAAGCCTATTCTACCACACTTCTATTCAGCAATTGTGAATAAATTACTGATTTAAATTTGAATATCATACCAAATATATTGTCTGTAGAGAGTATTAAATCTGCTCTTGAAGAAAAACTATGTATATCGGAAAGATTCTTAGTTATACATATGTTTTTTACATAACATTACACTGTGCACATTTTTTGAGGTCATAGTTTTGGGATTTAGGTTTTTCGTTAAAGTACTCGTATTTGCCAAAACTAGACATTTTTCATCATTACTTTTGCCTACTTACGTTCAAAAAGAGATTAACGATGTCATCCATTTGTTGGCTCAAAGTGGATATTGAGAACTTTTTCGGTATTTTGACACAGCTGTTTTGCGGTTAATGGCAGGGGATATTGTTTTGGTGTCTTAAGCAAAGTTGTAGTTATTGAATTAGAGAAATAAGAATGCAAAGCTTTCCCGAAAAAACTGCATATTTGTGCCTCAAATTCGTACAAATTTCGTTTTTTTTACCATTTTACACCTTTTTTAGTCAATAACTCATCCACAAATATTTTTGTTTTTTTATTTTTCACTTTATTTCTATTCAAACAAATGTTTTTCAATTCATTTTTTAGCTATTAAGGCAAAGAAAATATGAGTTTATGTTTATGTTGTTATGTTGTATGTATGGAAAAAAGATAAAAATATGTTAATTGCTGAAATTCTTGAAAGCCTGTTGTTCTGATAATCTCAATCTTTGTGTAGGTGGTTGTAATCATAATTATTGTTTGAATTTGAGTTAGATACAGGATTCAATGGCATATCTTTTTCTGTATGTTCTTCATATCTAGTGGAATTATCCGGGTACTCCGCGCCTTCATCTGCATAGCAGCTTAATTTACTTGATCATCAACATACTTCTGCAAGCAATGCATTCAGTTTTTTTTATCAAGGTGAAAATGCAGAAAAAGTAATTTAACGTCATGGATGCATTGATTTTATCGAAATACACAATACAATAGATTGTCGACTCTTTACCTTATATCGCCTGACTGTACCCGATTTTTCACTAAAAAACCCTCCATTACTTCTCTTAGAGTCATCCAGGCATTCAGGTGAATAATTTTCAATAATTTTCATTCATTTCCGTATATTTGGTCCATCGAGTATAACTGTTTAAAATGTAAAAAGAGGATTTGCATAAAAAATTTATTAGCAATAGGAATACAGCGAAGTTAAATAAAGGGTCCGCCATCTAACGTTTTTGACGTAGAATACGTCATTCTCGGAGGTAAGTAGGGTGGTTGATAGTGATCAGGTGTTGGTATTTATATAACTTTTTGAGCCTTTGGTGGGCCTAAAGTACTGATCGTACAATGTTGATGTTAGCACTTGTTGGTCTGCTTGATCCTCAATGCGACAAATATTCATGTTAGAACTCTCTAACTTATATAAATTTTACACAATTACATGATATATAAAGCCAACATTTGATGTTTTTGTTTGCTTAAACTTGCTACCTATTTATCGACAGTTTCCGGTTTTATCGACAAAACCATAAAATTTGTATGGGAGCCCCCCTAAGGAGTGGTCGGAGGGAATAGGTGTCAAAGGCAAAAATGTTCCTTTTGCAAAAATAATGGGGGTCAGTCATACATATTAACCCTTTCCGGCACTCTTTTAAAGGTCATATGCTCAGGTGTATGGAATAAATAAACAAAAACCATAAAATTTGAATGGGAGCCCCCCTAAGGAGTGGTCGGAGGGAATAGGTGTCAAAGGCAAAACTGCTCCTTTTGCAAAAGTAATGGGGGTCAGTCATACCTATGAACCATTTCCGGCACTCTCTTAAAGGTCATATGCTCAGGTGTATGGAATAAATATACAAAAACCATATTTGTAAGGGAGCCCCCCTAAAGCGTGGTCGGAGGGAATAGGTGTCAAAGGCAAAAATGTTCCTTTTGCAAAAATAATGGGGGTCGGTGATACATATTAACCCTTTCCGGCACTCTTGAAAGGTCATATGCTCAGGTGTATGGAATAAATAAACAAAAACCATAAAATTTGTATGGGAGCCCCCCTAAGGAGTGGTCGGAGGGAATAGGTGTCAAAGGAAAAAAATGCTCCTTTAGCAAAAATAATGGGGGTCAGTGATACATATTAACCCTTTCCGGCACAAAAACCATAAAATTTGTATGGGAGCCCCTTAAGGAGTGGTCGGAGGGAAAAGGTGTCAAAGGCAAAAAGGTTGCTTTTACAAAAGTAATGGGGGTCGGTCATATATATTAACCCTCTCCGGCACTCTCTTGAAGGTCATATGCTCAGGTGTATGGAATAAATAAACAAAAACCATAAAATTTGTATGGGAGCCCCTAAGGAGTGGTCGGAGGGAATAGGTGTCAAAGGCAAAAATGTTCCTTTTGCAAAAGTAATGGGGGCCGGTCATACATATTAACCCTCTCCGGCACTCTTTTAAAGGTCATATGCTCAGGTGTATGGAATAAATATTTTGCTAAATAGTTTTTAAATAAGATGTCACAGAAAACCCGCACGCATACATTGAAAAGCCGATGCACCCAAAACGAGTCACTGTTTGGTGCGGATTTTGGTCCAGAGGGATAATTGGGCCATTTTTCTTCGAAAATGAGCAAGGAGTGGCCGTTACGGTCAATGGCCATCGTTATCGGGCCATGTTGAACGAATTTTTGTTCACAAAACTTGAAGAGGAGGATATTGGCAACATTTGGTTTCAACAGGACGGCGCTACATGCCACACAGCCGAAGCTACACTCGATGTTTTGCGCCTTGTTTTTGAAGACCGTATTATCAGCCGCAGAGCTGATGTCGTTTGGCCACCTCGGAGCTGCGATTTGACACCGTTGGACTATTATTTGTGGGGTGCCCTCAAAGATAAGTGTTACGCCGACAAGCCAGAGACAATTGACGCTTTAAAGGACAATATTCGTGAAGCCATTGGTGAAGTACAGCTGCACACAATCGATAATGTGCTTAAAAATTGAACCGATCGTGTAGGCTACTGCATGGCCAGCCGAGGCAGCCATTTGAATGAAATTATTTTCCAATATAAACCGGAAGGATTGTACATTCAAATAAAAAAATAAATTTGAGAAAATATTCGTTAGTTTTTTTTTATAGCATTTAAAAAAAAAATTATTTGGCGGACTCTTTAAATATAAATATGCAAACATTTAAATAAACAATAATTAATTACGTACCGGATTTAATTTTATCATCACTGAGTTTTGGAAATATGGTCTTCAAACAATCAAACGAGCCATCAACATCTTTGACTATGTTCTTTATATTTGATTTTCTTCATTATATCGTGCAATGTTTTATACGTTTCCTTCATATTTATGCCGAATTCTACTGGAGTGGATGGTTTTTTGTTTGTTTTGTGCAACAGCACAGCCTTTAAACTTGAAACTGAACTATCTATAAATATTCGCCACTCATCAGCGTTATAATCCGTTTCCAATTTATTCACTAATCCTTTAATATCATGGCAGTAAGTTAACGTATTTGCACCGTTATCGGTATACAATTTATGAAAATCAGCTTGGCGTTTCTGATGACATGGAGCTAACAATTTGCTGTGAGTTTTCTGCGCATCAGAAATGAGGTAAAAAATTCTGAAGTCCGTTGCGATAATCCCAACTTGGCCACAATGTAATCCATTTGCTTTTGTGTGAGCGGTTGTAGTGCATCATTTACAAAATCGGGTGTCCAATCTACATCGTACACATCGATCGAATAATAACACGGTGTAGCAGTGAAAATAAACTCGGCTCGAGACATAGTAGAGGTTGTAGGTCTAGTTGAACAGAAGATAACTGCATACTTAGTTTTTTAAATATACCCTCAAAATCGGGATTTGTGGTCAAAAAACCGATTTTAGGTAGGTGCATGTATAGTTTGTAATGTAACTCTGTTATATCTAGCTCAATTTTAAAAATTTAAACATTGATAAAAAGAAGAAAAATATACCCTTAATATAATATAAAGACCGTTTTTTTATAAAAAGAATTGACAAAGTTACAGGTAAAATCATTTGAAAATTTCTCATTTCTTTTTAATTTTTTCAACTTTAACAACCTTTTGTTAACAAATTTTATTTTTTGGCACTTTTAGTTTTAGCAGGATTCTGAAAGCCTGTTAAATTTTGCGTTCAACAAGCTATCATTTACTTCAATTGGCTGAAATACAAATGCACTATCGAATTTTTAGTATTTGTAATAAAATACAAAAAATTTTAATTTTTCTTTTTTTTTCTAAAAATGTTTATTTGACCTTTTTCGTTTATATATATTATAATCGATTTCACGTTTTAGGGACCAGCAGTAGTCTACCAGTATGTTTATGGAATTTTTTCCCTGAAAGCCGGTTTCTATAGCTTCCATCTCCTGGTGGAACCTTTCTCCTTGTTCATCACTAAACTGCCCAAGGCTATTCGGGAAAAAGTTTTTATGGGAGTGCAAAAAATGTATTTTGATTGACATATTGCAGCCCATTTCTTCGTAGGCACTTAAAAATTCATTTACAACATCTAAGTAATTTCGACTCTTCTTCTTGCCGAGGAAATAAATGCATAACGAAATATAACTATTCCAAGCTCTTTTTTTCAACTGGATTTAATTTAGAAACGAAATCAGTGTCCAAGAAAATTTTCCGAATTTGTGGGCCCACAAATAAACCTTAGAATAACCGAAATGAATAAATAACTTTTATAAAAGATTTGAACGTGCAGGACACTTTCTTTGATTTTGGCCTCACTTAATCTAGGAAACGCTGCAATCAGATTTTTTTTTTTTTTAGCTTTGAACCAAGGATTTCAGGTGGAATACCTATTCAGTCAAGTCTGCCTTGGTTCGAGGTGGAATACCTATTCAGTCAAGTCTGCCTTGGTTCGAAAATGGGATGATAGATTAGTGGGAAGGAAAGGGCAATCAAGTGAAACACGTGTAGGATGTTCTAAGCGTGGTGGAAAGCCAAAGAAACATATGAATTTGAATCAGACGCAAGTGTTATGCCTTTACCTCAGTCAATTCAAGTTATAAGTCAATCTCATCCACAACCTTCTCTACCATCAACTACAACTTCATGTCGTAAATATTGATGAATTTTTAATTTCAGTTAATTAGAAATGAGGATAGAAAATTAAGAAAGGTTAAAAACGAAGGACCATGGCCTGGCCAGGAATCAAAGACGGGACCTCTGGGGTGGCAGTCGAGCACGCTACCAACTCGACTACCGAGGCCGCAGTAGGATTACATTTTCAGGTCGCACCAGTGGAGTATTCAAAACATATTTTTTGCCAACTTGAAATGAAGCACGCAGTGGATACTCCTTTTGCTTATATTTATTAGTCGCACGACTATCCCATTCGCAAATAATGCAAGGATACTTGGTATATCCACCTTGCATTCCAAACAGTATTGTTAGAGCCTTTAAGTCGGCGACAAACATATATCAGAATTTAACATATCAAGAATCACACAAAAAGTTTTAAAATAAATCATACTCTTGCAAGATCCCTCAATAAACAAACGCCATTCATTCGGAGCGTGTTTGTGGTTGAAAACTGCAAACAGTTCCGTCACATCCGGGCAATACACCAGCTTTATGATAATATATATGTGGGATTTGATTCACTGACTAACAAAAATACTAGAAGTGGGCGACAGTACTAATTGACAGGCAACACTGACCGAAAAGAGGACAAACTAACCAGAACTAAGAAACGAACAATGAACAAACTCAACGAAAAGAGGACAAACTAACCAGAACTAAGAAACGAACAATGAACAAACGAGCAGAGTATTGATAACCACCGAGTGTGATTGACGTGTGACGTCCGTTTAGAGCCTAGTAAAGCCTAGTGATTTTGTAAAAGTTCTTTGAATAAGCAATAAGCTTAATAAGTATTGTTACTATTAATTGATAATATTAAATTGTTCACTACTATAAACTATGACATTTTAATTGAATATGTGAATTAAATTCTAATAAACTAATAAGTGAAATGTAAAATATGAACATGAATAATAAACAAATAATTTAAATATGAATAAAATATAATAAACTTATTGTGTTCTTAATAAAGAAAAGAGGACCTACAAATTTTGGGGGCTCAACCGGGATTAGGTCGGTACAAAAGTAAAGAGAAAAGAAAAAACAAAACAAAATTTTCTTATAAAAGTGAACTAAAGTAAATAAAGTGATCAAACTGATTCAGTGAAGTACAAATGCGCAGACATTGTTTGAATTGAGAGTGTTAAAGTGTCGTGAAGTAACAGTCGAATCTCGAACATTCTAGAAGCAAAGTAGCGTCATCTACAAAACTACAATTTCTAGAAAGTTTTGTGCGTAGCAACAACTACAAATCCGTTAAGTTTAAAAACACTCAGTAACAAGCGAGTAGCACAAAACTTTGCGCAAAGAAAAGTAACGAAAACAGTAAGACGAGTAAGCAAAGCATGCGAGGCATACACTAACAACAACAGCGGCGGACACGTCGATTCTGGACGAAGAGTATGCAATAGAGAGCAGAGTTGTGTTTGTCCAACGATAGCAGAGACGGTGCAACGAGAAAAGCACTACCGACCGGAGGGAAGGAAAATATTATTCGAACGAGAAAAGAGACGTAATTAAAGTACAAAGATGACATAGTGAGGATATTCAAGCGAAGCAGAAACATAAATCGAAAATAACGAGCAGGCAACAACCAGCAGCAACTTCAATCAGATATAACGAGCAGGCAACAACCAGCATCGGAGGATTAGAAAGCTAAGCAACAAGTGTTTAAAAACCCACCCTTAACTTACAACACATTGCAAGAGAGCGAGCGAGATAGCAGTACGTGCAGCAGAAACAAAATTCAAGCAGAGTAGAGTGAGAAATATTTGCTAATGTATTTGTTTTCATTATTATTATCAAATTGATTTAATTGAATTAATTAAAGAAAAGACTTGTTTCACTTAAATTTAGTTTAAAAAAGATTATAAAATCAAAAAAGAAGTTTGAGCTTCAGTTTAGCTGTTAAGCTAAAGACGTAAAGAGTCTGAGAAAATATTTAAAGCAGCATATTGTTAAATTTTATTAAATAAAGAGTGTGTATCTCAAATTATTGCAAGTTCATACACTTGAACGCTGCTCACAATCCTATTGTTTTGATTTTATAGACATTTTTAAGAAATGTCATAAGTACACCATTTTTTTTAAAAAAAAGGGTTTAACAATTAAATTCAAAATAAGATATTATTATTATAATAAGATATTTAATACTGAAAAGTAAATCGTGAATTTAACTACAAAAATATTTAAGTACTTCATATTTTAAGAATAATTTTTATATTTGTCTTATACTTTCCCATACTTTTTATAAAAATTTTTTGTAAAATGGACTTGACTACGGTACTGGCAATGAGAGTAGAAGATTTAAGGGGGAAGTTAGAAGAGTTTGGTTTATCGACTTCAGGGCGTAAGGAAACTTTACAGAACAGGCTTCTTAACCACTTAGGCTTATCCAGAGGTGTCAACGACCAATCCGAATCCGAATCCGAATATGAAGAATTAGCTTCCAACCGAGGGCATGCAAACGGTGCAGTAAGATCGGCGTTCACACTTAGAGACATTGAGGATGCGTTATCATCATATACAGGGTCCGGTTATCCAGAAGTAGAGAACTGGATTAAAGAGTTTGAGGAGAATGCCATGATAGTTAGCTGGGATGACAAGCAAAAATTTATTTACGCGAAGCAACTTCTTAAGGGTGCTGCTAAAATCTTTATTAGAGGTATATCGGGAATAAAAGATTGGCGTTCGCTGAAATCGGCTCTCTTAAATGAGTTTGGCACTAAATTAAGTTCAGTGGACGTACACAGAATTTTAAAAAATCGTCGAAAGAAACCGACGGAAACATTTAGAGAATATCTATACAGCCTAATAGAAATCGGAAAACCGATAAATTTAGATGAGTTAAGCTTAATAGAATATTTTATCGAAGGAATACCAGATTCCAAATTCAATAAGAGTGTGCTTTATCAAGCACGAACCATTTCCGAATTGAAAGAGCAAATGCGAATTTATGAGAAAATTCGAGGTTCCACTACACAGTCTTCAAACTTCAGAGGAAACCTAGAAGGATCTAGTACATACAAACCAAATATGCGTCAACAGCCGAACAACCAGAAAAATGATATAGAGAAAAAATGTTTTAAGTGTGGAAGCAAGGGTCATTTTGCTAGGGAATGCCGCGCGACGACTTTAATCTGTTTTAAGTGTAACCAACCAGGTCACCGTGCATTCGAGTGCAAGACTGGTGCACAAAAAGAATCCGTCAAAACAGAAACGAAAAATTTGCATACGTTGACACAAGAGGTAAATCCAATGGAGATGAAAATGTCAATAGGGTGCAATCGTATATTTAAAGATTTTGTCATAAATGGTTTCGTAGTGTCAGCAATTATTGACACTGGCAGTGATATAAGCGCCATTCGATATGATACTTTGTTGATGATAGGTGATATCGAATTGGGCTCTGACACAAAAAGTTTAATCGGAATCGGTGGTAGGAAAATAACCACGATGGGAAATTTTATAAAACAAATCGAGATCGATGACATGATTCTTGACGTAAATTTTCATGTAACAAAAGAACAAGACATTTTGTATTCTGCGGTTCTGGGAAACGATATTTTAGAACTTGTTGATATAACTTTGAGTTCAGAAGGGGCCATATTAAGAAAAAAAATTGAAAAATCAGTAAACTCAAAAAATAGAGATGAAAGAAAATTTATCGAGACTGGAAGCAATAATTCGGAGGTTAAATCAAAAATCGAAGAATTAACAAAAGAATTTGGGCAGATTTGTCTATTGACGTCATTCGATGACCTTCACTGCGACACCACTTGCGACCTTTCTCATTTGAAGAAAAAAGACGAAGATACCATTTTAGAATTAATACAAAATTATAAGCCAGTTCAGTTGAAATCATCACCTGTTGAGATGAAAATTATTATGAAAGATGAGATTCCCATTTTTCACCGACCAAGGAGATTATCGTATGCAGATCAGACCTTTGTTCAACAGCAAGTTAGCAAATGGTTAGAAGAGGGGATAATTAAACCTAGTTTTTCAGAATATGCGTCGCCAATTGTCCTTGTTTCTAAGAAGGATGGAACAAAAAGAATGTGCTGTGACTATAGAAAGCTCAACGAGAAAATAATAAGAGACAATTTTCCAATGGCAAGAATCGATGATGTCATTCAAAAGCTGCAAAATGCATCAGTTTTTACTACGTTAGACTTAAGAAATGGATTTTTCCATGTTCCAGTTGAATCATCTTCACAGAAGTACACTTCGTTTGTAACGCCTGACGGTCAGTACGAGTTTTCATACGTGCCATTTGGTATTTCGAATTCACCAGCAGTTTTTTGTCGATTTGTCCAAGCAATATTTAGAGAGTTAATTCAAGATAATACATTAGTAATTTACATGGACGATATAATTATACCGTCAACAGATGAGGAAGAAGGTATTTTTAAATTAAAAAAAGTTTTGTCGGTAGCTGAGTCATATAAACTTCAGATAAAATGGGAAAAATGCCAATTTTTGATGAAGAAAGTCACATTTTTGGGATATATAGTAGAAAATTCGACGGTAGGACTTTCTGAGGAAAAGACGAGAGCAATTCAGAACTTCCCTTTGCCGACGGATAAGAAATCGCTTCAACGATTCCTAGGACTTACTTCTTACTTCAGAAGATTTATTCCTAATTTCGCGCTAATTGCAAGACCACTTTCCGAGTTAATGCCAAAGGATGCCATTTATAGAATTGGGGATGAAGAGTTGATTGCGTTCAACCAGCTAAAAAGTGCATTGTTAAACTCACCTGTTTTAAAATTGTTCGATCCATCGGCATCAACCGAGATCCACGCAGACGCCAGCAAGTACGGGTATGGAGCAGTACTGTTGACGATTGATAAGGATGACCATTGTTTGCATCCAATAGAATATATGAGTCGAAAAACGTCATTAACTGAACAGAAATATCATTCCTACGAGCTAGAGGTTTTAGCAATTATTGAGGCACTAAAAAAGTGGAGAGTATTTGTTTTAGGGATGAGAATAAAGATTGTTACGGATTGCAACGCTTTCTCTATGACAATGAAAAAAGACGATGTTCCTTTGAGAGTGTCAAGATGGTCATTATTCTTGCAAGACTTCGACTACGTGGTAGAGCATCGATCGAGTTCTAAGATGCAGCACGTTGATGCTCTGAGTAGAGTATTTTGTCTAATGAGTGAAGATTCGTTGCAACATCGCATTAAGGCGGCACAGCTACAAGACGCTTGGACGAAGGCATTAAGAAAAATTCTGGAGAACGATAGTTATGAAGACTACTTCATGAAGTATGACGTACTTTACAAAGATCCTAATAAAGAGCTTTTGGTGATTCCGTTTGCTATGGAGCAAGAAATAATTAAAATTGCACACCATCAAGGTCATTTTGGAGCAAGAAAGACCCAAGACTTAATAGAAAAGACCTACTATATTCCAAATTTGACAGCTAAAGTAAAAGCCGTTGTCAAGAGTTGCATCGAATGCATCATAGCAGAGTCTAAACTGGGTAAGAAGGAAGGATTCCTGAATCAAATTAGTAAAGCAGATAAACCGTTAGGGACATACCACATCGACCACGTTGGGCCTATGGAGAGTACACGGAAACAATATAACTATATATTGGTTATAGTGGACGCTTTTTCAAAGTTCGTGTGGCTTTATCCGACAAAAAGCACTGGAAGTGATGAGGTTATTGATCGGCTACAGAAACAGGCTTCACTGTTTGGAAATCCTGAGCGGATTATCTCCGATAGAGGCACAGCGTTTACCTCAAATGCTTTTAAAGAATACTGTGAAAGTCAAAACATTCAACATTTACTAATAGCGACTGGTATACCTCGCGGTAACGGACAAGTAGAGAGGATCCACAAGATCGTAATACCAATTTTGACAAAACTGTGTATCGAAAATCCACAGAACTGGTATAGTCATGTAGCTCGAGTGCAGCAAACCATTAACAATACACCACCACGGAGTACTAAATTCACGCCTTTTAAGATACTCACGGGACTTGAAATGCATATCCCAGAAAATGAGGATATTCGTAAGCTGATTTCAGAAGCTGCAATAATAGATCTAAATGAACATCGCGAACAGGTCAGAGAAGATGCACGAGAAAACATAGTCAAAATTCAAGAAGAAAACCGGAAAAACTACAATAAGAATAGAGTGCCTGAGATGCAGTATGACGTAAATGAGCTAGTCGCTATTAAGCGTACTCAATATGGAACTGGCCTTAAGTTAAGCCCAAAATATTACGGACCATATAAAGTCGCCGAAAAACGCAACCACGGAAGATATTTTGTTGAAAGAATAGGAAACGGCGAAGGACCAAGATTGTCGAATACCGTAGCTGAGAATATGAAAAAATGGGATCCATCATTCGGGTCGAATGACGCATCAGGATGGCCGAATGTGGGATTTGATTCACTGACTAACAAGAATACTAGAAGTGGGCGACAGTACTAATTGACAGGCAACACTGACCGAAAAGAGGACAAACTAACCAGAACTAAGAAACGAACAATGAACAAACTCAACGAAAAGAGGACAAACTAACCAGAACTAAGAAACGAACAATGAACAAACGAGCAGAGTATTGATAACCACCGAGTGTGATTGACGTGTGACGTCCGTTTAGAGCCTAGTAAAGCCTAGTGATTTTGTAAAAGTTCTTTGAATAAGCAATAAGCTTAATAAGTATTGTTACTATTAATTGATAATATTAAATTGTTCACTACTATAAACTATGACATTTTAATTGAATATGTGAATTAAATTCTAATAAACTAATAAGTGAAATGTAAAATATGAACATGAATAATAAACAAATAATTTAAATATGAATAAAATATAATAAACTTATTGTGTTCTTAATAAAGAAAAGAGGACCTACATATATAAACGAAAAAGCTCAAAAAACATTATTAAAAAAATTTTTTTGTATTTTATTACGAATACTAAAAATTCGATAGTGCTTTGTATTTCAGCCAATTGAAGTAAATGATAGCTTGTTGAACGCAAAATTTAACAGGCTTTCAGAATCCTGCTAAAACTAATAGTGCCACAAAACAAAATTTGTTAACAAAACGTTGTTGAAGTTGAAAAAATTAAAAAAAAATGAGAAAAAATAAGGGCATATTTTTCTTCTTTTTATCAATGTTTAAATTTTTAAAATTGAGCTAGATATAACGGAGTTACATAACAAACTATACATGCACCTACCTAAAATCGGTTTTTTGACCACAAATCCCGATTTTGAGGGTATATTCAAAAAACTAAGTATGCAGTTATCTTATGTTCAACCAGGCCTACTACCTCTTCTATGTCTCGAGGCAAGTTTTTTGATTTGTTTTCATTTTGTAACACCGTGTAATTAGTGCAAACAGTTGTAGCTGCCTTGAGGGTGTATAACTGGAAGTACTGCAATAAAAGCGGGAAAATATACTTTTGTTCTCAACCATTTTCTGTTCAATCCAACATCAGTATTAATACATCCGTAACTCCTGGATTCATCATAACCAGTTAGATCTTTCGGCTAATAATTTTGCAGTTAGTTTGAAGGCTAATCTGAGCAGCGTGTTACCTGCCTCGGGTTGTGCGTCGGGTTTGAAGCCCACCAAGTAAAAAACCATTTCAATGATATGAAAAAGAATTAATATAAAAATAATCCCCAAATCTGTTGACGACTGCTGCAAACGAAAAACTGACAATGATTTATGGATATTTACTTGGAACGTCCGAACTTTTAACCCCCTAATGCCCAATTTTGCCTCTAGGCAACATTGTACTTATGAGCTTGTAAGTCCCGCTACTTTCAGTTTTGACCTGCGGTTTTTTGCATTATGTAGCCTTATGAGTTGTACAAACTAACAGCTATTTGTTCTATTGTAAACTGTACGCGTGTTCATCAAATAGTCGTTCTCCGTAGAGTAAAATTTTTAAAATCAAGATCAAAATCGTTTCGCGAAAAGTGTGTTTTTACAAGTGTTTAAAACATTAAAATTATTGTTTTTATGTTAAACCAAGTAAACAAACTAAATAAATAAAGGTAAGAGAGTTCCTTAAAATTTGTGGATTTGCTTTTCTAGGGTCTTCTCCAAGATTTGTTGTAGCGTAAATATCTGATCTATGGTGGATTGGACAGGTCTGTAGCCACACTGATAAGGTCCAATCAGATGGTTTACGGTGGGCTTCAGTCTTTCACATAATATGCTTGTCTGGAGTAGATGGCAACCACAAATCATCTTATTCTCTGATTCTCTAAATTCTTCTCAACTTAATAAAATTCTTGTCACATTGTTAGTTAGCATTAATCTCTCTAACTGTATTAAAAGCTTTGTATAATTTATGTATAACTTGTAATGGTATCTACATGCATTTTGTTACTCACTTGCTTTTTGGACTCAAGCAAAGCAACACCAAATAAATTGTTTACTCTATAAACTCGTCGTTTTTGTGCAGCTAAAACGCTTGCTGCGTACATTTTGGTGACCCCGACGTGATAGTCGGTAATCGATGGACTATCACATTATAACTTCGGTGCTATCGTGCACAAACAGGCATACATTTTCGTTTTTGTCAGCCCAACTGTAAATGCCAAGAATCGTTCGAGTTGCCTTTGCAGCAGCATCAAGTAAATAGTTACCGCTACCCGTATACATAAATTCGTACGGCAACCTTTAACAAAATATAAATTGCATAAAAATTGCTCTTCAAAAGGAAAAGTTCGTCCCTTCTTAAGAAGTTGCTGGATGAAAAGACAACTTTAACCACCACGCGTCTTTCTGAAATTTCATCAGCTGAGCTGAGCGTAAGGATTGACATGCTGGAGCGCCTCCTACAGAACTTCGATGCAGTTCAGTCCAGCTTAGAGCAATAGGACCATGCCGAGGTTGATGGCGATGCACGAGAAAGGTTTGATTCGCTCTATATTCAAGTAAAAACTCTTCTTACTCAGGAACAAAACACGCGTGAGACAACTTCGCAGCGGCTTTCGTCCACCACACGTCAATTTTCTGTAGACGAACCGGAAGTTTCTGTTCCGGAAGATGATTATCATCCAACTCTTGAAATAACAATATTACTTGCCAACGAAAGTGAAAATAAATTAGCTCCAAATACGCGAAATAATAAAATTTTTAACTTTAAAAAAACAGATTATGTTAAACTTAATGCTCTTCTCGCGCGGATTGACTGGTCCCCAATTTTAAATAATAGGTCTTCGTACTCTTTTTATGATGTCGAATCTTCAGTGCAGTTTTTCAATGATACCTTGCAAAATTGCTTTTCATTATCTGTGCCAAAACAAAATAGTAATTTCAAGCCTTTAAACCCTCCTTGGTTAACTAGTGAGCTTAAGTCTTTAAAAAATTCCAAAAATCGCTTATTTAAGAAATATAAAAAGTCAGGCTCTAATTTAGATTTCGCTTGCTATTCCTCTTGTCGTTACAGATATCAACTATTAAATAAACAATGCTACTCAGCCTATATAGCCAAAATAAAAACTCAATTCAAAGATAATCCGAAACTTTTCTACACTTTTGTCAATTCAAAACGAAAAACCTCCAGCTTCCCACCTCTTATGAAATTCAATCATGAAGAAGCATCTTGCGACATCGAAGTTTCCAACATGTTTGCAAACTTCTTTAAAACAACCTACTCCGATATACCATTGAGCACGAGTCTTGAATATCCCTACCTACCACCAGTTAACTCTTTTGAAATCCCCGTAATAGATTCTAATATAGTTATGCATTACCTTCGACAAGTTAAATCTACTTTTACGACTGGTCCTGACGAAATACCGAGCTGCATTTTAAAACATTGTTCTATTAGTTTGTGTTCTCCCCTATCAATCATTTTTAACACATCCTTGCACAGTGGTCATTTTCCCTATATATGGAGAAAATCTTATATAATACCTCTTCATAAATCTGGCTCAAAAATTGATGTTTCCAATTACCGAGGTATCGCAAAACTAAGCGCAATCCCTAAGTTATTTGAGAAAATTATAACTGATCAAATAACCCACGTCGTATCTTCCTCCATTTCCACCTCTCAACATGGTTTTTTAAAGGGAAAATCTACGATAACTAACCTCTTGGAGTTTACTACGCGTGTCATTAAAGGTTTTACTTTAGGACGACAGACTGACGTTATTTATACAGACTTTAGCAAAGCTTTCGATAGTGTTAATCATTATCTTCTTCTGAAAAAGCTTCATCTAATTGGGTTTCCCGTCAAACTATTACACTGGATTAAATCGTACTTGTCGAATCGTTCGCAAAAAGTTTTATATAAGAATTCTATGTCAAAAAATATTTTGGTCACATCAGGTGTTCCTCAGGGAAGTCATCTTGGTCCGGTTTTATTTTTACTGTTTATAAATGACCTTCCTTCTGTAATAAAACACTGTAACGTCTTAATGTACGCCGATGACGTAAAACTTTTTCTAACTTGCAAATCGCCTGAAGAACAACAACTCTTACAATCCGATTTAAATAGTCTAGTGGTGTGGTGTAATTTAAACCTTTTAAAATTAAACTTAAAAAAATGTAAGCAAATGACATTCTCACGTCGAATTGCTAATAGTATTAATTACACTATAAATAATACTAACTTAGAAATTGTACACAGTTTTCTTGATTTAGGTGTAATTATGGATCCTAAACTTCGTTTCAATCTTCAAGTTAATTTGGTCGTAAATAAGGCTAGAGGTGTCCTTGGTTTCATTAAAAGATGGGCTAAAGAATTCAACGATCCTTTCACTACTAAGATACTTTATACCTCTCTTGTTAGACCAATTCTTGAATATGCATCCGTTATATGGAACCCTCAATACAATGTCCACATCGATGCATTAGAATCGGTCCAGAAACAATTCTTACTTTTTGTTTTACATTATCGTTGGAACCCCAACATTATCCTACCCCCTTATGAAACCCGCCTTAAAATTATTTCCCTGCCTTCCTTAAGAAGCAGAAGAATTATGCTCAATGTCTCCTTTTTATACAAACTTCTCAGTGGCGATATAGACTCACAATACCTTCTTTCTTTATTAAACTTCAACATCCCCAGGAGCGGAGCCAGACATTTCCAGCTTTTTAAGTTGAGTCAGTGCACTTCTAATTATGCCCTTCACGACCCTTTCCGATGTATGTGTAGTGATTTCAATGGTAACTTGAACTTGATAAATTTTTCTGACTCGGTGGATGTCTTAAAACGTAAAATGATATTACATTTGAATAGTTAACACATTCATTGTGATATCAAATACAACTCGCGATAATTGTGTAGATTTTACGATTTAACAAATTTAACTCGCGATAATTGTGTAGATTTTACGATTTAACAAATAAGCATCATCGAATATGTTAGATACTTTAAGTTTTCTCTTTATTCAGTTTCGTTGCTTTATTTTTTTTTTTTTTCATTAAATTATTTTAGATCTTTAGTTCTATAGCTTCCCAAGTTTGAAATGGGACCATGAAAACCGTGTCTCTCGGCTTGGTGCGTCAGAGTTTATCTCTTTTCCATACAAGTTTTTACCTGCGTTGGCCCAAATGCATATCCAAATAATAACTTTAGCTCGGTGTTCCCTTATTTTAGTGACCCGAATATATAAATATATTGTGCCTGCACAATATATACTTGTATATCTGTGCTATGTTTGGTATTGGTTTGGTGTTTGAGAGTTGCATCTCTTTTCCACGTAGGATCTTGGGTTGGACAGTAGCCCCAAGCCGAATGACAGCAGTTATGAACGTGGTTATGTATGGTCTGGTGAATTACTTTGGATGTTGTCTTGTATATCTTCGTATTATGAAGATTGTGCTTTTATTCGATGATGTTTATGATGTTTACATAAGCACAAAAAATACTCAAATTTAAAATGTTTCTTTACTTAATTTTGATTTCCGCTGAAAGGCCAAGCAATTGTGCTTAGTGGAGGCTTTTATTTGCCAATAGGTGGTAAGTTTTAGCACGTAGGTGCATTCTATTCAGTCCGGCTGATCCGGGAACTTCTTAGAATGTAAATCGTGCATGCGTATGGCGCGGGTCATACGTATCTATGAAGATTTCTTACCTCCGGGCGAATCCAAAAAAAAAAAAAAAAAAAAAAAAGAACCTACGTCGACTCCATCTTTCACCATTTGCCAACCGAATCAGCGGCTTCCTTTATTGACCCTGCCAAAATTCAGTGGTTCCTACACAGAATGGCCAATTTTTTTCTCATTGTTCGAAAATGTAATTGGAAAAGAACCTGATCTTACTAAAATTGAGAAGCTTCAACACCTGCGCCTCTGCATGGAAAAACTGCGCTGGACACCATTTCGTCGCTGGAAATAACCGACGAAAATTGTGATATTGCTCTTAATTTACTAAAAAACAGATTTCATAACAAACGTTTGAATTTTCAGGCGCATATAAAAGGGATATTCGACTTGAAAGGCGTAGATAATGGTTCGGTCGCAGACCTCCGAGAGCTAAGTGACAAGTTGAACGCTCATCTTGGAGCATTATATACAATGGGAACAAAGGACCAAATAGGTGACTGTTTGCTGATACACCTTATTTGCCGCAAGTTGGATATAAGGTCACAAACTAAATGGGAAGAAGACACGCCATTTAATATAATACCGACATGGGAATCGATGGAAAAGTTCTTGGAAAAACGGTGCCAGATGCTGGAGAGAGTGGAGTATGCTATTGTAACTCAAACGCATAGCAATCAGGTGGGAAGGAATTTACATAAATCATTAAAGAACATAAATAAGTCATTAGTTAAGACTACCAAAAACACAATTAAATGTGCCATGTGCAGCTCTCAGGAGCACACGATTCATCGTTGCTCACACTTTTTAAATTTATCTCCTGATGAGCGCTTTGCTCAAGCAAAAACTTCTAAGTTATGCCTTAATTGCTTAAAGTTCGGACATGCCTTAAAATCATGCAAATCTGGCTCGTGCCATCACTGCTCGTTAAAGCACAATTCTCTGCTACATCGAAATACGTCGGGCGCTGCAGCGCAACCTTCTTTGTCACAATTTAAAACACAATTTTCGTTGTCGGCTGCAGTCGCGGCTACTGCACCTGACTCATTCGTTGTTGGAAACGCACCTACAACATCGCATTCGTCATTGCAGTCATACTCTTCGCCCCCCTCGCCGCCTTCTCAAACGGTGCTGCTTTCTCACGCCTCGCAATCAGAACACTTTTCATCTTTTAATCAGCATGACTCACCTCCATCGTTACCTGAGAATTTCGTTTTTCTTGCCACTGCTGTGGTTTTTGTTAAGAATAAAGTTGGTTTGCTCATACCATGCAGAGCTGTGCTAGATTCGGCATCACAGGCGCACTTCGTAACAAATAGCTTTGCAAATCAATTGCAGCTTCGTAGAAACAAATCGTCAACGATAATTTCTGGCATTGGAGAGACAGATTTCGTTGCTGATGAAACAATTTGCATTGCAATGCAATCTCGCGTTACTGATTATGTCACTCAATTTACCGCGGTCGTTGTACACACGATTACTGATGACCAACCTAGCAGCACTCTCAACAGCATTGCTTGGAATATTCCAGCAAACATCCGTCTAGCTGACCCTTTCTTTTACAAGTCACAGCGAGCTGATATCTTAATTGGAGCTGGTTTATTTTTTGAGCTAATGTGTATTGGGCAAATTCGATTAAATGAACATCTTCCTTTGCTCAAAAAACCAGACTGAGCTGGGTCGTTTGCGGTGGCCGCCAAATAAACTCAAAAAATTCTTCGTGTCTGATTTCTGCTCTAAAATCTACACCGTCAAAAGAAAGTTGTGAGCTTTCTCTTAACGAATTAGTCAGCAGGTTTTGGGATATTGATTGGAGTGGTTCCAAAGGCCACAAAAGAGGAGATGTTGTGCGAGGCACTTCATTGAAAATTGTCGTCGGTTGCCATCAGGCGAATATTCAGTACGCTTGCCAATAAAAGGGTCTGTTAATCAGCTTGGAGACTCGTTTCAGACAGCCTTACATCGTTTTAAAAATTTAGAAAAGAGGCTCATGCGTCGCCCTGACCTTAAAGCGCAGTATTCTGCTTTCATAAATGAATATTCCTTACTCAATCATATGACTTTAGTTTCTGCTCTACAAGATAAAGTGCCCACACACTTTTTGCCTCACCACTGCGTATTTAAGGAAGAAAGTACCTCAACGAAGTTGCGGGTGGTATTCGATGGCTCAGCCACAACAACTTCTGGGTCATCTTTAAATGATATCCTTATGGCTGGGCCTACCATTCAAGCAAAGTTATGTGACATTCTTCTTCGATTTCGATCATTCCCGATAGCCCTGACTGGTGACATTTGTAAAATGTATCGATGCATACGAATGTCATATCCCGACAATTTTCTTCAGTGTATTTTGTGGAGGGACAATCCTAAAGATGAAATTAAAATTTATAAATTAGACACTGTCACTTATGGCACTAAGTCTGCCGCCTTTCTCGCTATTAGAAGTTTGCACCAGCTTGCCATAGACGAGGAGCACGAGTTTCCAATTGCATCAAAAATTGTTCGCCGAGATTTTTACGTAGATGACTTAATATCTGGAGGTGATTCTATGGAAGAAGTGCACTGCATTTTAAAACAAACTACGGAAATGCTGGATAAGGCTGGCTTTCAATTGCGAAAATGGTGTTTCAGTGAACCTAAAATTTTGAAACAGATACCACAAACGGATAGAGAAACCTTTTTGAAATTTAATGATGGTACTGATATAACAAAAACCCTCGGACTTACATGGGATCCCAGCACAGATAAGTTTTTATTTTCAATTGCTCAATTCACACTCTCAAAACGAGTGACAAAGCGCTCAGTACTTTCGTTAGTTGCTCGTATTTACGACCCGCTTGGTTTGATTGGCCCAATCATAACAAGGGCAAAAATATTCATTCAACACTTATGGAAGGAAAACCTCGACTGGGACGAGAGCCTTCCACAATCGCTTTACTCACAATGGAAAGATTTATGCTCTGAATTTCAGCTTGTTGATAATTTTTCGTTTCCACGATTTGTTATGCTGCCAGATTCTGTTTTAGAAATCCATGCATTCTGCGATGCCAGCTTGTCAGCATATGGCGTATGTATCTACATTTGTGCAAAACACGGTAATGCAACAAAAACAAGCTTGCTTTGTTCGAAGTCGAAGGTCGCTCCCCTGAAGGTACTCACGGTCCCCAAGTTAGAGCTTTCAGCCGCTGCGCTGCTCGCACGCCTCGTGCACTCAATATCAAAATTAGGAATTTTTAAAGGAAATATTAATTGCTGGTCGGACTCTACGATCGTTCTCTCATGGCTAAAAGAAGAGCCTTCTAACTATAATGTGTTCGTTTCCAATAGAGTGAGTTAAATCCAGACGCTAACAAATGGTTGTAAATGGCACTACGTTCCTACCGAACTTAACCCAGCTGACATTTTATAACGAGAAGCCACTCCTAAGGAGCTTCTTAATTCATCATTATGGAAACACGGCCCTCATTTTCTTGAAACTGGTCACTGGCCTAAAAGCCCAGTCCTTACTCGTGAGCTTCCAGAAAAGAGAAAGGTTGTTTTGATATATTTAACATGGCCTATTGATTTTTCTGTTGATTGTAAATTTATAAATTCCTTTGGAAAAATGCAGCGAATTTATGCATGTGTCAACAAATACTGTAAGGGGAAACAGTCATCGCCCGCAGCTTCCCTTACAGCGAAGGATTTACAAGAAGGAACATACATGCTTCTACGCATGGTACAGCGAACACACAGGAATGCAGAGTATAGAGCTTTGGAAAGTAGCGAAGCGGTCAATTCATCAAGCAAAATTTATTGTTTAAGGCCCTTCATTCATTCGGCTGGTATCATTCGCGTTGGTGGGCGTCTTCAGAATTGTCTGCTGGATTTCGAGTCTAAGCACCCCATAATATTGCCAAAACAGCACCCTATCACCGATTCAATTATCAATTATTTTCATACCAAATGTTTGCATGCTGGTACAAGGTCGCTGCTGGCTTCTATTCTCTTGCAGTACTGGCCGATTGGTGGCCTTAAAACCGTCCGTAGAGTCACAAATAAATGCATCAGATGTTTTCGAATGAAGCCCAAAACTTATGAGCACATCATGGGAAATTTACCGCAGGAGCGAGTGCAGGCTTGCAGAACATTTCTAGTGACTGGCATCGACTTTTGCGGTCCATTCTATTATCAATCGGAAGTTCGGAATAGGCCAGCAGTAAAATGCTACATATCTCTTTTTATATGCTTCGCCACTAAGGCTATCCATTTGAAGCTTACGAAGGATTTATCTACGGAATCGTTTTTAGCCACTCTTAAGAGATTTATTTTCACCCGTAATAAACCTAAAACTATATGGTCAGCCAACGCAACCAATTTTGTTGGTGCAAAAAACGAGCTAGCTGAATTGAAGAACCTTTTTGAAAACCAAAACCACATTCAAGCCGTAAAGGCGCTGTGTCTCAAAGACAGCATAGATTGGGAGTTCATCCCACCTCGATCGCCCCATTTTGGGGGGCTATAGGAAGCTTCTATAAAAATCGCAAAGTACCATTTTTGGCGTGTTGTCGGAAGCTCTTCAATGAATTTTGAAGAGCTCAGAACGCTTGTTTGTGAAATATCTGTAATTGTAAATTCTCGGCCTTTGTTTCCCATTACAGATAACCCAGACGACTTGGAAGTGCTTACACCAGCCGACTTTCTTTCTGGAGCTCCGTTTACCTCAATAGTGGAACCGGACGTCACCTCGTTAAACATAAATCGCCTTAGCAGGTGGCAGCGAATCTGCTATTTACAACAAATATTCTGGAAGAAGTGGTCTGCGGAATATCTAACATTACTACAAGAACGCAGCAAATGGCGCAGTCTTACTCCTAATGTTGCTAATGGTGATATGGTCTTGTTGAAAGATGAAAATCTACCACCATTTAAGTGGCCTCTAGCAAGAGTTGTTGAAACGATCAAGGGAGACGATGGCGTAGCACGCGTAACAATTGTGCGTACCAGTTTTGGAACAACCAGGAGAGCCATATCCAAAATGTGTGTTCTACCTATCGATGACGATACTGTTGGAAAAGTACCTCTTCCAACGGGGGGAGGATGTCTGGATTAGATGGCAACCACAAATCATCTTATTCTCTCATTCTCATTCTCATTCTCTAGTTAGCATTAATCTCTCTAACTGTATTAAAAGCTTTGTATAATTTATGTATAACTTGTAATGGTATCTACATGCATTTTGTTACTTACTTGCTTTTTGGACTTAAGCAAAGCAACACCTAATAAATTGTTTACTCTATAAACTCGTCGTTTTTGTGCAGCTAAAACGCTAGCTGCGTACAATGCTTGACAAGACTTTATATGCGATATTAAGAAGGCTTATCCCACGGTAGTTGGCGCAAATAATGAGATGTGTTTGGAATGCATTCTTTCGACCAAATTCTGCATAAAAGCTCATGAATGCATTTAAATATAACTTCGCCTACCTTCTTGTAGAGCGCAGCAGGTAAGCCATCGGCTCCTACGGCTTTGTTGTTTTTAAACAGAGCTATCTATAGCTTTCAAGACATCACTATGGTGGGGCAGCGGAACTTCAAAGCTGTCGTCTACGATTGGGGTTTCCAGGATATCATCTCTATTGCACTATAGGCCAAATAACCTGTTTTCTGGCCAAAATTATTAACACCGAAATAGATTATTTTATCAACAGAAAATTATTTAACAAGAAATTGTAAGTAAAGAATTGTCTGCTTCATTAAAAAATATAAAAATTAACCCTCTACGAGCCATTAACCCTTATAAAACCGCATAGTTTCTTAATGTTTATAAAAGTTTTTTTGAACAAACTGTGGTTGTGGTTCCAAGTAAGAAATTAATATATTACATTGTAGGATTAAATATTTTGTAAAATTAAAATAAAATGAACCTCTTTAAGAAAATTTGAATACATATATCATTTGTTGTTATAGTTTTTTGAATAAAATATTTTTGCAATTAAATAGATTACAACTGTCTATTTTATTATCTAAATCATGTTAATTATAAATTAGATTTAATTCTACAAAATCTTCATAAATATGATCGTCATCATCATCATCATCCTCGTCTTCATCATTAGATTTATTTCCATCTGAATTCGATTTTTGAGATGGAAGAAATTAGCGGATCTGATGTATACATAGATCTTTGAAATATGTCTTGCATATTATTTATTCTGCTGTTTTTTTGGCGTGGTGAAGCTTATCTGCTTTATACATTTTGTGCCTACTTTCAGAGGCATCCTCGCCAAGATAGCCAAGTGGAAGTAGTGTTCTCAATAATGTGTTTTGAATGTATTGAAACCTTATGTATAGTAGGTGTCATTGGCAACCATGGATATTTTGCACGAATTATGTCCGCTGTTTTAAAGCAAAAGTTTTGAAATATTTTTTCATCTAATGGAAGCTGACAAGATAAGCTGATAAGTATAGTTTTAAGTCGAAATATGACGTCCTGGCTTATACCGATTATTAAGGAAAATAGTTCAGGTTCTGCAAAAGCTCTACGAGCTGTATTCCCATCATTGCTGTTTCCAGACCCACTGACTTTAGGCCTATCAACTCGAAGAGAAAGCTTTGTCCAAAAATCATTTTTTATTTTTACCTTTTTTTTTAACAGCTACTTTGTCATCTTTTGATCTTATTTGTCATTTCTTAATATCACATTTATATCCTGCATGGATTATGTACTCAAAGAACCGCATCCAACAGTGTAAAGGGCTTATGCCATACTCCAAGGCTGATTCTTTTGGGCGAAACTTGCCGGAACTATAATTACTTATTCCTTTGAAGTCTGTTGGCTTAGCACCACATATAGGACATGACAAACTTGATCTAGTTCCAGTAAGCGCATTCAACACATGAACTATTTTATCTTTTCCGATATTCACCTCAATTCTCTTGGTTTTTCGATCTGCTTCTTTAGTTCCAAATGTTTTTTTATAATTACTTCCACTGTCTCGTTCGTATATTCCAATTTTAAAGGGCGACAAAATCGAATTGATTGAGGCAAAGAATTATTCCAAAGAATACTTCCAGTTGATAAAAATCTCAAAGGTATAATTGTTGTGGCCAAAATTGATGAGTCGGAAGTTTGTGAAGAACTTGAATCCTGAAAGCCTTGCTTATACTGGGAATGGCCAGAGCTGCTATCAAAACCGTAATTTAGTATAAGTTCAGCTTCCAAATCGGACCTTTTATCTTTATTCATTATGAATTCTACAACTACTGACTTCATCTTCACAATTCTATGTGCAGTGTGCGTAAGAAGTAACTGCAAAGGGACATTTGCAAAAGTTTCAGTAACTCCTATATTCGCAGGTCTACATTCCGATTTAACAGCTGTCACATCATTATAGTGGGGATAAATATCGCAATTCCTCATTTTACTTTCTCGCCTAATTAAGTATTGAGCATACTGTTCTTTTGTAAAATTTTGCTGTTGCTAGCTCTCCAGCTTCGCGTCGTTTTCCTCTGGTTAGATTTTTCGTCATACGGAATGCGTGGACGACCGGGATGTAAGCTGGAAACCACTTCATCTTTTTTTATTTTAATAATCATTTTACTCTTCAACCACGATGCATTATTTTTCTGAAAATAACTCAAATTTCGAGAAGATTTCGACCACCTTTGTTTGGCATTCTTGCAGAAATTTGTGACTGTATTATTTATTTGTGAAGTAATTTCATTAGAATTTATATCTACGCCAATTTGTTTGACAAATGAAACTAAGGCCCCTATTAGGTACGACAACTCAACTTAAGTTGAGTGTGTAATTTGTAAATTTGTATTGTCTATTACACATTTGAGGTACATATGTGTCTATCGACTGACAAGTATGTATCTCAGAGATGTGTATGTATTTTTGTGGTATTAGGTTTAACAATGCAACTATGTCTCGAGTGTAAAAACTGTCAAAAACATACATCTGCTTTGAGCTAGTTGTATAGCGTCTTTAGAGGTGCCCAAGCCCTATGCACTTGGTGCACATTTGTTTTTGTAAAAGCACTTAGGCATAGACTGTGTATTCTAATATACACACACAGCACTCCGCACTAAGCAATACAAAATACACAAACAAATTTGTCTTTTTTGTTTTTGATCTTTTTTCGTTGCTTATACCGAAGTGCAAGCAACAACACTTTCGTATGCTTTGTTGGTACATTTTGGTGACAGTGATCTTCTACGTAGATTTTGTTGTTGTCTAACATAGTATGCTTTCGTTTACGAAAGGTTGCAGGATTTTATATGTATTAGTGTTTGCACTTCCATAAGAAAGTTTTGGGCACTCCTGCTCTATACTATTATTTCCTTGCTTTATTACTTGTGAACAAAATACATATACACAAAAATTGAAATTAATGCGAACAGCTGATTCATTTCAACGAAAGTGTCAAAATTTCGGTGTAATCATGCTCCAATAGAAACAGCAATTTTACACCACAGCTCAACTGAAAATGTATGTTATGCGTAATATGGCAAAAAAGTTCAGTTGAGGTGTCTTAACTCACGTCAACTTAAGTTGAGTTGTCGTACCTAATAGGGGCCTAAAAACGTCGGTTTGCTTTTGGCATTGGTAATGGTGTTTTTTCCAGATCTCAAATAGGACTGAATTTTGAAACTCGTATGCATCTAGAAAAAGACGAATTTCTCATTAAGTCGCAATTTCTGCACGTTGAACTTTGCAAGATACACTCAGAATACTGTAATGTAACTATTTTTGTTCTTGTTATAACAGCAAAACATATGCAACATTTTATAACCTTACATAAACATTGTATCAAAGTAAAGCACTGTAAAGAGCAACAATAAAAAACTAAACACTTTTTGTTTTATTTCAATAATACATACCCATTTCGATGTTTCTACAAAAAAGTATTGTTATAAATTCACTTTAAATATGTTTAACACGCGGCCAAATAATTTCGAATATTTCACTTGCTACGTACGCAATATTTGTACTTTGACAGCTTATAAGTCAAAAGAAAAAGATTTTGACACAAAAAAAAAACGAATCTGCGTATGCTTTTGAATATTCTGCAATAGATTACTATAAAGAACATATGATTTGAGGACTTGTCAAAAAAAGATTTTGGCCAATCATTGAGGTCGTTTGACCTATAGTGTATTGGTGGGATTGTTGTAGTCGTCGCCATTCAGAAGTCTAGAAAAGTGTTCCCTCCACATCATCAGTGTACTCTGGATATCTGTCACTAGATTCCAATTATCATCCTTGCAGGAAGAGGCCACAGTCTTGAAACCATCGGCCAAGCGTCTTATTTTCGAAAAATTTTCGGACCTCATTCCTCTCACCATGCATCTCAATTTTCTCGCACTCACGCATTTCCGCTTCCCTTTTCTTTCGCCTGAAAATGCGTTTCTCTTCCCTCCTCTTCTCTTTGTATCGCTCCTTAGCAGCATGCGTTACAACCGACTGCAGGGTGGCTTTGTAGGCGGCGTCTTTTTCTACAGTGGCGTCGCGACACTCCTGATCGTGCCACTGGTTTCGGCGAGGACGGTGATAGTCAATCACCTCTTGGGCAGCCGTACGCATAGAGTGGGAAATGTGATTCCACTGCGCGCATATATCGTCGATCGAAGGAATGATTTCTTGAAGCAGGAGTGAGAGTCGAGTTCGTTTTGATATCAGCTTTTCGACGTCTAGCTTTCTTTGAGCTAAATTGCGCGCATTCTTGGTTGACTGCATTAAGATAATGATCCGAGTCTATATTGGCACCAAGGATCGCATACATCTAAAACACTGGAAGAGTGCCTGCCGTCAATCAGAACCTGGTCAATTTGGTTGCGCGACTTTTGATCTGGAGACATCCAAAAGTCTTTATGAATATTGAGATGCTTGAATCTAGAGCTCGTAACGACTATGTTTCGCGCTGCGGCAAATTCAATCAGCCTCCTTCCGCACGATTTTTATGTCGTGGCGGGGACTGCGCTCATAGGCCTCTTCAAGGCGCTCGTAGAAGCTGTCTTTGGTCTCATCGTCTTTGTCTTCTGTCGGAGCGTGCGCAAATATTAGGCTTATATTAAAAAATTTTGCCTTGAAACGGATTATGGCAAGTCGTTCGTTCACAGGTGTGAATCGCAAGACATGATGCCGTAGTATCTTGCCAACCAGGAATATCCGCATCCAAACTCGTACTTCTCCGCATGACCGCTGTAATAGATATCACAAATGCCGTGAGCATTTTTGTCTTAATTCTTTTTCGTTTCATTGAAGTGGTTTTTTACATGGTGGGCTTCAAACCCGACGCACAACCCTTTAAAGGCAGGTAGTCCGCCGCTCAGATTCGCCGTCAAACTAACGGTTTTCAGTTTGTCGTTTCTAGAGGACGAGGACAACATGGAGAGGTTTGAATCGACTTGAAACGATTTCGATATGGATAATGTTGGCTTCACCAGAGACCCTACTCTGTATTGTGTTGCAAAAAAAAAAAATCGCAAAATAGCATTATCTGTACTCCGTAATGCGATAACCACTTGCGATTTCCTATTTGAATACGCATCGCGTTTCTGTCTAACAACGCATTGATGTACGTAGGGGCCCAAGTTGAGGTAGCCAGACACGTTACCATGTGAGGATCGCCCACCGAGACGTCATTTATTGACCAAATAAGTAAGTTTTAGCAATTATGGGCCTTTATGGGTTCAGGATTTGTCGTAGAACAAAGTTTTATATATGAAAAGACGCGCCATGGTTTGAATAAAATTAACGCGGAACAATTTATTAGCGTATTTCGATCGTTTTTTTTTTTTTTTCTTATTAAAAATACAAAACTGAGAAAAAAGGGAATTTTAGTATATCCTCAATTTTTCCTTAAAATATATACATCTCATAGTGCATTACAATGACGTTTTTCCTTTTATATAGATGCTTTGGAACAAATATGCCAAAAAATGGCCTTTAGGTCCTTCAATGAAATTCAATCGGGATGAAATTTTGGTAACTTAGCTTTGACACCATTATAGACCTGTTTAACATTTGGATATCGAAAAAAAAAATGCACATACAACATGCGGTCACTGTACTGTACAACACATTCTCACATTGAGCGAACCCTGTATTTAAAAATGTTTCTTCAGTTTCAGTCACCACTCTAATGTTAACAATGTTATGTTTATGTTAATGCACTGCAAAATTTCTCTCTGACGACAAGTTGTTGGATTGTCGTCGGACGCAGGTTGAAGTCATTGTGTTCAGGCTAGAAATTGTAGAATATGTAAAGTTATCTTTTCATTTTAAACTACACTAAGAGAAAAATATCCAATTTATCCAAAAACTTTTTTAATTTATCCAAAAAGCGAGTCATATTTGCACCAATAACGCATTTTCATAAATCGACTACGTATATATTTAAAATTTATTTAAATACTTTTTAATTAAATAAAATATTAAAATATTTAAACAGAGTTAATAAAATATAAATTAAAATTATGCAAGAATTTTTTAAAATATCTTTCAAATATTTACTATTTGAAAATAAAACTATCGCGTTTAAAGAAAATTTATATAAATATATTGAATTTAAAAAACAACATATTTAAATTGAATGTGTTATTAATGGTTTTGTAGTATTATTTTCTTCATATTGCACCAACCATGATACAAGGTTGCCTTGCCAATTGGCTATTTTCTCAAGAACTCAGTCCATCAAATGCTATTAGCGTGTATATTTTATTTTCTTTTTTACTTTTTTCGTTCTCTAATTAATACTATTTTTGACAGTTGACGCAATATTATGGCACCAATTGTCAAAAATAGTATTAACTAAAGAACGAAAAACTATTAAAGAAAATAAAAAGCAAAATATGCAAGCAAATGACAATCGGTGCAAGGAATTCGTGAGAAAATATTGAGTTGTCACCTCATCCTACATAATTGCATCATGCCATCACCCACCGCACTCACAAAGCATATTGGCCAAACATCCAAGCTATATAACCCTCACAACAAAAAACAAACGAGAACTATAAGAAACCGAAAGCAAGAATCTAAAAACTTCATTGAGAATTGCAAGAACAAAGTGCAATGTTGTTGCTGCTTGTCGGCTATTTCAGCTGTATTGAATAGGTGTATAGGTGTGTGGTATAAATAAAGTTTAAATACGGGAAAAAAATGAGTTGTAAGGAAAATATTTGATTTATCCACGTAAATATTTAAAAAAAATGTATACTCAGGCGTGGATAATGTTAATATGCGTTATTTCTCTTAGTGTACAAAAATTTTTTTTAGAAAATGCATTATTTGGAATTGTGTGTGTACGGGTATATACAAAATATTTTCGCTTATATTTGTAACTGAAAAATTAAAAGAAACATACTTACTCGATTTTTGTCATAAGGTATAACTGAAGCATTTCTATTTTTGCTTATGTTTTCTTCATTACTTCCGTTGGTACACGCCTTATTTGTTTCATCAAAAGCTGACTGAAGTTTCTGTTAAGTTTTGAAAAAGTTTATTTTATAAAAAGGTAAATATTAATAATTATTTTGTTCTTATATGTCACCTCGAACTCAATTTCCAGTTTGCTTTTGTCCTTTGAATCGTTTTGTTTAATTTTCAAACTTTCAATTTTTGTTGTTAACAAGGCAGCAGAAAGCTCAGTATTTCCAAAAAACGCGCACTCTAATAGTGCTCGGTATAGAAATATGTATTGTTTCTTAAGAAAAGTAGTGTCCATTATCATCATAATATGTCAGTTATTACAAAAATTTTTCTTACCAAAGATTGCACTAGAAAATTCCTTTGATGACGTAAATCACAAACAGTGTTATAAATTGACACTTGCTCCTCTTCTTCAAGTTGTTGCATTAAAGTATCTAAAGCTACAAGAGTACCAGTTCGACCAACCCCAGCACTACAATGAACTAATATTGGACCACGCTGGACGGAATAAACCATATTTATTGCCCTTATGAACTTGAGAATACCATGTGGATGTTCCGGCGCCATAAAATCTTTCCAGACTAAATAATGATATTGCGTGATTTGTCTGCGCTCTTCATCAGTATTATTCAATAAATTTCGCTTGAAAATCTCAATGTTGCGAATTAGGTATTCACCAAACCTTTGTTCAGAAACATATTTTACAGCTATTTCACCGAAATATTTACAATCAGAAACTTTTTCTGGCCAATATTTGGCACATTTTGCCTTATTATATTCTTCCAAATTTGTTAACATAACAATTATCTCCAAATGTTGTTCCCATATCATACGCCAAAAATCAATAATGGTGCATTCCATAGGTCCTTGAGCGCAAATAAATTTCTTTCTTTCCTTGTACCCAATAACAAAGTTTGCATTTATATAATCGGAGCTAGGAATGTTATTTATTTGTGACAGCCTCACTCTTGTTTGATCATAAGCTTTTATATCAGGGTAGCGATTTTTTAAGGCATTATCTTTTAAATCAGAGTTCTTTGTTGTTCTGTCGTTAAATCTACTAGGCAATAATTCATATTCTCGAAGAAATCCATAATCAGTGTCTTTATGACGATTCTTATACGATTGTTCTAAATCAGATTTGTGAATTGGACCAATATCTGATGACTTCACCGAAGACGTACCAATAAAATGTCTATGACTACTCGAACGTCCTCCACAAAGTGCTCTGCTGTAAAACAATAAATATTATTAAAAATAATAGAGTGAACATAACTTAAGGGGACTTAAAGGTTTAAGCTGGAAGTTCATTCAATGCATTTGCATATGCGTCTATCAATTCGTTACACGCACTGCAATAGAAATGTGTGAAATCTTATGAGAGTCTAAGCTGGAAGTTCATTCACTGCATTTTTTCGCATATGCGTCCGTCTACTCGCTGAACTCAATGGAATAGAGGTGTATGAAAGCTTATCAGAGAGTTTAATGCCTACGTATGCCTATGTGCGTAAAGTTGGAAAAATGCAATTTACTCAAGAAAAGTAGAAAATATTTCAAATATTTCAACTTTTCTTGCGTAATTCGCGTTTTTTGACAGCTCGTTACTTATGACGAACAGAGAGAAGAAATAAAAGCAACGAATCGGAAGCTTATTACTTTCAGGGATGGCTCTTGTACATAAATCTTAAAAATGTAAATGTTTTTAAATTTTTTTATTGTTAATTTCTTAAAAGAACTTTTTATACTTAGGACTTATGATTTATGTAATTATAAATGAAGAGATTTTAAGTATTTTTGTGTAAATACGATATAAACTGAACATTAAGAACGTACCAAATGTTTTATAATTTTGTAGCCCTGCTTACTCTGAATATAAAACGTAATCATTGAGCTCTGAAAAAATTTCTTGCGTAAATTGCGCCAGCGAGTAAAAAAACGCATATGCAAATGCAGTGAATGAATTTCAGGATTTAAACTTTTCCTGCGTAATATACGTTTTTTGATAGCTCGTTACTTATAACAAACAGCGAGAAGAAAGAAAAGAAACGAGTCAGAAGCTCATTATTTCAGGGATGGCTCTTGGACATAACTCTTAAACATGTCTATTAAAAAACGTTTTTTATACTTATGATTTAAATTTTTTGTAATTAAAAATTAATACATTTTATATACAAATTTCACATTAAGTAGGGGAGAGTGACCTCCTACTGGCACTGCCCGGCTACTGGCACCCATCAGTTCTGTCTTCCGTGGCGATGACAGCGATTTTGTGCTTAGTGTCAAAGTCTCAATCTCAAAAACAGTTCACTTTTCAGAAATCATTGAGTTGTATGGACGTGTTGCTGTAGTCGGACGGTCATCGAAAAGTTTAAAATATACGAAAATACGAAAAAATTTAAGCTGATCTAATATCGGTTATCTTTGTTAATTAAATTTTCAAATATTTTGCATCAATATAAATAGGGAAATATGAGTGGAATTCTTAACTTGTTCTTTATTCTTCACAATTCCACGAGCCATCGAACATTATTGTGAAATGGAAGAAAAATATTTCGCGTCATGTCAGTACAGCGTCAGTGCCCACCTACTGGCACCCTTGACGGAAGCTTACGATTGTCATTGTTATGATAGTGAATGGTTTTTTAAATGATTTGAAATTTGTCGTTTAACTGTAATTTTTGTCCACGTTCAGATACGTTTTAAGTATGTCATCGCCGAAGAAGTCTTCGCCGAAAAATGTGAATCATAGAAAGCCTGTCGACTCAAATGAGACATGTGATGGCTGCAGCAGTTAAAATGGATAAAAAATCATTTGTTTACAAATGTAAACCACTGAAAGAATACATAAAACACAACAATTAATAAACTAGTGTTTATGCTTCATTTTTGACATTTTACAGCATAGTGTAAATGGGTGCCAGTAGCTCCTTTTTTGGAGGGTCGATTTTCGAGACTTTTACAAAATCAGTTGCCAAAATCTTATATTTCATCATTTTTAAATTCCGTTTGATATTTTTGTTAGCCAGACCTCAAGGCCTTCGCGTGCAAATAGGTAGACACTCTCCCTACATTACAAATGTTTTATAATTAACCGCCACCACGGGATAATCATTTCGTATTTTTTATATAAAAAGTCGTTCATACTCTCAATAGATATCTTTTTAATGTATATAAAAATTTTGTAATTATATAGGCAATTATAATAAAACATTTTTTTTTCTAGAGTTTAAAATTCCAACTGTAGTTGCAGTTTGAATCCCCTATTTACGTCATTGTCTAAATGTGTTGTCGACTATGAATATTTTGTTGTAACTGGTGACTTTAATATACATCTATTAACCAACAACAATCTTATATCTGAAGTCTGTCTCATTGTAGTTAGCACTCTCATACCGACTACGTTTTCAATCAACTCTCATCCAAGCTTGCTACACGTTTTCATTGTTTGCAACGCATGAACTGTTTTGCTGTTTGATCAATTATCTTTTGTTTCCGATCACGAACTTATTTTCTGTGCATTAAATATAAGAACATCAGCTGCTGTACCTGCGACTCCTTATACAAGTTAACGTAAACAACATTGAGTTCTCGCTAACAAAATATTCCTAAAACTACACGCGCATCCGCTCTAAAATAATTGCTGACGTTTTTCCAGACATCGTTCCACATGCAAGCGAACAGTTTCAGTCGACGACAACAGCAGCAGAATTGCATAACTTCAACAACAAAAACAACATAGCACGGCAGAGGAGCTTCAGGTGTAGTAATATAATATAGAAATTGTTAAGTTCAGTTCTAAGTTTGAGTTCAATAAATAAAGAGCGCAAGCTCTAAAAAATATTTTTTTTAGTTTAATTAATGTAAAATAACTTAACTGGCGCCCAACGTATCGAAAAGTTTAAGTCAATCTCAAGAAGCTTGCTACTCAGTGATACAAACCTGCACAAAATAAAAGTGTCCATATCGGAAGTTTAAGTCAACCTCAAGAAGTTTGCTACCAAAGATACAAGAAATCTACAACAAGGAACAAAGTCAATCTATAGAGAGACGAAATCGCGAGAGAGTATAAGAAATTTTTCCCAAGTAGTCTAAACAAAAAGGATTCAAAAACCCTTATCAGCGCGGGATCTTCCTGGAAAAAGTATTGTAAGAATTAAATTAAGATTATCAAAATTAAGAGTGAACACTTTAAGAAAATATAACAGCACAAAAACTGTTAAAATTGAAGAAAAATTTTAAAGAATCAACTAAAAAGAAAAAAAAGAAGAAAATTTAAAATCAACAAAATTTTATGAGTTTAGTTTAAAATAAACGTGAAGAAAAATTTTAAAGAATAATTTAAAAAGAAAAAAAAAAGAAGGAAATTTACTTTTTTTTCTGGCAACGATCTGGCAACGTCGTCATCTTAACAAGTTCACGTCAACAAGTGCTTGAATAATACTTTAAATTCTATAAAATTTTCTTATATACCGCTGTGAAAGTGTTTTTATTTTGTTAACAAACAAATTGTTTGTAACAGAGCCTAAAAATTTTGCCGATTTTTCCAACTGATATTTTATTTATCAACTTTACCGAAGTTGTGTAATTTTTCAGTATACTAAATTTAATCTGCCATTTCTAACAAGTGTATATGCATAGTGCTATCTCTTTCATTCACATTAATTCAGCGCCTTATACAAATGCGCGCGGAAGTTAATCGCACACAAGTCATGAATACAGGCTGCGCAATCTGTAAATCAGAATGGAGTACATTCGACAATTTCATCTCCTGCTTTGGCTGCTCCCAGCGTTTCCACCAAAAGTGCGTCAAGCTACCTGCCAAAGTTGGTGAAGTACTTCGGGGGACCGCACCAGGAGGACTACAATGGTTCTGCACAAGTTGCAGGTGTTTCTCTTCGAGAATCTTACTGCAAAAGCTAATTGACCTTCGCTCGTCGTCGTCCTCATTGAACGACGAATTGGCACGGCTTAACAATTTAGCTGCTGCACAATGGGCTACAATCAATAATCTATGTGACCTCGCTAAATTAAACGCCAATGCAAGCGGTAGCCCCTGCACCAGCTCACCTGGAATAGCACGCAATACGACTAGGGCGCAAGTTGCTGCAGCTAAACTTAAATCTGCGACTACTACTGAGACTGCTAACGCCTCTGGTAATAAATCTCCGCAAATTATGCAACCTGCTTCAACTGAAGTGCCTGTGGCATACCCTATCATCATGCAACCTGCTTCAACTACCCTGCCGGAAATAAATAATAATAATAACAATATGTCAATTCAAACTGCAACTACAAATGTGGCTAACTCTACATCTGTGGAGAGCCAATATTCGCCTGAGATTCCAGTAATCTGCCAACGAGCCTCAACAAATTTGCCAGTCTTTACTAATAATTCATCAACCAATAACATATCTTCAATTCCTGATTTATCAACTCAACCATGTCCTGGTGACTTATTATTTTCTACCCCAGCCACATCACCGGAAGATACTGCAGCATTAGTTAACCTAGTAGTTGTTCAACGAGCTCAGCTTAAAGTCATCTTTCTGTCCAGACTCGCCGCCGACACGTCCAAGGATACTATTATATCCTACGTCAAGCAAAGATTGCCTTACTCAACACCATCTTCTTCCTTCAGATGTAGAAAATTCAGATTCAGCTTTCAGCGTGAAATAGCTTCTTTCACTCTATATGTCCCGAAGGATAAATATGACATGATTCTATCTAAAGAGTTTTGGCCTAGCGGCGTTATAGCTAAAGAATACGCTGCTAAAAGACGACTTCCTCCTGCAAGATTGCAGCAAACTGTTTTGCTACCTCAGTCAAAAAACTGAACAATTCATTCTCATCTCCATCTATTACGTCTTCATCAGCATCTGCAATGCTCACTCCAACCGCAACAATCCAGCCATCATCTCAAGTCTACTCTCCTGTCTTATCGAGTGATCTGTCATCATCGTTCCTGTATTCTGAGACAGTCCCTAATTCATCATCATCATTGCCAATACCGCCTTCTGCTTCCACCATTTATAATTCTTTTTATTACCAAAATGTGGGTGGGTTAAGAACTAAATTATCTGATTTATTTTTAGCCTCTTACTCTTGTAACTATAATATTATCACTCTTACTGAAACTTGGCTTACTGATAAACATTTAACCTCAGAAATATTTAGCAGCGCATCCTTCAGTGTTTTCCGTAAGGATCGTTGTCCAAACACTACAGGTCTATCGAGAGGGGGTGGAGTTTTAATAGCAATACGTAACTCCTTTTCATGTTGTCAATTGACTCTTCCTCATCTTAAATCTAATGATGTCAATAATTTAGACATTGATCAAGTCATTGTAAAAGTTAATTTTAGATCTAATTTTGAACTTTTCATTATAGTGTCTTATATTCCTCCTGCTAGCTCGATTCTTCTTTACAATACTCATTTAGAAAATTGTCGATTGCTACTAGAGAAGGCAACACAAGCACATCACTTTATTATTGCTGGTGATTTTAACTTAAGTACACTCGTTTGGAAACCCGTAAGTGATGAGTTCTATATCATGCCCTTTAACGTGAATACTGAAACCGATGCGCTGGTAATCGATTTTTTCACTCAGTTTGATTTGGTTCAAATTAATAATATTTTTAATGAACGTAATCGTATTTTGGATTTAATCTTTGTTGATAAAGAATTTATTATCTTCCTAGATTCTACCCCCCCCCCCCCCCTAATCGGGAATTGTTCACAACATCACGTACCATCAGGTTTGGAATTTTCTACTTATACCTATCAAATTGTAACGTCTACCGTTTCTTTTTTCAATGATTATAATAAAGCCAATTTTGTTGAATTAAATAGAGCTCTTAACCTAGTCTCCTGGTCGGATAACTTATTGTGCAAAGATCTGGATAATATGTATGACTATTTCCTTTCGGTGATTAATGACTGTTTAAGCCTATGGGTCCCCAAAAGGAGGGCTTCTCCTCTCAAAAATCCTATTTGGTCTAACAAAAGACTCTCTCTTTTAAAAAATAAAAAAAACAAATCATATAAGCGTTTCAGAGTAAATCGTGAAAATTCAACACTAAAATTGGCTTACCTATCCTGTCAAAAGGATTACGATGTTCTCAATAAATTCTTATTCCACTCTTATATATCCTCAGTTGAAAGTAAAGTAAAACAAAATAGCAAATACTTTTGGACCTTTATAAACAACAAAAGAAAAAGTAATGGCTTTCCGAAATCCATGTCTTATAAGGATATGTGTTCGGATGATACAATGACTATCTGTAACTTCTTCGCTGAGTATTTTAAATCTGTTTACTCACCTTCTTCCATGGTTTCTACAACTTATAATAACCTTCATCACAATACCATCTTAGATATTGGTATACTTTATATTGATCCTCTCGAAGTTGAATCGGCCCTAAAAGCTCTAAATTCTAATAGCAAAGAAGGTCATGATGGCAATGCTCCGATTTTTCTAAAAAATTGTGCTGCTTCAATTGCTCTTCCACTCTCCATCATTTTCAATAAGTCCCTGACAACTGGCCACTTCCTGGACGCTTGGAAAGTCTCACTCCTGGTTCCAATTTTCAAATCGGGTCCTAAACATGATGTTTGCAACTACAGACCTATATGCAAACTTCTTTGTATTCCTAAATTGTTTGAACAGATTGTGTATAAAAAACTCATATTCCTTGTAAAAAATATCATCTCTCCACAGCAACATGGCTTTATACCTGGCAAATCCACGGTAACTAACCTTGCTATTTTCTGCAGCTATATCTTAAAAAACTTTGCAAAGGGTCTGCAAACGGACGTTATATTCACAGACTTTGCAAAAGCCTTCGACAAGGTAGATCACAATATTTTACTTTTTAAACTCTCTTCTTTGGGTTTCCACTCCAACTTCCTTAGTTGGATTAAATCATATCTACTAAACCGTAGTCAAAAAGTGATAATTTGTGATTGCCTATCTGAACCAATAGTTGTCACTTCTGGAGTCCCACAAGGAAGTCATTTAGGTCCTCTTCTATTTTTACTTTTTATTAATGATCTTCCCTGTTTGATCAAAAATTCAAAAGCCCTTTTGTTTGCTGACGACCTAAAAATATTTCGAGCTATTTCATCTTCTAATGATTTTGTGTTATTACAGAATGACATTGACGCTGTAATATCATGGTGCGAAATTAATAAACTACCTTTAAACATTGCCAAATGCCAATGTTTTACTTTTTCTAGAGCTACTTCTCCAATATTTTGTGACTATTCTATAAACTCAATTATTCTGAATAGGGTCGTCGCCAAAAAAGATTTAGGTATTTTAATGGATGCACGCCTGAATTTTAATGACCATTTTGATTTTATAATTAGCAAGGCTAACTCGTTGTTAGGTTTCCTTAAAAGGAACTCTAAAGACTTTTCTGACCCATACGCTTTACTCACTCTTTTTTCCGCGCTAGTGAGACCACATTTAGAATATTGTTCCACTATCTGGAATCCAATTTTTCAAACTCATTCAAATCGAATCGAAAATGTTCAAAAAAGGTTCACTAGATTTGTGATATACAAGCTTAATTGGCATCTACCAGCCGTTCCGTCCTATAGCACCCGTTGTGCGCTAATTAACATTTCCTCGCTTGAAATAAGACGCAAAGTTTCTTCTATCGTGTTTATCTGGGACCTTCTCCATCATAATATTCAATGTGGTGAGCTATTATCTCATTTAAATTTTCATTTTCCTTCAAGACAGCTCCGAAGCCAATTTCATTTCTCCGAACCACTGTTTAGGGCTGTCTATGCTTCAAATATGCCTTTAGCTCGATGTATTAGGGAGACAAATTCGGTACTTGCGCTCATTGATATATTTGAAAATGGCTCTAAAAAGCAACTTAAAAACCAATTATATATGCATCTATTGGCGCGCGATGTTTTGAACACCTAGTTACATCCCCCCACTTCTACTGTATACTTTTTGAATTTTTTAATCTTAATAATATTAATGATGATCTTGTATTTATTTACAATGTATTATATTTTTATTATGTAAGGTATTATATTTTATATTATATTTTATGAAACTTTCTTAAATTTAATTTGTAGTCTGTAAGAGTTGATCTCTGTTAGATGAAATAAATAAATAAATAAAAATTTAAAAGCAACAAAATTTGATGAGTTTAGTTTAAAATAAAAGTGAAGAAAAAATTTAAAGAATCATTAAAAAAGAAAAAAAAAAGAGGAAAATTAATAGCAACAAAACTCGATGAGTTTAGTTTAAAATAAAAGTGAAAAAAATTTTAAAGAAAAATTTTTAGATTAAGATAATTTAAAGAACTTTTTTATAACCATTGACCTAAGAGCGAAGAATTTTTTTTTTGGTTTTGAAAGCAAAGATTCTAGAGCTTTGAAAAACTACTTATTCAAGAGTGATCAATTAACTGTCAAATCAAAAATCCTTTTAACGAAAAAACCTCCAAAATTCCCAAGCAATTAAGAGAAGAACACAGAAAAAAATACCATGACAGAACCTTCAGGTACTAATAATGCTTTACCAAATTTCCAACTCCCAAATATTAACCTACCTCCTCCAAATCAAAATATATCAAATCCTCCAAATCAAGTAGCGGCAACACCTGAATTCGAGGCACTTGTTACAAGTATTGTCGAAAAAGTCTGTAACGACCAATGCAAAAATATTGTACAAAATATAATTAATCCTCATGCCAACTTTTACAAGGGAATAGAACAGAGTATTGATGCGCAATTCTGTGGGAATTTAGGCGACCTAGACAAAGTTCCTGACGTAGTGCGAGCACTAAGAGAATTTTCAGGAAATCCCTGACAGTCCTTCTCAGAGGGGAAGATGGACGAACGTCCAAGCAAGACTCTAGTAAAAAAATTATTAAATTTGATAGCGACACCAATAGATTCTTATCATGACACTAAATCAATAGACAATCCAAACCCAGATCAAGACAGCAAAGAAGTCAACAATATTTCTAACAAGGCTTATCCTCTTCAATATGACACTAGCACTTACAATTCTTTAGTTGATTCTATGGCAACAACACATGTTGGAAACGAGACCCTAAGCGACTATATGTCAAGTCAAAACAAGCACTAAGAGAATTAATACTGTCGTTCGGTGTTTCAAATACCGTAGTGGTACTTTTTATGGTAGAAAATTTTTTTAATATAATAGTTTTTAAAACACCTCCATATACAAGTACAGCGAATGGTCAAATAGAGCGTTTCCACTGAACACTATCTGAAGTGATACGCTGCTTAAAATCTCACAATAAAAATTCAACAGTTATTACCGAAACAGGAAAAACTGTACACATAAGTCTTATTAAAAATTAACACCCTCTTTTTAGGTTGTTGGCACACCTCTGCATTACATATGCAGATATTCAAATATTGGACTATTCTAATTCCCAACTAATAAAAATTAATACTGGAACCGCAAATATTCAGAACGGATACTTTAAAATTGTACACATCATCGATATTGAAGTTTATGAAACGTTCATTAAAAGCTAAAAACAACAATTTTAACAGACGTAAAACCCCACCATCCTTTATACCCGATCCTTCCCTTTGAGATCCAGAGAATAAGGAATTATTTGGAAAGATTAAAAGTAAATGAAAAATCGAAAAGATCACTAGATTTCTTAGGAAGCGCGTGGAAATGTATAGCCGGAACCCCGGACCGCCATGACCACGAAATATTAGTTAATAAAATGAATAACGTTTTACTTAATAATAACAATCAAGTAATTATAAATAGATTAACTTTAGAAAAAATAAACGGAATATCTAATCTTACAAATAATATTATTAAGACATTTAAGGAACAAGAAAATATAGAAAATGATATTGTAACGAAAATAAAATATAAACTAGAATTGATCAAAGAAGAAATTGTAAACATAGCCTACGCTATACATTGGGCAAAAGCCAATATTGTAAACTCTTATGTTATTAGTAATAATGAAATAAATATAACTGAAACCTTAATTAATAACGAGCACATTCCATATATTAACGAAGCTTTAGAATTTGCAAATGTTAAAATAGCATCAAATAACAAAAACTTAATCTATATTGTATCATATATTGTATCAAAAGCAAAAGTAATTCTTGTAGTGTATTTTTACTGAAAGCGATAAAAAAGGAAAAAGTTATTAACAAAATTCCATAATATATTACAATGTAAAGAAAAGATATATGGCATAAATAAAAAATGCAAAAAATTTATTGATTTAGAAATATGTAATAAAGAAAATATAGTAGATATTAGTACTTCTGCCTGCATATCAAACTTGTTGAAAAGCTTGAAACCAAACTGCACAATCATCAACAATGAACATATCCCACCTCACACTGCTCCTGAAGCAACTTCAAGTTGACCTAAAATGGCAACGTAAACTGAATGTCTCCAAGTGTTTGTAATGTTTTTCTGATGAAATATCACTTTGAATTAAAATCCTAGCTGATTTCGTTTTAAAAATATCTCAATTTTTTGCATTTTCACGTGATTGAACCACCTTGTACATTAGACAGCGCAATATATTCAAGTATAAAAGTGTTTATATATGTATGGATGTATGTTTGTATATATTTATATATATATTATACCTACGTGTGTGTTTGTGTGTGTGTGTGTGTGTGTGCGTGCGTGTAAAATATTGAGAATTGGGATATTGTTTCCATACCATCTATTGAGATAAATATCGCGGCGCGTTTTTTTAAGAGTGCGTTTAAGAGGTATCCCTTGTAGACCTATTCCACTATCCTGTCCCGTCCATAAATTACGTAATCACTTTTATACTTAAATTGGGTCAAATTGGACAGCCTCTAAGAAATTCAGACATAGTCAAAACTATTTACACATCGCTAATATTTTTACATGTTTTAAAGAAATAGCTCACTTTATTTGTTGTCGGAAAAATTTTCCAAAGATACTTTTTTGTTGTTGCATTGTATGCAGTATGTTTAATAAAAACAAAAGTTTTAGCAAACCTAACGATATATATCACAAAATAAACTAATAATTGATAACTACTCTCTAGCGTCATAAGTATTTACACAGCCTTTCTTGGAGTCAATAAACAAAATTATTTACAAACATAAGTGCTGCACGACCTTACTTTTTAGGATTTAAGGAAGATACATGAATGTTTTTCCTAAAGACTCCTCGAATTTACAGGAAGACTCATCAGTCCACAAAACATTGTGCGAAAACTATATAGACCAGAGAATAGTTATATTTTGATAATTTTTTTAATGATATATTTCGTTAGGTTTTTTAAAACATGTTTATTTTACTTTGCATACTACAAAGAATACAACAACCAAAAATTTCTTTGCGAATTATGCAAACAACAAAAAAGGCGAGCGCTTTCTTTAATCTATTTCTGAAAGTGTAAATAATTTTGACTAGGGCTATATACATCTATCATTTATTACAAATGTTGCGAAGTAAATGTCACTGCAGCATTTTTTAAGCGATTTGAGTATGAAGAATCTTCGATAAGATTAATTTTAAATCTCTCCCAAAACTTGTTAAATTCCCTGTGAATCGACTCTCCAGCCTGCTCTGACCACAACTTCCCGAACTTCATCTTTTGCAGGGCTTTGTCAATCATTTGTTTTGGAGTGGTATCGTACCTCTTGTTGGGCGGGAAAAAACATTGATTTGGGCCACAAAGTTGAAATTAATGGCTAAAAATTATCAAGGAGAGATCTTTATGATCTTTATCTTTATTTATGAAACGGTTGGACCTTATGCCTTGAAGCCCTTTAAGTGTGCTTTTCAGACAATGAATAAAATTGTAGATTCTTGTTTTATAACCAAAAAACCGATTTAACCGATATAGATATTTGATAACTTTTCGCAAAGCCATTGAGAGTACTGGTGTCTCGCAGACGATAAAAATACATGTTATATTAGATTATTTGAAGGATGCTTTTATAAAACTAGACTGAGATGGTTTGGGATTGTAGTCGGAGCAGGCTGGAGAGTCGATTCACAGGGAATTTAACAAGTTTTGCGAGAGATTGAAAATTAATCTTATTGAAGATTCATCATACTCAAGTCGCTTAAAAAATATTGCAGTGACATTTACTTCGCAACATTTGTAATAAATGATACATGTATATTTCTTAGAGGCTGTCCAATTTGACCCAATTTAAGTATAAAAGTGATTACGTAATTTATGGACGGGACGGGATAATGGAATAGGCCTACAGGGGATACCACTTTAAAAAAAAACGCGCCGCGATATTTATCTCAATAGATGGTGTGGAAACAATATCCCAATTCTCAATATTTTACACACACACACACACGTAGGTATATTATATATATATATATACATACATACATACATATATAAACACTTTTATACTTGAATATATTGCGCTGTCTAATGTACAAGGTGGTTCAATCACGTGAAAATGCAAAAATTGAGATATTTTCAAAACGAAATCAGCTGGGATTTTAATTCAAAGTGATATTTCATCAGAAAAACATTACAAACACTTGGAGACATTCAGTTTATGTTGCCATTTTAGGTCAACTTGAAGTTGCTTCAGGAGCAGTGTGACCTATAGAGGAAATAGCTCCTGGTATACTGCTCCTCAACGCATTTAATGGCACTGCAGTAATCAATAACGAAACAATAACCCTCTAAGGAACTTACATCATTCGGCATAAAAATTCCTCAATCCAAATAGATGGACGAAAAATTGTCAACAGTGAGACAATTCGTTATCATCCTATGCCAGCAATTCTCCAACCAGCATCAGTGCTAGAAGCAAACGAAGAGCATCTTTCACTTGAGAGACTCAAGCAACTTCATCTTAATAGCACAACAAAAATAGAGCTGTTAAAAAAAAATAATATAATTCATAGCGCAATGAGCTCGACATTGGCAATTTGCCTTACAATAGTAATATTTGTATTTTTTATAAAAAATTTCAGTAAGCTCACAAGGAAAATTCGCAATAAAAAACCACCGACCCAAATTCAAGCTGAAATTACCAAATCAACAGTAATTGGAATCGAAGATATTTCAATACACCTACGGTCATCGAACGAGGACGTTCGAATTTAAGGGCGGAGGAGTTAACGTAAATAACATTGAGTTCTCGATAACAAAATATTCCTAAAACTACACGCGCATCCGCTCTAAAATAATTGCTGACGTTTTTCCAGACATCGTTCCACATGCAAGCCAACAGTTTCAGTCGACGACAACAGCAGCAGAATTGCATAACTTCAACAACAAAAACAAGACAGCACGGCAGAGGAGCTTTAGGTGCAGTAATATAATATAGAAATTGTTAAGTTCAGTTCTAAGTTTGAGTTCAATAAATAAAGAGCGCAAGCTCTAAAAAATATTTTTTGAAGTGAAACTTCTTAGGCGGCGCTTCGAAATTTGAAAGAGAATATTGAGGAGTGAAATTTCAAGGTCAATTTACTTCATTTCGTTACACGATAGAGAAGAAAGATACGTTTTATAGTAGAGAGAATGAGAGATATACATTGCATAAAAGGCTGAAAAAATATTTTTGTCACCGCTGAGTATCAAACCTGTTAACTCAAGATTACAAAGTCGACGCTCTATCTATTGTGCTAAACTCTTCATATAAAAATATGTTCTATGTACCAATTAATCAAACTACTTTTGCTGTAGATGCGTAGCGGGAAAATAAAAAGCGTTCCTAGAAATAGCGCTTTTTATGCGCATTTTTGGTATGCTTTGAGGATGTGCTTTTCAGAGTTCAGAGTTGTGCAGCTCATATTTTTATACACATTTTGTTCATAACTAATGCAGCGGGAAATAGCAGAGCGGTAAAGCATTTAATTCTAATGCTAGAGGACCGAGTTCAATTCTCGCATCTTATAAGATATAAAATGAAATTTTCTCGCTTTGTTTTTTGTAAAGAGCTTTTTTTCGTCCTAGGACATCCAATATAAATTTCAATATGAATTTGGTTTACTTAAAAAGCGCTTCAGATGTGTGAAGCGCTATGGCAGAAGCGCTTGTTTGCTGCTTTTGAAGCGCTTCGATTACCGCTGGGTGGCAAAATCCGCAGATTGTGTGCTGATTGCGTTCTATGGGTGGTAGATAGGGGGTTTGCCATGACTCGGGTAGAAGAGAGAAAGATTCAGCGAAGCAGAAGTGAATAAGAGAGTTGCCCTGAGCGCATTATGATTTTCGCAAAATAGACTCTCATACTAGGGCTGCCATGCCAATATTTTTTTAGAATACCAACGTTGGTATATCTTTAATTCAATACAATATAACTTCTATGAATTTTGCTCATATTACACATATTACATTATTATTCATAATATTGCGATATAAAATTATATAGAAACCCAAATTCATGAAGCATATCACAATGTCGCAAATTGGTTATCGAATTAATTGCTTTTCGGCCATAGGTCCATACCAATGAATACCAGAATATTTTTTATAAAAACTTTTTATTGTATTTCTTTTGCTTAAAAAGCTCTCTCTTTCCCTTTAAGGTTCGATTATGCAATTGTAAAGCAACGCAGCGTAACGTGACGTAGAGTTCTATCTTATGAAAAATACGTGTAAGTGGTTAATGAAATCGTAACGTAACCTAGCGCAGCGATGGGTTCTATTCCAGATAGAGCTCTACCGCCACGCTACGTTGCGTAGCTTTACGATTGCATAATCGAGCTTTTACACTAAAATGGTTCTTATTCTAGAAGAGAAAGAATGCATACAAAGAAGAAGTTTCACTTCTTTACTGTATAACCGGTATACTGTATCTTTTTTTTAGTTTAATTAATGTAAAATAACTTAGCTTACATATTGCGATTTTAGGGCTATTGATATTAAATCTGTGTATCAGAATTTGGCTATAATAAATTGGTCGGATTGCCGGTTTTTACAATCAGTTGATGTTAAGCTAAAATATTTCATTTTATATTTTATTCAAAGTAGTTAACACTGTACATGAATCGCTTGACAAAAGAATAAATACAGGGATTTGTTATTTAAATACATTACAACTAGAACATATACATTATTTTGATGAAGTTTTGCTTTGGCTTTAAACATTTAACTTTTGAAGGAAAACTACTACAAAAAACCTTCGTAAATTAATATATATATTTTAATTAAGATAAAAAAGAAAAGAAAAAAGAAAAAAATTAAAAAATTACTAGATCAGAGAGTGAGCTTAGTAACGAGGGGTTAATTAATAAATAGCAAAATTACTGAATACTTATAAAGACAAAAACTTAAATAAAAAGAAAAAAAAAATGTCTCTTTAGCAGTGTTTAAAAAACTTACAAATGTTCAATTGCTTTTGCTTTTACTTTGCTGTGCTTATTGAAAATCAAACAGCAACAGCCAAAGCAGAAAGCACTACCACAAAAAAAATTGTACTCATTTTGCTTTGCTTTCTGAATCTTCGAAATGCTTAGCAAAAGCAGCAGCACTAAAAATAATTTGTTTTGCTGCGTAGTGCTACGAAAGCATAAGAAATTATTTTAGTGCTTTGATTTTCATTTTGCTTTTCTAATTTGTCGCAGCACTACGAAAGCAACAATTATGCGCTTTGCTTCGTTTTTCTTTTTTAAGCATTTTATTTTCATTCGTTTGGCTTTCGGGATTTACTTGTCATCGTTTATATGCTGTATTTCAGAGAAGCATGTGGTTTTGTACGTTGCTTTCAAAGTGCTGCGACAAATTAGAAAAGCAAAATGAAAATCAAAGCACTACAATAATTTCTTATGCTTTCGTAGCACTACGCAGCAAAACAAATTCTTTTTAGTGCTGCTGCTTTTGCTTAGCCTTTCGAAGATTCAGAAAGCAAAGCAAAATGGGCAGCATACGCTTGTCTTGAAAAACTTTAGGTAGCACTACGCAGCAAAATTTTCGTTGCTTTTGCTGTTTTGCTGAAAGCAATTTAAACCCTGCTCTTTAGTATAAAACATTGTCATAGCACCACAATTACAGAACTCTCCACGACAGAATACAGGGATACGCAAACTATAGCAACAAGCTATCGAATCGCAGCAATACGACTTAATGTGGATCAAGGGGATTATTTGGAAGTAAATTGACGATTAATCTATTATCAGACATAGAGCAAAACATCTTGAACCTATCCGTAATTTTTTTAATTCGGTGCTGTATTAAGCTTATATTGCTTTGTCGGTGTAGTTCTCTAGTCGAGTAGTGCCAAGGCAAATCGAGTGCCATTTTTAAAAGTTTGTTTTGGCAAATCTGCATTTTTTTTAGATGCATCTTTGCACAGACACCCCATACTGGACAAACATATAGTAAAATACCCTGGAAAATCATTTTAACTAAAATAATTTTGTTATCATGGGAAAGATGCGATTTTCTATTTAATAAAGAGTATAGAAAATTTTTTGCAATGTTGAATTTTGCTATCGTGTGTGATACATGATCTCTAAAAAGTAATTTTTTATCAAAATTGACACCAAGATATTTTACATTATCTACCCATGGAACGGCGGCATTACAAATTCGAATTTGTGAGCTAGGAAAGTGGCAAAGGTTTCTTTTTCTAGTAAAAAAGATTGCTTGCGTCTTACCAGCATTAATCTTTATTTTCCATTTATCGAAGTACATAACTAAATCATTTAACGCACATTGTAATGTCGTCACAATCGTTTGACTTAATTTTTACGAAAAATATATAGCTATGTCATCTGCATAAGTGGCAATTTCACATAAAGCGTGCTTGGGGATATCTGAGCAAACAATTATATACAGAAGTGGACCTAAGACAGAGCCTTGGGGGACTCCCGCTGGGATTTCTTTGAAACTGGAGTGTGTGTTCCCTATATGAACACAAAAATAGCGGTTGGAAAGAAAACTTTGAATAATTCTTATTAAATAGTATGGAAACTGCAGATCAATCAGATTCATATTCATTGTTAGAATAAATCACCTTTTTAACTCTACAATAGTAAAGTTACATACATATGTAGTCCACGCGACTTCTCAGAGTTAGTAATCACGTCCCCCTGTGTACGCGTCATGTAATAAATAGTAGTTGTCCATGGTTTACGCGGTCTGTTAAAATAGCTCTCAAAAACAGTACCAAAACATCTTGTAAATGGAAGCGGAACCTCACTGTTTTAAACTGGATTGCGCATAATAAAGCCAGGAATGACACCACATCTGCCGTTAAACTGTCAAAGCCGAAATTCTTATGTCCAAACCAGGCGCGGATCCAGGGGGGAGTTTTGGGGGTTCAAACCCCCCCCCCCCCCCCCCCCCCCCGAAATTTTAATAGAACCTGTATTTAAATGTGATGTACTGATGTTTATTATGTGGGCTAAGAGTACCAAAAAGAAAAAAAATTGGTTTTTTATAATTTACTTTAAATATTCACACCCCTATGCTGTAAACGTTTGTAGCTGTTTCTACACGTATTGCTAAAATACTGAATTCTGTTCCAGTTTTTGTTTGTTTTTGCGATATTGCGCCTGTAGCTGTAAACAGTCACACATACAATCTTAACCTGAAATCACAAAAACACCGCATTTTTTGGATAAAATATATCCAAACACCGCACAGTCTTAATTTAACCCTAGAATACTAAACATATTTTTTAGTCCTCTAATGCTAAACTTCGCCTGGGAGGCGATTTTTATATAAAATCCATATTTTACTTTAAAAAAAATAAAAATATATTAAAACAAAGACAAAAACATGTTTATTACATATTAAGTAAAAAAAATTAACAAAAACAATTCATTTTTTAAAATACATTACATATACTAAAGGCTTTTTTGCAGGCCACATATTTTGATCTTGTCTGAAAAACAAAAAAATTGCTTCGCCTCACAGGCTATGTTTAGTATTCTAGGGTTAAAAACCCACAGTTTCGATAGTATCGGAAGTGTAGACTTAAAATTCCTTTTTATACAGTAATGGAGAAAAATTCCGGTTTTTGTAGTTTGACGTAAAATTCCTTTTTATACAGTAATGGAGAAAAATTCCGGTTTTTGTAGTTTTTATTTATTTTGATGTTGGTTTTATGTTGGCCTTTAATATTTGTATTCGAGTCAAATAAACAGAGAAATCACTTTTATTATTATAATTATCTTCATCCCAGCGTCAGCTTGTGGTATTTAACACAAAAAAAAATAATCCTGAGCACCACACAATCATATGGAGTGAATATGGAGTGAAATGTGGATGGCTATTTTTTTCGTAGCAAAGTTTTTTCCAATAAGTGGAATAATTTTTTCACATATTGCAGCAAAACACAAATTATAACCTTCTTTTGAAAAACCAGAGGCTCGAAATAGATTTTAGACTAACGGTTTCTTCCCACGCCTACGATTTTTTGAAAAAAAAAATTATCCCGCTCAAATGTATATAAAGGGTGGTTAAATTTTAAGGGCCGATGTTGAATATAAACCACACCTAAATGTCAAGTTTTTTTCTGCATTTCATTTGACATTTCTCAATTTCAGACTAACTCAATTTGAACCGTTAAAGTTATTCAGGCTTATTATGAAAATGAGCTTTCAAATCAAAATGCATATCGAGCACTTCGTGATTTTTTCGGTCAATTTAATCGTCCAAATGTGCGTACAATCGGAAAAATCGTGCAAAAATTTGAACAAACCAGGTCTGTAGGAGATGTGAAAACACCAGTGCATGCTCGTACTGCAGAAAATATTGCTGCTGTTCGCGATAGTGTAGCTGAAGAGCTGTCCACCTCAACTCGTCGTCGTGCCCAACAATTGCACCTCTCACGTTCGTTGTTGATGAACATTATGCATAAAGACTTGCATTTACACGGTCAGAATGGTGGCAAGAAATGGCAACAGTGGATGATCAATTTTCGAAGAAAATCATCTTCAGTGATGAGGCACATTTTCACCTCAGTGGATTCGTCAATAAGCAGAATTACCGCATTTGGGCGAATGATAATCCAAGAGTGATTGTCGAAAAACCAATGTACCCACAAAGAGTGACTGTTTGGTGCGGTTTATGGGCCGGCAGCATCATCGGGCCGTATTTTTTTCCAAAATGAGGCTGGTCAGGCAGTTACTGTGAATGGTGTTCGGTAGCGTGAGATGATAACGAACTTTTTATGGCCCGAATTGGAAGATATGGATGTGGACGATATGTGGTTTCAACAGAACGGTGCCACTTGCTACACAGCTAACGAAACAATGGCTCCTTTGCGCGACAAATTCAATGGCCGTGTTATCTCACGTGGTGGCGATGTCATTTGGCCACCAATCATGTGATTTGACACCGTTGGGCTTCTTTCTTTGGGGTTATTTGAAAGAAAAGGTATACGTCGATAAGCCAGCAACAATTGAAAAGCTAAAGGATGAGATAATTCGACGGCGGGGTGCAATAAGGCCGAATTCGGCCTTATTTCCATTTGAAAAAGAAATTAAGCCAATTTGGCCTTATTTCCCTTTAAAAGGAACCACTATTAAAACGCCATCAAATAAGTTTTTTAGTTTTATTTAATGAAAAATTAAAGATATAAAGTATTGGAATAATAGTACTTTAGGGCCCATGCTCCTTTTTTCTTTTTTTTTCTAAATGTGAATTTGGAGCTCCTAATGCACATGCTGCAAAAAAAGGTCGGTCTCAAATGGTTTAGGAAATAAAAATCGTGAAAGTTTGAAAAATGTACATATTTTGGAATAATTGCACTTTTGGTACACGCTTCTTTTTTTTTTTTTTTTTGTTTTTTAAATGTGTATGGAACTTCTAAATCTAATGCTGCAAAAAAAAAAAAATAGGGAGGTCTCAAATGATTTAGGAGATAAAAATCGTGAAAGTCTGAAAAATTTACATATTTTTTATTGAGAAGACTAGGATCTTATTCTAATAATAGAAATATATATCCGTTTAAAGCGAAAAATATGATCGTTTAAATGCTAAAGAACATACATCTTTTTGTTTGTGGTCGAGAAAAAAATGTAAAATATAAACGTAAAAGTGATGAATGAAAATTTATAAAATATGCGCGATTTTTACTAAAATTTTTAATGAAGCTTTAATATTATAAAGAATGAGCGCCGCAGGTTTATAATAAATCGCCGCGATTTTTAATAAAAATTTTTTGCCTGCGGCGCTCATTCCTTATAATATTAAAACTTCTTCACCTTCACTATTGAACTATGTACTACTAATAAATTTTTCGCGTTGATACGAAAACAAGCACATTGAGGTTCACAATGGCAACTGTTCTCTTGCAAATTGAGTACCTGCGCTGAGTCCAGAAACTTTTCAAACAACGTACTTTTTATTAAAAATAATTATAAAAAATAATCCTTAGTTTGCAAAAATTATTTTTCGGCCTTATTACCATTTTGCTAAATTTTTTTTTAGGCTTTATTTCCTTTTCAAATGGAAATAAAACCAAATTCACAATTTCGTCCTTATTTCTCTTTGAAAAGGAAATAAAGCCAATTCGGCCTTATTGCCGTTGGCCTTATTGCACCCCGCCAATTCGGCACATTAACGGCATAGAACCTCACTTATGCCTCGGCGTCATCGAAAATTTGGGCCGCGACCTGCCGAGCTCGCGGCGGCCATTTAGCCGATATTTTGTTCCATGCATAATTGAACCATACCAATATTATCATAATAAAAAGAAACGACAGTAATTTCCTTAATAATTTGTGTTTTATTCAAAATAAACATCGGCCTTTAAAATTTAACTACCCTTTATATATATAACGTACATAAATATTTTTGAAACCCCCCCCGAAATATATTCCTGGAACCGCCCCTGGTCCAAACCGAACTCTGCTCTACCCTCCAAGCAGTTGTGGTATAATTTAAAACGGCCGGTAAAGACTTCGAAACTTGCGATCTACATAGTACCTTCATATGTTTTGGTACACGACTGAACGTGCTCACTGTGAGTGTACTACTGAACGCACTCGCTTCTTTTTGAAGCCTTTTTGACATTTAGCATATATGCTTCTTTTTCGGAATGGGGCTCTTTTGAAAATCGTGTTGTTATAGTTGGTCTAAAAAAATCTAATCAAGGCGGTGAAGTTTCGAATCAAGCTAAAACCATTGCGAAAGCAGAAAATGTTGTCACGGGAGGTGAATATCTGGGCGCAATCGATCTTTCCTATTCTGAAATATGACTTGGGGCTCAGAGCATACAAAAGACACCGGTCACCTTGTCGCAGGAGCGTTAAAGGAACAATGTAAGCGAAAATCGAAAGCGTCACTTCACACTTCACAAACACGCGGATAATGCCCATAGACGAATTCCTTTTACTGACGAAAGCATTTTCACTGTAGAGGAATCGTCCAACAAACAGAATCATAGAGTGTATGCTCAGTCATCACGACATGCAGCAGAACCATTTCCGAAAGTTCAGAGAGGTCACCACCCAGCTTCTGTGATGGTTTGGTGGGGAATCGCCTATGATAGGGTCATTAAGCTCTATTTTTGTGAAAAAGGAGTCAAAATTTCGGCAAAAGTGTATGAATCTGATGTTTTGGAATTGGTTGTGAAGCCTCTTAACACGATATTATTCCAAAATAAGCCGTTGACCTTTCAACAAGATTCTGCTCCGGCCAATAAGGCTAAATTGACTCAAGAGTGGCTTAAAAACAATGTACCGGACTTCAGTACCACGTATCAGTGGTCAGAGGGTAGTCCAGATTTGAATCAATTGGATTACAAATTGTGGTCCATGATAGAGGGTATGGCTTGCTCAACTCAACATCCAAATATCGAGTCGCTAAAGCGCGCTCTTGTCCGAGTAGTGAAGACATTTCCTATGCATGTCGTGCGTGCTGCGATCGATGACCCACTCGAGCTGGAAAGCAAATGGTGGCCATTTCAAATTAAATATTCTTCAATTTGTAGCTATTGAATGTCTCAATAAATAAAAAAAATAATTTTGAAAAAATCTTTTGTTTTCATTTTATGACCCAAAAAAACCGTGTACCAAAACATGTGAGAGCACTAAGTAAATCAAAAAGATTACCACAAAATCGAAGTCCGAAGTAATCGAAAAGATAACCAAATCAAAAAAACACATTGACCGAGTGTTCACCGGGTGTGTGACTAAAATGGTCAATAATTGTATTATAATAAATTAATAACAACATTAAAAAACAAACAAAAAGAACACAAGTCAGGCGACTGCCGCCTTCTCTAAAGCTAACTGATACGCTGTAACCCGAGCTTACTTCATTGCACTCATCTTCAATTTTTGCTACTGCACGAAATTACTTTTAACACGCCAACAACAACAACAACAACAACAACAACACCAACAACAACAACAACAACAACAACAACAACAACAACAACAACAACAACAACAACAACAACAACAACAACAACAACAACAACAACAACAACAACAACAACAACAACAACAACAACAATAACATTAATAACAACAACAGCAACAACAACAAAAACACCAACACCAACACCAACACCAACATCAACATCAACATCAACATCAACATCAACATCAACATCAACATCAACATCAACATCAACATCAACATCAACATCAACATCAACATCAACATCAACATCAACATCAACATCAACATCAACATCAACATCAACATCAACATTAACATCAACATCAACAACAACATCAACATCAACATCAACATCAACATCAACATCAACATCAACATCAACATTAACATCAACATCAACAACAACATCAACATCAACATCAACATCAACATCAACATCAACATCATCAACATCAACATCAACATCAACATCAACATCAACATCAACATCAACATCAACATCAACACCAACATCAACAACGACAATAGCTGTCTCATCGCCTCAACAACACGCCAAAACTTTTGAATGCTAATAACTCTTCGGAGTCTCTTCGTGCACGGAGAGAAAAACCTATGGACTGACTACATAAATGTATGTACTCATGACAGAAATTTCTGCACACAGTTTAAAAAATTTCTGTAAAACGTAATATTGACTGAGTATACGTATTTGTATTTATTGAAGACTGCAATGCATTCAACACATAATTTGCTGTATTGAAAACAACTTGTGTAAATTCCATAGCGAACGTCTACATCTGAATAGAGCTATGTTTAGATTTTGGTATTTCGTGGTTTTTCGATAAACGATTTTTAACGATAAACAAATAAGTGAAGTGATTGTTTTTATAATAATATAAAATAAAATAATGTAAAAAAAAATATTTATAATAATAATTTAGCACTTAAAAGGAGTTTGACCGAACTTCTTATGTTTAAATTGTGTTCTGCGTGTTATAAAATGTTTGTACGCAATTGACCGAGAACTGGATTTACTAGTTTTATGCCAACTCAGAACAGAAAAATTAATTCAATTGAAAAAAGTTCTGTGTCACGTGGAAATTGAACCAGGGTTCTCTGGCGTAAGGGCCATGCACTCTACCCACTGCACCACGGCGGGCATACAATTGTTTTTATAGCTCGACTTGTTTTGATTTTGATGGATTTGATAATTGAATGACTTTCTTTCGATAAAAATCATTTTAAATTTAAAACTTAAAAATAACAAAGTAAACTAAAGAACAAAAAAAAAACATGCCCAAACACTTAACGCTGTTAATGACAGCGTGGAATAGAAGAAGCAACATTTTTGTTTTTGCTACTTTTGTTGTTTGGATAGCCAATACACAGCCCTATAAAGAAAAGCCAACACACAATCCTTTTACAAGTAATAGATTATTGTGATCTGCTGAAACATAGCTTAAGCTAATACACTGAGGAGCATAAGTGAGTCAATAAATAAAAAAGTTAGAAAAAAGTTGTTTTTCAACACTATTTTAATGAGAATATTTTTTGTTGTCTTTGTTTTATGTTTCTTCTTTATTAAACTAAGATCAAAGCATAAAAGTATTTGAAAATCCGTGACAAAACTAGTTAAAGAAACCAAAAAAACAATTCTGATCATTGGTTCACTTATGCACCTGACAATAATAAATAAAAAATGCCATGGTTTTTAGTAACTTATCCATAGACCTTTATTGTTTTTTAACTGTTTAATTCTTTTTGGCATACTATTATATAGCGACTCCACAATTTCGGGTGGAATTGCATACCACTCCTCTTCAGCTATATTCCAAAGCTCGTTTTGACCTTTTGCCAAGGGACGCTTAGCCAGCTGCCTTTTAAGGTGCGCCCAAAGATTTTCGATTGGGTTCAAGTCCGGACTTTGGGGTGGCCATTGCAATACTTGAAAATTTTGGCCTCTTAACCACTCTTTGACGACCTTTGCCGTGTGCTTTGGATCGTTGTCATGTTGGAATATAATATTATTTTCATCCATAAGCATCATATCCATTGCTGTTGGCAAATTCCTCCTTAAAATTTCTAAGTATTGCTCCTTACGCATAATGCCATCTATGCGCACAATTGGTCCCACACCATGAGGAGTAATACACCCCCAAACCATTATCGAACCTCCCCCATGTTTAACTGTTTGCTGAACGTGGGTAGGTTGTGTTGGTTGTGTTACCTTATTCCAGTACCAGGAACGTCCATCTGTTTGGAACCGGTTGACTTTGGTCTCATCAGACCATATAACCTACAAAATTAAAAGAATTTAAAATAATTGTATTCTTTTTAATTATACATATGTCTCAATACCTGTTTCCAGTCACACTCAGTCCAAAATTTATGCCTTTCAACAAAATCTTTTCGCAGTTTTATGTTCTTGTTGGACAAAAAAGGTTTCTTTTTTTTAACTATTGCCTTCAAACCAATCTTGTGCAACATTCTGCGCACTGTCCATACACTCACATCTTTTCCAAGGGTTTCTGTAGCTTCTTTTGCAGTGTTTATTTGGCCAGACATCAACATGCGACCAATTCTTCGACCATCTTTTTCAGTTATTTTTGGAGGTCTGCCCAATTTCTCGTTTGGAACGATTGGCTCCACACTATTCCTTAAAATTCGGCATACCGAACTTTGGCTGACTTTAAAGACCTTTGCGATCTCCCTTGTAGAAACACCTGATTTGCCTTTTTCAATAATTTGCTTTTTTAATTGTTCCGAAACAGCTCTCATTATGTTTATTATTTATCTTAACTAATCTACTACCGTAAAGCGACTACTCATTAGCAAGAAAACTTCTACAATAAAATTTTCATACCTCAAATTGCTCTAGAAAACAATTTAAACACGTCAAAAATATGTCTCTTATGATTTTGGTGCATAAGTGAACCAATAATTAGAATTGTTGTTTTTATTTTTTAAACTGGTTTTGTAACGGATTTTCAAATAGTTTTATGCTTTGATCTTAGTTTAATAAAGAAGAAACATAAAACAAAGACAACAAAAAATATTCTCATTAAAATAGTGTTGAAAAACAACTTTTTTTCTAACTTTTTTATTTATTGACTCACTTATGCTCCTCAGTGTACTTATTCTGTATCAACGAGATTATTCAATAAAGCTTTTTAGCTTGGTGGTTAGAGTAAAGGATCAGCAAACGATAGGATGTGAGCTCAATTCCTGTACCGGATTATTAAAAAATAAATAAATAAATAACTGCTCATTTCAGCATTTGAAAGGACTTTGACCTAGCTTCTTATGATCAATTGTGTTGTGCGTGTAATTAAGTTTGTACACAATTGACCGAGAACCGGAACTACAGGTTTAAGGCTAAATCGCAAAGGCGCGTTAGGTCGGTCGCACGTTGATCGTACTTTGATCGTACTTTAGTCAACTTTACGGGATGAACTGTCAAAACGCCCGACCTTATAATTTTGAAATAATAATGTCGCGTTAGCAGGTCGTGCGTCTGTCACTTAGATAATGCCACTCTACGCAGTCAAACCAAGAAAATTCCACAAAGTCTGAAATACCCAAATCACAATGTATATGGTGGATATTATTTCTTTATATGTACATTTAAGCTATTCATATTTAAACCCTTTCAGCGCCAAATTAGCCCTGGCAATGCCAAACATTCCAAACTTCGTTCAGGGCCAGTTTTCGACTAAAATAAGCTGAGTATAAAGTTTGAAAGCCGTATTGCTTTCCTAATAGATACTACGAAATTTTTAGAAATATTCAAAAGAAATTTTAAAAACTTTTATCACATATTTCTTTTAACTAAAAATGTAAATGAGATCTCTTACATTCGTACTATTACATTTAATTTCTTTTAGCTTTAGAAAATTCTCGGAAATATTTAAACATATAATTTTTTTAATTTGCTCTTTTTTGAAGTAGCGTGGCCGCGTGGTCGCACACATGAGTTCACTCGGAATAAGCTTGAAAAACATATTTAGGGTATTCACAAGGTGTGCTGTCATGTCATATAATCATAATGTTATAAAATTTTACACTAGTTTAAAAATGTAGTTGTTGCCCTCCATATAAAAATAGTACTAAAATATTACAACCCTAAAAGCTATATTAATTGTGTGTCGTATTCAATTATAACGTCCAAAATATGCTTTTTGCACAAATCGGCTATTATTTTGTCTTTTTCGCTTTCTTTTGCATTGTGATAACAAATATTTATTTTAATTTGTTTTGCATCAGCTGATTGAGTGTTGAAATAGCACAATAAGTTATAAGAGGTTGCTCACACTAGTTGTAAATTTTTATGTTTTCAACTTAAGACATTTGACTTTATGAGACCTTGTGAATACCCTAATTATAAAAATTCATTTTCGTATTTTTGATTTTCTTTCTTTTTCATCACATTTCAATCTATTATTAAAAATGTATTGTTAAAAAGCGGGGTATCCCAAACTAGAAACAGAGCTACAAAGCAAACCGGCCCGAAAGACCGAAATAGCCGTCGCTATTAATAAATAAGTTATATGCTATTATATGCTTTATTATTTATATAATAAAGAAAATATTTAGAATTTATTATGTTTAATAAATAAATGTCTCTGCATATCTAACCAGCGTAGTAGTTATATTATTTATATAATAAATAAACATCTAAGTTATATGTTGTATTACATTGCTGAAGATGTAAGACAAAAACAATAACAAACGAAAAAAACTAAAGCAACTGATATCTATTTACATACGTACAAATTTACATACATATAAAAAACAGCAGCATCAACAGCACACGTACAAATTCACATACATATAAACAACAACAGCATCAACAATAACACAAACAGGTAATGAAAAATATTCGCTTCAAACAAAGCAACAACCGTAACATAAGCAGCCACTGATCTTATGAATGATTTATCTTGTAAAAAAGCCAAAATTAAATTACGTTCAATACAAAATATTTTGATGAAACAACAAACCCCAAATCTCTTTACTACTCTCTTTACTACTGTAACTCAACAATGCTCATATATATAGCTAACTCAATGAAAATACAAACCGGCAAATGTCAAACGCGCGACCGAGTTGAACACTTCTCAACTTTTTTCAGCAGCTCTCCCTTTGATCGTAATTTACCCCTTTTTACGAGATTCGACGATATTTACGATATAAAGCACGATCAATTGCTTCATAACAACTCGTGTTTTCTACTTTAGCTGCCAAAGCGCGACCGACCTAACGCGCCTTTGCGATTTGGGTATTAACTAGGCTTGTCATACGTCAGGATTTAGTCCGGATTGTCCGGACTTTTCAACCATGTGCGGACTTTGTCCGGACTTGTGATTTTGTCTGGACTTGGACCCAACAAATTGAAAAAATAATTATAATATCTCTTTCCTAGAAAAAAGTTCTCGTGTGAACACAAAGTGATCTTTAAGAAAGTAGCTGAAACACCCTGTGTAAGAAACTAATAAAATAATTTAATGAACTGTTAATCATATCGTTGTTATATTTACGATTGTTGTATGTATGGTTAGTATGAATTTGTTTTGACCCTTCTTGATTTGCGAAATTTTGCGATTTGTTTTTGTAGTTGTTTTAGTACTACTTTGTACTAAGTAGCCCCACATTTGATACATATTTAGTGCAAAATTCATTTTAGTTTTTATTTTATTTGTATTTTCATATAATTATTTATTGTGGAGTTATTGTCACGTTTTTATATTCATTCTAAGTTTATTATTTTTTTAAGAACCTGTTTATTTTTAAATATTTCGTTAAATATAAATGAATTACATACTTCCTAATTGTTTTATATTCCTACTAATTTGAAAGCATCAAAGGTATCAAAGAAGATAAGAAAAAATCAACAACTTCTTACATAATTAAGTTAAGAATTCTTGCTGCAAGCTTTATCGTAAAAAACATGAATTGTACAAGTGAAGCAAAATTGTGGATGTCATCTACTCATATCCCCCCTCCGCCTCTTGTCACGGTCTAAAACTTTAGTTGCGCCAAAGTGACGTACGGACAAAACTACACGGCGACCATTTTATGTGTAGTCATAAAATGACGATTTTGTTTTGTCCGGACGAAATCACTGTGCATTTGGAGTGGCGCCCAACACAGACATGCACTCCAGTGGTCATTAAACCACTTTATTTAATATTACTTCTAAAACTCGGTTTGGCTAAGGTTTCTCCTTGTGCTCCATGCTCGACGAAACGAAAATCCCACGAGTGACTGAACGCACGGAATTGCGCGACAAATAAAACGAACAGGACTAGGACTGTCATTGTGAAAAAAAGTAAAAATCACTTGGCCACTTCACGATGAGGGTAGCCATTGTGGGTTGTGGAACGTGTGGAGTGTTGCCACACCAATACTAACACAGATGCCGCCAAGATGGAAAAAACACTTGGTGGGTAGAAGGTTTTATTTAACTCTTTCAGCGCCAGTGGTTTAAAAACTGTACCAGCTGATTTCACTGTTTTGCGCGAAGATGGTACAGTTTTTAAACCACTGGTACATTTCGTTGTAAATGTGTAAATGAAATAAAAATGTGTAAATGAAATAAAAATATAAAAATGACCAAAACCAAAAAAAAAAATTTTTTGCCACTTTAAGGGCTAAAATATTTCAAAATATTTGTCGCTGAAAGAGTTAAATTTGCTCGAAAATGCACCTAAAAAATCCTTAAAAGATTTTAAAAATAGGTGTGAGCAAAGCCTTCAGGTTTGAATACCGGTTTCTGCGAAAACAGCATCTGTGTTAGAAAAAAAGATGGCTGTGTTTAGGTTCTCATCTTGTGGAACCTAAGCATCGTCAATCTGCACCGCTGGTTGGCAGTTTAGTTCAGTCTGAACAATTGAAAAAGGTGGAAGTGTGCCAAGGTGAAGTGTGTGTGGAAAAAAAAGAGAAATTTGTGCCAAGTGTTTTTTTAACCAACGGTCGAAAGTTTGACTGAAAAAAAAGAGGAAAAAACCAATATATATATATTGTTACGGCCCGGAGTCTTGACCAGTTTTTTTTATGCAGATATAGTAATAATAATAATAATAATAATAATAATAATAATAATAATAATAATAATAATAATAATAATAATAATAATAATAATAATAATAATAATAATAATAATAATAATAAGAATAATAATAATAATAATAATAATAATAATAATAATAATAATAGTAATAATAATAATAATAATAATAATAATAATAATGATAATAATAATAATGATAAGAATAATAATAATAATAATAATAATAATAATAATAATAAGAATAATAATAATAATAATAATAATAATAATAATAAAAGCTAATAAAAATATTTACACAATACGAGTAACAGTTTTTTTTTGGTTCAGTTTTCACATCACTGCTGTTGCAGTAATTGAGTAAGTGCTCTATAAATAACTCTTGCTGTGGTGAATATAAATAGAACAAAGCCGAGTCTTTAGGGGTGAACTATTATCTAAGCTGAGATCAATAAGGAAGAATAGGGGTATGTAAAGGTGTTAGTGTTAGAAGCCATTAGTTGAATTTTTATGAACTCAGTCGGATCAGAGGTTAAGGAGGTGGTCCAGAAAACTTCAGGTAGTGGGTTCGAATCCCGGTGTGGACAAAATATATATTTCTTTTTTTAATTGATTTTTGGGAAAACATATAAGATCATCATATAGGATAGGCATATATGGAAGCATATAGAGAACAAATGTTCAATTATATAATATTGCATCACAGTTTTGGTATATGATTGCAGTTAGTAAGTGGCGTGATAATAGGCGATTCAGCACCCCCGTTATCTAAGAATGAGGTATTAATTTGGACAGGTCGAAAAAAGAGGTGAAGCATTTGAAAAGGGAGTGGAGAAAGAGTTGTGAAAGGCGGCGGTAGACTGAGCTACGTGTGAAAGTTATCGGGAAAATATTCAGAATTGTTGGAAAAGTAAAACGAAGAATCATTTTGTTTCTTCTATAATAAATTCCGGAAAAGTGTTTTTTTCATCATCAATATTTGGCTAATTAATTGCCAATTGATAACAATATGCTGGAGAATTAAGGGATGTATTAATGTGGAATCCCAAAGTGCAAGATTATCCTGCGTCCTGAGTTTTCCCCAATATGACTCTATGTCCTGGAGTTTTTTTTTCATTTTCTCACCATTTGGATTTGATGGATTCTTACGCCCAGTTGGAGATTCTGGCCAAACAACAAGCAGACGAATAATTAACTACTTGACGGTTGAAATAATTAAGGTATAAGCCATAAATTTTATAATTAACTTGTTGGTGCAAACGTGAAGGCGTTTGCCTTGCACGTCAGGAGCGCTGGTTCGATCCCGGGAATTTCATCATAAATTAGTTTCTTTTTTTTAATTTTTATATTTACATAATGAAAATTTCCTTATAATCATTTTTAAAAAATCATAATTTTGTTTTTCTCTTCGATCTGAAGGGAGGTTTTGAATTGATCATATAATCAAAAGTTATACAATACTATTTATTTCTTTTGGTAATTTAGTTTTTAATTTTGTGAATTGGAATTTCCAAGTTGAATTATTAGTTTCGTGTTAGTTGTAATCCTAGGGGAGACAATCGATTGTTTGCTTTAGGAATTTTGAATAGAGATTGTTAAGTATTTACTTGGGAAATGTTAATAAATTTATCTACAACAATGTCCATAATTTAAATTGTTTCTTAACGTTAATAAAGAAAAAAAAAACTGAATTTAAAGTGAAACAAATTTTTATTATTAATTCGCAACAGTTCCCAGTGATCGCGATATCTGGAACTGGTCGGAGTTGGGGAAATCGCGTGGCGCCCATTTTAAGTAGTTTCATCAGAAACACCCACGGCCTCCTTCACTGAGCCGGTCAAACTCCATCTCCGATACGCGAGCGGAATTTGGCGCGTAACATTTTGGCGCCCAACGTGGGGCCCAATTTAATAAAAAAAAAAGGTTAATATATAACTAAACATGCAATAGCCAAGTTACACGCCTAGCCATTTTTTTTTGTTTCTCTCTTCGATAATTTCGGTTTGTTTACTGAGAAAAAAAAATATATTTTGAATTCAAATATTTTTAATTTAGTTTTTTATTTCCTCTGCTTGTGAAATTTTTGCGTTGTATGTACACTGGGAAAAGTATATATAATTCGACGCTTTGACATTAATTTATTTTGTGGATTAATGAAAAGTTAATTTATATACAAAAAGAGTCTTACTGGGTTCTCATTATTATATCTTAATTTTATATCTAGGTAATTTCGATTTAACTTATTTTATTATTTTTAGTAATAATCCAACTTCCAAATATTGAGTGCGTGTTTCACTGAGTTAATAAGGGAAAACTTCAGGATAAGGTAGAAAGAAAAAGAAATAAATTTAATCTTGTTTAAAAAAAAAAAAACAAAAAAAAAAAATATTTTTGTGGTAAAACAAAAAAAAGAAGAAAACAAAACAAAAATAAGTTTGAGATAAAGAAAAAAAACAGATAAACAGAATTACAGGATAACTTGCACTATGGACCCAAGTTTAGTTAATAGATTGTCAAGTGAAGAGCTTAAATATGAGATGGACATACGAGGGTTGGAAGAGCATAGTGTTGATGAAATGCGAAAGCTACTTCGAGCAGCATTGAAATGGGGTTCATAATTTTTAGCAACGGGTTAAATTATTTTTTTTATTTATTATTTTCTTAAATAATTTTTAGTAATGGGTGAGTGTCTGGGATTATGTTATATTGCATTGTGTCTATTATATGGATGATTTTAAAAGTCCCTTCTTGTATATTTGCTGTTCCGTCCTTTAATGTTATGAGTTGTGCGTTCGTATAGTCCAGAAATTAGGTTTCAGCTGTACATAGCGTCAAATACGCCCTGAAATGGTGGTACCGAATAGGCAGAGGGCGGCGGTGCTAAAAGAAATTCACGATGATATCACGATGATAAATCAAAATGTAAATATCAAACACCAATTATGCATTGTTGGAGATTTCAACTTATCCAAAATTAATTGGTCACAAGTAGCTGAAGGTGTGGGTTTATTGCCTTTAAATGTTAACACTATTTTAGAGGTATTTGTTATTGACAGTTTGTTAGAAATGGATTTATTGCAAATTAATAGTTGTGCTAATAAGCTAAATAAAATATTAGACCTTGTTTTGATAAGTAAAAATTTAAATTTTAGTCTAAATGAATCTGTTTTTCCAATATCTCCATCTAGTTTACATCATACTCCATTATATATTAATCTTGAATTTTATAATTTTCTTCGTTGTGAGCCTGTAACTAACAATGAATATAATTTTAATTTTAACGCTTGTAATTTTGAGCTTTTAAATAATTTATTTGCTGGCATAGATTGGTGTAATGAGATTTTTTCCCTTAAAGCTAATGATGCTTTTTGCATGTTTAAATCAATTATTTTAAAAATTTGTTGTGAGCATATTCCTAAAAAATATATCAAAAAATATAAACTGCCTTGGTTTACTCCTGGCTTATCGAAATTAAAAAATCTACGGAATAAATTTTATAAAAAATGGGCGGCAGAAAAAAATATTAATGATTTCAATAAATACAGACATTATATGAGGGAATTTAACTTTCTGAATAAATATCTATATAGTCAGTATATCCGGAATTTCGAAACGAACATAAAATCAAACCCGAAATCATTTTGGAGCTATGTGAATTCAAAAAAGAAGTGCTCGAATTTTCCATCCCGCATGTTTCTTAGAGATAAAGTCTCTACGAGTGCTCTTGATACAGCACATCTTTTTGCGGATTTTTTTGAATCAAACTTTGAACCGTCTAATATTTATTCAAATTATAGTGATAATGATATTTCACCAATCATTAATTTAGGTTCATTGTTTATATCTGAAGATGACGTAGTTGAGGGAATTTTGAACCTTAAAACTACAGTCAAACCTGATTTTGATGGTTTATCTGGAATTCTGTTAAAGAATTGTTGTAAGTCACTTGCAAAACCTCTCCAAATTATCTTTAATAAATCTCTATCGTCTGGAGTATTTATTTCTGATTGGAAAATGTCATTTATATCACCAATACATAAATCTGGAAACAAAAATAACATCGAAAACTATAGACCAATATCCAAGTTAACGTCGGTATCTAAACTTTTGGAATTTATAGTGAAACGTAAGGTATACTTTGCTGTAAAGCGTTTTATATCGCCTTCACAACATGGCTTTGTGTCTGGACGTTCAACCGTAACGAACCTCACCCTATTTACGGAATATTGCATTTCTGCGTTTCAAAATGGCCGCCAAGTTGATACAATCTACACGGACTTTTCGAAAGCATTCGATAAAGTCTCTCATGACATTTTAATAAAAAAATTAGCAAAACTGGGTTTTCATTCCAATTTATTGCAATTTTTTAGATCATATCTGAGTGATAGAATATGCCATGTTTTTATTGAAAATGCAATTTCTAGACCGTTTGTAGCTACCTCTGGTGTTCCTCAGGGAAGCATACTTGGTCCGCTTCTTTTTATATTGTTTGTGGATGATATAACATCTAAAGTAGAAAACTCTCAGTGCCTTTTATATGCTGATGATTTAAAAATTTATCGAAAAATTAATTGTTTGTCCGAGGCCGCGTTACTACAATCAGATTTAAACTCTATTAATGATTGGTGTTCAAAAAATTATTTGTACCTTAATCACGAAAAATGTGTATATTCTACATATACTAAATCTGTAAATCCCTTAAAAACTACATACTATTTAGATAATCATGCACTGAATTTTGCTGAAGAAAAAAAAGATCTTGGTGTTATTTTTGACTCCAAATTCTCCTTTATTGGTCACCTTAATTTTATTATTCCCAAAGTATATTCGCTCCTTGCTGTAGTTCGTCGTAATGGTTCTAATTTTAAAGACCCTCTTACTTTGAAAATTCTCTATACATCTATTGTTCGTTCTAAGTTAGAATATGCTTCTTTCATTTGGAATCCTTTTTATGCCTCACACACTTTGCGCCTAGAACGAGTACAAAAAGCTTTTACTCGCTTTGTATTTAGAACAATTAATGTTCAAAATCCATTTCCGTCATATGATGATCGTTGCAGTTATATCAAATTGAAAACATTGCATAATAGAAGAATAATTTTAGCTCTTTTGTTTATTTATGATATTGTAGTGGGTACGGTTGACTGCCCTCAACTACTTGCATTAATAAATTTTAATGTTCCTTTCAGAACTTTAAGACACTTTGATGTATTTTATCTGGAAACATGCAGAACCAACTATGCCATGAACTCACCAATGTTTAGAGCTATGCTTGAGTTTAATAACTGCATGCTTCACTGCAATATTGACTTTGCAAATTCTAAGAATTCTTTACGGCAATTGCTGAATAACTTTTATTAAAATTGTTAAACATAGTTTAAGATTATTTTAAGTACTAATCGTAGTCTGTAAGAACTTTTGTTCATTGACTGTTATAATAAAAAAAAAAAAAAAAAAAAAAAAAAATATCCTGGAGGGGCATGGAGGGGTTAAAACGACTCTTAGCAAGGCGCAGTTGAAATATTTTTGGCCGTGTATGAAAGAAGACATTAAAAGGTATGTTCGAAATCGTTTAGTCTACCAAACTACTAAGCCGGAATTGCAAAAGCCAGGGGGTTTTATGCAATCTAGAGCTGACGAGGTGTTTGTGGTGTTTGAAGTGCCGAAGTGGATAGTTTGTGATAATGGTGTACAATTTAACAGTAGGGAATTCTGTTCTTTGAGGAATTGCTAGGGTGTAACTCCGACTTTCTCCCCGTACCTCTCACCTGCGCTATTCTTACGTCGCGGAATGAGGTAACGGCGAGAACACCATTTTCTGTAATTTTGGTAGAGAAATGATGCTGAAACGGGTTGTTAGGGAAGCCTGTTGAGGGTATTTTGGTAGACCGAAGCAATGGTAATTGCCCTTGGTTTAACAATATGGGTGTTATCCTAAACGATGTTCGTGCGCGCATGTTAAAGGCATCGAATAGAGCTCGCGACAATTTCAATTTGCGGCATCGTGATGCCAATATCAGCTGCGTCAAAAATTTTTTTAGGGCCAAGCTAGCTCCTACTTTTATAGGGCCTTTCAAGGTACGGAAAGGATTTTCCCCGTGGACATACGAACTGGAAAGTATTGATAGGCGCAATGCTGGGGGGTGGCATAGCAAGGATCTAAGGGTATATCATGAGAATTCGCAGCACAGCAGTGAGTGAAAATTTCTTAAAGGAAGGGGGGAGTGTTACGGCCCGGAGTCTTGACCAGTTTTTTTTAT